>JBAMAW010000732.1:0-1200000 GCA_037043295.1 Amiota minor | reverse complement strand
AGAATTGAATATTTAGATTGACTGTGTTGAAAATTTAAACCCTTTATAACATTCCATCGATCTGTGTGTTTATACAATTTTTCATTAAGTATAGACCACACACACACACACACACAACAACAACAACAATGAAATTAATTACGAAGTTCAAAATGAAAAAAATTAAACCCTTAATTTAAATAGTCATAACTTGTAACTAATTAGTAACGAAACAGTTTCAAGTTCATCAGTTCATCAGTTCATCATCTTCATCATACTTAGTGAAGACGTAATACCAAAATTGAAATCATTAATCTTGAATCGCTCGCTCGTTCATTCTCTCTCAGTCTCAGTCTCAGTCTCAGTATCTGTTTCTTTCTGGACGTATGTAGGTCTCTTCCAAAGCTCATAAATTATCAATCGTCATCTTTCATCATCTGTTAATACGCATGACTTGGCGATTGTTCAAGCGCTTAACCCAAATCGTCGACCAGTGGCAATAATCCTCAGATGAATGCCTACTCTCGGTAATGGAAAACAAGCTATGCTAAGTTTAAAATCAAAATAACAATAAACAAAAATTCAAAACAACAAACAAAATTATTGTGAAATCGTCTATCCCGTCACTTCGATCAATCTCTCTCCCGTATCAACTTCTAATCAAAATTGTTTATGCTTTTGTTAAGATACTTTCGCATTGTAGGCTTAAACAATTGCCGGCCGGCTTGTAATAAGTACATACTCCTCCTATCCCGTACTCATATCTAGATGTTGTATGTAAGTGTATCTATATATATGTTTGTGGAAACGAATTGAATTCAATTGAATGCGTCATGCGGCAAGCTCAATTGCGTGCGGTCCGAAAAATACATGGGCTATGATGGTATATGGTTAGAGATTGTCTGAGTAGCTAAAGTGCGTTTTATGATTGGAATTTTGTTGTTGTTGTTGAGTATCTACGTTGTATCATATACCTACCATATAGAATATGTATGTATGTATGAACATATGTATGTTTGTTGTAAGTAGCAAGTTGTATATTGTATTATTACGAAGTTCAGCCTTCATCTGATTTAAAACGGGTTTTATTTCATTTTTCATTTTAATATTATTGGCTTGGCATTCAAATTTGGCGACAATTCTTTTGTCTGTCTGACAATAAATCAAATAATGATTTATATAGTCCATTCAAGTGAAGTGAGTTCTTATTTCAATTCTTAGACAATTGTACGTTTTGCGAATGCCAATCATAATTGGGCCAACACAATTACTAAACAATAAATTCAAATCGCATGGCTAGCAATGAGAAGCAATTGAGAATGACAGAGAGAGAGAGAGAGAGAGAGAGAAATATTGGATTTAAATATTATATTATAAGCCGGTTTTAAGGCTAAACAGATAAATACCTGAGATGCGTTCTTGAGATAAACCTTTATTTACAAACAACCTCGTACACATTACATAATAATTCAATTCAATTAAATTCTCATTATTTTGGAATATAATATTTTACAAAGAAAACGATTTGATATTTAATAATATTAATAACGATTTCCAATTATATACATATCATTTGTTTACTCAAACACTGAGGATGACTGCTTCCGTAAGCATATCCACATTTTGCCAACCAAAGGCACTGGATACCAATTGGAATATTCCATCAACTGGTACACCGGCACGTTCTAAAGCAGCACGCATTTCACGATATTCAATGCGATTGCGATAGCTTCGAATAATTTGTCTGAATTGAGCCGATTGTATGCGCCCAACAGAGGTGGCCAATTCTTGATCATTGGCCACCAGGTGTTTATAGAGTGCACGAATACTGTTAACGGGTAAAGCTTCATACAAATCTTGTAGAAGACCACGTATACCAGGGCGACGATAGATTAAGGTACTCGTTGGTCTCTCATCCAAATAAATGTTAAGGAAGGTGCGTACATATTCGACATAATAACCATAGTTCAGATGCAAACGGCGACAAACGAAATCGTGAAGCGTGCGATGTTCGTACGAGACACGAATACTGTTGAGTTTTGCACGAAATTGTGCGGATCGGATAAGGGCACGTAAATTTTGTATCTCAGGATCTTTGGCAGCATTGGCAAGGATGTTCCGTAAATGTTCAATAGGGAGAAGGTTGCGAGCCTGGCGGATGAGCCCGTGAATGCCACGATTTCCAATAGTATCGCATGTGTCACCTGCTCGGGATAAATAAGTGAAGAGAATTTTTTGCCTTGCTCTAAAACTTACCCTCACGATGAGATGAAATACTTTCAACAAGTGCAGGTAGCTCCTGTTCCTCATCTAGTCCTTCTGGTATTACTGTATCATTGTCTAGTTTTCGTGCAAAGTTCGGATCAGATTCCAATTGCTCACTTTCCTGCAAAACAGGCAACCAGTTAATTTTTGGCGATTGCTCTGCTTGGTCGTCTGGATTCAGCTCGTTTAGTTGGATTCCTTCAGAGCTTATTGCTGCTACAAGCAGTAGACTGCTGATATAGTACAATAAAATTCGCGACATCTTCAGAATTACGTTAAAGCTTTTATCTTTAACCAAACACCCATTGAGTGTGTTAAATTTTAGTTAACTTGCTTCGATTTTTATATCATTTCTGGAAAGGTTCTTGGATCTTCTTATCTATAAATTATTGTGTATTTAAATTGCAATGCACTTGTTTGCATGGCTTTATTATTATTTTTTTTTTTTGAAAACTTACGATTAACTTAAGTTAAGTGTAAATAAAAATAAAGACGCCATTGTGTTAAACATTCTTTTATCTTACTTTCATTTCAGATTTCAATATTTTAAAGCACAAAAAGATTTATTGCTAAATAAATAGTGAAAATATGACCCAGTTGTCTGCTAGTAGGCTATTCCGTATAATGACAGTTGCTACCATGAAGATCACTTGCATTGAATGCTTATTGAACGTCGTAAAGTGTTCCAATAGTGCAACCTCAATGTGCAGCTTCAATATGATATAAATTTACATAAAAACTCTAATGAATGGCAATAAAAATGTATTCGAATGAACATAAAACATACTGAGACAAAAAAAAAACCGGTTGCATGAAAAGAAAATGCTTAATGAACTATGATTGGTTATTCAAAATAAGAGAAAATTATGAAATATAAATCACACATTTCTCAAAATGATATTGAAATATTTATAAGATAATTTTTTTTTGATTATAATTTTAAAGGCCTTTGAGTTTGAAATGCATTTTCTTCAGAAACATCATCGAAAATTGTCATCAAAAACTAAAGGAAATTGTATTTTTTTTTTTTTAACAAATCCAAATGAAATCTATCGTTTGGTTTCTCCAATTCTTCCTTCCTTCCTTCCTTTCTTCTTATTGAATCAACCCTTTAACCTTTTGTTTCAATCAACATCAATAAAAGCCGCGCTCCATAAGTCAATTATATTATAGACATGCAAATGTCAGTCTTTAACATTTTCTTCAGTTTATAGGGTCTTTGCTATCCAATTCAACTATTTTTAGTTCTAACGAATAACACAAGTTTGGAAACAAATTGGAAGACAAATCCCAACATTTTCAATCAAACAATTCACGCTTACTCAAGTAATTCAATATGTCAAACTAATACATCAGAGTTTCTTAAACATTTCTGCTTGCGGGGTACTTCTTTGAAATAGATTCAAATAAGTATAAGTAATAATTTCAATTTTAAATAAATGTTCACTTAATAAGAGGTGAATAATAAGTGAACATAGCTTAAGAAACTCTGGAACACAACAACATCAACAGCATTGGCGTCGGCAATGTACCTAGATAAGTATGTATCTCTCTCTCTATGTTAGTAAAGCTGCCGCACATCGTTGCCATGTTGATATGTTGATGATGCAGCGCAGCTGCGCTTTTGTTCAATTGAAACACGTAACTTTGGCGTTTGGCGCTTGTTCATTTTCATTTTCTCTTCGCGGGTGTGTGTATCGAAGAGTGTTTCCGCTTATCGTTTTACCAATTTTAGTAACCCACACCTTATCCCATGCTTCGCTTCTATTATATAAATCCAACCCGAAAAAGAGGAGTGCAGTTTTGTTGGATTTTCTTTATGACTGTTGTGTATGCGCCTTTGTTTGTGGAGCGCGACTCCATCATGACTCCACCAGGTCATCATCATCATTCTTGCTCTTGTTGTTATTATTTCTTTGGCTATTAAAGCTTTACGCTTCGTTTATTTTCGTGCTTCAAATTGCAGCAAGTCTTCATGTCACTCAAATTGTTGAAATGAAACTGGGAAGTGAAATTGCATGAGATTTTCCAAAGTATCTTCCATGGAATTTGATTTTATGCTTGGGCAAAATTAGCGTAGAGTGCAAGTCCAGCAAGTTTATTTTGAATAAAGAGGGAAATGCTACGTGTGGGTGCATATTCGCCCACAGAAAACTTACAGCAAATGATTTGACTTGACTTGACTTGTCTTGTCTTGAGTTAACTTGACTTGTGTTGACTTGACTTCACTTGACTTGAAGTTCGCGCTCATTTAGTCAAGGCCAACGAACCCACACTACTCCACTCCACTCCACACCACTCCACGTTACACTGAAGCTGGCATAGACCACGCAATTTTGGCATTCAATGATCAGAAAGAAAAATATCTAAAACAGAAAAAGCCGCCTCAACTTCTTTTGAGGCCAAGAACAAATATTCAGAGTAGCAGCGCAGGCGGGTTAGCACGTGATAGTATTCGTATTATTCTTTTACAAGGCGCTTACAGTAACTTCATTAGATACTGATTATTATTTGGTAGAACAAAAGTATCTAGTTTTATAGAGTCAAGAGATCTCAGCAGTCAGACACTGAAACATTCAGATACAGATTTCTTTATTCGCACCCCACGTGTGACCATGAATCGTTCACATTTCTTACAACTTTTGGTCAAATTTTATTTTGTTTTGTTATTTTTGGAGTTTTAAATGTGCTTATAAGTCTCGAATATCTCAAATAAATAAAGCAAAATCAAAAATACAAGTATACGAGTATATACTTGTTTATTCTAAAATCAAAAAAATGAACAATCTCAAACTCAACAAATCCAACGGAAGCCATTAGCGCGTTATACAACATAAAGAACTCTTATAGTAGAGTCGACCAAAACCCAAACCGTGATGCCGCTGACATTCCAAGCAATTAATAATAATTTCCGCTCTTCCAATGAAGCAGGAAAAAAGCAAATAAACTAACAGATACAAATGAAGTTCAGACGAGAGTTGGATTCATAGCAACTGTATGACTCCATTACATTTTAGCTTAGCGCGCGGATGTAAGCAAATTTTTTTGTTTTTTCCTATGTAAGTATGAGTCTATAGAATCCATTATTTGTTATTGCTTAAGTATTTCATTACGATGTATATTGCATGTACAATAGATAAATACTTATAGTCTGGTATCTGTTTAGTATTTAGATACATTATGTTGTGGAAAACGGAAAATATGTTTACTTGGCGCTTCGACTAGCTCGAGCTTCGACCATTAGTCTCAACGGAAGCGGCATTTTGACATGGTATACTATTGTCTATGTTAATACAATGAGTGTGTTTAGGGAAAATATTCTATATAAATTAGTTTGGGGAGTTTGTTTCACGTTGCCTGCACAATTTTTTGATGAGGGAACTTTGCCGTTAGAATAATTGATAAATACAGTTGTTGTCAGTTTAGAATAGCGTAGAACTATGCATGTTTGTGAAATTATTAAAATGGACTGAGTGTGGGAAGACCGACAATTCATATTGTTGTGGTTAGTTTAAAATTAATTCTAGTAAGTTCTCATCATGCAATACAAATATATGTTACATATGCACAAAGAATGGAGAAAAGCAAATCGAAGATGGGTCGATTGATTATGAGAACTTTATAAGCAAACTTTGATCCACCATTTACAGAGAATAAGAAAAATCGTATCAAAATTTTAGGTTTTTAGATCAAGTGTTTAATTAGATTAACTTACATCACTCAACAAGTTTCCGTTCTAACTAAAAAAACATATTTATGTTTCTTTTTTGGAATTCGCTTTTTTTTTTCAACTTACTCTTCTTTAAGGGTGATACCATTCATTCCAAATGAAAAGCTTTTTTTAGAACAGTTTGTTTTTGCTCTTACATAGACTTTATTTGCGGTAATCACCTCTTCATTTAAGACAAAATTCATTCCGCGGAGTATATTTTTGATGTCTTCTTCACTCAAGCGATCCAATAATTCACTATTGATAATGATATGCCTTTCTCAAAATAGACGATGATGCCATTACTTAGCCAGCTTGGCTTTTAAATTTTTGGTCGTTTTGGACGATTTTCACCAGTTGATATCTATTCAGCTGATTTTAGTTTTTATTCAGGCGTACAGTAATGGATCTATGTTTCATCCATTGTCACATACCGACACAAGAAATCCTTCTAATCTTTCTTGAAGATTTCCAAACAGCGCTCTGATTAGTCAACGCGCTGTTATTATTACTCCGGTGTGAGAAATCAAGACTTTATTTTGTTTCGGTATTACTTTAAGAGGTAAAAAATTCAGTCCCTGGCTTAACGGTTATCAAAAATTGATGTGACAATAAGGCAAAAATGACAATTGATAATTTACATAAATTATATGACAAAGAAAATAAAAATTTGACATTTCCAAACAGAGGCAACGTCCACTTGTGCGTCCGTGCACCCAAAGATCATCAGGGTGGGGACGATTGGGCCTCCTCATAATGGTATTTATAGCAAGAGCTGATGCTAATCTGTTAACATGTGTTTTTAGCCGGTCATTATACTGGCTTGTGTAATGGTTGATCTGCTCACGGACTGAGAGGATTCTCAGATCCCTGGATATGACATCATTCCGCACAAACCAAGGAGTATTTAATATCTGACGGAGGGAAAAGTTCTGCATCTTCTGGATGAGATAAACGTTTGACTTGGCAGCAGTGCTCCATAGGTGAATACCAAATGCCCAGGATGGGACAACTATAGCCTTATGGATTGTAACTTTGTTACTTAGGCTAAGTTGACTACTGGGCCGAATATGTCAGTTTAGCTTTTTAAGTTTTTGACCAGGTAAGTCTCCGGTTTAAGAACATGCCAAGGTAGCAGGCTGAGCTCACTTGAGGTATGACCGAGTTGTGCAGTCTCTCCTAAGAGCAAAAGTACAGTGCTGAGATTTTGAGCTGTTAATCACGTTGTTACAACGGTCAGCCCACCTGCTGAAGCCATCTAAAAATTCCTGAGTTATCTCAGAAGCCTCGCTGGCACTGGAAGAGCTAGCGAGCGATGAAAGCAGTGGCTAGCAAAGTATTATCAGCAACCGGTACTGGTAAATCAGCAGTAAGTTTCATTATGTCAAGCTGATTGTCATTTAAAATATATAAATCGCATTGCTATAGAACTCAGTTGCTTTCTCTTCGTTCATTTAAACTCAGCGTAATTAATGTTTTAAAGTTTAACGGTAGATGACGCGAATATAAAATATCACTCTACCGAAACGAAAACGTTCGAAAGTAACATGGAATACATCTGGAGACGTGATACGATAGCGAATGATAAAAATGCTGTTGACATTGACAGAAGTTTGGATCGATACTAATCAATCACATTTCACTCATTCAAGAGAAAGAACGTATAGAATGTTGGCGGCATACAATTATGACAAGAGCCATGATTACAAAAATCATATTGTAACATCACGTCAGAAGCGTAGCAACGCACGCTGGGTAACGCTAGTTTCCTTTAAAAGATCTTGAAGATTGTTCTACTATTATTATTATTTATTTATTGTATAATAGAAAACTTAATTCTAAAATACAACATTAAAGCTGAAGCAACTAAGGATTTGACCTAATATATACATATAATTGTATATATAAAATTCCAGTGTGTGGTTTTTTTCGGGCCTATAGAGCCACATAGATGGTTCTTATCTACAGTTGAACCGCATACTCAGTTTGTTTTGAATAAATTAAAGGACTCTATTAAAATACTGAGGACAGGACCAGGGACGCTCATACGATAAGTCATTGGCATAATTTATGTGCCAGCCCGGAAAATAATCAGCATTGTACGTTCACGCAACAGAACAAAACATATCGTGTACTATTTTATAAATCATTGCAATGAATGAAATGTTACAGCCACCAATCAGTATTCAGAAATTTTTTTGGAAGGAAATGGAGGACAGCGTCTGCCCGGGAAGTTCCTTTGGGCACTTCTAGATAGATAAAATTCTTTATTTGCAAAAGCTGTCACCTTGTCACTGTAAAAAAGTTACTTGACTACCGCAGGCAATATTGTCGATTATGTTTACATGTTTAAACAATAAATCGAACACTAAATTTTCTTAAACATTTAGATGTATCTACAAGGCATCAACGACATTTTTTTTTTTTTTTTTTGAAATGTGACAGTTTTAATAAATAAATATAAAAGGGCATAGAATTTAGTCACAGTCATAGAAATTATACCAAAAATACCAAATCAAGAAAAAAAAAATCCTGAGTCAAATTATCTGTAACAAATCTAAAAATAAAATTTCGCACATTATTTCAGTTATTTTTACTTCACTCATACAACATGTAATTTTTGAAATTATCAACATGAAAATGTTGAAATAATAGATTCACAAATAAATTTGTAAATTTAAATAAGTTTGCTGCAACACACATAAGTATGATGTATGCTTGTGTTAGATAAATTGCACTTTCAACACACAACACAGTACACTCAATATAATACAATAGAATGCACGATATACAATTGACGTATGTGCATACATACATACATACATACATATATCTATACCATACTTTGTCTTTCTTTTTTTGTTTTTACTACATGTGCACTCGCGCCCAATTGAGCAATTTTCTTGGTTTCCTACGGTTTTTTGTTTCTCCCATTTTTTGTTTTGTATTTCTTGTGTAAAGTGCCAATTGACATATGAACAGATATCCACAAAGATGTCACACAGATACAAATGTGTCTGCAAAATATTGCACGAGTATACATAGTACAATATGCACATACGAGTAGTATCTAGTACGACTATCTATAGTATTGTATCTTTTTTATGGCAAGCTAACGTGACACAAAGTCATATTGATGTTTGTAGGTTTTATGTGCCACACTTTCATCTTCCTCGTTCTATGCAATTTTTCCTCTTTACTCATATTTCTTATTTATTGGTGTTATTGTTTTATTATAGATTGAATCGTTGATTTCCACTACATATATGGTTGCTTGGTTGGTTGGTTAGATGCTGTTAACCTAACTAAGCACATGTCTTGGACACAGACATGACATTGCCCCATTGTATGCAATTTTAAACCACAAACCGAAATCAAGTAAAATATATAATAAATTTAATTTGCAACCAAAAGATATAAAGCATGATGGTATGTGGTAACTTCTCATTCAGTAGTCATGATTATAATCACAAAGGTCATCATCATGATCATCATCATCATTATTTGTTTCTAAATAAGTAGTTTGTATCATATGCACAAAGTAGTGTGATGCTATTATCATAAGTCAAATGACAAGATGTTGTTGTGTTGTATCAAATGTGGAGTCATTTATACTTGCGTCGCATGAAAAATTACTATAGCTACATATATGTAAGAACTATCATAAACAGATAATACATATAATTCTTAAAGATGACGTCGCCGTCCCTGCATCATGTTGATGACGAAATAATGTTTCTGTTGTTGGCGTTGCCGTTGTTATAAGTCAAAATAAAATGCTTTGACAGCTGTCAACAATTTTTTAACAACAAACTACATACAAACAACAAACATCAGCAACAATAACGAATAAGTCATATAAGCGTGTCGTGATGTTACTCTTTCAATTATATGGTAACTTTTAGATAAATAATATAAGCAAGATATGTATTTGCATCTTAACTTAAGACTAGAAAAAAAAAAACATGTTTGTTCACTGCTTTAAACTTAAATCTTAAATTTGTATTGCCTTCTTTGTCTTTAAATTCAACCAAAATTCAAAATACAATACAATAAATTATCAGAGCAGATACTTTTCTATTTTATTTTAAAGTTACAAGATATGACAGCTAATTAATATAAAGATAATCGTAACTTGCATTCGGCGCGTGCCCATCGCTAAAAACTTTCTGTGTTTGTCGCCTACACAATTTACAATACTTAAAATTACTATAAAAGGCAAAGCGTAGGTTGACCTCAAAAGATGAAAAGAAGTTATGCGTGGTTTGTAGATACGAAAATACAGGTTTCTTATAACAACTACTACGCCTTTTCCATTCAGTTATTCATTCACAGTTTCACCCATTCATTCACTAATTAAAGTTCATTGATAAAATGTTGAATTAAATTGTGAAATTCATTAAATATGTAAGTATTATGAAGCAATATATACATATATATATTTTTTTGAATAGATAAATTACGAATATATGTAAATACTTACATTTAATCAACTAATTTAATCCATACTACAAGTAGCTCTGGTTATTCCTTTCCTGTAAAAATACACCAAATAATGTTATAGTTAACATAAAATATATTTTTATCTGATTATACATAATCTTTTTAAACAATAAAACTTATGTTAAATCATCATAAATGTACTGTAATATGTAAGTTCAAGATTCTTTGTCCATATTTAGTGAATGTTTTTGTTATTATACCAAAAAAAAAAAAAAAAATAAATCAAAAATAACATTTTAATACCAATTAAATATTGCCACTCATAACCTTAAAGACTCCATAAAAAGACACAATATATTCTACTTGAGTAGTTCAGATAATGAATTTTCACCATTTTTAGTAACAAATCACAGATATAATTGTATCTCTAAATAATATCATCTTTATAATGCAACCACCTTAATCGCTCCTACACATTATTTTTGGTTATAAGTAGTAGTCATTAAACATAACTCCTACACTTGTTGTAAAACTATTAATATAAAGTTTCAAAATAATTGACTTAATATGCATGCATTTATGAAATTATATTTGAAGTTATTAAACTCACATACATACACAACATTATGTGGTATTAAAATTAATTTTAAATGTATAGGAAATCCTTTAAGTTCTCTCCAAACTGGTAGATTTTTCTTCCCTCTAAAAACTGACAGCTTCATTTACTTGTAGTAGCACTCATTATCTATCCCACTTTTCTTTATTTGTAAAAAATTCTTTACTAAACACATTTAATGTTATAACAAAACTAATGTGCGACCCGTCCTTCTTAGCAAGAAGATATTTTTTTTTTTTCCCTATTGGATATGTACTATTGTTTTCCTACATCTTATATCTTATATAAAGAAAACAGTAAGTACATTTTTACCAATAAGAAGGGAAAAAGGCAGTGGACAATATCGAACATTTTCGAATGGTCTCTTGCATAATGGTCTAGATTACTGGGTGTCTTAGGCCTCATTTTTGAGAGCTACTTGCAGCAGGCCAACAACCGCAAGTTGCCTCTCAGAGCCACCCGTAACTTAAGTTAGGTCAGATCGACTGGTCTGCTTCGTTTTAAGCGTCTACGTCTACACAATTCGTTAGATGGAAGGTCTGTTATTTCTAGATTGGTATGTAGCTCTAATGTTTTGTGGAACCTCCTGCTAGCATTAATGATTTCTTCCTGAATCATAGTTATGCCGAGGTCTTTCTGAATTTCATAGTTAGATATAAACCAGTCCGCATTAACTATTGATCGAAGTATTTTCGATTGTTGACGCTGAATAATGGTAATGTTAGTTTTCTTGGCTGTATCCCATAATTGCATGCCGTACGTCCATATAGGCTTAATTACACTATTATATATTACCAATTTCCCATTGGTTGTTAACTTAGATCTACTGTAAGGAGATATTTGAAGACAGTGTAGTAGTTCGGTTGGAGGAAGAATTTCATCTAAATTTATTTTTTCTTTGCAAGAAACACAGGCCTTAATATAAATCCTTTTATTTCAAATCAAAGCAATATTTACTGGCAAGCGGCATTGTATCTATTGAAACGACAAGATCATTCTTATATACAATCACATTACATTTTGTGGCATAATTTAAATTTATTTAACCTTAACTTGGGAGTGCTCATGGACCTGCGCTTGGACAATTCTCTAGCTGTCTGCGATCTCTGAGATTTATCCCTGTCATGACCGAGATGAAGTTCACAATCAACAGAGGATTTTCTATTTCTTCGCAAAGAACTCATTGATTTTGCATTCGACAGACTGTTTTCGATTTCATCATCGGTTTCATTGTTCTGAAGCAAACGATGTCTGTTTGTTGTTGTTCACCGACTAATGTATATTTTTTGTACAATTTCTTAGATTTATTGGTTTAATATGGCCTGTACTTTATTCAAAATACTCTATGTAATATATTGCGATGCACTTGAATATAAAATTGATTTAATATTGACCATATTATCTACCCACAACAATCAAAAGGAGATGTTTGACAAAGACGAGTTGATTATTTAAAAGAAAATTCTAATTAATACAACAATTTCCGCTATATGTACCTATATTCATTTCAAGTCAATTAGACCCAAAAATAATAGCAATCGACACATTAAAATTCTGTTAAAACCCAATTTTGAACTGATTTCCTTATCATTTTGAAAAACAAAAAAAAAAAATGCACTCAACCAGCAAAAGATAACAATGATATGGCATAGCGCCAATAACTGTTTATCATAGATTCCTTAAGCTTTAACAGATATTATGAAATATTGAAGTATATAATAAACAAGATGAGACATTAAATTCGGATCAGCAAAGCCATCAACCCTGTTTAAGCATAACAAAAATAAAAAAAGAAATAAGGACCATTTTTTTTTTTTTTTTTTGTGATAATTTGTTTACTCAAAGTGACTTTTAATTTGTATGAATTTTATAATTTATACAAGGAATTTTGTTACAATACAATTGATTTGAATCATGCTAAAATCTATAATAATATGTCTTTTCATATTGCTATGAATTATTTACATTAAAAACATTGTTTAGAAAATCAGCGGAACTTTTGACTGTTTAATCACATTATCCTTTTAGTTCTTTCCCAAGTCATTGATTTTATTATACAGAGTCTTTTACTTGTAGGAGCAAAAAAACTTAGAAGGCAAAAGAAAATATTTATACAGAAAAAAAAAATTTTTCGATAACAAATTCTAAGTCGTTTCTATAATTCATTAGTAAAAAAAAAATGCAAAAAACTCCAATTTTTGTTCATTTACTTTCTTAGCACATTTAAAGTTCGAACAAAACTATTTATATTAATGAAAATATTTGCTTAGCATATTAAATAATAAAATATTTAAGAAGATTTCAAACACGGTAACACATTTCACTTTATTAGCATTACAAGTTTTTGAAAACATTTTAGTTTTAGTATTGTTTTGTTGCTGATGCCCGAATAGAACTGTGAAAATTTCAACTCTCTAGCTATTGCGTTTTATGTGATATGACCCGAGGACGGAAGGACGGACGAATGGACAACGAAATCTCGGCAATAGGGTTCCTTTTGGTACCCTAAAAAGTTTCAAACATACTAATCTTTATAAATTTCATTTATAACTAGTTACGCAAGCAGACACTGCAGATGTTTCCACGTAATTTTAGGTGGTAAGAAGTTTTACATCGATGTTTGCTCTCGATCCATCGGAAACGTTGGAGACACAAACAGCATTTGCGAAACTATTTTTTTTTTCATTCATCAATCGGTGATCGAGGAAATACTTTTACCCTTAATCTACATAACCTGGAGATCCCGGAAGAAAAGAAAGTAGGATGAGTTCGCAGTGGTCTAGAAATGTCTAAATCAAATTTTGCATTTGCATTGCAAATTAATCAAATCGTCTGTGACAAAAATTAAACTATTCGATTTGTCTGTTTTTTTCCATTATATTGTATTTTAATTGCTGCGTAATGTAGTATAGTTTGTTTTGAATATATTAATGTTGAGAACAAGGCCAGGCAGATGTGTGTTGTTCTTTTTTTTTTTGTAATTTTTCTTTTAATAAAATCTTCGCAATTACAAATTGCATCAAAGATTTATATAATTATATGGAATATTCAGTTGCTGGTAACCTTCAACTTATAAGGTCATTAGGATGGAAAAATGTAATTCAACATCGCAACTGCAGGTATGGTCCAATTGCGTTCTACCAAACTGATCACACAAGTTCAAGGAATTCGATGGGCCGGTACTCTAGTAATATTGTATTTGAAAATTCAACGTAATAACTCAAAAACTGAGGGCATAGAACGCCTAAGCATGGCGCAATGGATATACTTAGTACTTATGGAAGTACATACTTTTCGTGGAGTTTTTGACTCACCGTTCAATGCGTTACAAACATCAAGCCAAAGTAATAATGCCATTTAATATTATTGTACAAAGTGTGTCAAATCAATTTCATACACTTTAAGATAAAAATTTTCAAATATAAAGTTTTATAAATGCGTTTTAACCAGAACCAACATCAATGTAATATATGATTTACTACAAGGTCTTTCAATATTTTCAATTAATAAAATGCCCAGTACAGTCGGTGTCAGTTGTAAACACCCACCTGTCGTGTGCGCATTCGATAACAACTTTCGCTTCTATATCTAATTATGCTGCATAGCGGCCACCTACACGTTTGGCGAAGGCGTTTTAATATCATTTAAGATATTTTTCTTGTTTTTATTTTAGTATTGCTTGCACTCATGGACTCAAGTTACTTTGATAGGCTGCAAGATGTGTGAAATCATCTCAAATACTGAATATAGTAGACGAGATCGGAATAGACCGGACATTGGCGTGTGCGCAGGCGATAACAATTTACATAAATTTGGTTGTGATACTTTAGTTTCTTATGAATGCATAATACGACAATTTTAAATTGATTTTGTAGACAGTCATAAAATTCATTGGTCTATATATAGTTAAAAGTTAAATTAATACAAAAGGAGATACAATCTTCTTCAACTTCCAATAACTATATCCTATATCCTGTCTAAGCTTCTTTGCCTAATGGGCATTTAATGATATATTGTATTAAAGTCCATTCAGTTGTCAAATCCTGCGGTTCTTAAGTTTATGTAGTCCGTGGATTTATTAAAGATTTTTTTCCCAGCTGTGTAATCTCAACTCTAAATATTAAACGACATACGCAGAAAGATAATCAGACCTCTGGTAACGCCATTAAGTTTAAGAACCACTGGTCAAAGCCCTTTTCATTGATAATTTTAATTTTCCAATGAATATTTCTTTTTTTTCCTTCCGCTCATTGTTGCACGTTCTGGCTGGTTACAATTAAATGCAACCAAGCAGCAAGAGTACAGCGGAAGTTTATTATCAACAGCAGCAGCAGCAGCAACATTTGCACTTGCAACCAGCAGCAGCAACAACAATCTGAACATCATTAAAATGTTCTAGTGCCACAGATTGGCCCTTTTTTCTTTAAATAAGTAATAGCTTTGTATACTTCATGGTGATGGCGGCGATGATGATGATGATAATGATGATCTGATCATATTAGGCCCAAAGTACTTCCTTTTGATTCAATAAAAATTAACAATAAAAAAGTGACAGCTTCAGCAAAAGCGTGTGCTGCGTGTTTACAGCATCATACAATCTTAATCCGGAAGCGGCTCATTTTCCCAAACACAGAATGCACTAACTCTCGTTTCGACTAAGATAGTTTTTTGTTTTCTTTTCCAATTCTGATTTTTCATTTTATTGTTTTAGTTTTTGATCAAGCGAAAGCGCACTTCACTGTGCACCATTCAAAATTACAATAATAATAATGAAAGCAACAACAACAATAATAATAATAATAATAATGTTAATGATAGCCATGTATACGGCGACGCGACGAAGATACGCTTAATTACACATTACACATAAGATAGATAGATAGATACATGGTATAGATAGAAATGAGTGGGTACATGGTGAAAATGAAACTGAAACTAGTAGAAATGTGAAAGAAAATGAATATCTTTTGTTTGTTGGGTACATTTTTTTTTTTTTATTTGTGTGATGAATCTTCGCATAAACATAATAGTGCATAATAAAATAATTATATATTGTTTTTGCGTCATGTGTGGGAAAATGTACACAAGTTCGAACGGGTATCTTGTATCTTTTGTCTTTGAATTGATGTTGAGATAAGAGAGAAAACTTAGAGAATACCAACCATAGTCAGACTTTAAGTATTTGATAAAAATACTTGCTGAATATTAGTTTCACTCACAGTAATAAATGAATACAATATATCTCGTCAACATTGCGATTGTGAAATTTTCTCATCTTCAGATAGCTTTCTTTTTTAGTTTAATATTAATTTCAATTCAAATTAATCCATTACTAAATCAATTTAGACATATGCTTCCGAATTAAGTATGCAATCATTAGAGTAAACATATGACCTCCATGAAACATTATTTCACGTTCTGCTAAGAAGAGATTTGTGTTCCAAAGAAAAGCTTAAATATAGAAATAAACTTGCTCAAGATTTATTTATTTATTTATTTACAAAAAACTATCTTATAAATATAAATTATGAGCTAGCTTAAATTACAAGAGTACCAGTCATCGTAGGCCTTCAGCTCGTTGTTATGTATAACTTACTCAAGATGTTTATTTACATTGATCGTCTAGCCCTTTTAGTAAGTTAGAAGCCCGTAGTATAAAGATAAACTTATTCTCAGCCATTTAGAGAGATATAACCTTATTAGTCCTACATAATAGTATTATGAGGTACTTTTCAATTAAAACTAAATACAACTTAAAATAAAAAAAAAAAATAATATTTAAAATGTTAAATTTAAAGTCTCAACAAAAATTTATTGTAATTATTTATTATTCATTTATATTTATTGTAAATCATATATTTTAGAAAGTCTTTTGCAGAACTTGCAGAAAAATATGCAATTTTAATGTTCTTTAATCTTTTTCGACCCTTTTTTGAACTAATTTTTTAATGTGCTTCATTAAGTTCATTTGTCGGCGAAATGTAATGCATTAAAGGAAACAAATACTGAAATTCTTTATTATAGAGAATGCCAGATCAAAGACAAGTCGAGCAGACGAGCAGACGAGCCAACAAGCAACGAAGCAAGCAATCAATCAATACTCTGATCAATCGGCCCAAAGGCAAGGCGTATTACAAGTTGAGCTAATTTCTTCGCGGTAACGAGATCAAGAAAACAAGAGCAATAATGAAGAAAAAAATTTATAGAAATACCAAAGTAACGAAGTTGATGCAGGAGAGTACTTTCTATGGGCAATAAGTGGAGGCAGCGACAACAGCAGCAGCAACTAATCGATCAAACGATCGCTCGCTTGTTCCATGCAACCAGTTTAAGACAGTAGCTGTAGCAGCCAACATCGGTATGTCATGTCGTCATGATGCACTTGCACTCATATAGTAAGATGCATCAGTGGCGTCCAAAGGTCACAGAGTTTTTGACTACTGGGCAGTTATTGTATATAGATACAAAAGTATAGAGCAGAATATAAAGTAAACGCCCGTCAGCCACATCAATCAAACAACATCAAATGCAATGCATTGATAGCATACTTATAACAAACTATACATATATACTACATGCTCATACACTTGTAACACAAGCACAGGCAGTGAGTGCTTCATATATAAATCTCAGTGTTACATAATGCCCCCGGCGATGCTATTGAATGAACGAACATACGAGCCTTCTTTGTAGATATTGCGGGCGTGCTACAACAGGTTTTTAACACTTCCACTTGAAGGCATCTCAACGACGAAATCCACCATGAAGGCGCTGATGATGATGATGATGATGATGATGATGATGATGATGATGTAGACGATGATGGGTTTAATGCCTATGAGCTTGTTAAGCACACTGATGTGGGCATAATACATACAATTATGTCTGTGGATACACTCAAGAGGCGGAAATTGTTGATTGAGTATTGCGAGTATTTAGTTTAAATACAATGAATATGGATTTCATTTGTATTGTATTGTATTGTATTGCTATATACTAATATAACGGTGCTACTGAATTTTTGTTATACGAAACACTCTATGAATTAACAAATATTGTGAGAGTAAATCTAATCATAGATATCTTGTTGTAAATCATTCTGTTTCTCTTTCCCTTTTGATTGCAGCGAAAGTATGTATTGTTAGTAAGGTTGAAATTTATGTGGGAAATGTAAGTAAATTTCTTAATTAAGCATTCCACAATCTTTGAAAGTAAAAGTGTGGTTTTTTTATAATTTAATTTAATGTTTTCTGAAACTATGGCAAAACCAAAGTTTTATTTAAAATGACATGCATGAAAGCCCGACGACAAGAAAATTCGTTCTTGAGTTGTGATACTTTTAGCACTAAATTTTATATACTTGTACCCATACTCGTGCAACTCATGTATTCAAGGGCATGGAAATACGCTTAGACCACAGCGTAACGAAATTTCAGATGTTCAATGTTGATTCCATTATATGGAACCAATTTAATAATATTTTTAATATAAAACTGAATTAATTTTCTGACTTTTTTAAAGTAGTTTTAAAATCTATATTTTTAAACTAAAAATTATTTGGTATGAAGATCATCTATATAATAATTGTCATTGCAATAAGTAAGTGCTATGCTAACATATTTTTCAATATTACAACTCTGCTCATGTAATAAACATTCATTTCAGTTTTTATCGGTCAAGCGGCTACGAAGGAACGTAAGAAGAGACATAAGAAAAAAGTGACATTTACACAATCTGAAGGTGCAGAAGGAACTTTTATAACAGAAAAACCGCCTTATTATAGGAGATCAAAAAAGAAAACAAAACCGTGAATGTGATGATTTGTATTGTACCTAAAATCTATTTAAACAATATGGAAATTTTCTCTTTTCAGTATTGTAAGATTCAAGATATCAATATTTATTTTTTCTATTTGAAAATTAGCCCTTGACCTTGTATTCTCATAATTGAAAAATTGTTTATGGCGAATCTTGACGCCTGTGTTTTGTAAAATTAAAACATTGTTTCTGAGCTGCTTGGCTCCTTTTTATATTGTATTTGTTTAGTATAAGTAGTACTAGAACGATGTAGTAGTTCCCTAACCCTTTCACCGTCGTAAATTATAAAATCACTTGGTATTTTTATGTTTGGAAAGTATTTACATGAAGTACCATTAACATTCATATTTTATGGTTCGACATTTTTCGATTTTTTGTGTGCGCCATGATCTAATTTTCAAATGCAAACGCTACACTTTACAGTTTGACAGGATCTTTTCCAAAGAATTTACCTAAAATAAGCAAGCTACCTGTTGTTAGTTACGAGTTCAAACCTACGGCTTAGGTAAAGTGTCGCGTTTCAAATGATGAAATTTTTGGCATCGGCTCTGCATGAAAGACTTGTTTTGAATAGATTTATGGTATTACCTCCTTCGTTGATTGTTCCGATTGCGTCTAGTCTATGCAAGTAGTATGAGTTCATTATGTAATTTATGATTGTTTTTATTTTGGAATTTCTATTCTTATTCATGTTGCTTGAAAAGCGAGCGATTGTGACACTAAGCTAGTTTAGGTTTTAATGATTTTTATGGGTTATTGGGTTAGAAAGAGAGTATAGCATTTAAATTGGAAATCTATTTAAATATGCACAACAGTTGAAACTATTGTATGTACGGTTTACCATGTTTGTTATACACTTCGCAGCAAAGAAAGGTGTATGAAAAAAGTTGTATTAATTTAGTCTGATGATTGTAATTTACAGAAAGAATATTGTGCATTTCGGGTTCATTTACTCAAGAACAAGAACAAAAACTAAATATACAAGACTTTATCCAACTGAGATTTTCGAATTTCCATAATGAACTCAATGTTAACCAAAATGTATTTGTTTTCAAAGCCACTGTATAAGAAGTGTATGTAAAGGTTTGGTGAAGGTTATTTTTCTTGATTTTTATGTACAAATACTTCCTGGTCTGAGAAGCCTGGTGTAGTACTATATGCATTTGCATATTTTTTGCTCTGCAAATTTGTGCAAACACAGCTGCAACGTTTGAGATAAGAAGTTCTGTCATTTTCATTGAAAAAGCTTGTCAACAAAGAAAGTGAAACGGAAAAGATATAAGCAACGACAGTTTTCTGTAACTAAAATTTGTTTAGCAAATCACGAAAGATAAAATTTAAATAAATACTAAAGCATTTTAAGAATTTTCTTTTTAATTATGTTAGCAAATGTTCAAATGTTCTAAGAATTGTAATAAAAGTAAGAATTTATAATTTGTGTACATACATATATATTTTTCCCTTTATTCATGAATTGTATTTAAGAATTAACCTCATTGAACCATGAAAAATCACATTTTCATTTAGTATTGTAATTTTATTTAGAATTCAAAACCGTTTTACCAAAGCCATAGCAAATTGGCCACGTACCCCACCATGAACTAAATTGAATAACAAAAGCCTGAAGCATGTTTTGCCGCCTTTGCTATTTCTCGAAGAAGAGCAACGAAAACATAATCAAATAGAAATAATTTCACATTAACAACATCGTAATCAGAAATTTCCTTAGATAAATACTTTTATCCAACTGAAAGCCACATTAAGTCAGCCACATTAAGCCAGAACCTTATGAGCTTATTCCTTAGTACAACAATTCTATGACTTTGGCATCATGTCAACAACAGTTTTTATTGTCACATACATACATACATACCTTAAATTTGTATATACCTAAAGTATAAGAAAAAAAAAAAAAAGAAAAAAAGAAATGCAATCAAATAAAATTTTTCAACGAAAGCAAACAACAATAAGATACATTTACACATGTGGAAATTTGTTTGGAACATTTCTTAGTAAGACTTTTCATTGATTTGGCCGCTTGTTGTGCGGCTTGTGCTACTAATGACATTCAAATAAGATTTTTAAGTTGACATCTTTGAATAGGGAACATGTGCTTTTAAAATTATATGAGCTCAAAGATATGAGGAAAATAGACGGACAGATTTACTTACTGTTGGACACAAGTCAGTGCCAGACAATATAATACTGGACATTGTAAATGTCAGTTGACGAAGGACTTTTTATTTTGTTGTTGAAAAGTGACTGATATAGGATGCAAAATAAATTTTCAATCAAATTATGTTCATACATATTCATTTCTTTACCTTCTGATTTCTCACATGACTATTTAGATTAAGTATGTATAACTCAGTAATTGGAGTAATCTTAGTATAGTAGACAAGATACAAATTATAATTATCTACCAAGTCTATAAATATATTTACTACTAACAATATTGGAGGCCAATTCTGAACATTCTTAATTTATTTTATTTTATTTCAACACTTCAGCTCAATCAATTTTATTTCTAATACCATCAAAAAAGGCTTGTTACCGTCATAGAGTTTAAGTTAATTACAAATACTTTCCAGAATATGGACTCAATCGACGCGACTCTTTATTATTCAAACATATCGAGGCAGCTATCAAAATATTATAAAAACAAATATTTAACTTTCTCATGTCGACCACAATTTATACTTCTATAGATATTGAATGCAGATAGCACAAGGTAATGACACTGACGCCATCATCTCTACTCTATTTACATTGACTAGACCGAAGAAAATAAACTCTAAATAAAATAATAATTCATACGAGTACATAGTAGTACGAATATGTGGAAATTTAAAAAAAAAAAAAAAACAAGAATCTCCCTGCTTTGCTTCACTTGTGTACTCGTATGCAAGTATTTTGCTATCCATAGTAAAATGTCAAACTTTGGTGTTGAATATTTATTATTGATCGCATGACGCTACCGCACATGATTTGATGATGTATGACCGCATTGAATTTTCTCTGTTTCGTTGCATGAGTATCTGAATCAGCAAAAATGAAATGCATGTGTATCCTTTAGTTTTTATGATTTTTGTAAAAACGAAAACGGATATGTTCGCATACACAGCAAACTACGAAGGTCTTTATTAGTTTACCAAGGAACATTTTTCTGGACTCATTCGCATAGGTAAATTGTAGCATTCATAAATCAATGTATTTTAATATTATACCTAAATTGAAAACAAAAACAAAATTTTTATTCTCTTTTTTAATCCGCTTACATGCGAACATTTTCATTATTATTGTAATTTTTCAAGGAACATTTTTCTGGACTCAATCTCATAGTTAAAATGTAGCTAATGTTCATAAATATTTGCGTATTAATATTATAAATTCAAAAACAAATCGCGAGCTATTAATATTTTCTACAAGCAACATTGAATTTGTACGAAAAATCATAATGTTCGAATGGAAAATACATAAATAATATAATGTTTGAAAGTGAAAATTGCTTAGAGGTTTTTATTTATGTCAAAATTAACATTTACAAAACTTTGCTCAGACCATTAAATATATTTCTTTGGACATTGAAATGGTTTTATATTTTCTATATTTTTTACAGTGTCTTTCCAAATCCATGATTGATGTTTCCTTTGAAAACTGGATTCTAATAAAACATTTACGACTCTAGCGGAGAAAATATTGTACAGTCTATTGTATTTTCATAACGGAAGTCAAGAGTGTAACAATTTCATTTTGTTATTTTGTTGGGGTTGTGATTGTTGTTATTTGCAATCTGTTCTATAACAAAATGTATAGTCAATAAATTATTGACTGACAAACTTAAGAATTTGTTAACGCCTCAAAGGGTTAAAGTTCTGGAATATGTTCATATTTATTAAATTTAATTTAGTGAATTTGATATATTTTAGAATAACGTAGCATTGGTGTTATATGTAGTTTGCCTGAGATACATATGTACTACACTATTTTCACTGAAAACTATAACATAAAAACAAAGTATGTTTTCAGCTACCTAATGAGTATATAATAATAATATAATTAGAGTTTTATTCCCTTAAAATTAGAACCAATTTAAGGCTCTTTGACTTGCTACTTCCATGCTATACTTTCTAGGTAACTTAATGTTTTACGGAAGTGATTAAAATCATATTTATTTAAGTCAGCCTTTTGGATAAATTGTTTCACACGAAAATAAATAGAAAACTAACAAAAATTTTACACGCAGACTAAATATTCAGTGGCGTAAAACACAAGATAAATAAATAAATAATGAACTGAAATATTACAATAATATACGTATTATTAAATAATTTCCTATTTTGGAGGCTGAATGTGATCAAATAATCATCGATATCCGTTGCGTGAGATAAAATTTCTTTATTATTTTTTAAAAAATATTGAAGAATCATGAATTTTTATTTATTTATTTGTTCAGCTGGTGTTTTTTTTTTTTATCTTTTTCAGATTATCACTTCAAAAGTTTATTGATCAAACACAATGAGCGGATGTAGAAAATTTGTTTAATGATTCATTCAAAATTAAAAGCCTAAGGAAAACTGCTTGCAAATTTAAACTTACAATAATAATATGCTAATGATTTATATAGTATGGTGGTATACGATAATATGCTTACCCTTAGGTTTGGGGCAATACGGTAAAAATATGCATACACATATTTTATTTAAAAATCTCTTTAAGTTTTATCTTCTCAGTTGTTTATTTTCTTCCTTCTTTTTTTTTTTTTTGTTTTTTCAAATGTCACCAAACTTCAGCTTCTATTGTAGTACATAAAGTAAGTGACAAAGTGAACATTTCATTTGGAATATTGAGTATTTGTGAATGTCATCCAGAAAAAATTTCATTTCTCATTTATAAGTGCGCATTGTTTTTCTTAATGTGGTTGCTTCTGTTTGTGATTATTAAATATTTTTATTGTAAATAGAAAAAGAAAATAACTTTTTGATTAGGATGACAAATAAACTTTTGGAAAAATTTTCTCGTTGTTTTTGTCGGCTAAACGATAATACTAAATTTTCCCACTTTAATTGAGTTTATTCTTAATGTCTGAGTTTCTTTCATTCTGCGCTGCGACAATCTTCAACTCTTATCTTATTCGAAAACAAAATTTTATTTTAAATCTTTTTAAATAAACACACTATGTTTTAATGCCATAGAACAATTGAAACTTTCTTTCTTAACTGAATGAAAATATTGTTATTTGTAGTAGTACAAGATAAGGTATCTTATTTGCCAGCCTGTCAGTCAGTCAGTCAGTCAGTCAGCCAGTGGCCAGCTGTCAGTTTTGATTTGACTCTAAGACAGTTAGACAAACAAATGATCAAACAAAGAAACAAAGTATTGTACTTTTGAATCAACAATGAACACAGTTCGTATGAATAGTTTAAAGTCCATTATACTATAATTTGTCATTGCAAAAAATTGGAAAATAAAATACACAGTATGTATTTTCATTCATAAGTTTTTCATTCAAAAAGTCACTTCACGTCTACAAAGACACCAAAGCCGGTCGATTCGGTTCGGTTCGGTGCGGTGCAATTGGAATTGAATTGAATTGACAATGAATTTGCAATAACAAAATACTCATTTTGTATGTACTTATTTCATGTACAAGAGATACTTACTAGACACAAGTCTTGCACTCTCTCACTCTCTGCCATCCCCTAGACCTCAAGGATGAATAGTATCTTTTGCAGGTGTTAAAACAAACTACATCAGATGTGGTGTTAAGAAAAATAATGCACAATAGAAGGAATGCATATCCGTTTCCTGCTTGAAGTCATGTGGTGTAACGAATCTGTTTTAATTTCCTTTATTGTACTTTTTAAGATTCCCCTGTACATCACCAAAGGTAGTAGAGTGCATCTACTTCAAAGGTTTAAGATATTTAAGTAGTGACACTTAAAGGTGGAGTAGTATTGTATATTGAAGTACTGACGTGTGTGGAATGAGGATATGGCTAGCAAAATAGTATAGAATAGAATTTCTTGAACAGTGTCGTTATAGAGGATCTGGTGGTTTGGGATAGGACTGCGGAGAAAAATGGAGGCTCAAAATATTGGTACATATAAGCTCAGCTATGAACCGCCAGTGCATACTTAAAAAAGTTTGCCTATATACAAAGTTTCTATATTCTAGATGACACTATTTATCAATTACAGTACAATGTCAATGTATCTTCTAGTATGTACTTAGTAATTTTATGACTCTCTTCAACAAATTTCTCACTTTATGTGTTACCGAAAATTTAACTAATTAGTATAAAATATACTACATAGTAAACAGGCTGTCACTCGCTAATTCAAACTATGTGTGTGGCATGCAAAATTGCGAATGCTGCGCCTGTTCCAGGTAGTCAGTGACGACGACACGTACACAAAGTGCTAATCAGTTAATTATTTAATTTCTAGTCTCAAGTCACGTAACAATGTACCTAGTAATACATTTGAGTATGAAACTCTAGAGAACTTTAATACTCCAGTACTCAAAAACTCTTACTCTTAATCAAGATTAATTGACAAATGGAAAAGGAAACCAAGACTGTCGAAGAACGACAGATCGATGAGGTGGTTGGTGGTCCTAACCAAGATATATAGTGGATAAAAGGAACATTTCGAAGGAGTGCGCGCCCACAGTCGACGCGTGCAGACGACGAGTACCGAGTACCTGAATGAAACACACGCTCCAACAAATTTCGAAACCGTCAATTTGTTTTTGGTAAATTTTCTTGTACTATTTTCTGTTTGTGTTTATATTCATTGCTTCTTGCTACTTGGATTTTCACACGCAATTACACAATTGTCGATATCCTGTTTGCTTGTTCGGCACTCGCATCCTTTGCCAAAACGACGTTGTTGTAGTCTGAACAAGTTGAAATCCTTCCAAAAAATATGTAAGCTCTCTCTTTCTTTTGTATATGTACTCTTTGATTGTCTCAGTTCCTAGGATTCTTGGTCGACTGTCCTGGTCAAATATTTTTTTTCAACATGCTGTGTTTGTCATATAATAATGTTCATTCTCTTCCCGTTTTCAAATATTTTTCATTTCATTTCATTTTCTATTTTTTCTTCTCTATTGGGTAATGTCTCGCGGAAGTTTCATTCTAGTTTTTCTTATGATTGGTTTCCCTTCTTCTTTTATTCTTTGTTCTTGATTTCACTTAAAAGGCATTAAAAAAAAAAATCGACTTCTTTTGATTTCGATACACCGATTATTGTCAATGGAATTTGGTATTTGGTTTGTTACCCTACTTGGGAATCAATTTCCAAACGATTTTCGTTAACTTCTTTATGATGTTTTTTGGCTTTAATCAAGTTCATTGAAATTTTGTCCTTTTTATACAATAAAATAAAATAGAGTAAAAATTATATTATACGAACTCTTCAAAGTAGGGTGAATTGGATTCTATTGTACTTAGGTATAAGGTTCAGTGATGGCGTTGTTGATTTGTGTTGAGTGTATTGAAGTGTTAAAAAGGAAATGATTACTAATTTTTTTGTTAAGGGATTACTTGAATTCATTTCGAAAAGTATTGAAGTAGCTTCATTATCCTCAACAATTTTATTACAATTTGACTGTCATTTTTCGAATAGTATGTATTAACAATAATATTCTGATTACATCAAACTCTGATTAAGAAGTTGGGAAGACTTTATAAATATTTACAATACTTACTTGTGATGCCTGATAATTTGAATAAAGATTTAATGCAATTTGTCTTTAAGCCACCACATTTAAAAACATTAACAATAAATTACATTCATTCAATCAATCAAAATCACCCAACACTTCAATCGATTACTAAATACCAAGCGGTTAGCCACAATCGACTGCCGGCTCTTATTGCAATTTAACTAATTTAACTCATTATTTTACTGGCAATTTAATATATAGAAATAAATATACTTACTCAAAATAATTAGATGCGTCATTTCTATTTGATGCATTATTATTTTTCATTTTCATTTTCATGTTTCATGTTTCACGTTTCATTTTCTAATTTTCATTTTCATTTGCTTTCGCAAGTTTATAATTGATGTGGTTAAACAAACATAAGTTATTATTATTATTACTGAAGTTTGCCATTATTGAACGATTCGATTTGAAAGTGAAAATGTTGAAAGTTTATTGTGGAAAATGTTCATTCAAAAACTACGCATGTGGTTGGAAGAAATCCATGTGTTTTTTTTTTTTTTTTTGAAATTTGGGTCACATATCCCATAATATACAAAATAATAGAATTAATAATAATAAGAAGAATTCATATCCAAAAAAAAAAAAAAAATAAGGGGGAATCATCAACAATCATTTGAAGTACTAAGTGCCATAAGAGCCTCCCGAAACGCCTTCTTACTTATAAACCATATTCACCATTAATTGCCAACCAGCAGCTATTCTGTTTTTTGATGTAAAGTATTTTTCATGATAGTATTTTTCATGCTTAAAATGCAACCAATTAATTTATTTTCGCTTTATTGCATGAAATTGATGTTTATAATTTGGAGAATCAGTCTGACTCATTTGTTATTGACCTTTCTTTGCCAATGTCAATGATAACAATTACTTTGGATTATTAATGAAAAGAAAGCACTTAACCACAATAAAAATGAATGGAACTTATTCCACGTATTACAATATATAGACTTATAGACCCATAATTATTAAAAAGTAGTATAAAAAATTTGAGTTGTAAAAGTTTAAACGAAGGCAAATTCTTCACTTTTCTAGTACAAATAAAAATTAACCAAAATTAATGAAAATTCTATTCAAAAAATTAATAAAAACATGTGTGGAATTTGATGTTACATTAGATTAGAGGAAGGGCGGGAACTTATGGACGTCGTCATTGCGGCCGCGAATGGACATATTGTGACTATGTAACATTATTTTGCTTATAATTAATAAAGCCTGAACTAAAATCGTACCACTACTAGGTATAAATATATTTATAATATTGGATATATTTTTAGTTAAAAAGTCAACTTAAAACTTAACTGAAACCTCTTTAAACAAGAACAATGAAATTTGTATCATTCTTAGGTAAAAGTCAATACAAATTACAATATTTTACTATTCCAGATGTTTTTTCAAATTTTATTTATATTTCAGTTATCGTTCTTATTTTTAACTATATCGCACAAACCGAGACAAAGAATAATGTCAGACGTGGACCTCCGCTTCCAATTATTGGCTTAATAGTCTAAGGACATAATTGTTAATTGTAACATTAATAAATGAAGTTTTCTTAGTTTCAATCTTGATATCAAAAAAGGATAAAATATGAGCTCATTTAGTTATAATTTTTACGAGCATTTGTTCTATACGGTGTAAACTAGATTAGATTAAATTAGATTATATTTGATTAGATTAGGGGAAGCACGGAAACTAGCCATCTCGTCACTATGGTCTCGATTGGGCCTCGTTTCCAAGATACCCAGTGTGTTCAGGTATCCAGATAATGCTATTATTTGCTGTTCCAAACAAGCTTAGTCTAGATATCGAAAGCGTTGAGTGCTTGAAACATAACCCTTATATCAGAGTGTATGTTAAGTGCCTATTAACAGTACCTCACTGTACATATTGTATTTATTTTGCAGTAGAAAACTGAGTTCTTTGCGCCCATACTGGTGAAGAAAATCTTCCTGGTGTTTTCTCAAACAGACTCCTGCTTCAACAGCAATGTACGTTTGAGAACCATCCGTAAACCAAACATGGGAATCACAAAAGGGCTTTGTTTTGAACTGTTCCCAGTTTTGCCTTTGCAGCAATCGAGAACATTTTTATATATTCGTGTTATCAGCTCTCACATGATTCTACATCATTCATACTTATGTAGTATAAGCTGG
This sequence comes from Amiota minor, assembly GCA_037043295.1. Lineage (NCBI taxonomy): Eukaryota > Metazoa > Arthropoda > Insecta > Diptera > Drosophilidae > Amiota > Amiota minor. The sequence continues at coordinate 1,171,287 of JBAMAW010000732.1, read as the reverse complement.
GACATAAAAGTACTTCATAACATAGTACATGAGTTTGTATAAATAACTTTTTCTTTTCTTAAGTATTGATAGAATAAAAAAATAAATACTGTCGAACTTCCCTTTAGTGAATTAACACGGAACCAGAAAACTACTTCATTTTATAGAAACTTCATTACACAGAAATTATGATATTTCTTCCCATTTTTATTTAAAATAATCAGTTATTTCAGTTTGAATAATATTTTTCCATTTTTCTTCCTCAACAAAACATTCTAATACATTTAGAGATGCAAACACATTAGTCGGTACGTTACTACTCATCTCCACAAAGATTCGAAAAACGTCAATTGGTGAAGAAATTTGTTCAAGTATAGGTAACATCTTATTATTATTCACCAATTCTTCTTCATCATTATCTGTATCTGAAATATCAGGGATTGCCTGTACTCCATGACTTTCCAGAATACTTGTGAGAATATCTTCATCGAACGGGTTGTCCCTGGATTGCACATCAATATCAACATTGGCGTAGTCTTCAAATGATGCATAAATGCTTGTTACTGCTTTAAATGAAGACTGTAGAACAGACAATTCGGAGATTAGAAGAAAGTCCTCTTCATCCCAATGCGTAGTTGGAGTATGCATGTCATCTTTCGATAATCCTGACTTTCTGAAACAGTTTCCAATTGTTTCTGGCTTTACATAGATTGGAATATCTAACCGTGCTTAAATTTTGAATGGCTTGGAATAAATCTATGGCCATAACAGATTTGTTCTCTTCCATTTGTGTCAATATGTTCGACACAATTCGCTTTCTGTAATGTTGTTTCGTATTATAGATAATGCCTTGGTCTATTGGTTGAAGTAACCAAGTCATGTTTGGAGGAAAATATGCAAGCTCAATATTTTGCAGTTTATCTTTTACATTCTTAGGATGCGCAGTGCAGTTATCAACAAAACGCAAAACCTCCCTTTTATGAGAAGCGAATTTTATGTCCATTTGAAAAAGCCATTTCGTAAAAATTTCACTTGCCATACATGCTTTTTTGTTAAACTCATGATCCACATCTAGAGATTTTATTCTATAGCAAGCATCTCCGATCCTGTCATGTTCCATGCTACCAGAACAGTTATTCTCTCTTCGCTCTGTTTTCCACCAAAGCATTTCACATTTTTAAATGCCAGTGTTTTATTTGGTAAACATTTAAAAAACAATCCAGACTCATCGGCAATAAAGATGTCGTTTTGATTATATCTTTGTATTAGTCTTGGCATTTTAGCATTGCTTCATCAATATCCTCAAAAAGACAGGATCGAAGCCTCTTGCGTTTAGTGCTTAATTGCTCGCCTTCTACATTTTTTACAATCACTGCATTATTTTTCAAAATATTTGATAAGGTGCTGGGAAGAATTCCAAACTCCTTAGCAATATCTTTTTTTTCTTATTCGTCCTTCTGCATCTTTATTAATTATCATAAACTTTTTTTGAAGAGAAATGCTACTTCGCTGCGACATTTTCACTTTGTTCATTGAACACAGGCAACTGCTGACTAAATTGTTAGTTATGGGACTTTTGTCCCCTTATTTTCTGTTGTTATTTTCATCTTTTGGGGATCCCCTAATTATGTTTTACGTTTTTTTTCTCGGTACATAGAAGAGATGTGCAGTGAACACAGTAATCCAATCTATGTGAGAGGGAGAGAATTTAGTTTTTTATTGAGAGCGCTCAATAGTGCTCAGTGTTATTAATATGCGAAACAGAAAATTGTTTGAAAAAATTCATTATATCGAGACAAAATTGCATGAGAAATAAATTTTCTGGTGTAAAATTTGTTCATTGTAAACAAAAATCCACTGTATGGAAATTCATTGTAGAACGAATAAGCTGTGTATTTGAAATCAATTCATAATGGGGAGACCTTTATTGTATAGAAGTTCACTATAGCGAAGTTCCACTATAACTATTTTCAATGCAAAATTTTTCATTGATATCAGTCGGAACTTGTACATAAGTTCAATTTTAGTGAATTGTTTGGATATTGTAAGTTTTCGCATGAGAATTTTTCAATATTCTAACTTTCTGAGTTGATCTACATTATCGACTTAAAACTGTTGATATCCTATATAAACATAATATTTAGATACTCTTTTGACAAACACATCTATACCATAGTATGTTTGTTGTATCTTAATTTAGTATAATGTGCATATATGCATTAATATTTTCTCATTCTCTTCTAAAGTCAAACTGATGGATTGACGAATCTTTTGAACTTCACTAGTCATGTAAAGGAAATAAAGATACAGACAACAAAACTTGTTTAAATCAAGTGTACAATGATTCCATATAATATGGCTGAGTTTGTCATACTGGCAAAGTGATTGACTGACATAGTGATCAATGAATTTGTGGTTTTACTACCATTGTATAACATTGCTTGCTGCTGTCCATGAGTGGTTTGTTATTGTTTTCTGTATTGTGTGTTTCATTCGCTTCTTACTTAGTAACGAACTTCATTGGTGGAACATGTACTGAATAAAGTTATGGTTTTTGTTATTGGAAGAACTTCCTCTTTGTAAGTGATTTTTTTTTTCTTTATTTTTTATTTTTCGTAAACGCATTCTTTGTTTTTACTTTTCTGTTTTATTGCCAGATCCGGTGTCGAATGAGTATGTGAATACTTGTGCATCGAGTGCCTCATTCAATGCATTTAGAAATCTAAAGATTCCTTGCAGAGTATAAAGAATATACTGAAATGAAAGAAAATACATATATAAAAATGCGACCCTAGAGGGTTATTACAATACAATAGGTTGCATTTCTTAGCGAAAAGAATGTGATTCCAAATCAAACACTTTGAAGCTTTGAAAATTGCTCTTATTCATGATTATGGTCTTTTAAAGTACACAAATAATTTGAAAGTATTAAATTATGTTGTATTGTATAAGTAAATACATATGTATATGTATGTTCCGTAAAGTCATTGCCTCCGAGTTTTCGGTCTGTTAGGTTTGACATCACATTTGGATGTCCTTTTTAGTGCGTAGTTTAATTAATTTAACAGATAAGCATTTTCCAACGCACCTACAACACCGAGCAGAGGCTCTTCATCGGCACGTTTTAAATCAATTGTGCGTAGGTAGGGTCCTGCACCAAAGGGCTCATAAAGCTCTAATGGCTGTGGATTAGGTTCTGAATCTAGTTGTGCAGGACCTGGAGCTGTTATAACTTCTAATGTTGGCTCTGCTTCTGCTACTGGTTCCGGAGCTGGAGCTGGATCGGGAATTGGCTCAGGTTTGGGCAATGGATTTGGTTCAGGATTGGGCTCAGGATTAGGTTCAGGATTTGGCTCAGGGTTTGGCAAAGGATTGGGGATAGGATTTGGTTCAGGATTGGGCGAAGGATTTGGTTCAGGATTGGGCTCTGGTTTTGGAGCTGGAGTTGGTGCGCCATGTCCAACACCAACTACTAGAATAGTCGCAACTGGAATTTGAAAAATAAAAATTTTAAACTTATGAAAAAAAAAAAAAAATTGATCGGTTAAACATTACCAAAAGCAACTAAAACTTTCATTACCAACTTCATAATATCAATTAAAGTTCTCTAGGCTTTGAACATCGGTTCCTCTATTTATATGTAAATTGTAATTGGTACGAGTTTGTATGCTTATCAAGCATAGTATAATTCATTTGACTATAACAGGCAGTCAGAGTTACCATAATAAAATTAAGAATTATTTCTGGTCATAAATTTTTTTTATTACTTTTATGGTTCCCCTTTTCCATACATCTGAAAACCATATTCAATTCCAAAGTTTTGCTTGACATGTAGAGAAATGATAAAAACTACAATATACATATGTAAGTATGAAATATTTTAATAAGCCTTGAACAGGGTGAATAAGACCTCCGGAAAAACGTAGAATAATAATGTAGTTATGTAGTAATGTATAGATTCCTTTTATATTATATTGAATACTCTTAATAATGATCATCTTCATAGGAGCAATAAAAATATTTTCGACATTTTGTTTTAAATAGGAATTCCTCCTGAATTGATATTATTAATGATTATTTATACACATGGCAGTTTTTCAGACAAGTTTGGATATTACCAGCAAAGTATACACATACATATATCCATTAGAGAAATTCTTGTCACCCGATGAAGCAAAAATCTATTTGACGCCAGGTGAATTGCTTGTGCAGAATTAAGCTAAGGCAACGAACTTAGTCCACCATCGCAATGATCTCTGAGTGATATCAGGACAAATGTCAGCCTTAGCTTGACGTCACAATCAGATGATTTAATCGAATTAATAGCAATATTCCAATTTTTCAGCAATGTATATATGTATCTATTTTTTGTGTAAACAATATATATATATATCTTTAAAGAAATACTTATTTGTACTATGTCATAACTCTATGGTAAGTAAGTATATGCTTACATACAATATAAATTTGGAGTAAATATCTCCCAAGATCCCAGTTTTTACATATTGTCCAAGCAACCGAGTCGGTTTTTATACATTTGTATTATCTTAAGGAAATTGACATGGCTTAGAAAAATAAATAAATATTACAATCTTCTATGAAGAAGTTCATTGGGGTGATGTCTTTGCAAACGACGGCAGGTAGTGTTGTGTGTAAGACATCTTGCCAGAGGATTGGGGTGCTTTAACAAACGAACATTGTATCAGCTGTTGAAAAAAATTAATTTCTCAATCACCGTTGGCATCTTAAGGTCACGGTGGTATTTCTAACATACCATGGTGTACCAGTTATGTGTCGTAGAGCTTTGTTTTGAGTTGCTTGCTTTTACTTTTTGATGATATACCTATGGGGCTACAACTTGTTTATAGATAGTCAACTTGTTGTTGAAAGTTTACTAATCGCTTGTAATAGCCAGTCCAAATTCTTCATCTTTTGATAACAGCATGCAGTGACTCTCTTCACATGAGTGCGCCAAGTAAGGCGCTTATCCAGGACCAGCCCTAGGTATCGAATATGATATACCTGAGGAAGGATTCTAGAGTCATACGATATAACTAGACAATCGCGAGTATGGCGATGTCATCTGCATAGGTTGCTACCAACAAATTAGCGTTTTCCGGCATCGGCATGTCCACCGTGAATAAAGAGTAAAGAACTGGCGCGGGAACACCAGCCTTGTTACGATTTATGCCAGAATCTACATCTTGAACTCTTACGAGAAAAGCTCTATCCGTCAAGTATGGTTCTCCGGCTTGCCGGGTTTCGGGATCATGATTACTACAGCACACTTCCACTGATGGCAAACCCTCAGCATGGCATTGAACAGTATCACCAGAAGCGAAACTCCTTTGTAGGGAAGGGACTTGGCCACCATTGCGTCAATCTTGTCAAAACCAGGGGATTTTTTTCAATAATAATAAGACTATACTTCACAGGATCAAAGATATCACTAAAATACAAAAATATATAAACAATATATTTAAACCTTCATATTTTATTTAATGAAACAGTTTAAGGTCTGTTGATGATCTTAATGAAACATACTATTATAATTTTTGTCAACATGGTACCTGTCTTTCTATTTACATTTTCATTCAATTATGGATGTACAATATTAATTTTAAATTTTAGTCTTTTTTAGAAGATTTATTTTCCCTACTATAAGTGAAACTGTGAAAATCGAATGTTGAAGTTTCACAAATTCTCAAAATCATAAAATTTTATTCTCTTTGTCTAAATTGTATTATTGTTATTGGCAATCTACTTGTAGTTGACTAGTTACAGTTTAATTAAAAATTGGATCGATAAAAATATTTATGTGTTGAACCAGATTTAGTTTATTTTTCCTGTATTTTTTTTTAGATATTATCCGATATTCTGAATGGTTTTTTGTGAGTTGATGGATGATGTTCCCATGGTGGTGGCAATGTTGTCAAATCTGGACTTATACCTGGATGTACAGGAAAAGCAAATATAGATTCGGGCTTGTGAAGCATGCTTATAACCACTAAAATAAAAAAAATTTGTAATGTGCAATACAAGAATTGTTTTTAATAAATATTATTTACTTATTATAGAAAAGAAAAAGTTGCAAAACCACATCATCAATTGAAAGATACAATCGAACTGTCCGTCTTTAGTTGGAAGTGAAGTTCTTTTATGTGATTGATTTTTCTAATTTCTATAAGATTTTTATAGATTCTCCATGCATCTATGGTAAGTGTGATAATATCAAAATAATAAAATGTTTATTTACGCTTCCATTTTATTGTGCAATATTTTATTGTTTACTTTAACATACTAAAGATAAATTATAAAATGTTTTTCAATGACTTGTGACCCTGAAATTTCCTTTATGTCTATCGTTAACATGGTCAAAGATTTTCATTGTATTGTATCATACAATAATATCCATATTATTATTTGTATTTTTTAAATTGAATTTCCGCATTTTCTTTGGATTTTAACATCTCGTGTTTGATGTTTATCTCATCGGGAAAGTTATGATCATTTCCCATGGATTTTTTGGATAAAATCGTTGAATCAGAGTTCTGATTAATATTGGACTGAACATGGTTCGCATTATTGAGTGTAACTTCAGTTTGTTGGTTATTTGTGACATTAACTTTAGCTGTGCCATCCTTTTCCATTTCCATGTTTGACTCAGATCTAAGAGTATTTTCGATTGCGTTGCCGTCCGTCATTGCTTTCTGGCTCGCATTATTGAGTGTAACTTCAGTTTGTTGGTTATTTGTGACATTAACTTTAGCTGTGCCATCCTTTTCCATTTCCATATTTGACTCAGATCTAAGAGTATTTTGGATTGCGTTGCCGTCCGTCATTGCTTTCTGGTGTAAGTCTAATTTCTGATTCAATACTCTGATGGGAAGACCTGAATGCAGTAAATTGATAACAGCTTGGTTACATCCACTGTTATTACTATGTTGATTGATAACAATTTGTTGAACGTTGCCACTTTTGGCTTTCTCATTTTTAAGACGTTCCTTGAGTAATTCAATTTCATTTTTATGCTTGATTAACATCAACCTATCATGTTCTTTCCTCCTCTTATCTTCCAATAATTTTTTACTGATATTTATAACATTTTGTTTTATCTTATAAACATGTTTTAGCACCTCTTCACTTGAAAAGATTTCATCACTGTTGTTCTGTTCTGTGCACTGCTGAAGGCAAACCATTACTATAAAAGGAGATAAAGAGATATTTTAAAGGTAATCTGGGTATTTGCCGTTGTAATTTTTTTTTTTACCAAAAATTGCATAAATAAATTTAAGATTCATTTTTATCGAATGAAATTGATTCACGGTAAATTTAATTCAACAAGAGAAACTAAGTTTCTGACAAGAAGCGACCTTACTAATCTTTCGTTCATGTTACATACATGTATGCATTTTTAAATCGCATATAACACGATCAATTACTTTCGCTTCCTTTACACTATATTAACGATCTTTTGTGTCTTATAATCAAAACAGCGGTGGTTAGTTTTATGACACATTGTTGATAAGTGTGACAAAACGAATCAATCGGATATGTTCATTTAGATGTTAATCTTTTGCAATATCTAGAAATTTAAATTTGATGAATTGTACTAAAGCAGGCAAATGTGTGCCATGATCGTTCTTTACGACCAAGTAGAAGAAAAACTTTTCGCAGAGATCAAAAAATGTATTTCGCTTTGAAAAGTTCATTTGTATTAAATCGTTTTTAAATTTGTGTTACACATCCTAAACAGAAAGTTTATCTACAGAAACGTATACTTGTATGTCCGAAAATTTCTTATTATTTGGAGCTAAACAATGATAAACCATCCAAAAATTTCACAACTCTAGAGGCATTGGTTTGAAATATATTGAATAGAGAGCTTCGGCTGTTCTTGTTTGTTCTTGTATAGTATTTAAAATAGAGAACTGAAATGATGTAAATAATTTTTTCTTAATCTATTTATAGGAATACAGAATTTTGTCACTGTCGAAATACGCCATAACTCACATTATTTGAATTGTACAATTAGTTTTGGAAAAATCAAAGTAAAGTTTTTTATTGGATGTAAAGTGTAACATTATTTAAAAGCCATGCTAAACACTCTAAAAATACATCTGCATGCTATATTATTACAATATCTAAAGTTCTTTTCAAATTACTGCTAATGTCTATGACTTATTTCCGTCTAAATGGTAAATCAAGAGGTGATTGCCAGTTAATGTGTTACTGAGGTTTCTTAAATACTTAATATAGTTTTCCCTAAACCTAACGATTTCTTATTTCCCTATTGGTTAGTGTTATGCGTAGATCTCCGTCCAAACCTATATTTTTTAGGTAATACGGAAGTCCGAAAAGTGATTGAAATCTTTAGGTTTTACTGCTTTGCTCCAAACTTGGATTCCATATGTCCAAACTGGTTATATGGCTGCCTTGCAAAGGAGTATTTTGTAAATGATAATCAATCAGCTAGTCCCTAGCTAGCCTACAGCTAGAGTTTTCCTGAAAATTTCATCAAAATCGAACCGACGGTTTCGGAGTCCATAGGCAGTATTCATGCATACATCCATTTATATATATGTATATATATATAGATATAAATAGTTGCATCGATAAATAACCAAAGGAGTCATTACAACGTAATCAAAATTTTGTTTCTAATAGTTACATGTGTGCAATTCCATTTATTGATATTATTATTTATTGTATTGGTTTTGAAAAATATACAATAATTTCAGCATAACTGTTGTGGGTCATACAGAGGATTGTCCTCCTCCCTTTGCAGGTGGTTGAAGAAGATATATATATGCTATTAGTTATTTGATTTTTATTAGAAAATCCGTAAGGGTCCTCCCTTTTCCAATACCAACTCAAAATCTAAGCCAAAAATTTACCAACATACTGGCATCCAAAGGACTTTTAAAGAAATAAAATAAAGAAATGAATCAAATGTATATCGTATAAAGCTTTGAGATATTTTTGAAAATTAATCAGGTCATCTTTGTCAAAAACCACAGAAAATTTTGTATGTTAATGTTTAAATCAATGTATTCGATTCAAAAGTATTTCAAATGCTGCGCAATGCACTACAGTTTGTTTTAAATAAATTAAAGGGTTCTATATTACTCTAATATTATGGACAAGGGCATGGAGGTGTGCAATGTTGTTCAGTTGGTTTGTACTGGTTTTTTTTTGTGACTGTCCGTTTGTCCAACAAAAGACGTATGTTTCGCAGCGCCTGCTTCAGAGAACTAATTTCAAAAATTAAATTACAAAATAAATTGGTTAGCATCATATCGAAAAACAACTAAGCATAAAGTAGGAAAAGAAAATAACGTTACAATACTGTAGCGTCGAGCTGTCCTTTTGATTGGACGTTCACATAGCAGATAATAAATTTTTATTTTATTTGCTTCTTTTCAAATCCGAACAGTACCTATAATGACGTCGAGAAATGCGTATTTCTCGTTTGTCGCTAATGATACCAGGAACAAAAACAAAGATTCCTTATTAACCGCTCAGCCGGCCGTAGAAAGAGCACGAACTTGCTCTCCTGTTCTATTGGCTAGTACAGTAAGCACTAGTCACTCACTCCCATGGAGTGCCCAATGCCCTTCCCCTCAACCACCTGTTCATTAAAACCCGGAAGCTAGTGTGTTTAACGCTACAACAACCACAATACAAAGCACAGCCGTTACTTCAACAGCTAGTGCAGTTTCAGGAACAACAACAGTGTTCTCAGCTACTGCTTCGGTTGCGTCATCACATGTAGTTTCTGTAACAACAACAAACACGGGAACATTTAATAGTGATATTAATAACCCAAAACAAGAACAAGCATGCAATAGAAAAAATTCTGCTATGCAAGCAAAAACAATAAAAAAGACAACTGCGTCACCAGCAGGTAGTCGAAATCAGCGCATGCAAAACGGGACTCATGAAAATAAAGCGGCAGTGCAGACAGGTATTGACCGCTACATACAATTCCATAATAAACGCAAACTAAGCCCGCAAAAGAATAATAATGCTAAAAAAACGATTTTGGAAAGTAATAGGTTCCAGCTACTTGCTGAAAAAGATGAACCTGTTAAAAAAGATGACAATACCTCAGCAAAACCTAAAACCGCGAAACCTCCCCCAATATATGTTCATGAAGAAAGCTCGAATAGACTGGTAGATGCTATCCAAAGAATAGTTGGCAAGAATAACTTTCATATTGTCCCTATTATCAAGGGTAATATAAAAGAAACTAAGGTCCAAATTTATGCGGAAGCAAACTACGGTTCTGTAACAAAGTACCTTAGAGAGTCTAAAAGAAACTACTATACCTATCAACTTAAAAGTAGTAAAGGGCTGGTTGTTGTAATTAAGGGCATTGAACCCTCTGTGGATTGTAGCGATATTAAGACTGCACTGGAAGAAAAAGGGTTTGAAGTCAAAGTAGTAATTAATATGTTTAATAAAAACAAAATCCCACAGCCATTGTACAAAATTGAGTTGGCTCCAAAGTTGCAGCACTTAAAAAAAAAATTAAGTGCATCCCGTTTACAACCTTAAATGTTTACTTCACCGTAGGGTAACAGTGGAGGAGCCTCACAAACGAGTAAATCCTGTGCAATGCACAAATTGTCAGGAAGTTGGACATACGAAATCTTATTGCACCCTTCGTCCAGTATGCGTAGCTTGTGGAGACTTGCATGAAACCGCAACCTGTAAACTAAGTCGCGATAATCCTGATCTTAAAAAATGCAGTAACTGTGGGGGCAATCATACAGCCAATTATAGAGGTTGTCCTGTATATAAGGAGTTGAAGAACAGGTTGCAGTCACAAAAAAATTCCGCCCATTTTAGCCGTGTGGCTAATCGTACAGAATCAGCGACGGTTATGTGTCCACCTCCTAATATTCCTTTAACTTCAAAGGTGTCGTATGCAGGTGCCCTGCGCTTAGGCGTTCAACAAGAAACTGCGAAAAAGATTGTGAAGCCTAAGGCTCCAATGTCTCAACATAATAAGCCAATCTTACAAACTACCCCAACTCTAAATGCGTGTAATGAGCCAGTGTTGCAACCACTAAGTTCTAGTGAGTCTATGTTGGTGAATTTATTGCAGACCTTGAATCAATCAATATTAATGATGCAAAACTCTTTTCAAGAGATGATGAAAATCCAAATGAAAATTTTGGATAAGTTAAATTCCCCATACTGGCTCATTTAAAAATAACTCACTGGAACGCAAATGGCGTTTCACAGCACAAACTAGAGCTGATGAAGTATCTAGAGGACAACAATGTAGATGTGTTGTTAGTCTGTGAGACTCATTTGACTAGCAAAAACAACTTCTTTATACCAGGCTATATAGTTTATACAACAAATCATCCGGATGGAAAGGCTCATGGTGGAACATGCATTATTATAAGAAAGCGTATTAAACACCAGACCCTAGAGTCGTACTCATCTAGTTATTTACAAGCTACTTCGGTCAGGTTGCAAATGCGTTATGGTAATCTGATGTTATCTGCTGTATATTGTCCTCCACGATTTTCTATATCTGCGGATGTTTTTAAAAATGTCTTTGATAGGCTTGGAGCACGATTTTTGGCGGCCGGTGACTATAATGCTAAACACACTTATTGGGGGTCACGTTTAGTAAATCCAAAAGGCCGGCAACTTTACAGCACTCTTGTAAATTGTCAAAACAAGCTAGACTTCGTTTCTCCGGGTAGGCCTACATACTGGCCGGCGGATCCAAGAAAAACTCCTGATATCATCGACTTCGGTATCACAAAAAATATACCAAGAAACCTCATATCAGCAGTTATTTGAGACAGAAACGGAATGTGGGCTCGGTCTGATGAAGAGAAGGCTAATGTATTTGCCAACCATCTTGAGCACGTGTTTCAACCTAATCTACCTACTAACAAATTTGTGCTTCCACAACACGACAATCACAAATTCAGTAAATATGTCTCCATTAAAAACAAGCGCTAGTAAGATTATATCTATTATAAGGACTCAACTGAAACCCAAATAATCTGCTGGTTATGATAGAATTGTGCCAAAAATGATAACTGAACTTCCAAACGCAGCAATAGTTTTTCTCTCGTGTCTTTTCAATGCTATCTTTCGAATTGGGTACTTTCCAAAGCAATGGAAGAAATCGGTTATTATAATGGTTCCAAAGCTCGGGAAGGATAAGACATGTCCTTCTTCATATAGGCCTATAAGCCTGCTTCCATGTCTTTCTAAGCTATTTGAGAAGGTCCTTAAAGCCAAACTCAATCACCAGTTACAAGCAAATAGTTCAATCCCAGATCATCAATTTGGTTTTCGAGCAAAACATGGAACGATTGAGCAAGTCAACAGAGTAACTTCGGAAATAAGAACTGCCTTTGAACTGCGAGAATATTGCTCAGCAGTATTCCTTGATGTAGCACAAGCGTTTGATCGAGTATGGCATGAGGGTTTGATTTACAAAATAAATTGTTTACTACCCCAAAATATGCATAGAGTCCTGCAATCCTACATATCAAATCGAGTGTTTTTAGTAAGGCAGAAATATTTCGTTTCAAATGAATTTAAGATAAAAGCAGGAGTTCCCCAAGGTAGTGTCTTGGGACCAACTCTATACATGTTATTCACTGCCGACATTCCAACAAGTAGTCAAATTGTTACTTCGACTTTCGCTGATGATACTGCCGTAATCAGTCGCTCCCGTTGCCCAGTTAAAGTTTCCGCAAGCTTGGATGCTCATCTTAAAAGCCTTCAGGAGTGGTTATCCAACTGGAAGATTAAAGTCAATGAGGGGAAATGTAAGCACATTACATTTACATTTACATTGAACGGACTTGTTCTCTAGTAACATTAAATGGTGTTACAATTCCTCAAACCCAAGTGGTAACTTATCTTGGCGTTCACCTGGACAGACGGCTTACCTGGCGGAAGCATATAGAATCTAAAAAGGTACATATGAAACTAAGGGCTCAAAGACTTCACTGGCTAATCAATGCTAAATCTGGACTGAGACTTGAGTACAAGGTGATGCTGTATAACTCTGTTATTAAACCAATTTGGACTTATGGTTCTGAATTGTGGGGTACCGCGAGCGCGAGTAACATTGAAGTTATACTAAGAGCACAATCCAAGATACTTAGTACAATCACGGGAGCGCCATGGTATATCAGGAATGAAGACATTCACAAGGACCTGGAAGTACCACCTGTCAAAGATGAATGTTCCAAGCGTAAAGCTATTTACTTGGATAAATTAGTTCGGCATGTTAATCCCCTAGCCAGAGTCCTTGTCCATAAAAGGGACTCATCTCGACTGATCCGTAACGATCGTGCTGCCCTTTTGATTAATTAGAGGCTCGTAGTGCCAAGTGAACTCCTTCCTCTTCATTGTAGGAGGGACACATGTGTATTAGTTTTATAAGATTTGTAACCTTATTGTTAGTCCTATGTATAATATAGGAGATTCAGTAAATACTAAAATTAAAAAAAAAAAAAAAAAAAATTGAGAAGCAGGAATGATATACCATAAATGTAATTCAAACAAGTTGCAGAATTCCGGTTGTCCGTACTACGCTGGGCCGGATACTTACTCTAGTGACAAAGAAAGACTAACTAACATTGGATACAATTTGGATTAAAGGTAAGTGGTAAAACTAGAAAGCCCTGAAAATTACGCAAAACGAAAAGGAATCAAATCCAATATGATAATTTATGTATTATAAGTTTTTTTATTGGGACTTTAGGGATCATTTCTTTATTGTTTTATTATATTGATCAACAAATTTATGGAACAAGAAAAATGATTGCCAATTTTGAAATTCTTACTTACCTTATTATAGGACCGTTTTTTGTTTTTTTTTTGTTTTTATCAAGTCCCAATTTTTATTTTTTCATGAAAGTAACTTCTAATATTCTCAAAAATCACTGATCAGATGACTATATATATATAAATAATATCAAGGAGTTTTTAAATAACCATAAGGGTTTGGGTAGGCACATGTCCTTAAAAATACACCTCCTACACTCGAATTAGGAAATCTTTCCTAAAAATATGGCGTCGTCAGCGATGACCATGCTGAAAGATTCCACCAGGACAATTTTCAAATAGAAAACCAATATCAGAGCAAGTGAAGTCCACGTACATTAGCGGATTATTAACTTTACAAAGAGAAGTCCCTGAAGCAAAATACAAAAGCAAATCATAAGATTACATTAATACTTTACATCACAATACTATATGTAAATTAATTTTATTCACGAAAAATATTTTTATAAAAATTGACAAAATTCTTTTACAATAATACTATTTTTATCTGAAATATTCTAATGTCGCTTTTCACTTTAGTATTGTATTTTGCATTCAAGGCACAGTTTGAAATGAGAACTAATCAGACAGTGCCTATCTACTATTGAATTGGCATTTCGTTTTGATGTGCTTTTTGTACATGAATTTTCTGTCAAGATTTTAAGGGTTGTGGATTTCATATTTTGTTGCACTGTTATCTTTAACCTGCTTTTAAAAAATGGCAATAAATATACAAAATCGATAACTAACGAAAGGAGTTATATTTGCAATGACAATTACATTTATTAATATTATTATTTAATGCATTTGAATTTGGAGAATATATAATAATTTCAGCCAAAACAAGGGTTACATCGTGAACACGGACGACATCCACGATATCTATTCCCGAACCCACCTCCTATTTTTCCAGCAATTTTTAGTGCAAATTCCGCCTCAAACATTAAGCCAAAAAACGACCAACATACTGGAATCCAAAGCACTTTTAAAGAAACATATTAAATTAGACAATTTGTAAATCTTTAAATTACATTTATTCTTACGATTTAGAACCAAAATGAAACGTAACATCAACATCCTTGAGTGAAAATGAACAAAAACAAAAAGCGAAGACAAAGACAAAGAAGATCGAAAGCATCACTTTCTAGTTGAAGTATTTCATTAATTTTTATAAATTAAGTGTGCAAAATGGATTTGATAAGGATTTTTATTAATGCATTGTTTCGAACAAAAATTTCTAATGAAGATGATGTATTTATTTATTAGTAGCAGCCCACCCCGGCTTCGCACGGGTGGTGTACCTATCTTCTATCTATCAATTTTCTATCTGCATATCTATCTATCTATATAAATATACACAGAACCGATTTTAAAATTATTTTTTTTTAAACAACAAATGAGTGGTAATAAAGCAAGTTGCATATTATCTCTGGCTTAGTTACACGATTGATGGCACAGCGTTGGTTAACTTCAGCTTTAAAAATTCCAAGGAAATAAATTTGAAGAAATTTATATTCCCCATCAATTGGCAATAATGCTCCAGCGAAATGGTGAATTTGTCCTTGATTCTTTAATACAGAAATTCATTTAGGGAGTTTTCATATTCGTGGTTATACTTATGTTGGACGAATGTGTATGATCTGTGTTACAGAAGAAAAAAATACCTTAAAAGTTGGATTGAAACCTTCTTGCTCAATTATATTTGCACCAAATGACGTCATTTGGGACACACTCTGTATCTTTGAATGTTCTGCAAAAAATGATTTGACAGAGTTTCTTGTCTCGAAACTGATGTATTCAGAGGTTCAGGTAGCGTAGTCAGTTGTGGTAACTTGTCCTATCCGTTGAAACAAACTCAAAGCACTGCAATATTGACAACTTGTGCTCATTCTTCCAATCTGCACGGAATTATTGCCGGCGTAATCGACAGTTGCATCATACCAAAACGCCAAACGTTCATAGATAATTGCAACGTTTGCTCCATATCCATATTGATATTTGTATTTTTTAAATCGAATATCCGCATTTTCTTTGGATTTTAACATCTCACGTTTGATGTTTATCTCATTGGGAAAGTTATGATCATTTCCCATGGACTTTTTGGATAAAATCGTTGAATCAGAGTTCTGATTAATATTGGACTGAACCTGGTTCGCATTATTGAGTGTAACTTCAGTTTGTTGGTCATTTGTAACATTAACTTTAGTTGTGCCATCCTTTCCCATTTCCATATTTGACTCAGATCTAAGAGTATTTTGGATTGCGTTGCCGTCCGTCATTGCTTTCTGGTGTAAGTCTAATTTCTGATTCAATACTCTGATGGGAAGACCTGAATGCAGTAAATTGATAACAGCTTGGTTACATCCACTGTTATTACTATGTTGATTGATAACAATTTGTTGAACGTTGCCACTTTTGGCTTTCTCATTTTTAAGACGTTCCTTGAGTAATTCAATTTCATTTTTATGCTTGATTAACATCAACCTATCATGTTCTTTCCTCCTCTTATCTTCCAATAATTTTTTACTGATATTTATAACATTTTGTTTTATCTTATAAACATGTTTTAGCACCTCTTCACTTGAAAAGATTTCATCACTGTTGTTCTGTTCTGTGCACTGCTGAGGCAAACCATTACTATAAAAGGAGATAAAGAGATATTTTAAAGGTAATCTGGGTATTTGCCGTTGTAATTTTTTTTTTTACCAAAAATTGCATAAATAAATTTAAGATTCATTTTTATCGAATGAAATTGATTCACGGTAAATTTAATTCAACAAGAGAAACTAAGTTTCTGACAAGAAGCGACCTTACTAATCTTTCGTTCATGTTACATACATGTATGCATTTTTAAATCGCATATAACACGATCAATTACTTTCGCTTCCTTTACACTATATTAACGATCTTTTGTGTCTTATAATCAAAACAGCGGTGGTTAGTTTTATGACACATTGTTGATAAGTGTGACAAAACGAATCAATCGGATATGTTCATTTAGATGTTAATCTTTTGCCATATCTAGAAATTTAAATTTGATGAATTGTACTAAAGCAGGCAAATGTGTGCCATGATCGTTCTTAACGACCAAGTAGAAGAAAAACTTTTCGCAGAGATCAAAAAATGTATTTCGCTTTGAAAAGTTCATTTGTATTAAATCGTTTTTAAATTTGTGTTACACATCCTAAACAGAAAGTTTATCTACAGAAACGTATACTTGTATGTCCGAAAATTTCTTATTATTTGGAGCTAAACAATGATAAACCATCCAAAAATTTCACAACTCTAGAGGCATTGGTTTGAAATATATTGAATAGAGAGCTTCGGCTGTTCTTGTTTGTTCTTGTATAGTATTTAAAATAGAGAACTGAAATGATGTAAATAATTTTTTCTTAATCTATTTATAGGAATACAGAATTTTGTCACTGTCGAAATACGCCATAACTCACATTATTTGAATTGTACAATTAGTTTTGGAAAAATCAAAGTAAAGTTTTTTATTGGATGTAAAGTGTAACATTATTTAAAAGCCATGCTAAACACTCTAAAAATACATCTGCATGCTATATTATTACAATATCTAAAGTTCTTTTCAAATTACTGCTAATGTCTATGACTTATTTCCGTCTAAATGGTAAATCAAGAGGTGATTGCCAGTTAATGTGTTACTGAGGATTCTTAAATACAAGTACTTAATATAGTTTTCCCTAAACCTAACGATTTCTTATTTCCCTATTGGTTAGTGTTATGCGTAGATCTCCGTCCAAACCTATATTTTTTAGGTAATACGGAAGTCCGAAAAGTGATTGAAATCTTTAGGTTTTACTGCTTTGCTCCAAACTTGGATTCCATATGTCCAAACTGGTTATATGGCTGCCTTGCAAAGGAGTATTTTGTAAATGATAATCAATCAGCTAGTCCCTAGCTAGCCTACAGCTAGAGTTTTCCTGAAAATTTCATCAAAATCGAACCGACGGTTTCGGAGTCCATAGGCAGTATTCATGCATACATCCATTTATATATATGTATATATATATAGATATAAATAGTTGCATCGATAAATAACCAAAGGAGTCATTACAACGTAATCAAAATTTTGTTTCTAATAGTTACATGTGTGCAATTCCATTTATTGATATTATTATTTATTGTATTGGTTTTGAAAAATATACAATAATTTCAGCATAACTGTTGTGGGTTATACAGAGGATTGTCCTCCTCCCTTTGCAGGTGGTTGAAGAAGATATATATATGCTATTAGTGACTTGATTTTTATTAAAAAATCCGTAAGGATCCTCCCTTTTACAATACCAACTCAAAATCTAAGCCAAAAATTTACCAACATACTGGCATCCAAAGGACTTTTAAAGAAATAAAATAAAGAAATGAATCAAATGTATATCGTATAAGGCTTTGAGATGTTTTTGAAAATTAATCAGGTCGTCTTTGTCAAAAACCACAGAAAATTTTGTATGTTAATTTTTAGATCAATGTATTCGATTCAAAAGTATTTCAAATGCTGCGCAATGCACTACAGTTTGTTTTAAATAAATTAAAGGGTTCTATATTACTCTAATATTATGGACAAGGGCATGGAGGTGTGCAATGTTGTTCAGTTGGTTTGTACTGGTTTTTTTTTGTGACTGTCCGTTTGCCCAACAAAAAGGGCAGCGAGAAGCAGGAATGAAATACCATAAATGTAATTCAAACAAGTTGCAAAATTCCGGTTGTCCGTACTACGCTGAGCCGGATACTTCCTCTAGTGACAAAGAAAGACTAACTAACATTGGATACAATTTGGATTAAAGGTAAGTGGTAAAACTAGAAAGCCCTGAAAATGACGCAAAACGAAAAGGAATCAAATCCAATATGATAATTTATGTATTATAAGTTTTTTTATTGGGACTTTATGGATCATTTCTTTATCGTTTTTTTACATTGATCAACAAATTTATGGAACAAGAAAAGTGATTGTCAATTTTGAAATACTTACATCGTCATATATATATAAATAATATCAATTGAATTTTCTGTCAAGATTTTAAGGGTTGTGGGTTTCATATTTTGTTGCACTGTTATATAGATAATCTTTAACTTGCTTAGAAAAAATGGCAACAAATATACAAAAATATACAAAATACAATATACTTAGTTTTATCGATAACTAACGAAAGGAGTTATATTTGCAATGACAATTACATTCATTCATATTATTATTTAATGCATATGAATTTGGAAAATATACAATAATTTCAGCCATAACAAGGGTTACATGCTGAACACGGAGGACAATCGTGTGGATAGTATCCCCCTGGGGGAATAACATGATATCCATATTCTCTCTCTCTCTCTTTCTCTTTTCCAAAAAATCCTATTCCAAATTGCGTCTCAAACAATAAGCCAAAAAACGACCAACATACTGGAATCCAAAGCACTTTTAAAGAAACATATTAAATTAGACAATTTGTAAATCTTTAAATTACATTTATTCTTACGATTTAGAACCAAAATGAAACGTAACATCAACATCCTTGAGTGAAAATGAACAAAAACAAAAAGCGAAGACAAAGACAAAGAAGATCGAAAGCATCACTTTCTATTTTAAGTATTTCATTAAAATCTATAAATTAAGTGTGCAAAATGGATTTGATAAGGATTTTTATTAATGCATTGTTTCGAACAAAAATTTCTAATGAAGATGATGTATTTATTTATTAGTAGCAGTCCACCCCGGCTTCGCACGAGTGTTGTACCTATCTCCTATCTATCAATTTTCTATCTGCATATCTATCTATCTATATAAATATACAAAGAACCGATTTTAAAATTATTTTTTTTTAAACAAAAAAATTGGTTCAGTCATTTTCAATTGATGAGCGTTCGTACAGATTTCGACATTCATTTTTATATATCAAGATTTCATGTGTACAATACAATTTTGAAACAGCAAACAGTCCACCACATCCATCGGAACCAACGAGGCCAGAGTACCTACTATGTCTCTCTCTCTCTTGTACGGGATCCGTTCATAATATTCTTCTTAGCGATATCTTATGCGAAAAAGAGACTAACATAATGGAATCCAATGGACTTTTAAATTGGACAATTGTAAATCTCTAAATTACATTTATGCTTACGATTTAGAACAAAAATGCAACGTGAAATCATCATCTTAAGTCTAAAATGAACAAAATGGTTTTTCTTCTTTATTTTTCAAATGTAATTTTATTTCGCAAGTGTAGATATGGGTTAGATATGGATATTTACGATTGAATTGTAGAATTCGAACATACAGTATTATAGTATTTCTAAATGAGGTGATTTGTGTAAATTCTACTAAATGCACCTAAGAACTAGTATTGGATTTATTTGTTAATGAAAACGTATTTTAGGGGCTTCTGGGTTGTGGGGTTCATAATTAATTGACGTAAGAAGGATATACAAACCTTAAATATTGATCTTATTATAAAATATGGTAAAATATGATTATATAATAATAATCATATGGACAATTAACCAACCGTTTGGTTGCAACTGCGAAAAAAATACTTGACCGATATATAACTAATCTTTTGAAAACGGACCGAACTAATTTGTACTCCCATACATAAAACGCTTTGGTTACTCTTTTGATTTATCTGATCATGCTGACTAAGAACAAACTCCGGACTAGGAGCAGAATCGAGTCTTTCTGGTCGATTTAGAGGGTTTGGCACAGGTAGTTCGAAACTATGTACTAAATAACACAGATCAATTACATCATTTCGACGCTGAGATACAAAAGTAAATTCTCCACACAGCAAAAAAAAAAAAAAAAGAAAATCGGTCAAGTGCGAGACAGACTCGTACACGGGCTCCGTACCAGATCGGGGTTTGCATGGGAGGTACTCCTCTAGTGGGCCGATCTGGATGATTCCAAGAAATGTACCGCGCCTATATTAAAAACTTATATTGTCTAAATTTCACTTCAATAATTTTATTTTTACATTTATTTTTATTAGGGTTCCGGACCCAAAGGGTACCAAAATGAACCCCATTGCAGAGACTTCGTTGTCCGTCCGTCCGTCCTCGGGTCATATCTCACAAACCGCAATAGCTAGAGAGTTGAAGAGTTTTCACAGAAGGTGTAGGTATATCCGGGCATCAGCAACAAATAGTAAAACAAAAATATTTTCGAAAACTTAAAGGGGTCCCCATACAAGAAACATTTTGGTTTGTATGGCAGCTTTATGATGCAGTAACCTCACAATCTTTAAATTTGGATGGTTGGTGGCTATATATCAGAAACATAGTGTATATTGTCGAAATTTCAGTTTGATCGGATTGCTAGGGAGGGTACCTCCCATACAAACCCCCATTAAAATTCATGCTCTTATTAGAAAAACTTTTTTATTTTTTGTTTTATTGAACTGATATTTAGACACTATAAGTCCTTGACATAGCCACTACACATCTGTTGGAATCAGCAAAATCAGCCACCTAAGATGGGGACCTCCCATACAAAACCAACATAAAAATTCAGGTTCTTATAGAAAAATTTTTTGCGTTACGGCATGAGTGAAATTGCAAAAAAATATTCTAAAAGTAGAATCGTCATTATTTTTATTTATGTATTTTGTTACTTTTCGTACATTTATCATTTACTTGTAGTGATAATTAAAATAAATACAAAAATAAACTTATGGGGTGAAGGGGACTGCCGACAGAAGTAAACAACGTATCGAATAAGCTTACGGGCTTGAGATGCACATAGTTGGTGAAAATGGATTAGAAACTTATTTCAACAACAAAATTTCAGTTTGATCGGACCACTAAGGACTACCTGGTATACAAGCCACCCATTAAAATTCAGGTTCTTATTAAAAAACTGTGTCTTGCACCATTGCGCTAAAATTTATACACTATAAGTTTTTGATATAGGCGCTATATTTTTTTTTTGTGTATGGAACCCTCCGTGTGCGAGTCTAACTGATAATATTTGAAATTCATTGAAATGAAAGCCTTTTTTGCTTTTTTGAAATACATATTCCTTGTCCGTTATGCAAGCGTTTGTCTATGATAATGTCGTTTTTGGCAAATTTTCACTTTTTAAACTCGAATAAAAACATTCGGAAGTTATAGAAATATAATAAATACACCAGAGCCTCGGTTTGCGTCATCCCGATTTGCGTCGTTTCGATTTGCGTCGCAAAAATTTTTTGTGGGATTTCGAATTGAGTCGTCCATGACTTCGATTTGCGTCGCAAGAAATTTTCAATGTTCTCAAATTGCGTCGTTAATTTTACTTTGCGTCGTTTGAATACACATGCATATTTCGAAAAATACATATGCATGTCGCATGTATTTAGCTGCAGAAAATATTTTTTTGTAAAAAAGGGATTCACACATAGCGGCAACTGAAGCGGCTGCACATAGAAATGTGAGAGGATAGCAAATAATTTCCACAATTGAAGGTTCAGTTGACTTTTGATCGCGATGTGAAACAAAGTTTTTTTGCGTAAAAATGAGCCAGAAGCGCAAACAAATTAATTTTGAACTTAAATTAACTATATTAAAACGTGTCAAATCGGGTGAAAAAGCTGTTGACATTGCAAGACATATGATATTTCCGAAAATATAAAAATTGTTTTTATGCCTCCGAATACCACCTCCCATCATACAGCCGATGGATCAAGGTGGTGATATCCAACTTTAAGTGCTACTATCTACGGCGAACGTTTTCTCAACTTCTAGAAGCAACTGACAAAGAAGATAAATTATCCATACCAAAGTTTTGGAAGGATTACAATATCCAGATGGCTGTCGAAAATATTAGTTTTGCATGGAAGGAAGTTAAAGCGACTTGCATGAAAGGAAGCTGGGGAAAGTTATGGCCAGACTGCGTGTTTGAAAACAATGTTCTGATTAACGATGTACCAACTGTTCGCGAAGAAATTGCTAAATTAGCTATGGAAAGAAATGTTGAAGGAATGGAGATTGAAGATATCGACGAACTGTTAAGGTCACACGATGAAGAGCTCACAAACGAACTTTTGTTAACATTTGGTATTGAACATGAGTTAGAAGATGAAACTGATCCGACTGATACGCAAACAGAGTCAAAAAAGCTAACGACTGCGCAAATTGCAAAAGCAATGGGGCTGGTAGACCAGGTGGTGGAAATTTTTACGAACAATGATCCCGATGAAAAATCGCAGTGGGAAGGCAACTCAATCTCTTGCTGACGCTATACAGTGCTACAAAAATGTTTACTTGGAGAAAAAAGCAGTTTTTAAACAACAAACTTTGAACGCGTTTTTAAAAGAAAATGTAACTCAACCGGAAGAAAATATAGGCGATTAAAAACCTTTTTTTGATTTTAATTTTATTATGTACATTCCTTTTTCTGAGATTCAGCTTTAATAAGAAGCATTGAAATTGTTGAATCATGTATATGAAATAAATTTCCATATGACTAAAAAAAAATTACACATTTCTTCTTCAAAAATTGCATTTTTCTTTACTATGGAACGAATTAAAAATATTTTGCAGTAAGTATATGGAAAAATGTATTTCGATTTGCGTCGTTTCGGTTTGCGTCGCCTCTCTCCGGTCCCCATTAACGACGCAAACCGAGGCTCTAGTGTACTGTATTACAGTGAGAATAGGTAGGTTTTTCAATATTGGTAATCACCAGTGTAACTTATGAATTTGAAGTTTTTTTTTGGGACTTATTCAGTAAACATAGATTTCTTCTTTTACTGTTGATTGGTTGTAGTCTTCTTGCTGTGCTCAGTGCTTGGATTCCATATGCAGAGGATTCAAGAAAATGTTTGAAATGAGAAGCAATCGGACAATCAAAACGTATAGCTGTACTGACTTTTCGTTTTGAGGTGCTCATTGTCAAGCCTTAAATCAAGGTTGTTACGAGTTGTGTGTGTTTCATCGATAACTAACCAACCAAAGAAGTGATAACAATGTTATAAAGATTTTGATTCTAATAGTTACAATTACATTTATTGATATTAATATTTAATGCATATGAATTTGGAAATTGCACAATAATTTCAGCCATAACATGGAGGACATGGAGGACACCAAGGACATACGGTACACGGAGGACATGGGTATTGTGGATTGTATCCCCCTCCAGGCGGTCCCCCTCCAGGCGGTCCCCCTCCAGGCGGTGCATTAATAATAATATTAGTAACTGCTTCATTCCCATCGGGTGGTCCGGGGTATATTCTATGTCGGTCTCGATCTCGCTCTCGCTCTCGATATCTTCCAAAATATCCGATTCCAAATTTTGTACTTTTAAATATGCCAAATACTGACCAACATATTGGAATC
This sequence comes from Amiota minor, assembly GCA_037043295.1. Taxonomy (NCBI): domain Eukaryota; kingdom Metazoa; phylum Arthropoda; class Insecta; order Diptera; family Drosophilidae; genus Amiota; species Amiota minor. The sequence goes on along the minus strand of JBAMAW010000732.1, from coordinate 1,147,161 downwards.
CAAAAGACTTTTAAATAAGCATATTAAATGAGACAATTGTAAATCTTTGAATTGCAGTTATGCTTACGATTTAGAACCAAAATGCAACGTAATATCAACATCTTGAAGCGAAAATGAACAAAAGCGACAAGTTAAGAAAAAACCAAAAGACGAAAATATCACTTTATTTATTTTTAGTATGGTGATTTATATAAATGAAGTGTGTAAAATGGATTCGATAAGGATTTTTAATATTGTATTTCCAATAGAGATGAATTATTTATTTATTTATTATTGCATTTGTATAAAATAATAAGGAAAGGCTTAACTAAGATTGTATACAATTTTGAAAGAGTAAAAAGTTTTATTAGAATATTTAAGCCATGTGCGCTCAACAATTTCTATTTTGAAATCCCACAGGATTAAAAGGTACTTATTTAAGTGGTAAAATTCGAAATAAAAATTATTTAATTAATTATTATATTAAGTAAATTATATACAATAAAGTAATGATAATGATAATAGAGACTAGCTATTATGGTATTTGACTCTAAGTTTTTCCCTCTTTTAGTAGCCTGGTAATCCAAGCTATAGAGGATATCCAGGAGCACAGATTAGAATTGTGCAACAAGTTAAAAAAGTAAAACTTAAGCAAAATTTTGCTAAAAATTATTGTATTTTATCTGTTTGAAGTTTTTTTGTTGGGAACTTAGGGATGACTTTTGTCTGATTTAGACATTCAGTAGAATATTCTGAGAGGATATAATTGCATATTATAATGTAAAATATTTAGTGCGTTTCTATAGTTTTTGCAGTTCACCAAACAGCGATTTCTTCTTTTACTATTGGTTTGTTAGTGTGTGAAGATCTCAATGCCAAATTGAATTTTCTTGATAATATGGAAGTCAGAAAAGTTACCGGAAGAGCATGGATTGAAATATTATGCAGAATTTCAATATTGCATTCCGCTGTTGTACTCCATACTTGGATTCCATATGCAGAGGAGTATTTTGTATTTAAGGGAAAGTTTGATATGAAAAGCAATCAGCCAGTGACTAAATCTTTTTGTACGTAAATCTTCTGTCAAGCTTAAAATCAATATTGTCAAAGGTTGTGGGGTTCATATTTCTAATAGTTCAAATTACATTTATTGATATTATTATATAAAAATTATAAATATTGAAAGTGTGTTTTCAGCCATAACAAGGTTGACATTGGGGACACGGAGGACATTGCTGGTAAGGATAAGATCCATCTCCAGGATGTCGATTATAATAAATATTAACTTTATTACTTGCTACTTTATTACCGTGAGGTCCATAGGGAGATCCATAGTATACTCGCTCTGGCTCTCTGTCACAAAATCCGAATCCAAAAGAGCCACGTTTTACTAATCCAAATACTGACCAACATACTGGAATCCAAAGGACTTTTAAATAAGCATATTAAATTAGACAATTGTAAATGCATGAATTACAGTGATGCTTACGATTTAGAACCAAAATGCAACGTAATATCAACATCTTGAAGCAAAAATGAACAAAAGCGAAAAGCAAAGAAAAATCCAAAAAACCAAAATATCACTTTGTTTTTCATTTTAAGTATTTAAATGATTTTCATAAATGAAGTGTGTAAAATGAATTCGATAAGGATGTTTAATATTGCAATGTTTCCAGCAAATAGTTTGACTTGTGCGGTAGAGAGGAATCCATGCAGACCTAGAGCCATCGTCGTTGCTACGAGTGTGGTGTATCCACAAACCTTCCCCCCCATTCAACTGACCATTATACCTATTCTGGAGCCGCTTCATGCAACACTTCAGAGAAGGCGCCCAAGGCATTTTATAATAAAAATAATAATAAAAATAATAAAATTAAAACAAAAATTTATAACAATACTAGTAATAATAATGGACAATCAAAATAATATGTACTTTAGTTTATGTTAGGACTTTTTAAACATTAATATTGTTCGATTGCATGTCATGTCATAAACGAAAGTAATTCATCGGATTACAAAGGTTACATGCCATGGGGGAGAGGATATTGTACTTTTAAATTGTATATCATCCCCTTAGAAAGCATAACCAAATCTTAAATATTAATCTGACAAAAGGTACGATCGCAGCTGCAAAAGTTTTACTGGAAGAATATACACTCCTGGTCATTGGTTAGGCGCACCAAATTTGTTTTCAAACCTAACGGATCTAGTAAAAACAAGGCATGTGTTAAGTGTTTATCATAATTCGAACATTGCTCGAAAAAATGTAGTCCGAATTTTGTTGTTTTTCGAACACATAACTGTTATTTTGAAGTTTCTCTAAGTGTTAATGCAAACACATGCAATTTTAATTGGTCATTGGGATACACACAGTGATAATTTTACTAAATTTTGTGAAAAATTTGCAAATATGTACAATATTTTGACATAAACCAATATAAAATTAAAAAATAAAAATTTTTGAATAAAAGTCCAGTCAATATATGGGTAAAGGCGCGATAAAATCGACTTTTTCCAATAGATATTTAAAAAAATCCAGAATCGTATGGAAAACAGTTCATAGGGAGAAAAAAAAAACCTTCAGTTCTCAAGAAGAAATTCTAAGAATTGCTTCTTATTGCAGAAAGTCGACAGCCAAAATAAAAGAATTAGCCGGAGTAAACACAAGCCTCTCAACTGTGCAACGTACTATTTGGAAAGCAAAGCATCTTAAACATTAAAAAAAAAAACCTCTTAATGGAATTTGCAAGCCAAAAACGACTCTAATTTGCAAAAGATTTATTTTATTTATTTATTTATTAGAACTAAGATTATAATAATAAATTATAACCTAGTATTTATTATGAGCACTAGCGACAGAGGCCTTCAGCTCAGGGGAAAGTTAAGAAAGAAAGGAGGAAATTAGAAAAGAGCAGGACCAGACTTGCCTTGCGCGGGAATCGAACCCGCGACTCTTGGGATGTCAGCCAGCGCACTAACCTCTGGGCCTACGAGCCAGTCAATTTGCAAAAGATTATATGACGTTGACTGTTCAAACTGATACTCGTTTCAATGATTAGCGATCTGTGGTCTATAGCAATGAAAAACGGTTTCCCTGATGGATACCAATATTATTTTCACGACTTGCAAAAAGAAGAAGTTTATTTAAACAGCCATCACAGCTGTGAGGGATTCACTATTGGAATCTTTTTTTCCAAAGATAAATAACCTTTTTGGACCGTTGCTATGGGTTTTCTAACATGATAATGCTCCTATTAACAATGATCGAGTCCTAAAGTCGTTCATTTCAAAGCAAACGTTGTGGTATTGGTCATAAGGCAAAAAGGTAGCAGCACTCACTATTATATATAACATTCAATTTTATTTAAACTAATTGAAATACTTAAATATCCATTTTGTAACCATAACAGACATTTTGCTTAGTGTGTCTATTCATTTGACCAAAGAAAAAGAACCTGATTTTAACTACCTTACAAGAAAACTTGAAAAAACTTAAAGTTCCTTATTTCTTTACTTTTTTGTTGATAAACGTATAAGAGCAATGAAGAAATATAACTATTGTCTCTCGTAAAAAAGCTATAATATTATTTTTTTTGACCGGGAGTGTATATACAAGTATAAATACATATAGTCGCTGCGTCATTCAAATTCCATAAGTTCAAATTTTTAAGATTTTCCCAAGTAACAAAAAATAATATAAACTGTACTCAATAACAAATTTTTTGTTGTTTTGCCAAAACCTTAAAAAATGCACACATAGAATTTGCCAGGCGTAGTGACGATATATTAATGGGCTGATCGGAAAGTAATTTCGTTTTAGTGTTCCGGAACCAAAGGGTACTAAACGGAACACTATTACTAAGGCTACTCTGTCCGTCCGTCGTCGGGTTATAACTCATGAACCGTAATAGGTAGAAAGTTGAAACAGTAGTTCTATCGGAGCTGCAGCAAACAAATAAAAAATTTAAAACATATTTTAAAGTTTAATGGGGTCCCCATCCAAGAATCACATGGATGTGTTTGGGAGCCATACGATCCAGTAAGACTACGCTCTTGAAATTTACATGGTTGGTGAAAATGGATTAGTAATCGGACCACTTGGGTGGTAAGTACCTTCCATTCAACCCCCCATTAAAAATTAGGTTCTTAGGAAAACTTTGTTGTTTTTTCCACCATTGGACACTACACGTTCTTGTTATAGGCGCTGCAAATTTGTTAGAATTAGCCAAATCGGACCACTATGGGGTGTATGTCCCTTACAAACCACTCTTTAAAATCCAGGTCCTTATTAGAAAAACTATTGTGTTTTTTTTTTGCACTATTAAACTGAAATTAAGACACTAAACTTTTTGATATAGGCGCTGCACATTTGTTGCAATCAGCCAAATCGGATCATTAGGGGTGTACAAACTCATACAAACTCCAATTTGGTACGGAACCCTCCGTGTACGCACTTGGCCGATTTTTTTTTAAACTCTTCAAGTATTATAAGTTTGCTATGAAATTTATAACTGACAGTAGGAGACGTCGGAAACCCTATAAAGTATAAATATGCATTCTTGATCAGCTTGACGAGACGAGTTGATTAAGCAATGTCCGCCTGACGCTATGACATCGAAAGCATAAATATCACAATATTGAACCTTCTATGGTAGAGCACCGTACGATCAGATAACTTATAAGTGACTTACAGTGAACGAACGCAGTGTTGGTGTTGAACGCTTAAGTGTGTGACATGTATTACTGTAGATAAGGAATTGTTGCGAATAAATGATTCTCGACAATTTGTTTTCTTCTCATTGTATTTATATATAATATAAAAAAAATAATAAAATCTTTTCATAATATATAAGTACCATATACTCGTATGTTTATACTTATTACATGAACAACCCACCAAATGTGTGAATTAGACTTTGAAGGCGTTACTGGAACAAGTATAAAAAACTAAAATAAAAATTCGATTCAGGTTCACGTGAATGAATAACCAAGAATGTGTCATGGGTGGATAACGCGGAGAACATCCTTCGATGCGATTGGGATTACATTCCAGTGTAATGCTACCACATTCAGTTGCTTAAGTGTATTCCTTTTTGATTGAAAAAATTAATTTTAATTTTGCTTCAATTCCGAAAAATGCCAAGCATTTTGGTATCCATAAAACTGAAAGAAATATATTGTAGTAAATAGGAAAAAATGTATTATTTGTTAATTATTTTTAAACTTACGACTTAGAAATAATATACAACGAACTATCAACATCTTAAGTTGAAATACTATAAACCATTTCAAGATTTAACCAATTTAATATTTGTATCACCTTATGTTACGTTTTTAAATGTTTTTACCTATTAAGTGAACTAAATTGGATTAGATAAAGAAAATTAATTTTGTTTTAATTGACAAGGATGAGTATCATTAAAAAAACTTTAACATTATCACCCTATACACTTCACAAATAGTAATGAATTAAAGTAGTTCTCCAAAAAAGAAACAAAAAAAAAAAAAACCAAAAAAAAATAATATGATAAATATTTTTAATTTACAATTATAAATTGAAAAAGTTCAGATTAACATAATTATCAACACATTCATCCTAAAGTGAGTAATTACTTTATTGGGGAGTACTAAATTTTCCAGTGTATACATCTATACTACAATATTAATTAAAATTGCTTATATGGGCATTGTATGTAACTCTTTCACGCAATCTATACTGAACCAATTTTAATAATTTTTTTTTTAAAATAATATTTTTGTCCTAAACAATCGAGTGGCATAATTACTTTTTTGATTTTTTAAATTAAAATATGTTTTATTTTAGGATTAAGTTTTCCCAAATTACCCACACAAATTTGTGTTTTCGTTATTCATGCTTTGCTTCTTTTTATAGACACACCTGGAGGAACAGGTAAAACTTTCTTGACTTCAGTAATTTTAGCTAAAATCCGAAGCGAAAACAAATTTTTCTGTTGCGGTCACTTCTTCAGGCATCGCAGCCACTCTTCTGTGTGGAGGGAGAATAGCTCATTCTACACTTAAGCTACCACTAAGTGTTTTACTAGAACAGACTTACATGTTCTATTAAAAAAAACAGTGGACTGATAACGTTCTTCAGATATTCATATTGATACTGTTAATACAATACCCAAAGATTTAAGATCCTCTCAGGCTATAATGGGTGGAGTGACTTTTGTTTCACTGGAGATTTTAGACAGAATTTACCTGTGGCTCCTAAAGTTACACGTGCCGATATTGTTAATGTGTGCTTAAAAAAGTCTGAAATTTGGCCACATACAAAAAAACTAAATATAACTGTTAATATGCGCGTGTATCTTTATGGACGTCATCATTCAAATGAGTTTGCAGAGTACCTGTTAAAAATAGGCGATGGTTCCACCTCCATAACAAATGATGGTTGCATTACCATGTCGGATGTTGTAGGAACCTGCGTTGAAACAATTGAGGAATTTATTGGTAAGGTCTATCCAGATATTGAAAATTTGTAGCATAAAAGCTTCAGTTGGCTTGCGAGCGAACTGTCTTCACTTCAACAAACACAGCCGCAGACGAGATTAACGATGCAGTTTTACATAAAGTCTCTGCAGAATCCAAAATATATGTCTTTGGACGCAGTGACAGATCGAGATGACGTTGTTCACTACCCAACAGAATTCCTTAATTCCTTAACTCTCCGGGACCCTCCGCCCAATTTATGCATTGGTACAAGACTACAAACTAAACGTTTCTTCCCTTATATTATAGAGGCGACTATTTTAACAGTTTCAGCAGCAGACGAAACTACGATGATCCCCAGGATACCAATAATTTCAATCGAGACCGGTAAGATCGTGGGAAGTGAGGGTGGTCTTCATCCCCAAGGCAGGGAAGGTAAACCATAACTCATTAAAAGATTTTTATTAGCCTCTTATCGTTTCTACCTACAACAATGCACACTGGTCGGAAATGCCAAAATTTTGGTATTAGAAAGAATAGATGTAATTACAGAGTTGAAACTCTCTCTCAGGATCTCACCCTCTTCAATCGCACATATGAATAAATATTAAGTAATTCGTATAATTAAACATTCATTAATCACCATCTTTATCTGATTTTTCTTACCTACATATAACAAATTGAAATATCTTCTACGTCTAATTCAAACGAATAAGAATTTATATCTTCGCAATCATAGTCGGAATCGAAATCGGAGTCGAAATCGGAGTTGAAATCTTTCGTAGTACTGGGTGCCGTAGTCGGCCCTTCATTGCTCGATGAAACATATCTATAATATAACTAATAATGTGGCGGTTTTTGCGGGAATGTTAAGAGAGTGGACTGATTTCATGTGCACAAAAATGCCAATAAGTACTGTTTGAAACTTTTATAGGACATCAACATCAAATTGTAATACAGACGTAAATAACTTTATATTTGAGAATGCTCTCCTTGCTCTTTCGCCATCGTTAGTATTTCTGTTGCCGTTTTGTTTTGGTCGATCTACAGTCCCAAGTCCCATTTCCTTCCACAATCTCTCTTGTATATTTTATTTGGGAGGAATATTTGGCGTTTTATCATTTACATCTCTCATTTGCCATTTTTCACTAGCCTTAAGCCAATCAGGTAAGAAATGTTTAAAACAAAATCAAAAAATCGAGTCCAAGAATGCAACGCACGTACTCCATAAGCCTTGGCTTGAATATTTCTACATTTACAACGTTTATCGACATAATATTCTAAGGAGTTGCTCCACATATTGGGCACTATTGACAAAATTTTATATTTTTGCGTCAATAAGGGTCATGTTCATTTCGAAGCACACTCTTATTGAAGCCAGAAAACAAAGGGCAATACATTTCAAATTTGATCATCTAAGCTGATTTTTCTGTTAAAATATACTCTGTGCTACCCATGGAAAATTCCATGTTTAGTGGTCTACAGAATCTCACGGACTGCCTAATCAATTATTCCACAAAACTTTCCTGAAAGAATTAATAACCCTAAGAGGTGTAAGAGTTGTAAGAAATAATATTTTTTATGAGTCCAGCTCAGTTTCCTAAAATCTCTGTTTGTACATATTATATTCAGTCGATCCATCGAAGCCTTAAATTACGAAATGTGCTATGTTGCTATATTGACTGAAGACATCCTTTTGTACAATAATAATTCTTGTGGCAGTATGATTTAACAAGTTCTGTAAGAAAACTTCCATCGTGTTTGCATTTCGCTTTTACTTCTAGAACACTTCTCTCGATACTTACGTATTATATGGACTTTGATCAGAAACTTATCTATACATCTATACATATTATAAAACAAAGTCGCTTTTTTCCTTTAACCGATTCAATCTTTAAAAATACGCAACCTATTTTGATGCGGTTTTTTTTAATAGATAGAATGATTGAAGAGGAAGGTTTATATTTATAATATTTATAATAACATCCATTTAATAGTGCAGAAATATTGTTATTTTCACTATACATATAACCTATATGCCTATCTTTAAAATTAATGTAGTAGGCATAGTGTTATAATTCATGGAAAAAGCATTTACTGTCACTACAATATTCCAGCTTCTCATTGTTTACACAGCAAAGTTTCTTCAAATGTGATTTTAGATTTTTTTTATTTAAGTCTGATTATTACTATTAAGAAATTAAAAAGTCATGTCTGGAAGACGTCGTCGTTCGAACATAGGTCGTAGTACAGTGAATGCCAAAAGAGTACGTTCAGCAAGAGATGAAGAATCGTCAACGGTACGTGAGGCTCGCCTCAGTCAGCTTCGGGATAGATATAGATAAATCAAAAAACCCCGCAAAACTCGAGAACGGCTGGACCAATTTTGATGGTTTTTGGTTTTTTGTTGTACTCATGGAGTTACAGTCAGGTTCTTTGCTACATTTGGATCCGGTAGGTAGCGCTGTTGTCCAAATATAGATAGTTTTATGCCATTTTTAAATTTTTTTTTATTTGGTGCAAAATATACTGAACCTATTTTTTTTAAAAGAACAAATGAATCTTAAAGTTGCTTAGAATATTAAAATATAATGTAAATTATTAATTACACATTTTACAACAAAGCTTTTTATAAGAAACACCCAATTAACGCATAGAGGGTGTTGCAACGCACGCCGGTTAACGCTAGTAGTATATAAATTTAAGTTCAGTAGGACAAAAAACAAAAAAGTTTTTCAAATAAGAATCTGAATTTACATTGGTGGTTTGAATGGGAGGTACCCCCCTAGTGGTCGGATTCGGGTGGTTCCGACAAATGTACTGCGTATGATAAAAAGAGAGGTTCGTGCAAAATTTCAGCTCTCTAGCTCTAAAATTGAGGGACTAGTTTGCATACATACAGACGGACAGACGGAGAGGGCTTAATCACTGTATGTGGTTTTTTTTGTCTCCTTCTGCCTGTTACAAACTTCATGACAAACTTATAATACTATTCACTTCCATGCAGAATATAAAAATACTGCTTTGCGATTTTTCTCGACAGTTTTATAATAATGTAAAAATGAAATGTCGGAAACTAAATTTATTAGGGTTAATACTGTATACAATATATACTGCAGATTAACCCATTGTCGGAGATAACGGCTACATATGCAAATGACTATATAGGCATGTACTTGCCACTTCAGAGCATCGAGATGAAGCTTCCTCCATCCTTCAAACTCAATTCAAAAGACTGAAATGATGTTTTAAAACCTGCGGTAAGTACTGACAAATCCAAGCAAATCACTTTTTACTTGAGATTGACCACAAATAACATTTTCCGGAAATATTGTACCACACTAGTACAATGTTGTCAATAATCTTGTATTAAAACTTGAGAGAAGGCTCACATGCCCAGAAGAGCACAACATATGAAAACGAAAACAAGTAAGTATGAAGGTATTTTGGGTAAACTGGTTACTAAGCATTTATTCCAAACTTCGCCTTAAGTACATACAAATTATATTGTAGTTAGTTTTACATTTGAGAATTTAATATTAACATAAGTTACAATACCATAAACTTATCCAACTGCCCAATTTGCTTTCTTGCATCACTGTAATTATCCATGAGCAAATTTGGTAATTGTCCCATCTCATGGACAGTTTTTAAATAAAATTCAAATAAAACAAAAACAAAAAAAAAAATTATACTTAATTTCTCTTTCATTATGTTCATATTTTTCTATTTATTTTTGGAAATTGTTATAATTAATTTGTTATTCTACTGCAAAAGCTACTTTTCTGTTAACACATTTGCTGCCAATCGCACAATAAATCATTTGACATTAATATATCATTTTTTCAAACGAAATATACAAAAACAAAAGTTTAGTTAACTCAAATCTAAACGATTGCGCTAAGAGATATCAAATTATTTATGCAAACAACTAATTTGGGTTTAGCATGAAACTCGTATGTATGAATGTATCTTTGTATCTAAGCACTTAAGGTATCAAACAAATTAATGATTTTATGAAACGTCAGCGATTTTGTGCAAATAATACAAAATGTATTATTTCCAATGAATTTTATGAAAAAAAAAATATAAATCAAAATTAATGCAAATCAAAATTCTATTGAAAATAAACAGAAAAAAATTGTGAAAAAAAAAAAAAAAAAACGTGAAAAGGAAATCCCGAAAAATGAGTTGAGAAATACAATATAATAACACAAAACAAAGTAAAAAAAATATATTGTATAAAGAAATAAATTACAAGAACAATGAAGTGAATTACTTACTTTAGTTTAGTTTACTACCTTTGGCAAAGGCAAGTCGCAAGTCTGAAGCATTGTGAGTACCAGTTAGAGAGAATGACCAATGACCACGTCAAAGTCAACGAACGCCTCTCACTGACTAACTTGTCAGTTGTATTGTATTGTATTGTACCTATATTCTTTGGTTGTTGTCAGTCCGCTCCAACTGACTAATTCTCTGTCCGTTTATTTGGCTGCCAATTTATGTAGTAGAGCTGTAGCTTTTGTTGCTTGCACTAAATATATCGTTGTATGTATCTTTGAGTGCTGCGTATCTTTTCTTTGCGGTCAATACAGCGGATATACAACTTCGACGCCAACATTGGCGGCGCTAACTTTTAAGTTACCTTATGAATGCCACCTGTTCTCATTTAGTCATGCACTCAGTCAGTCAGTTGGCTTTAGTTGCTTATGAGATACTTTTTGTTGTTATTTTTATTGTTGTTGATTATCATCAACATTTTTATTGTTGTTTTTGTTGTTGTTGTTGTTTTCGTTATTACTATTCGCTTTCTTGTTATTGCCTACTAAAATATGCGTAACTCGCAAAATTGTCTGTAGCTTTGTCTCTTCGATTCAATGTTTCTTGCTTACATCAATAACAATTTGTATTTTGGTAAATCGCGTCTGTGTGAAAAATTGACTTGCGTTTGCACTTTTGTATCCAAGGATTGAAATTTATATTTATTGGAAAGTTAAGATAAAATTTTGTGTTTATATAAACATAATGCATTTTCTTTGTACAATACATAAGTACATACTTGGTATAAACTTTATAAAAGACGAAATATATTGTAGTTATATGTTTCTGTATAAGAAGTTATAGTCATTGAATGAAATGCTTAAATTTGTGTTTGTGAAAACACCCATACTCCATTCAAGGGGGCATTTTTTACGACCTACACTTGTGACAGCATAAATATTGTATAAGTAGTAGTGATCTGATTTAATACTTATAGTTTCTTTATTTGAACTGTCTGAAAATGTGAGAACAGAGTTTCTTTGCAACAACAACAAAAAAAAAAAAAAAAATCAGGCTCAATTAACAGATCTGTGTGTAATATCTACCTTTAAGGCTTCTTATTTGAGGAGAGCTTTTTGTAACCTTGTTGCAATCGATGCAATAGTTCTAAACAAAAAAAAAAACAAAAAAACAACTTTAGAGAAATCGTTGACAAAGAAGAAAAAGAATTTAAATCAGCCACAAAGTAATGCGAAATAGTATTCAAAAGTTTGGATAGATTTACGCAAGCAAGGGAAGCGGGTAATGTTCCAGGCCTAGGGCGCATCATTGGGTATCACATACAGGATATATTAAGAGATAAGGAAGAAAATGCCGTTTCAAACTCTCACCCACATTCCTGATTCTTGCTATTGTCGAATTTGCGCAATTATTGCCTGATAGAGAATGGGACACAGTCAGTTGACTCACCAGCAGCTCCTCGATGCTAGAAGCTGTACACCTTGCCCATTCTACGGCAAAAAGTTGTCAATTAAACACCTTTTGGATGATTACATAAAACTAATCAACACTAGAACACAATCTGCCGTCGACATCAAGCATAATTCCATAACTTGTCGAATCCGCAGGGAATACATATTCTTCTTTAAAATGAAGCATGTTAAAAGAAACTGATAGATAGATGTGAAACAAATGCTGAAAAGGTTTTTTTTTCTAGGACTTTGTATGATTGTATTGCAAGCTTTAAGCTGTTTCAAACCTCTTCATTTCATTTAAATTTTATTCTTACTTCAAAATGTTTTCAAATCTTAATTTATGATCCTTTTAAATTTATCTGTTGACTCATTAAAAACACATTGAAATTCCCAAGCTTCTCTTCTCATAACACACATAAAATGCAAGTGAAAGCATGCTTCGCAGGGAAGGGCATAATGTGCATGAAATAAGTACTTGATTATCTCAAGGGGAAAAATTTCTAGCTTTTCTCGAGCAAACACTTTGCTTTTGGTTGGATGGGTTGAAGGACTCTGCGGTAAGTGTCAAAAGCCTCTCATTCTAAAACAAATCAACAAGTGCTTGTGCATAACTTAAACCAAGTATCTCCGTTTGACTCTTACACCGACAGTTTTACCATATCTTATTTGGCTATTTAAGTCAAATTAGAAGGTTTTGGTTTTGCTAATAATTTCATTGTTGTTTATGCTTTCCATTTTGTGGTTGAGGTTTTTTTTTTTTATTATTTTTTTATTTTAAGTGCATTGTTTGTGTAGTTTGTGTCAACAATTTGCCCTGCTGCAGGCAAAATTTGCCTGGAGCGACCACAATTTGACATTTATGATGATAAAGTTTTGACAGAGTACATAATTAGGTTAAAAGTTGACTTTTTTCTTATTTTCATTCAAAACGATGACAAGATAAATTATCTGTGGAATTTTAAAAATTATTTTAACTAGGGAAATGGCCAAACATTAATAAGTTAATTTTAAATTTTTCACTTTTATTTTTTGCATTTATTTTACAATTGAAAATATTTTAAACTCTTTAAACAAATAACGAACAATAAATAACATAACTTGCAACATGAATTCACGTCTTCTGCAGATCTGCAAACATTCCGCATCAGCAGAAAATCAAATAGCGTCAAATAGCTTAGGAAGGCAAAAAATTGCAGCTGACCAAATAAATTGCTGCATGCAACAAGTCAAATTTACCGGCAGCAGCAACCATCAACATAACAACAATCAGTGGCGCATTTTGTGGGGTTCTGATTTCCCCAACTACAAGTAAATAATATTCCTAATGGAAAAATACCATAAAGCATTTGAATTAATTTGGAACTTAGCTTAGCTGAATCAGCGTATCAATTTTTAATTTGATCCAAATGCCTCCCTTTACTCGTGCTTCTATGCCGCTTATGCCAACAATAATCATAATAATAACAACAAAAGGAAAAAAAATTTGTACAATGAAAATAACTTTTATTTACAACTGGAGCACGTCTGTTTTGGCTCCATTTGAGATGTATGTAGTATCCAAAACCACTTCAAAACTTTGCATCCATCTCCATTTTACTTGAGTTTATAAATAATAAATTTCGATGTGAACATTTTTTTTTTTTTTTCTTACTTGCTTGTCTCACAATCGGCCGACCGACCGAAATCATCGAATCAATCATCCACTCATCTCAGTACTCACTCACTTTCTTGACTTTGATGATATTTGTACTATGTAAGTTCTACATAATTTTGTGCTTATTTTTGATCAAAAGATGAAAAACAACGTTGATGTTTAGACTTTGATACAGAATCTGATCTTCTATAGTCAAATAGTGCAATGCAGGCAGCTCTGTAGAGATATTGGAGCACATCAAATATTTTAAATAACATTAACATTTTAGTTATGTCCGAGGATGATTGTTAGAGCATAATTATTTTATTATGTTTATTTATATTAAATAAGAAGATGAATTCGATGATGCATTGATCAAACATGTCTACCTAAGAAGTCCTTCAGCTATTAAAAAAGTGTTTGGTCTAATGACATGAGTAGTGACATTTTCACACCATGAGATTAGATTTCCACTCATTGGTTTTTATTTAATGATGTGAACTTCGGTAAACAAAATTATAAAATGCTTGTTACTTTACAACTGATCCTCCCTCCTCCACAGAATTTCTTAAGATTTCTTAAAGAATAATGTAATATATGATCCAGTTATGTTTACATTCAATGCCATTGCAATATATGTATACAATATTATTATTTCTTATACAAATGTTTATATTTCAGAGTAAGTAATCTATCATTGGTTTTCTTTATTTGAATCTTGTTGAAAGATATTTTGATAAGTTCTGTCTTTGACCTTTTACCATGACTTATGATGGAGCGCTTTGACACTCCATTGAAAGCATTAACCTTTCGCGCATTAAAACTTTAACTAAAAGAACAACAAACAACAAAAATAAGAAACGCTTAACCGCAAGAAATGCAAGAAAAAGAAAGTCTTTAAATGAGTGAGGCGTGTAAATGGTTGTTGTTTGCTTTTTCTTTCTTTGTATTTTTTATGCTATAATTCGTTTAACGATACGTAACCAGACATAATTAATTACGATGAGAGACCAAAACGAGAGAGCAAAAAATAAAAACAAAAACCCAAAAAATCTGTGACAGAAAACCAAACAAAACACAAAAATATTAAACATGAAATAATTAACGAAAGTGAAATTATCATAAAAACAAATCTTTTGTTTTTGTTTTTTATTTTCTTTTCTTTTGTTTTAAAAATGAAGCACGAATTTCGTCAAATCGAAATGATCAACTTGGTTTTTGTATCTTTTGTTTTTATTGTCTTTAGTCATTCATCTCGAAATTCAATTTACACTACATACGTATGCTTGAATGGTATTCTTACTTTGGTGTGATTTTTGTAACGCGATTCCACTTAATCAGAGGAATGTGTAACTTGTCATAGATTTCAATTATACTAAATTTCTCATACCCTATGATATACAATTTGGTCACAGTTCATGTATGTATTTTTGAAAATGAACTGAAAACTAGATAAAAAGTGGCAATTGTAATGTAAAGCAAAGACAATTTTATAATGCGACATATATTGACTTAATAGAAATTAAGAAATTCGAGCTCAATATTTGTAAAAATCGTATAAATGCTATTTATGTATCTGGCCTTGTGCAAAAGTTAGTGTTTACGTGTTTACTAGGTGACTGGTAACTAGTGACATTTCCCAAAAATAATTTTATATTTTGATTAATAATTTCTTTAGAATATTTTGCCATTTCAGCATAATTTATGTTATTTACAGTTAATTGAAAAATTCATCTTCGGCAACAAATGGAATTAACTCGTGAACATTTTCTTGCGATTATTTTGCACAACTTTCGACGTGGATAATCAAGACAAAATTCCTTCGATGAACTTAATTCTTTATAAAGCGATAAAGCACAGCAACAGAAAATAGATCGTCATGTAAATCATCATTTCTGTTACATGAACATTTGGCCGCATATCAGAGATTTGTTCTCATTGGAAAAGTGCAAAAGTATGAAAAAGTAAGTGAGTATTGAGAACAATAGTAAACCATAAATATTTGTTTTTTATTATTAGGCCAGAAATACACTCTTTGTTGTTGTTTCCAGATGAAGATTATCTATTTCGTTTTTCCTTTTTGTGAAAGGTAAATAAATTTCGTTGAAACTCAAGCATTTTTCAAAATTATTTCATATATCGTGCAGATTCCAAGATTATCTACATATAAATGCCATTAACAGATCATCAAGTTTTGACTTTAATTTTAACTGAGTAATTAGTTAAAGAAGCATTGTATCTGAAGCTTATGCGGAATTATTTTTTTTTTTTTTTTCATTTATATTCTCTACATTGATTTAGTCTTGTCTTGTCTTCATTTTCTTTCTTATGATAGTTTGTTAAATTTATAAAACGATTAGTCTTAATGAGAGCACAACTAATTTATATAATCGATTTTCTTAACATAAAATATATTTGCTCAACACAAAAAACGTTTTATAAACTAATGGGTCTATGTGATTTTGTGGTCGTATATGACAGTCGACTCAACAATATATAACTTTATTATTTATTATTATTATTTTTTTATTATTTAATAAGCGCCAACCAGGGGCTCATAATGCGCTTATTTTCTGCATAAAAATGGGATGATTAAAACATTTTTTGTTTTTTTTTTTAAATAATGAATTTGTCAGTTACGACTCAAGGCCTGGAGGCCAAAAAGCCGCCTTGTGCGCCTAATGCATTAGGCTGTCTCCTGCATTTCAGTTAATAGCCATAATATAGCCTTTTGAGCATAAAAAGGTATATTCTAATAATTGCTGATGAATGCGATTAAAATTTTATATGTACAAACTTCTTGGTTAAATATTTGTGCGACAGATACATTGTTAGATACATTTTGATGCATGCAGCAGCACAGCACGCTTTTAACAGTAATGTGTGAATATTTTAAATATACAATTTACTAAGAAGAAGTGTGGAAAGAAAATTAAATAGATAGAAAAAAAAAATAAAAATCTGAGAGTCATAATCGTAAACGGAGGGTTCCGTGCCAGATTGAGGTTTGTATGGGTGGCACCCCCCTAGTTGTCCGCTTTGGCTGATAAAGGAGGTAACTTTATTAAGTGTTTAAATTTCAGGTCAATAGAGCAAAAATGAAAAAAGTTTTTCAAATTAGAACCTGAATTTTAAAGGTGGGTTTGTTTGTGAGGTACCTTCCCTAGTGGCCCAAACAAACTTAAATTTCGACATTTTAAGTTTCTAATCCACTTTCACCAACCACGCAAATTTCAATATCTTGGCTCCCATACAAACCAAAAAGTTTCTTGTGTGGAGAAAATATTTTAATGAAAATGTCTAGCTATTACGGTTCCGGTTTAAGGACGGACGTACGGACATCTAAATCTTAGTTCCGTTTGGGTTCGGAACCCTAAAAATTTAAGAGAAATTGATGTTTGAGGTAATACTAGAAATAAGTTAAATGAGTTATTGAGAGAGAGAAACTGAGAAAAAAAATTATTCAACAGCAACATGTTGCTAAAGATTGCTGCAGTAGCAACATTTTTCAGTGAGAAAATTCACTCAAAATGTGGGCTTTCATGAGAGATCATTGTGTGTTTAAATTATGTCCAGCATGTTCATCTTTTATGTTTTTCCAGAAAAACAAAACGAATCTTTAATTTGAAATGACATGCAAAGAGCCTTCCATTCGCTTCTAAAATGCACAAGGCACAAGGTTCAAAGCCATGCTAACAGTGAGTGCATTTATCACGCTACACCCACGTCTCAAGAGGCGAACAACAACAACATTTGTTATTTCTGAGTACAAAATTAACAAATTGAAAGCGGCACGTTATTGTGTGGTTGAGTTAAATTGAAATTGAGTGGAAACCTTCTTATGAACGATATATATACAAGTATGCAAGTATGTATGTTCCAATGTGTTTTAAGCGAGAGCGTTTGCTTCACCCATGTTGTTTGATTACTGAGTTTTGAACTCTTCTTCTCTTAGTTATTCTCTCCGCTCTTACTATTGCTTGCCATTGCCGGTTACATTAACCGGCACATTTCTATCTCATTTGCGTTAGTCTCTTTAGCTCAAATGCTTAGTCTCTCTCTCTCATTGTGATGTTGATCAGACTTTGTTGGTTAATTTAAGCATGCTAGCTACTAGACTGGCTGTTGTTGTTGAGTTGAGAAGTTCAGTTTGAGTTCATATTCAACCAAAGTCGGCTGCGGGCGGTTTCTTGTTCAATTTCTATTAAATTTTAGTTTTTTTATGGATAACATTTTATTTTAACGGTGAACTGTCAACAAAAACTAAAACGAAACCAAAAAAATCAAATGAAAAATGTGTTTAAATGTTATAAGTGCAACAAAACAGAAAAAAAACCTATAAATAAAATAAGAAAATACAAAATCACAACTGCACCTGTTTCCTGAACTCAACTAATCCAATATTGTGTCCCACCACACCTTGCCATGTCATGCTATGTGCTATGCCTTGCTTTGCCTTGCCTAGCCTTGCCTTGCCTTATGTTGGATTGCATTCGAGTTGGTTACGCATAGAAATGCGTTTTTTTGTGATGTGAAGCATAACAGAAAGAAATATAAACCAATAATAAAAAGAAAAAAAAAAAAGAACAGTTGAAAAATAATATTTTTATTCAAATTTATTACTTGTTCATTACAATAACAAAAGTGCAGTTCAAAAATAAAAGAGAGAGATGTTTTGCTAAAAAATAAAACAAAAAATATATTTGAAAAAATTCCCATATTTACAATTCAGTTACAACTATTAGTTGTTATAAACACCTTGTGGATTTAAATAGTATTACGAGTGCAAAATAACATCTACAATAGTCTACAGCTTCATTATAAAGAAAGAAAACTGGCACATTTTTCTTCTCTACAATCTTTGGGATTACCTTAACTACATTTTACTGAGACATCAGACGACGATAGCTAAAGCAACAAAGGTAAATTTTGGAAATTGTATTATTTAATTTCATTTAAAATTCAAATTTATGAAATCCATTTAAAATGTAAAAAAGAAAAACTAATCTGGTTTACTTTTCTTGAGGGCATTTCCGCTGTTTTATATAAATTTGATCTTGTATTTTTCATCCTAAGTAGTAAATACAAAGAAATGTTAGACTTTAGAATGTTCTTCTCGGTCTGTTTGGGTAATCCCAATTATATTGAAAATTGTTAAATAATTATAGCAACGGAAACTCAAACGAGCTGTGTAATATAGAGAAGCATCTACTAGTATATATGTATATATGTCTTGGATTAAGAAAATTCATTAATTTCATGGCTAATGTGATCAGAATTGTTTAACTGAAATTAATCTATGAATCAAACTTCTTCTATACTACGTATTTATTTATTGTAATAAGAAAGGATTTACTTCTATACAATAATAATTGTAATAATCATAAAAACTAAATTATCCATTGGAAAATTTTACCAATTTAAATAATTTCACGTCTCAGTTAAACTTAAATTGGCATACAAATGTCATGAGCTTAAAAGAATTACACATATCAGTGAATCACAAGTATAGTACAATAAAATATTTCTTTATTTTGAAAATCTTGACATTCAATGGGATATACTTCTTATTCTTGATTGTCCATCAAATTTCATTGTTCCAATCATAATAGTCAATAATAAGTATGTCACCTTCTGCTGTTCTATCTAAAGCTACTGAGACTTTACTTTTACTTACCGATACTATAAGAAACATTTTGTTTTTGCGTTATCTCATAAGTGTAGTATATATTTTTTGATAATAAACTATTTTAAGTGACGATTATTTAAAAGTCTTATACTTTAAAGATTCAATGTACTTTTCAAATTATTCCATTATGAGACAATGCTTCAAAAATATAATCGAACAACCTTTTTTCCATTCAATTAATTAAGTTTGTCAGAAGGATTTCGACAAAGTTCTCATATTCTATACAAAATGGTAAGTTAAAGTTTCGCTAACAAAGCATTTTTAATTAGAAGGACTTTATATGGTGATTGGTACATATCCCGACATTAACTCTTCCCACATATTCTTGCTGGAAAAGTTGGGAACAAAGTATTGTCAAACACTACCACTACTACTGCACTTATAGGTGTTCATTCGTGAACTTACAAAGTGGAGTTCAATATGTCTGATGTTTTATGCGATTCATAAATACAATATTTAATTCCGATTGACATTCTAGCTTTCTGATTTACTGAACAAAAAATTATTATTATTTCCTACAAAATTACAACTATGCTGCAAAACATAGTTTAACAGTTGAACAGAGTGTGGTCTAATTAAAAGCCACTTTTCACTTATTTTTGTTTTTCTATAATTTCATTTGGTGTTCAAATTTATGTAAATTAATTTGAGTAAGATATTTTTATTGAACATGTTGCGTTCAGACTCCGAAAGCATACACAAAAGATCACTAGTACCTTAGGTAACATACGAGTATTTTCTTTTATTGTCTTTCTTTTTAGTTAATCATAATTTCTTAATTAAATAAAATTAACATAAATGAAATACAAACTTAATCGAACATCAACGAAAACTGCTTAATTATTAGTCGTCGATAAATAAAAAATCAATTTTTTCCATAATTTTGCTTTCTTCATTTTATGTTTATTTTATTAATAAATCACACAGATTATGTTTGTATATTTTAATGTAACTTAATTAGTTGCATTGTTTTTATGGCAATTTCACTTACTGACTCAATCATTGGAATGAAGCCTTTTCCAATAATATAATTTGAATATGGGAAAAATTGTTGCTTTGTTTGATTATTTCAATTGAATGAATATTTATCGTTGGGAATGACTTTGAACCATATTCTAAGTAAATAGATGATTATCATTTTGCCACTTAATGTATATTTAATTATGTCTAAACAAACACAAAAGAAATCAGCAAAAAAAAAAAAAAAATAGTATCTTGTGGTCATTCATCATTTTGATGGTCTCATCTCATCTTTTGTGTCTTGTATTTTTATTTTATTTTTTTTGCTACAAAGAAACTTTAAGCTTAATTAAAGCATTTTTTGTTTTGCAAAAACGAAGAAAAACATAATTTTTCATTTTGAAATTATGTAGCAATTTGTTATTTTGCTAATTCAGTTACTTGGATACTTGAATCTTTGTTTGCTTACTCACAACTCACATGAATGGAATAAAACACAATAAACAATTTGAATTTTCATAGGGTTTGAAGAGCCATGAAAATTTTCCAAGTCTATGAGAAATTTAAGCTTGAATGGCTTTTAATACTAAGTGGACAGTACTTAATTATTACCAGTTTGCTGGAGCTGAGTAGTGCTTATCATTTCAATGGACGAAGTGTGTCCATAAATACTAACAGTTAACAGCAGCATATTGTTTTTGCATCTGCCATCCTTGGTTTGCTGAATCTACCATTTTTTAAACCTGGTTATTATTTGTATAATCGTGATAATGATGATGATGACGATGGTAGTGATGATGGTGATTTTGACTAGGACTATCATCTAAACCTCTTACTTATTGTTCATTGCACAATGAATATTTAAAGTTCAAGTGTTCAAATTTCATGGCCAAAAATTAAATACTCTGCTGAATATTTAATTACTATTTTCATTACATCTTATCTTGTATCTTCCATTTTTGGGCAAAAATTTCTACAAGTTTATATATTTCACAGTACAGTAAAAAAAAAAAAGAAAATGAAATACTATTATTGCATTTAATATTTAAGTATTTTCCATTAAATAGAACAAATGTAACAAATAGCAAACTACTACTTGGTGTTACTAAAATTTTATTCTCTTAGGGATTTTTTCAATTATTGTTAAGTCAAATAAATTTATTATTTAGTTTTATTTATTTATTTTTCTTTTTTTTTTTTCTTTTTTGGTTTGCAATCTGCACTTTATACTTTATATAACAAGTTATATACATATTTGCAAAATATGCAAACAAATAAATTAAAATAATAAATAAATAAATATTTTAGCATTTTTGTTTTGCATTTGGAAATTTTATTCATTTATTCATTTTCCATTTACCATGAAAATATATTCTACATATTAATGAATGAATGAATGAAATGACATTTATTTAATATTTTTATTTTGTTTGTTTGTTTTTTTTTTTTTTGATTTAAAACCAAATCTCTTAAGGGAATAATGGAAAATTGTTTAGAGGAAATATATAAATTAATGACTTTTTGGTTTTCAAATAAAATAAATTCATATGCAAATGATATGTGGATATTGATATTATATAATACACACATACATGCAATGTCAATAAAAAACAAAAAAAACAATTTTATTTATTATTTTTCCAACATAGAATTCACCACAAATTTGCATAGAATTTGTTTACATTCACAAACATGTTAAGTGTCTACCAAAAATTGAAAATAAAAGAAAATAATACACTAAATTGACCAAATATTTTAAACAATTTAATAAAATACTTGTATTATATAGTTTCCAATAACTTTGTATTCATTTGATTTAGCAGGCGATGTTAATGCACAAATTGCCCTTCAACATGTGTACAATTTATATTTTTTTATAGACAATAACAAAGCAGTCTGTTTGTGTATTATATGTATCTTCTTTTTTGTGATGACTAAAAGCGAAAGGGAAATTCTCAGAATTTCTTTAATGCACTCAAGTGGCAGCTTAAGATTATTTATAATACACACATTGAGTATGGAGATACTACATACAGACACATGCACATGCAGTTTATAAATTTTACTCTATTCTGAGGATGCCAATGAGTTTCATTTTAATGAAGTTATGACTGTCTTCATACGCATGCATATGCCCTGATATTTTCTGTATTCTCTTTTCCCCCCCACCCCCCATTATGAGTGCACATATTTTTTAATATATTCTACTTTAAAATAATAAAGTAATTTATCTTCACCCTCAATATGTATGTATGTATGTATGTATGTAGTATCTGTATAAACAAACAAAAATACATTCATATTTTCCTTCAACTTGTGCGAGAAGTTATCATAACATATTTCTCCCCATTTCACCCAACCCCATGCTTCCTCCTTATGCTCTATTTATACAATATTTTCTTGATGGATCATGCATTAAGTGCTTGCGAGTGAACGATTAATTTGTTATTTTTTTCATTTTCTTATTCTATATAATAAGTATCTTTTTCAAGCAGTACAAGGCTGCGTTTGTCGATTTAATAGAGTGGGGCATGGAGTCGATCTTGCAATCGGAATATGTGGGTGCATTAAGGCGCCAATGCTATCAAAACGTGCCAGAAAGGTCTAGGGTGACTGTGAATGTGTAGGTTTTTGTTTTGTTTAATTGGATATACGATGCATTTTCTGAAGAAAATTATTAAAAATAATATTTATCATGCGAACTACTCTCATCTCTTTTAATAAAGATAAATAAAATAATTCAATATTTTTTAATTAAATTCATTTCTACAGAAAATACAAAAAACAAAAAAGTAAAACACATTCCTTCCGATTTACAAATGGTAATGGTCATTAATAAATATCACTTTGAATTGACTCAGGTGTACACAATTTGCTTCATTCACTCTTTTTTATGCTTATTGTCTTTTCTTTGTATACGATTTCCCCCATCTTTCTCTCAATCTTCTAAGTAACCAATAAAGGAAGAAATGAAGTAATTCTTCATCATCTCAAGGTTGAATTATATATAACTTGTTTTCCTTGCTCTTAGGTAAGATGTAGAAGTTTCATCTAAAATATAAAAAATGTTCAGTTGTATCATGTTGCCTTTTTAAAATAATTGAAAAGGAAAATACCAAATCTTAGGTAAAAGAAGTCATTGCTGAAGCAATTATTTTGTTTTATTTCTTTATTGATTTCAAATTTATGTTGTATGGGGAAAAGATAAGAAGCTTAAAAAATTGCTATAGCTTCCGTTGGTTGGCTGGGAGTCAAGCGAGTACTGAAAAGTAAGTATTTTTTGGCATTGCTAACTTATTCTTAACTTACCGTAAATCACGTCATCATTATTACATAAACGATAGTAAAATTTCTTTCTATCTATAAGCTCCGGATCCTTTATGTCAATAGTATTTGATTTATTACCATAAACAACTAACCCAGTTTTTGCTCGCACACCCGCGCTTAGCAACCGACAAGATTATTGCAAAATTAGCATTTTATAACAACTACAAAAACATTCTAAAATCTACATTTTTACGAACATAGTACAAAAGTTGTTACTACGATCATGGCTGGCACGCTCTTGAGCTTAAATACAATAGCATTGATTGTTTTGATTTTCTTGAGTTTTTTTTGTTTTATTTATGAGTTTCTTAGTAACTCAGCCACCGGCCACTGACAA
Source organism: Amiota minor (assembly GCA_037043295.1). Taxonomy (NCBI): domain Eukaryota; kingdom Metazoa; phylum Arthropoda; class Insecta; order Diptera; family Drosophilidae; genus Amiota; species Amiota minor. Next base: position 1,123,045 of record JBAMAW010000732.1, on the reverse strand, counting down.
CTGATGTCAGTGTTTTCTTACCAACCGCCAGACAGTAGAATGTCAATAACAATAAACAATGAAATTGACAACATGATAAACAAACATTAAAAATTAAGTTAGCAATTTGCATTCCTTGTGATCAGTTTCATGTAAATAAACGGAAAAACGCAAAAATAATATCGATGAAGCAACACAATTATTGGGAATTTTGTTTATGGGTATATTTTATTTCTTTTTTGATTTGTCTGTTAAGCGTGAATTCCGTTTAAAGTTTACTTAGTCAGCATCTTGAATTATATGGGTAAATAATGTTTTCGAAAACAGGTGAAAATCGTCAGCACTTTAGCGAGTTGCTGTCGTTAATTTGTTAACAATAATTAATTAACAAAAGAAGTGGTCAATTATCAATGTGATGTAATTAAATTGCTTCATAAAAATATGCATACTATTTTCTATTATAATGAGGTGAATTTTTGGGTATTTAAATTATGTTATTTTGAAAGTGAAATTTATCTTCAAATATCTTAAAAAAAAAAAATAAATAAATAAATAAATAAAAAGGGTTGCTCTTGAATTTCTATTGCTGGGCATTTTTGGAGACTGTTTTCTTAAAAAACTCCTTACATTTGAAGTCAGATTTCTTAATATTGTCTCCTGATCTTCAAGTAGTCGATAAAACATTTTCTATATAAAATTCCACAATAATAAGAGGATAAAATTACCTTTAAATCTTTCAATATGCCTCTCTGTACGTGTCTCTCTCTTTCTCTCTTTGTAGAAGCACACAGATCTTGTCAACCGCAAATCCCATCTATGCAGAAAACTGCATTCATCTCACGTTTCCCATTTCTTACTTGCACCCTGCAAACAAAAGCAATTAGAATGGTTTTAAGTAGCACTTAGATGGACTAAGCCAACTAACTAAAATCCGTGTACACAGGTAACAGGGTTCTATGTAGGTATGTTATGTTATCTATCCACAATACATAAAACTTATCCTAAACAAGGCGCTAAAGCCTTGACCACACTTGACAAATTGTGAGTAAATAATACTTACATATTATATATACTGCTAATATCTATAAGGAAAATGAAAATGTAGTAAAAAGGTATAAAGACAGAAAAGACAAGTGATACACGCATGATCGTACATTGATCCACTCATTCCATGTCCTGCTGTGCGTGTGTGTGCGTTTCCTGATTTTGTAATTAGCCAATAAAGTCTCTGTGCCTCAAGAAAAAAAATTTAGCGGAAAAGAAAACTGGTAGGTTGAGTTTTGTATTTTGAGTTTCCATTGTCTATTTACACAACAATAATATCAAAGAGGAAAAGAAAGCAAAGTTGCGTGAAACCGGTACGTGATCAGCGTGATCAAGCATCATTGTTTGTTACGTGAAAATATCCCCCAATTATTTCCATGATTGTTTGTAGTTTTGAAAAAATCAATGACCAGGACCAAACCAAACCAGACAGGAAATTAATTCAATACAATTCAATATCAATGGCAATTGTTGTATATTTTTAATAAAAAAAAAAAAAAAAATAAAAATAAAAGAAAATTACAGAAATACAATAAAAATAAAATAAAAATATACGTGTTTGGATTTTTACACACAACGTTACCAGAAGAGTAAAAAAAAAAAAAATGTATTATAGTTTAAAAATAAACACTCATTTTCCACAAAAAGCAAAAGGGTGACTCTCTCGAGCTCTCAGTGTGTGAATTTAATTAAAATCATTCGCAATACTCACCTCCTCCAATAACTTAAACCAAAACTGTTCGTTCGTTATAAAGTTTTACAAAAATTGCCTGCTTTTCACTACTTACAAATATGAACCATTATCAAGTGATTTAAAATCATCAATGTTATTAGATTGAGTTATCGATTACTGATCTGAATTACTTGCCGATGATAAATTAATGCCAAGACATATCTATCATATATGTATATCTGGCTATGATTTTAATGACCGGAAGCCCATTCAGATCTTAGCCTTTTCAAATCTAAAAAGATTCAAAATCACACTCAATAAATCCAAGACAAACTCAACGATATGCAAAAGTGAAGCCACTCAAAAATAAAAAAAATAAAAAAAAAAAACAAGAAAAGAACTTTAAAAACACAACAAAGTGAAAAAATCAAAGAAATTCTCACAAAATTTATTGACGCACAATTAAGCAAGAAAATAACTCACAGAAAAAAAAAAAAGAAATATATAAGAAAAAAAAAAAAAAAAAAGAAATCAGACGGCTTCCTGCTGTCATCCATTACCCGGTAGCTCAGTTCCTTGTTGTTGGCGTTGCCTTATATCCATGCCTCGTAGTCATTTGTAAACTTTGTTACTCCTCATCCATGCATCTGGTTATATAGTGTGCCCCTCCCCTCACAATGCTCCACCCTTGATTCCTCCACCGGCTTATGAGCCCACTTTGGCTTTACTGTCACTGGCATTGCCCTTGCCTTGTCATGTCCAGTTGCCGCTGTCAAGTTGTCACTCTGCAGTTGGACACTTCAGTTGGTTAATTTGTCAAAAAAGTACAAAAAAAGAAAAAAAAAGAAAAAAAAAAAATATAACAGCAAAGAAATAAAAAAGAATCTTTTACAAAAAGGAACAAAAAGTAGTAGGCGAATAACGCAAAGAAAAAAATTAAGCAATAAAAAAAAACTGAATTTCACACGCACTTGTTAAAGAAAGAATTTGTCATGAAAGAAAAATGAAAAATGCTGAATATAGAGCACAGAATGAATCAAAAGAAGATTCATTGCCAGTAAAAATTAAGCATGGCTTAATGAGTTTAAGTACGAGTAAGTTGAGTACTTTCTTTGGCGAATATTTTATACTAAACTGTAGTACTTTGTATCAGTTGGTCGGTTCTTTGGTTAGCTTAAAGTGACTACTAATTCAGGGAGGAATTCATTCGAAAGTATTAAAACAATAGGTTTCACATTGCATTATACGAGTACGATATAGTATATAACATTCATAAGCAGTGTCTACAAATTTTCACTTAGTTTTTGTTTCAGTTTTGATTCGTTGTTGCAAAATGAAACGCTTCCGGGCAAAAATACTATAGTAAATGAAGGGGTATAGATATGTAGATACAAGTGACAGTATCGATTACATTTTACATGACCCAATGGGTACTGGTATGTACTTTTAGTATGTATGTAACTCATTTGTTCATCATGTCATTCATTAATTCAAATCAAGTTAGGCAGGTACGAGTTAAGTGAAGTTAACTTGGCTTTAATGCATAAATGTATGAATGAGTGATTGAGTACAAAGCGACGCAGTTCCCACACTTAAGTTGGCTTAGGATATACGCACAGGATGATGGGAAAGGCAACATTGTTTGGCCACCACCAAGGCACTTGGAGATGAGCCGGCGAAGAGTCGCATTCTTGTGGGTTTGCATTTTGTGGTTGAGCAAGCAGCCAACCTTCGTGTTATACTTTTGTTTTTGTTTTTGTTTTTGTATCTTTGTTTTTTGTTTGTTTGTTTTTTAGTACTCGTACCCAGCGAAAGCAATTTATATTATTTCATTTTCTTCTCAACACAAGTAAAAGAAGATCCAAACAATGCGTTTTACAATCTTTTCTCATTATTTATTTTATTGTATTACATATTATTTTTATTTAATTCTATCTTCTCATACAATAAGAAAAGTTTTATTTTCAGAAAGAATGTGTCTTAAACTTAGTTTGTTTTATTACTCTGAACAAATTTTTCATTCTTTTGTCCTATTATTTTGACACAGAAAGAAAAAATATAAGAAAATAAAAAAAAAAAAAAAAAGAAAGGAGACCATTACCAAACGATAAGTTGACTTCTTATTTAATTTACTTCAACATTATATAAATTTATGATTTTACTTTTTACTTGACTTTGGTCCAAGGACACTATGCCCCCTTGACTTCTTTTCCTGCCCTTCGGTTAATTTAATTTGGCATTTAATGGTTAAAGCAAAAATTAAAATCTTTCAATTCAAGGAAAATCGAAAGTTTATAAGAATTTTGATAGATTAACCAAAAAAACAAAGTTAAAATTTAATCTCATAAGCAAAAATGTTTTTGTTCTCTAAATGATATTAAAAAATTCTCAAAAAAAAAAATCCATAGAATACTTACGCATCTACATTCTGTTTAAATTTCTGATGCCTATCAAGATTTTTCTTTTCGAACTTAAATAAAAGAAAAAGCAAACCATCCATAGGCTCACGATAAGTTCAGAAACACTAACCTGTAGAGCTCATACATTGAACAAATAATGGGAACAAACTTTGACACCCCAATAGGCCACCAAAAACATGAACACAAAATACTCTCAGTTAGTTGATAACGACAAACGACAAGATGCCAAAATAGTTTGCCTACAAACAACTTTGACTGTGAATGAAGAAAACTTAAGAAGGAAAACGTCCATTAAAGCAAATATGACAACAATAGACGATGACAATGATCGGAAAAGAGTAAGAATTGAGGAGGAAGAAAACAAACTTGTACTATAAATATTTACACAAGTTTGGTTGGTTTTGGGTATCTGTGGGTATTTAAGTGTCTTTTTTCATCAGCTAATCAATGTTAACGAAGAGGAAGTTACTGCATTATCGCATTTTTAGTCACAATGTTAGATCACATAACCAAAGAAGATGCTTGCTAAGCCTAAGGAAAAAAGTATCTATAAAAATACATACATACTCGTTGATATGAAGAACAAAATAAGAACCAAAATGTTAATTAAAATCCATACGAGTGAATATACATATTTATACAGTAGCTAAGATATTAGAAACTTTGTAAAGAGATTTGTAAACCATAAAGTTCGAAACAAATCCAAAAAAAGAACTTTAACTTTATTTTCAGGTTTTCCATAAGTATTGTATCTGTACTTTAACTTCAACATCTTTGTAGAGAACTGTTTGGGTAAGGCGCAAAAAATTATACCTACACACTACACAAATATATGCATATAAAGTAAAAAATTAAAACTAGTTTGGTTTATGTATTTCATTTATTTGCTAATTCTAAAGAAGTAACAAGTACAAGTTAAAGGAACGAAAATGAAATGAGAATGAAGAACAAAAATAGGAAGTCTGGCTTATTAAAATGCTGTCCATGGTCATGTACCTCAGTTCATTTCTTTGTCTAAGACTTGTCTTAGCCAAATTCTTGTCTTGCGGCAATGGAGCAACAACATTTAGAAGACGACGAAGTTTTTGCTAAGGCAAATGTTTGGTGTTGAAAAGAAAATGAAATTTAAATAAAGTGTAGACAAGATTTCTTTTGTTCAGAACTAGTACTTACAGCGCAGTAAGAATTAAATGAAGACTAATAAAAACAATAATTTAACGCAGGCAGGCAGGCAGGCAGTTAAGGCAATTTTAAAGAAGTTTACTTTAAACACAGCTACACAGTTGTTAGTCTTTAAAAATAAAAATGAACTCAGTTTTAGTGACTTTCATTTGCAATTGTTTAAGTTGTAACAGCTGCCACGGAAAATGCAAAAATATAAAATAAACTTAATAAATAAATGTGAAGTACTCTATTGGTAAACATTTTGCTACACTTTTAACCCGTTCTGTGTGTACTCATTGAACTCGAATCAATGAATCATTGACTACTCATTTGGTGAAGTGCATTGCAATGCACACAATATTTCAGTTTCAGTTCGATACTTGCAATGCTCGTTGCATTTTTTGTCAATATAACCAAGTGTTGAGTAGTGTAACATTCACAGCAACGAAAACAGAACCTACAATATACATATGTATATGTAGATAGTAGATATATTTGTGTGCGAGTATACTATAGAATATTTAAGAGTATACTACTTGTATGTAGTGTGCTTAGTAAACATTCATAGTTGTTTGTCAACTCGTCATTGGCATCGAATTCATAGAATAACAGCATCATGCTATTATGTGTTGTTACCTTTCCTTACATACCTTTAACATGGCGGTTCTTAAACTTTCTTAAACTCACTCTCAAACCCAGAGATTTTATGCCATCCTTAAAACTTTATTTCTGGCTCAATAAATCTCAAAGGTCAGGAATATTATTATTATTATTATTATTTTAGTTTTAAGATATTCATAGTGTAGATTTTCAGATGTATCTTTAGTACTAGACTGTACTAGATACCCTTGTACCAACTGACTTACCTAATAGAGTTACCTTTTTTTTTGTAATTCTTTATTTATTTTTGGTTGAAAATAAAATTTCCTTGAAACTACTTGTATATAAAATATAGATGTATTAGGGAAAATTGAGTGAAAATGGGGAAAATACGATCCAAATTTTCTAAACAAATATATTTTAAGAATTCAGAAATATTGTTACGCTTAAATTTTATTCTAGAATTAGTATATATTTTACAATAAGTATGATGCAGGTAAACGGCAACATATTGCAGAGTTACGGATGCAAATTTAGCTCTCGGGTAAGCGGACCACTGTTTAAGAACCGCTGCATTTATACATTCTTGTTGTGTAATGTGTAGTGAATAGTGATGGAGTGGAGATGGCGATGGAGATGCATGTAGTGAGCGAGTAGTGTATGTTTGCTTTGAGTATAGAAATACACAACAAATATTAGCAACAAGTTATTTTGTCACGCTTCGGCGTTGTTGCTTTCGCTTGGACGCTCACTCACTAACTCACGGTTGACTGAACTGGGCGGGCTTCCTCAGTCGTTGGCCGAACATGGTTATACCAAACTGACGTAGTGATTACCGTGGCAATTGTCGTCACAGAAGTTGTGTAGTGTCGCGTATGTTGACTTTGGTCTTTGACTTGTAATGATGCATCGGCATGTTGACTATTTGTTTATTTTTCTCACTTTTCTATTTAGTTATTTTCATTAGCTTTTCATGTTGCACCTTCCGATGAACGTGTGTTTATTGGAAAGTATTGTAAATACAAAGGTTAATGCTTATGTAATGAATGAAATGAAATACAATATAATGTAATTATTCCTAATTAGTAAAAGCTTTAATGTATTGAGTTTGAATTTTTTTAAACAACATTTATTTTAAACGAAACAACAACGACACACGTTTGAATTGGTAAATCAACAATAAATTTAAAATTAATCTTAGAAACAAAATAAATGAATGTATAAATCCATGGGGCGCTACAGCCTAACTCTCTAACATAAAACCTAGTACATACAAAGTTATAATAATTAGATACTTCTCAAACAAACGGTACTCAGTGGTATGTTTGTCATGCCTTCACCATGTAAGGTTTAGCTTTGATACAAATCTGATGGCAAACAATCTGCTTAACAAGGATGCCTAAAAGCGATCGTTCTATGGATCTGCCAGATCGTTAGAATTTATTCCTTACCTATTATTGTTATTTAACATTAAGATAAATATGTGTATGTTCAGGTATAAAAAGAAGCTTAAAGAAACATTTATTTTGAACAGTTTTAAGAAGCTTCTATTCTCCATCTATTTTTATTTTCATTAGATCCACTTTGAAAACCGGTTGATCATGTCAACATAACAAATTCATCATAATGAGAAAACATGATGCCTGCCGCCTTTCACATTGCCGTCTAGCATATGGTAACTTAGGTCCGCTCTTTTCTTGCCTCTGATCTTCACTCCTGCTTCCTTCCTCCACATGTCAATCATTAATTCCTGGTTTTGCTTTTGTCATATATGTATTTAAGTTTTTTATTTTGCATGGAATTATTGTAGGTCTTTCTTTCAGCAACCCACTTGCTCCCTACTTCAAAGATGATGTTGCCATGTTGCCATTTTTTTTATAAATGTAATGAATAAAAAACCAAAGTGGTCTACTTTAACTTAAGTTTCTACCATCTCTAAACTGTGTTTTGTTTTTGTTTTTTTTTTATCATGGTTAACTTCATTTTACTCTGGTATTTCTGGCCATTTATCTTACCATTTTTTCTTGTTTTTCTAAACCTTTTTCTTTTTGTTGTTGTTTTGGTTTAAGATTTATAAAGTGTTAAATCTACGCAATTGTAATCAACATTCACATATGTGAACTGATGTGATGTGATGTCTACATAATATGTATGTATGTATGTAGTACTTATATTTGTATCTTCACTTCGTATGTATCTAAATACGTGTTTCTGCGTAGTAGTCATGCAATCTTCAGACTCACTCATTCATCCGCTCACTTACCATACTCACTCAGCCATTGAAATGGCTTCACTGCGTGTACCTTGTCGGTTTGTTGAGGGGTAAAAGGCTTTCAAAAGCAGTGAGCACAGTGACTTCCTGTGTTTGTTTGTATCATTGGATCTACAGACATTGGCATGATAATTGCTGGAATGTTGATACTGTTAATTTATGTAGAAATCATAATGCAAAAAACTGAACAAAATAAAATAAAAACTATCTATCATATATAGACAATGTAAAGAAGACAGTATAGGAAACATGCCTATACAGAAAAGTAAGTACTTAGAGTTAAGTTCAATAAAATGCTCTCAGGCTGATTTTAGTCTATGTACATAGGTATGTGTAGTTTCATTGAGATTTCAATAAACCTTAACATTTGTGACACTCAATTAAGCTCAATTGATGTCAATTAATTAATAAATTATTGCATTTCATAATAAAATACATTTATGAAATTATGTTTCTCCTCATGTTGCATGCATTTCACTTCTTCAGTTGAACCCCACTTTATTGCTTTATTAACATTATGTACAATATATTATATATTTTTTGTTTTCATTTATTGTATGACACCCATAGTGCATAATTTACTCATTCTTTTTGCAACATTTTCGTTTTTTGTTATTAATTTATGTGTGAAAATAAAAAATTTAATGATTGTTCAAATTAATTATTGTTATTTTTATTTTGGCTTTAATGCAGTTTGTCGTGGTAAAATGTAAACATAAAGAAATTACATAAATTTGATTACACCAAAGCTTATGTACACTTTATTTATTGTCTAATAATGCATTTTTGTCTATATTTCTAACTGTGGAATTATTAGTTTTCCCTGGTAGTTCCAGCGACTGCTTGATTTTTTTGTGCAATGAACTTAGACTAGTTTTCTCAATCATATCCTAATTCAAGGATTTAAATATAAAAATTTAAAATATCAATTTGATTTTATTGTGACACGAACGTTCTTTATATGGTTTCACTTCTTACTTTAGATTACTAATTCCATCAATGTCACCCCAAAACATTAGAGGCCCCGCAAGGAAAGCATGGCTGACACTTCAGCTTAGTCTTCATGACAAGCATACTGGGACTCACTCACTCACTCAGCAATTCGGCATTTCTATCATTTCTATAATAATGCACACCACAAACGAATGTCAGCATTCGGCTGATATTCAATTTCGTGGTCATGAGCCTCTCGAACTCTAATCTTCAAAGAACCAACCACCGTGACAAGTTTGATTACAAATCTGCTTCCTACAGTGACTATATCTTGCATTTATTATGTTGTTGCTGTCGAAATTTATGATTTGAATAAAACAAAGAAAATATTCTGTACTGATGGATTAATTTATATATAAGTACATGATAATTTATAATCGAACTATAAAGACAAGGCGTGATTGTATAGATTCAACGCACGTTTCTGATCATAGCATATTGTATGGTATCTTCAAATCATGGTAAAAGCCTCAGATTAAACTGATGATAATGATACACTTCACACTAGTGTAAATAAAGTACAATGCTATTTATGAAAAAAAGAAAAGAAAAATTTGATTGCATGCAGATTAAGTACTTATAGTTTTAATTAATGACTTTTTATACAATAATTAATTTCAAACAATTAAATACTTAAATCCGATTATTTTTCAATTGTTTTAAGCTAAAATTAAAGTTTTTTTTTTCACTAATAAAATATTTTAATCCATTATGAAAAGTGTTAAAGAATAAAGAATTGTGATTAACAGCATAAAATAATGAAATATTGTTGAAATTAAAGCAAAATTTAAAATATTAATATTAATTTATTGCATTCATTTTATAAAATTTAATTATAATTTAATTTTTATTATTTTATAACAAAAATTACTACAGATATCCAAATATCCAAACCAAACCAAACCAAACCAAACTATTCCAATTTATTCATCACATTATGATTTAAGGTTTTATAGTTCGTCTGTTTTGATTATTCTATTGTAACACTACATTCCTTATGATATTAGAGCCCACAATATGGTTTGATAAAGTGAAATACATATTCTTGTTTGATCATTAATCTTCCATGATTATTAAAATGAAACTGTTTTCTAAAGTAAACTGGTCAAACCTTTTTCACACCTTCTTCGGTTCACACCTACAATTATGGAAACAACTCATAGTAGTTTCGATAAATAGGCATAGAACAAAAGGCAACACATGTGATTGATCTCTCTTAGTATCTCTTCAAACAAATGAGATACTTTTATAGAGACACATGTATTTTCTTATAAGATTTCAATTTTAATTAAAATAATCCACTAATCTTTCCTACGCCAGCTGAAAAGTAGTCTCTGTAGTATTGTAGCAAACATCTTGAATGATCCAAAAAACAAAAACAAAACAAAAAAAAAAAAAAAAAATACCGGAAATTCTTCTATTCTAAGACATTTGCATTAAAATAAAATCAGATTTTCATTTCCCCTCGAAAAAACAAAACAACATAAAAACATTTTCATGTTGATTTTCATTTGAACTAAATGTAAATCTTCAAACTCAAAATCGATCGGCCTTTTTCCATTGCGTTTTCTCTTCTCTATTTTCTGATTTGTTGTTGTTGGTTTTCCAATCGCAGCTACCTGCTTGCTTTCATTTGTATCTCATAGATAATTTTACTACTCGCTCAGAGCAACTAACATCAGCAGCTGCTTATGCTGTACTGGCATGTGATGACTGACTGCATTTTCTCATATGTTAGTTGATTCTCTTTTCGATTTAAGCGGAATTCCCACACTAGTGTTGGACCCTAGTGTAAAAGTACGAGTAGATGCCTCTGTTTATGGCAAGGATGCTTGCTTATGTTAAATGTATTTTGCTATGGGATACATTTTTCTTTTGTTTTTGCTACATCAGCAGTATAGTCAGCTGCTGGTGGTTGGTGGATTGCACTTTGCTGCATATGTCGTCTATCAAGTGCAAGAGCAACCAAGACAATATCGAGAGTGAGTAGCATATTATAGAATGTAGTAAGTACATATGTGGAGGTATCTGCGATTGATTTTTTTTTTGGCAGATATTTTTGTTTTGTATGTTTTTCCCTTGAATATAATATTTCTAGCAAGAAACGTTGTCTTGGTAAACTTTGTTGTTGCTGGCAGCTGTCGCGTGTCTAAGCAGCCGTGGGAAATTCAGCAAAACTAACTAAATGAGTTTCTAAATATGAGCAAGTGTTACAACTGTTGCTGGCTAAAGGATTCCGACACAGAACAGGTTACACAGATTAGAACAATTATGATTAAATTAATTCAATTGCTTATTTAATTAAATTTAAGAGATTTATTTACCTTTATTTTGCGAAAATATGTTAAAAATATGTTATTAATTTTATAAAAATTCTCTTTGCATTTTAGGTAAGGAAACTACTTAAATCACCATCATCATCAGAATCAAAGATTTAAAGGTTTGTATAAACTTAAAGCCACACAGGCAGCTATTCTCTTACAATCTTTTCCTTCATCATCTTAACAAAAGATTCTTTTACTTAATGTGGATTTGTTTGTCCACCAGTTCATCAGGCTATTCCTACAAAGCAATTCCACTTAAAAAGTAAACTCTCAAGTCTTTCGGTATACATAAATAGTATTTCCCTTGTTCTTTCTTGTGTTCTTCATGGCCTTCTGAATTTAAAAAACTTTAGATGACAAAATAAATAAAATTCAAAGCGCGCGATTTCTTTCTTTCATTGATTCTTCCATTCGTCTTCCTTTATTCCTACTATTATGTATGCGTTTGTAAGGATTTATTTAAAACAAGACACAAAGGGAATTCATAGCTTTGGCAGGACTCGCACTACTATACTATTGTATATGTATGCATATATTAATGTAGGTATGTGCTACCTACATTTATTTCCATTTCTTATGCTCTTCTTTATACAATATTTACCTTTTTGGGTTTAGCTTTGTTTATTTAGTAATTTCTTCCATGTTTTTTATTTATTTATTTATATTTTTTTGCTAGTGATTTCGTTTGTACGATATGCTTCTGCTATTTTTGGTCTTGTTGTTCTATCTGCTGATGCAGAAGTTGTTTTTTGCCGCTTACTTTGTGGCGCTTGAATTTTGATAGTCCTTATATTCCAAAGCAAATGTATGTCAAAGAAATATAAAAGATTCAAAAAAGTAAGGACGAATATTTGAGAGAAGAGATGTAGACTGAGGTTGTTGCATATTTCGTTCGATTTGAAGCACACAATATGCTTTTATTTCATTTTCATTTCTAGATTTTATTATTTTTAAATATGTCGACATAACATGAAATGAAAAAGAAAAAGCCAAAATTCAATTGAACATGACAAAAAATTCATTATTTTTTTTATTATAAATTTTTATTTATATTCTTTTATTATATCCAGTTAGTCCTTATTAGGTAAAGGTTGTTGTGGGAGAACTTCTTGCAACAGCATGATTGGTAGACAATTACCACGCCTCAAGTACAATTTAATGTGCTTACTCAAGTGATTTCATCGATATTCCAGATTTGAAACCAAAATTTCAAATGGTTAAGAGGTGGCAAGATTAGCTGTATCATCAGCAAAAGTAGTCATCATCAATTGGTTAATCGCCAGTGTTTATCGTATATAATAATGGACCCAGAACGATATATTGAGGAACTTCGCGCTCTAATGAATTTAATTTCCAACTTCTCATCTTTACATTTTATGTAGAATATATCTTTATATATATAATTCTTCTGTGAGTGTGTATGTCACTGAACTTCTCTTAAACGACTGGACCGATTTTGATGAAATTTTTTGTGTGTGTTCAAGGGGATCTGAGAATGGTTTAGATTCACAATATGTATGTATATCTATTATATAAAAATTAAACTTTGTTTGTTTGTTCGAGTCTTATGCGCGGCAATACCATTCTTCTGATTGCAATGAAATTTTTTGTATTTGAATAGTTGGTTCCCGCCTTGGACATAGGATAGTTTTAGATCCGATATTTGGGGCAGTTGTCGCGTAATTGGTGAATCAATTGTTGCATATAAAGCTTAGAGACATATTTTTAAATTAATCAGGTCGCCTGCGTTAAAACCCTAAGGATACTATGCCAATTTTTTAATTAAATTATTCGATTCGTCTCATTTTTTCAAATTGTTTTGAATAAATTGAAAGACTCTATAATACAATAATACTGAAGACAAGGCCAGGTGTACGTTGCTGTTCATTTTTCAAGTCACTGGAATTTTTTCTGTGTCTGTCCGGTTGTCCAAAAAAAAAAAGCGGCAGGGGGAAGCGAGAATGAAAGACCAAAAATATAATTCAACTTTTCTATTCATGATCGTACTGATCACACAAGTTTATGGATTTCGGTTGGCTGTGCGACGCCGGGCTGTGTACTCTAGTATAGATATATAGATTTACGATCACGAATGTGACATTGTAACCAGCTATAATAGGCTTTTGAGTTTAAAAAGAAGACCGGTTTAATGTGAAGAAAAACCTCAGTGTAGTAAGTTTTTGTTTTCAAAGTACGAAATTATATTGCTTATAATTCAGTGACCTTGCTCCGGAGTTCTGTGCTTCTTACAAAATCCGAACAGATGTTCCGGAATAATTTTAATAATTGGAAAAATTCTAGAGAGAAATACTTGTTCAAGTATTTTCGAGCAAGCTTACGGAAACTTACGTATGACGAGATTTCGTGCTCAGACTTAGAGGGAAATCAAGGTAAACTCAGAGCACTTCGACTGTAGTGAGAAGTATTTTAACGTTAAGGTACATTTAAACCACATGAAAAATTGTCATTATTGTGGGTTTAAGGATATTTGGTTAAGTGTGAGTGGTTCCGATACACAATGACATCCACATGCCTCACATAATTGAATGGGAAAATGAATGACATAGTGGAATAAATTGCCTTAGCGATAGATGCCAGGAATGACAACGATGAAATCGTTTCCATATATTTTTGATTGACAGCAGGAAAAATGTTAAGCGTTTTCGATCCGTTTTGCGTTGCTGTTTCTGCTATAAATTTTGTGAAAGTTATTTTCGGCAATGGTAGTTTTAAATGACATGCTATGAATTCCTGGCGATTTTAGCTGACATTCTGCCCATTTAGTCAATCGAATGGCGAAAATTTAACTTAATAATGAGTGTAAAATCAATACCTACTATTTTCCTTACCAGAAGTTGGGAAATTTCAACTTTCAATTTCGCCTTCCGTTTACTTACTTTCTATAAAGTATACTTTATGGCGCAAAAAAATATCAAGTAACATATTTGACGAAATATTGTAGTTTATTACTTAAGGCTTACGGGAACTTTATAGTACCTAACCTCCTACCCAAAATTGATTAAATCTTATAATCAAGTGACTTGTATGGAAGAGTTAAACTAAAATGTCGTTATGCAGGTTGAGTCTCCGGAAATGATATCGAATGCACTTAAAAACGTCAAACATCCGGTGTGTTTTGATAAGTTTTTCTTGATACTCGTTGCTACATGTTGCATGCCACAATTAGTAGTCATGTGAACAACAGTGTGTTATTAACAATTAGAATGCCTTAGCAACACTCTTCGTCATATGTGCATACGCACATGCAACAGGAAGCCATAGAAGAATATTATGCTGTGGCAACTTCCTCCAGCGACAGCAATGCAGATTCCAATCTGTCATATGCGTGAAGTTAGTAGGTTAAGAGTAAAAAGTTTTGAATGAAAAGAAGTTGGTAATAAAAGTTATTAGGAAAAACACTTGAGACAAAAGCTGGGATAAGAAAAAAAAAAAGAAATACAGGAAACAAAATTACGATATGTAATGTTTTTTACATAGGTAATATTGGATGGCTATTTCATGAATTCATACTTTTAGACAAATAGGTTAGAAAATAGAACATTAACTTTCAGGAGACAAGATTTGTTCAACAACCAAAAGCCAAACTGCGCCCAATGCCTCGAATACATATAAAAATCCCCAAAAAATAATTAACCATCAAATATGCTGGTCCATATATTAATTAAGTAGAAGCAGATCGGCAAATCTTTTTGCAGTTCATTTTATTAAATTAACATAAAAATGAAGTAGTTGGAGTTAGGGAACCCGAAATTGTATTTCGCCCAGTCAAAATGCAACTCAACTACTAAAAATTACTTACTTACTCTTTATATTGCCTATAACTTCATTTATGTATGTATGTATTTTGCTTCCGCGGTACTTTCGCTTATAGTGATAAAATCATAATAAAACTAGTTTTTTTCCTATGTGCAACTTGCAAATCTGCTTGGAACAACTGCAACAATTTCAAATTGTTGCATAGTTTTATTCTGTTAGCTTGAAAAGAAGTTGCCCCGATGCCGATCGCTCATTCTGAAAGAATGAATTACATCGGCAGAGTTAAAGAAAAATGCTTGTTTTTTGTTTTTGTGTTTGATTTATATGCGATTTTTTTCTGTTCAGATACTTAAGTAGTAACTGGCTACAAGCGTTTTAAGCATCCGGCAAGCAACAAACAAATATGTAAAATATTTCTAACAGAAGGAAACGAATAAAAACTAGAAAGAAGGTTATCTTCGACTATGCCGAAGATGAAATACTCTTCACGAGACGCAGTGAATGTTTCATTGTAGTATTCAAATGGGTGGTTTGTATGGGAGTTACCCCCTAGGGGTCCGATTCGGCTGGTTCTGACAAATGTCCTGGGTCTGTCTTGGAAACTAATAGGATCCAAGTTTCAGTTCGATAGGATAAAAAATAAAAAAGTTTTTCTAATAAGAACATGAATTCAAATGGGTGGTTTGTATGGTAAGTACCCCCCCTAGTGGTCCGATGCGGGTGGTTCTGACAAATGTACTGCGTATGGTAAAAAGAGAGAGGTTCGTGCAAAATTTCAGCTCCCTAGCTCCAAAACTGACGGACAGAAAGACAGACGGACATGGCTTAATCAATTCGTCTAATCGAGCTAATCAAGAATATATATACTTTATGTGGTTTTCTTTGTCTAATATAAAAAAAAAAAGGAGAACTGATAGTAAGAACCGTTGAATGGTAACAATCATTTTTAAACAACTCAAATGTCTTTTATATTTTTTTTTTAATTGTTGTGAATACACATTTTGATGCACACAAGTTTCACATTATCATTTTGCTTTTATATTTGTTATATTTTTATTTTTTGAGTTGTAGACCAGAGCTCACCAATTATTAGTGAAGTGAGGATGCCACACAAAATTTACTAAAAAATCAAAGTTTTTTTTTTTTCCATTGAACGTGATAAGAGAATTATTGAGAAATATTGTGTTTATTTTTAGGGTTCCGGACCCAAAGGGTACCAAAGGGAACTCTATTGCAGAGACTTCGTTGTCTGTCCTTGGGTCATATCTCCTGAACCGTAATAGCTAGAGAGTTGAAATTTTCACAGAATATGTAGTTCTACTCGAGCATCTGCATCAAATACTAAAACTAAAATTTTTTCAAAAACTTAAATGGGTCCCCATACAATACACATTTTGTTTTGTATATTAGCTATAAGATCCAGTAATCCTACGATCTTGAAATGGAATGGAAATGGATGGTTGGGGGCTATGCATCAGAAACTTATATTGTCGATATTTCAGTTTGATCGGACTACTAGGGAGGGTACCTTCCATACAAACTTCCATTAAAATTCAGGTTCTTATTCGAAAAACATTTTTATTTTTTGGGAAGCCTTAAAAGCGAGATTTAATGGTTTCTGTACGCTTCAAATAAATTTATTATTTATTATTTCAATGAAAGACTGGAGAGTTAGAATTGTGCGTGCAGGTTTTCTTTATTAATAGAAGAAAAATTTTGTTATACAATAAAGCAGTCAGCTGGAATATGAAACTATTAAATTTCCAAACCGGATTTGATTTTTTTACAATGTCAAGGATGGCATTAGATTTTTATTAGAAATTGTTATTTAAACAAATTACTATATTGTATAAAGATTATATATCTTTAAATTTTAAGAGGAGGAGGGTTAGTAACTAGTCCGAGAGTTCCCTGAATCTGTCCTTTTCCTTGACCTTTTATATCAACTTGCACGGCACCGAAACATTGCGGGACCCAAATAACTAAATGGAAAAAATAAACTTTAATGCCATCAATAATAACAATTAGGAGTTTTTAACTTACGGTTTAGAAGTAGAATACACTTTAATAACAACATCTTACAATCAGTTTTGGAGTCGATATCAATCAGAGTTTGGTATTGGTATTTATAGAGAAATATTTTATGCTAATTAAGAGACCATTAAATTTTTAATTAGATTCGGCAATGATTTAATTTAAATGTCGTTCAAATGACATCCATGCTAGCCCAGTAATATCATCAAATTGACTCCACAAAAAGTTTCTAATTCTATTTCGAAATCGAGTTCCATTCACAGTAATTGCATTTCCATTTGATTTTCGAAAATATATGGACACCAAAATCATAATCAGTCAACCCAAATGCGAAATTTTGTTTGTTGTTATAACCACTAATTTCAAAATGAGCTTCATTTATGAAGAAAATTTTCCATTGAAAAAACCTCACTCACCTTCTTTTTATTTTTCTCGTGTAGCAATCCATTTTATTTCATTAAGAAGTGCAAAAATATCGGTGTAATATAGTACCTGTAAAAAATGGTGGCAAATTTAAGAAGGTAACTCAAATTTGAACGCCCTAGATATTTTAAAAGTTAAAAGTTCGATTAAACAAGAAAAATGATAACTTTAATCAGCCAAAACTTTACAAAATTCACTTTTTTTTGCTATCTTTACTAGCAACCTATAAATGTAGATAGAATAATTTGGTGGCTGATGGCTTCTTGAGCTCGGATCAGAATAGAACATATGCACAGACAGGTGGACTAGGCTCATTCAATTTCCCTCACACTATCATATAAAAATGTGTAAACTGGACCCCATATCAGTTTAACACATGTACTAAATATAAATGGATAAATTTAATAAGTAACAAGAAAGAACGTTATCTTCGACTATGCCGAAGATGAATACGGGACGCAGAAAATGTTTCATTGTAGTATTCAAATGGGTGGTTTGTATGGGAGGTACCCTCCGTAGTGGTCCGATTCGGCTGGTTCCGACAAATGTACTGCGTATGGTAAAAAGAGAGAGGTTCGTGCAAAATTTCAGCTCTCTAGCTCCAAAACTGAGGGACTAGTTTGCATACATACAGACGGACAGACGGATAGAAGGACATGGCTTAGTCAATTCGTCTAATCGAGCTGATCAAGAATATATATACTTTTATGTGGTTTTCTTTGTCTCCTTCTGCCTGTTACAAACTTCATGACAAATCTGTTCACTTCCGTGAAGAGCATAAAAAAAAAAATAAATAAAATAAACTGTCATAAGGAGAACTGATAGTAAGAACCGTTGAATGGTAACAATCGGTTTTGAACAGCTCAAATGTCTTTTATATTTTTTTTTTTTTGATTATTGTGAATACACATTTTGATGCACACAAGTTTCACACAAGTGTGAACATGTTAGTACATATTATCACTTTGCTTTTATATTTGTTATATTTTTTAGTTTTAGAGTTGTAGACCAGAGCTCTCCAATTATTAGTGAGGTGAGGATGCCACACAAAATTTACTAAAAAATCAAAGTTGTTTTTTTTCCATTGAACGTGATAAGAGAATTATTGAGAAATATTGTGTTTATTTTTAGGGTTCCGGACCCAAAGGGTACCAAAGGGAACTCTATTGCAGAGACTTCGTTGTCCGTCCTTGGGTCATATCTCCTGAACCGTAATAGCTAGAGAGTTGAAATTTTCACAGAATATGTAGTTCTACTCGAGCATCTGCATTAAATACTAAAACTAAAATGTTTTCAAAAACTTAAATGGGTCCCCATACAATACACATTTTGTTTTGTATATTAGCTATAAGATCCAGTAATCCTACGATCTTGAAATGGAATGGAAATGGATGGTTGGGGGCTATGCATCAGAAACTTATATTGTCGAAATTTCAGTTTGATCGGACTACTAGGGAGGGTACCTTCCATACAAATCCCCATTAAAATTCAGGTTCTTATTCGAAAAACTTTTTTGTTTTTTGGGAAGCCTTAAAATCGAGATTTAATGGTTTCTGTACGCGTCAATTAAATTTATTATTTATTATTTCAATGAAAGACTGGAGAGTTAGAATTGTGCATGCAGGTTTTCTTTATTAATAGAAGAAAAATTTTGTTATACAATAAAAGCAGTCAGCTGGAATATGAAACTATTAAATTTCCAAACCGGATTTGTTTTTTACAATGTCAAGGATGGGATTAGATTTTTATTTGAAATTGTTATTTAAACAAATTACTATATTTTAATTTCAAGAGGAGGAGGGTTAGTAACTAGTCCGAGAGTTCCCTGAATCTGTCCTTTTCCTTTACCTTTTATATCAAGTTGCACGGCACCGAAACATTGCGGGACCCAAATAACTAAATGGAAAAAATAAACTTTAATGTCATCAATAATAACAATTAGGAGTTTTTAACTTACGGTTTAGAAGTAGAATACACTTTAATAACAACATCTTACAATCAGTTTTGGAGTCGATATCAATCAGAGTTTGGTATTGGTATTTATAGAGAAATATTTTATGCTAATTAAGAGACCATTAAATTTTTAATTAGATTCGGCAATGATTAAATTTGAGATTATTTATTTGCCCATAAAGATTAAAACTTCTTTGAGGACGGAATAATGAAACTTCCCGAAAGATGGGTAGAAAAGGTACAAAAAACAGGGCCAATAACTAATCGATTCATGTTTGATCTACATAAAATAGATAAATTTTGAATTTAATGAAATAGACCGCCATGATTTTTGCATACACCCAATAGTTATAAAAGCTAGTTACTAGATCTAAATCGTGAACTTTATCTTATCGCTGCAAATTTAAGTTCGAAGAGTTATATTTGTAAACATAATACGAATATACTTATACATAAAAATATTGATTAAAACAAAATTGTCATTGTTAGGATTCCGGACCCAAAGGGTACCAAATGGAACCCTATTGCTGAGACTTCGTTGTTCGTCCGTCCGTCCTCGGGTCATATCTCGTGAACCGTAGTAGCTAGAGAGGTGAAATTTCACAATCACAGAATGTGTAGTTCTATCCGGTTATCAGCAAAACGATCCAGTAACCACACGATCTTGAAATTTACTTGGTTGGTGAAAGTGGAAACTTGTAGTGTTGAAAATTTAGTTTGATCTTATCACTAGGGAGGATACCTTCCATACAAACCCCCATTAAAATTCAGGTTCTTATTCGAAAAACTTTTTTGTTTTTTGGGAAGCCTTAAAATCGAGATTTAATGGTTTCTGTACGCGTCAATTAAGTTTATTATTTCAATGAAAAACTGGAGAGTTTGAATTGTGCATGCTGGTTTTCTTTATTAATATCAAAAAAATTTTGTTATACAATACAATAAAAGCAGTCAACTGGAATATGAAACTATTAAATTTCCAAACCGGATTTTTTTTTTACAATGTCAAGGATGGCGTTAGATCTTTATTTAAAATTGTTATTTAAACAAATTACTATATTGTATAAATATTATATATCTTTAAATTTCAAGAGGAGGAGGGTTAGTAACTAGTCCGAGAGTTCCCTGAATCTGTCCTTTTCCTTGACCTTTTACATCAACTTGCACGGCACCGAAACATTGCGGGACCCAAATAACTAAATGGAAAAAATAAACTTTAATGTCATCAATAATAACAATTAGGAGTTTTTAACTTACGGTTTAGAAGTAGAATACACTTTAATAACAACATCTTACAATCAGTTTTGGAGTCGATATCAATCAGAGTTTGGTATTGGTATTTATAGAGAAATATTTTATGCTAATTAAGAGACCATTAAATTTTTAATTAGATTCGGCAATGATTAAATTTGAGATTATTTATTTGCCCATAAAGATTAAAACTTCTTTGAGGACGGAATAATGAAACTTCCCGAAAGATGGGTAGAAAAGGTCCAAAAAACAGGGCCAATAACTAATCGATTCATGTTTGATCTACATAAAATAGATAAATTTTGAATTTAATGAAATAGACCGCCATGATTTTTGCATACACCCAATAGTTATAAAAGCTAGTTACTAGATCTAAATCGTGAACTTTATCTTATCGCTGCAAATTTAAGTTCGAAGAGTTATATTTGTAAACATAATACGAATATACTTATACATAAAAATATTGATGAAAACAAAATTGTCATTGTTAGGATTCCGGACCCAAAGAGTACCAAATGGAACCCTATTGCTAAGACTTCGTTGTCCGTCCGTCCGTTCTCGGGTCATATCTCGTGAACCGTACTAGCTAGAGAGGTGAAATTTCACAATCACAGAATGTGTAGTTCTATCCGGTCATCAGCAAAACGATCCAGTAACCACACGATCTTGAAATTTACTTGGTTGGTGAAAGTGGAAACTTGTAGTGTTGAAATTTTAGTTTGATCGGATCACTAGGGAGGATACCATCCATACAAACCCCCATTAAAATTCAAGTTCTTATTCGAAAAATTTTTTGTTTTTTGGGAAGCCTTAAAATCGAGATTTAATAGTTTCTGTACGCGTCAAATAAATTTATTATTTATTATTTCAATGAAAGACTGGAGAGTTTGAGGTTTGCAGGTTTTCTTTATTAATATCAAAAAAATTTTGTTATATTGTACAATACAATAAAAGCAGTCAGCTGGAATATGAAACTATTAAATTTCCAAACCGGATTTTTTTTTACAATGTCAAGGATGGCATTAGATCTTTATTTAAAATTGTTATTTAAACAAATTACTATATTGTATAAATATTATATATCTTTAAATTACAAGGGGAGGAGGGTTAGTAACTAGTCCGAGAGTTCCCTGAATCTGTCCTTTTCCTTGACCTTTTACATCAACTTGCACGGCACCGAAACATTGCGGGACCCAAATAACTAAATGGAAAAAATAAACTTTAATGTCATCAATAATAACAATTAGGAGTTTTTAACTTACGGTTTAGAAGTAGAATACACTTTAATAACAACATCTTACAATCAGTTTTGGAGTCGATATCAATCAGAGTTTGGTATTGGTATTTATAGAGAAATATTTTATGCTAATTAAGAGACCATTCAATTTTTAATTAGATTCGGCAATGATTTAATTTGAGATTATTTATCAAACTAGAAAAATTTTGTTATGGTTTTATTTAATGCTTCGAAGCTAAAGAAAGGAATTTGTGTAAGGATAAGGGGATACAAGGACAGTATCCTTATATGTACTAGAGGAATCCACGGCCGACACAATCGACAGCATTCTAGAAAAAAAAAAAAACAAAAAAACGTTTGTTTGTTAAGTGCTAATAACTTCCCGGTAAACAATCTTCTTTGTGAAAGGTCTACGATCACGTGATAAATGGCCCTGATCTGATGTTTCAGAAATATAAAATCGCAATCCACTGAATGATCGAACTCTACTGGTGGCAACATATAATTGTCCGTGACTAAACACAGGCTATCGCCACAAAATTCCAACTTGGGATTTATTTATAGTCATCGCAAAAACTGGAATGACTGGAAATTGAGTTCTAAGTTTTCCCACAACCTGCGTGAGCAGTATCATGATTCAAAACTTCTAGTAAAACAATATCTATAATGTTACGTTGTTCATCATTAACTATCACTGAAATCAGAATCAACTGAGAGACCAAGTTCTTGTCATGAAGTATTATGTGTCTGAAGAGTATCATCGATTGCTAGAAGAGTTCAATTATAAGAAACTAGCCTTACCCGGCGTCCGTTGCTACGTCCCCTGTGCGTACCCAGTTATTAAAAAAAAAAAGAAATGGGCCAAGTGCAAGTGAGACTCGTACACGGAGGGGTTTGTATGGGAGGTACTCTTCCTAGTGGTCCGATTTGACTGATTCCAACAAATTTACCGCACCTATGTTAAAAACTTATAGTGTCTAAATTTCAGTTCGATAGAACAAAAAACAGAAAAGTTTTTCCAATAAGAACCTGAATATTAATGGGGCTTTGTATGGTCCGATCAAACTGAAATTTCGATAATATAAGTTTCTGATGTATACCTACCAACCATCCAAATTTCAAGATAGTGGGATTACTGGATCGTATAGCTGCCATACAAACCAAAATGTTTCTTGTATTGGGACCCCTTTAAGTTTTCGAAAATATTTTAGTTTTAGTATTTGTTGCTGATGCCCGGATAGAACTACACATTCTCTGAAAATTTCAACCCTCTAGCTATTGCGGTTTTTAGGACATGACCCAAGGACGGACAGACGGACGGACGAAAAAAAAACCTGTCCTATCCTATGTCCGTCTCCTGGTTCTAAGCTACCTCCCCACCAATTTTCAGCCAAATCGGTTCAGCCATTCTTGAGTTATAAATAGTGTAACTAACACGACTTTCTTTTATATATATAGATATCTTGACTGTAGTCTATAAGAAAATCTTCACTCATATCATCTTTGAATTCTGTAATATAATAGAAGTAACCTTAAATAAAATAACTCGACATCTTTAGGAGATACCACATAAATTCGAGAAATAACTTTCTCTGACCCACGTTGTCTAACAGTCCACTTTTTAGCTTTACCATATCACACGAAATGTTCTGGACTTTCAATATACAGAAATTCATTTGCAAAAGCAACGTTTGTATTCAATGCAAAGAATGCGAATAATTTGGTTCTTGGAGGATTAGCTACGGCCTGTTCCAGATTTCCTTTTCTAAAGTAAGAATTTTGCCTGACCGACTTTAGAATCATTACCATTTGGATTTATAAAACAAACCCCAAACCCAGAAATGTATAGGACATCTCTGCTGTGTATACAACAACAATTACATGGCTTTACACAACCGCAGACACACCTCTCTAATCTCCCTTTCTGCAGCATTCACATTATCAACGGCTGTGTGTTGTTGTTGTTGTTGGAAAGAGGTTATCTTTAACACCTTTTCTTACCTAAGCAACTAAACCAATTTTGATAAAATTAAGATTGTTCACATCTTGTGAAGAATACCTTTCAATTGGTTTTTTTTTCTGTCAAAATCGGTTCAGTGGTGTAAGCAGGAAAGGATTCACAAATTCATTGTTTGCCGTTTAATTATATAGATATAAAAATTAATACGTGTTTGTTTGTTCATGTCTGTTGTGCGGTCACACCGTTCATTTATTTGCATTGAAATTTCCATCCTTGAACGTATAGGATACGCTTGGATCTAATATGTTGCGCTGCTGTCGTGAAATTTTAGATCAAGTTTTCATTATAAAACTTAAGCAACATTTAAACCAAAAGACACGTCGTCATGACGTATATGTGATTTGTTATTTCAATGATAAAGTAAGCAGAATGGCGACCAAAATCGCTATGCATTCCATTCCATTCCATACCATGCCATTCAAAATTAGCATCGAGTGCTGACGAAACGTGTTCTTGTTAATCGGTTGACAACAGTAAATGGCAAGAATTTAGACTTCTGAAACTGCGCTAAATGACACTGAATGAGAATTGAATGCAAATGATGACGAACAAATAGACAAATAAATATTATTCATTTTTTGGACTATTATTTTGTCTTGAATATTTTTATTTTTTATTTTTGTTTGAGTACAATGCATCTTTTTATACAGTGTATATTATAGGGTAGATAAGCCCTAAAAGTCACGTTTATTAATTTTTACACACTTCGAAAAAATCAGATTTTGGTCTATTTCAACACAATACTGAAGGAGTGAGTGAGAATTGCTCCTGGTTCTTTTGTCTATAAATAGAAAAAAATATATTGCCCTTTTCACAGTAGAGCATAAGTAGATTCAATATGCAAGCAGCCCAAAAGTGAACGGAAATTGGTAATTAAGAGTTTGTTTTTGCCTTCAGAGAGTTGCAAGAACTATTTGCATACACTGCAAATTGTTCTAAATCATGTATTTTCCACAAATTTTACATTTGAAATTAGCACAACGTGCTCGAACCTTTCGTGTATGTATAATCAAAACAAAAAACAGCTGTTCCACAGTAAGGAAAACAGCAATATAAAAACAATCTTTGTATGTATATATATATATTTTCAGCACTGTGAAAAGGGTCTTGGAAGGACTCAAATCTAAAAGGAGTTAAATAATCAAAAAAGAATGAAAAGTTTTTGCATATTTTATTAAAACAAATTATTTCTGATCAGAAATTACTTAATTTTACTATGTATAAAATCTTTAAATTTAAAAAGGAGGAGGAGGTCCGTCAACGATTCCAAAAACTGCTTGTAAATGTGCATTTCCATGAGCTCTTACATCAAAACCTAAATTAGCGAAACATTGTGGGGCCCAAAAAACTTGTTGAGAATAATAGACTTTGGTATCATTAATAATAAACATTTAGAGTTCTTAACTTACGGTTTAGAAGTAGAATACACTTAAATAACAACATTCTAATTTTGGGATTTGGAATGAACTTTGAGAGCACGGATTTGACATTTATAGGTATTACTTTAATTTTAATTAATAAGTGTGACTAACTCGATTTATATAGAAATTATTTGAAGGTTATTATTTCTTAATATGATAATGAAATTTAAGCAATGAAAATAACTTTCGGCTTTCTAGCTGAAATTTGGCATAAACGCGTTATATTGTCGTACGCAGTAGGTCTCACAAAATCAGATAGGAGAGATTTTCAGAAAATGTATGTGGGGCATAAGTGAGTTTCTCTGTATCAATGTACTAATTTCTCTGATTTCACAAACAAAAATTGGCAATATCATATAAAATTTTTACAAAATATTTAACGAAAAGTTATGGAACTTCTCAAATAAATATTGTAGATAAACTACAAATAGTAAGGATCTTTTTTTTTTTTTTGTTATATAAATAAATATATTATAAATTTTCCCTTATACATATTACAATCGAAATATTGTTACTCGTTTAATTGAGAATAGTTTTAGGATTACTAACTATAATAATCCACTTCGGCGGTGTACAGATGCCCCAAAAGTTCCTGTACCATTAAATTTAACAGTCAATAAAGTACGATTCTTACATTGTGCAATCCAAATAACTGAAAATAAAGACATAGATTATGGCATCATTTAAATATGATGATATACAAAGGAATACATCATTGAAACTTACAGTTCAATAAAAGCAAACATTTTAGTAATAACATCTTGCTATCTACAGTTCCGTCTGATTATTGAAACGAACTATACTTGTTCTAATTATTTAAAGTAGAAGTTGTGAAGAAACCATATAATTCGAATTTAATTACCTAGATTTGCTTTCGAAAATTTAATTATTTTTAACTACTTCATGCATTCATGAATATAAGTGCATTATTCTATTTCAATCTTATTTCATCATCTGTTTAAGCCAAAATTAAGAGAACTTCTGAATCAGTCCATTTACTATTCAAATATTTCTAAATGCTCAGGCTCAGGAGTTTTGTAGGGGTGCGTGGCATAGCCGCAGTTCTTCTATTTTTTTTTACTATTTTTAAACTAAAACTTGAAAGAAGGTTTGACTAAGCCGAAGATGAAATACTCTTCATGGGACGCATTGAATGTTTCATTGAAGTATTCAAATGGGTGGTTTGTATGGGAGGCACCCCCTAGTGGTTCGATTAGGTTGGTTCTGACAAATATCCTGGGCCTGTCTTGGAAACTGATAGTCAGTCCGATAGGACAAAAAACAAAAAAGTTTTTCTAATAAGAACATGAATTCAAATGAGTGGTTTGTATGGTAAGTACCCCTCCTAGTGGTCCGATTCAGGTGGTTCCGACAAATGTACTGCGTATGGTAAAAAGAAAGGTTCGTGCAGCTCTCTAGCTCAAAAACTGGGGGACTAGTTTGCATACTTACAGACGGACATGGCTTAATCAATTCGCCTAATCGAGCTGATCAAGAATATATATGCTTTATGTTTTTTTTTTTTGTCTGCCTGTTACAATCTTCATGTTTAACTAATAATACTATTCAATTCCGTGAAGAGTATAATTATATTTATAAGATGCGTTCCATAAGTTTCCGGGCGTTTCTTATAAGTAGAGAAAAACGTAATTTCAATTTATTCAGAGTACATATCTTCCGAGTGGATGCATGATTTTTCAGGGACTATTAACGATTCAAAGCACTGGTGGATGTCATTCCTTGGGATAAAGCCGAGGATCAACGTCACAGCTTTCTCGATAGCCTTCGTGCCATCGTTACGGGTTCCTTTCATGACTATTATGATCCATTCAAATATAATTTTTTCAAATAGGTGAATACGGGCCTTGGGTGATAGTTGTGTTGCTGTGTTTGGCTATCGCAGACCTTCGGAGCGCCTAGAATTTCGGTCAGAAAGCGAATGTTGAGATAATCCTCCAGTTTTCTCAATGATATTTTCAAGCACTAGGAAATCGCAAGGTGAAGACACTTTCTTGATGCTTTCGTCACACCTTTCCGATTTTGGCCGGCTTGGCGCCCGTTATCAAAACCATCCTCCCGATCGTTTTTGAACTGTTTATACTAGTCATTTTCTTGCGAACGGGATAAACAATCACAACCATAAACTTTTTTTGAGGCGAGTTGAAAACGGAATTTGTTATTTTTTGCTCTTTGCTCGATTTTTGTTTTGTAATATGAAAGCAAAAATACAATCATGCCAAGCAATGTAACTTTTTCGTATGTCAACAAACAACGTTCTCAACTGACAGATATGTTCGTTAATGACGCGGCTACAAAATTCGGGGAAAATACTGATAGATTGGACTACTTTCTATGTACAACTCAAAAAACTTATAGTGGAAGTTTTGGAACGCACCTTGTATGTTAGTACGAGTATTTTGAGTTTCCTAAAGTTTTACAATATATTCTCTTATGTTTATGTTGTATTAGTTGGCATAATGTCACCTGAAATAATATTACGTGTCGCGTGTCGGTGTGTTAAGCGCTTTATGCTAATACATGTGACACCCGAACAAAACCAACAAACAAAATGAAAAAATCCTTTTTAGATCATTAGAGCGTTTACATAATAACAGCAGAGTGGTAATATTTTGCAAAACTAGTTTAACGTGAAATGCAGATTCTTTCTTTACGTTTCCTAGTGACGACTATGCCGGCATGAATTGCTCATTAACTTGTTACGGCCTTTTACCTTTAGTGTTGAATACTTTTTTTGTCTACTACTATTTATAACCGCACTTTTCATACCCTGAAAAGTCAGTTGGTTGCACATAGTACTCAGATTACAATGCACACACAAAACTCATGTAGCATTCTGCATGCTGCATGCTGCATAACGCAACAATGATGACGTTGCGTTGAATGGCTCTTAATTTGGTGTGTTCTTTGAAAGTGTTCCCTTGAGCTGTACTACAATTACATATTATTTTTTGTGTTACTACGCTTTTGTGCTTATGTTTTGACTCTTGTTTAACCGGCAATTAAAAAAGTATTTCATGCTTTGCCTTTATACTCACTTTCTCACTTAGCTTACTAGTATTTACTTTTCCTTTTTTTCTTTCTACCACAAACTTTTGTCTCGTTGCCATCTCCAGCACCATTCCGTTCCACTGCTCTGTTTGCCATTTGTAGTTGTGCTGCTCATTTGTGGCACAATTAAGTGCAGCAGCAGCAGCAGCAGCAGCAGCTGAAAACAAATAAATTTAATTTTGTACGTTTTGCGGTGAACTACTACTAAATTCTATTGTGCATGATGAAGATCCTTTTTGATGTTGTTGTTCTTATTGAAGATTTTAACGAAGGACTACTTATTCATACTAGCAACAATACACAGTTACTACTTCTCCTACTATTGTGTCAAGTAAAGTTGTGGAGGGAAGTAGAAAATATGTACCAAGAGGAGAAACCAAAAAATTTTACTTAAAATGGTAGTAGACACTTAGAAGAAAAAGCATATGCAGCTAAGCGGCTTAAACTAAGTTGTACAAAAATGAAAAGCATTAAAAATACCAAAATAAAAAAATTGAAAATTGCGGTTTTTTCAATTTAATTTTATTTATTTTTTTCGCAAACCAAAATTCTTTAATTAGATCTGTAAAGTTCCTTATGCTCTTATTTGCGAAGCGTACAGTATAATGTACCAGAGACACAACACTATACATGCAAAAAAAAAAAAAAAAAAAAAAAATTAGTCTGCTAAAGTATAGTCTGCTAAAGTATGTACTAATTAACAATGATTATTAGGATTTTCTGTTTTGTGCATGGTGTACTTGAGATACTACAAAGTATCTCAAAGTACAATATACAATTTGTATTATTATTGTCATATCTGTTCGATAATAAAGAAGCTCAATCTATATCACTGGTAAATATTTTCTAATTTAAAGTGTATGAAAGCTTCGGCTTCTCTTATTTCCTGTTAGAATTTTATTTAATTTTTGCCACAAGCAATAAAATAGGAAACAAAAAAAGAATATTTGAAAAAAAGAAACCACTGAAGCCCATCATTGTATAAGTCCAAAATTGTATTTTTTGTTTCCAAATCATCATCATCATCGTGATAACCGTAATGAAAAATCCATGCTTCAGTGCTTAATGGGGCTGACTGAATACGAGCCCCATAAACCGAGAACAATGTATATAATACACGCTTTATAAATTATTAATGAAAATACGGGTACATAAAAAAAAAAAAAAAATAATCATAAACTTTAAATTGTTGAAAAATAAAATTTCAGTTAAGGTTGCTTACCTTAACATCCATAGCCATGAATCAAAAATTATCCATCATTTGCTAAAATATATGTCATGTGTACTTAGTAAGAAGGAAAGTATTCTTCTATTCATATCTCAGATTTTTATATCTGCTCATAATTTCAGTTCTCAGAAAAACTTTCAACCAATTTCTTTGATTAAATGATTGAAAAATTGTTGTAAAACGAAATTGAATTTAAATTTAAATAAAATATTAGATGCATTAAAAAGCACTTGATCTGATTTCCTGTTTCCTGTCACGTTGTTATTGTGATGATTTTTATTTTCGGTTTGCTTAATTGCTTTTGGTTTATTTCATTTTATTAATTTATTTTATTGCAATTTCATATGAAGTAAAATAAAAAAGTGAAACAAATCAAATGATCAAATTTTAACGATAATATAAATTGTAAACGGAAATATGCATCTTTCACTTGTTTTCCCTTATAAATCAATGTCATGATGTTACATATTATCATCATCAAAAGGTGATAATCATTGAATTTGGGGGTGAATTGGAAAATATATAAATTATGGCAATGTCAAGATTTATGTAGAGTTGAAGATACTCGTAGTACATGTTTGCCAAATGAATTAAAACAAAAAAAGATTTAAAAAAAAAAAAACGAATAATAAAATAATTAAATAATTGAAATTATATTTAATATTAAAATAATAAAAAGAAAAACTAAAAATATCATTATATTTTTAACATTATGACAAATCACTTAGCGACAAAAACATGTGTGGTAAAAGATTCTTGTCGAACAAGATATTAAGGCAGATTGTTATAAATTTCCAGACTCTCAATGACTTTTCTGTACTCCGTCATCTTTCCTTCTTCTCGTAAATAGTTTGTTATGTTGAAATATGCAGTCAAAGGTTGATGTGTTGTATGCATATGTTTGTTATTTGTTACTTTGTTTGTTTGTTTATATGTTCTTTGTTGAAGAAAGAGGGGAGTCCTCCCCTTCAGCATTTACCATCTTTGTTCTTACTTACTTAACTCTAGTATAAGACCTATGTAATATACTCGTAGTACCATACATTCTTCATACATAGCATGTTTACATTTTGATGAACACAAAACACACAACAAAACAAACAAAAAAAAAAAAAAACATTACTTTTTCCAGACTGGTTTGCTTTTTTCTCAGCTCAGTTCAACTTTGCTGTGTTGTCTGTCATTAACACACGTCAACGATGACCTCGTACTCATCCTCATCCCACCCTTCATCCGCATTCTCATCTGCTGTCATCATCATCATATTCACTGATGTGAAATTAATCAGTGCAAAAGAAACCTTTGGCTTAGCTTCAAGGACGTTGTTGGTTGACTAGGAGCTAGTGTGTGTTACATTTTGTTTTTCTCTCTTTTTTTTAGAAAAATTTTACAATTCTATAAAGATTTTTGGGAAGGCTTTAACAAATATCAAAAACTTAACTTTGGCTTAACGGAAATCACAAAGTAAACATATGGAAATTTTTTGAATTTAGATTTTGTTTTTTTTTTGCTTTATAATATGCTACATTAATATCAATTCAAAGCCCTTTTTTGATTGAATTTATCCATAATATTTACTTCCTTTAATGGCAGATGTTCTTAAACTTTTGAACAATATTTCAAACCTTGAAGTTTAATTTATGTCGAAATATTCTTTTTCGTATAATTCATTAAAATTTCAGGCTTGCGGATTGACACTTCTTCAACTGCGGGGAATTATACAACTTTTCTTTTGTCTATATTATTTACTCTATTAAGTATATATTGCATAAATGTTAAATAATTGGCAATTATAAAAGGGATAAAGATTATGAAGGCACGTTATTGTCCACAGCACGGTTTAAGAAACTCTGTTGCATGATGCACATGTCTTTCACATTCTTATCAAACCTAAATACTGGCAGTGTCGTTTAATGTTGTGTTTCTTTGTATCCACATTCAAGTATACATATACTTAGTATGTAAAATAGCTAAGCAAGGCAAAAAAAAAAAAAAAAAAATGGGCCAAGTACGAGTCAGACTCGTACACGGAGGGTTCCGTACCAGATTGGAGTTTGTATGGGAGGTATTCCCCCTAGTGGTCCGATTTGACTGATTCTAACAAATGTACCGTCTATGTGCCTATATATCAGAAACTTATAGTGTCTAAATTTTAGTTCAATAGTTCAAAAACCAAAAAAGTTTTTTGAATAAGAACCTGAATTTTAATGAGTAGTCCGATCATATTGATATTTTGGCAATATAAGTTTCAACTATCCAAATTTCAAGATCGAGAGATTACTGAATCGTATAGCTGCCATACACACACCAAAATATTTCTTGTATGGGAATCCCTTCAAGTTCTTGAAAATATTTTAGTTTAAGTATTTGTTGCTCATGCCAGGATAGAACTACACATTCTGTGATTGAATTTCAACCCTCTAGCTACGGCAGGGATTGCAGGGATGGACGGACGGACAACGAAGTCTCTGAAATAGGGTTCCTTTTGGTACACTTTGGCCCCGGAACCCTAAAAAACATGGGGATCTAAAAGGGGACTCTGCATTCCTTTTCAGTTGTAATGGCATTGATGTTTGGAGATTGGTTTGCTTCGTTGCTTCTATGATGTATCACAGTTGCAACGTGTTCAAAATAACACGCTTCGGTCGTAAAAAAAAATGAAAACAAAACATTTCTCTTTCTTACAAGGGAATCCTTTTTTCTTTACAAAAAAAAAAAACACAATCTATCAAGCGACTTTTACGGTCTACTGACCATAAAAATATTTATTTATTTCTTATGGGTGAGTTTTTCTTAGTTATTCTGCTTTTAAAATGGAAGCCAGGTCTTTTCTTAACATTCGTGTCATCATGTCAGTCAGAGGCTTTTATTATTGTGCATTATCTAGTAATTTAATCAATAATATGACAACAATAACAACAACAAACACGAAAAATATGTTAACAAAGAAGAGGGTGGTCCTAAGAAAGAACATAAGTAGGCAGGCAGCAAAATAACACGAAACTGAAAAAAAAAAAAAAAAAAAAAGAAAACATCAAGAAAGGAAAAGTTCAAAAGGCGCCTTCATGTATATGAGGAAGTTCAAACAATGTGAAAGCGGACATGCATCTCCTTCTTAATGCTTGTACGTTCTCAAAGTAAATCTTTAGTCAGTATGAATATCTCATTTTCATTTACAGACCAAAAGCCAATTTGGTGATAATGGAATTGATATGGTTACAATGTTTTAGTTGGCAAGGGCTAGGCTGAGCTTTGAGAGATAAAGAAATTGGACAAAGAGGATGGGATGACAATTTTTGTTTTAGTTTACTTTACCAAATATTATTCACCCAAGTACAACATTTCTAATTGAGATGATGATACAATATTTTGCATTCGATGGCTCCCAAACACTTTAAAGAATATACTGTTATGTTGTACTTAACTAGTATCCCTTTTATGAATTGAGATTCATTGAACAAACGAGACACAGGCTTTATGAATGAAAAAATGTAAGCACTATTAATAGAGTAGGGCGAAAAAGTATGTAACATCTTTGGAAGAAATGAGAGTGTACGTGTTTAAATATCTTTGACCAGCATGACAAGACAAAGAATAAAAATTTATGCATGCCAATATGTGATAGATAACCTGACTAGTTAAATTTATAAGTATTTATAGTTAATCAATCCTACTTTAAAAATATATATACATGCTTAATTGAAATAGGGTTTCTAATTGTTGGACCTGTTATCTTTCTTATTATACTTCATCAGTTTTACTTTATACTCTGCAATTGTAGCCCCTAAAACTATTCAATGCATTCAGTTCTATAAAGAAGCTGATGCTTCTACTCGGGTAGACGTTGCCATAACATCTAAAAAGTATAATAAGTTTTCTATTCATTTTCTCAAAATTAAAACATTCCATGTCTTGTGTTTTTTTCTTATTTTTTTTTCCTGTAGTTAGCGGCTATTACTTTACTATAATTTTAATAAAAACAACACAGAACAACATTCAGTTCAAGTTCAATTAGTTGCAAAATACTAGAAAAATCCTGCATTTGGATTTTGCTTTTTTCTTTTAAAATAAAACTTAAAATAAGAAACAAATCCTAATAGGATTCATCGTACTGTTCCTTACCGTCTTCAAAGTTTTCAATGCGAGAAGTTCATGAGCTCAAACTTAAGCATATGTATTACAATAATATCTGCATAATTGTAAATGTATCTATAACGCCGCTCCCCAACTGTCATGGTTCGCTTCTTCATATAAGTGCATAAGTTACCGCTTCGTTGCCATTCTGTTTTTATTGTCAACATCATTATCATCATCATCATCCCCATCCCCATTCCCACCATTATAATCATCAACAACATATCTGTCTTCTACAATATAATCATTAATACACAATTGTAGTTCAAACGAACATAAGTAGAACAGCGAGTGAGTTGTGTTGCTTGGTTTATTGTACGAGTATAAAATCGCATGCGAGAATTTTTGTGTACACATCACTTTTAAAAAACACTTGGCAAAGTTTTCATAGTTTTCAATTTGTATCTTTTTGCTATACTCGTATCTATAAGTACACCATTTTATGTACATATCTATTGTTATTTTTTTTTTTTGTTTTTTTATTTGGTTGTTTTTTTACTAATTAATCGTGTGAAAGTCGCGCAATCAACTGAGTAAGTGAGTGAGTGTACTTTGTTGCATTGTCTATCTGTTTGTATGAATATGAATATATGCTAGTACATATAGTATATATGTATATTATCATCGTGGATCCCACGCCGTCATCATCAACGTTGGGGGTTCCTTTTCTTTTACACTTGTGCGTCTCGTGCGCTCGCGCGTAATTGAGCGTTTTTAATTAATGCTGCACGCTGCTGCAAATAATTGCGCATGAAAATGAAAATGGGAAAAACTTTTTTATAGTTTATGTCGCAAGTAAGTTGATTACGCTATAATTAGAATATCTTAACGATTTTTAAGCGTTTAAAATGAAAGAAGTTAAAAAAGTTCATAAAGTATCTATCAAGCATAAACAAATAAACTTAAAGCTGATTTTAAACTATTATCGTAAGTAAGCAATATCATTTATTCTAAAGTAAGGTTTTATAGCACATGAATTCAATAAGCTAAGGGTAAATTAAGCTATAAATAGTATACCATCTCGGGATGAAATGAGTACATAATCAGCAATTGAATCTACCTTGGAGTGCTGTGAACGATTAGCGTCCTTTAAAGGTCCTAGATGGTATTCTCGGACTACATAAGCTGAAGAATTGGTTTGCCGTGTAACACTTATGAATATTTTGCCCACATAATATAAGAATTTCTTTTTAACTTCACTCACACCTACCCACATTCACTCAGACTCATGCAATCACTCACGCTCCTATACAAATACAATAGATATTCACTTTAACTAGTCTTTATTATCTTCATTACTTTTTGTACCGGATGTATACGGCATATTATAACTTCCGGTTTCACCGAAAATTGCCACAAACCAAGCCCAACTGCACTCGCACATAATAAAGAAATATAAAAAGGGGGTATAAAAAACTGTGAATCAGCGCATTCAATCAATGCGATTCACTCCATCATCAACCAATTTTTATGTTGCAACATGCGCATATCCGAACATACGAAAATAAAAGTATATACTTCTTCTACACGGTTTACTGCCTTGTGGCTGTTACACCCATTCATTGCGCTATCAGACCTAGGAACCAGACCTATCCCTATCGTTATGCATTGTGCCCCCATTTACAATATTAATTTCAATATTTCAATACAGCAGCCAATGCTGTAGCAGGAGTACAATAAGTTCCATCATCCTCAGTGAAACAATATACTCGTGCTCTCTCATAAAGCACCATCAATGGCATGTAGAAGGGCCCTGCTGCACCCACATCATTGTCTTCGTTCGTTCGTTCGTTCATTCATTGATTCATACATTACTTTGCTCCTCCGATGGATGCATGTAATGCTTCAGTGGTTGTGCTCGGTTACCGGAAAGTGGCAACGTTTATCAGCGCAATATACTCTGTGTGATTCTTTTTTTTTTGGTTCGTTGGTTGAGTTGGTTGGTTGGTTGGTTGGTAGTCCTTATTATTCTTCTATCTTACCTCTTTTAAGCATATGGTTTTCATTTCATATAATTTTTGGTGTAGACTTTTCCAATACTTCAGTTTCAATGCCTTTCCTCCATTATGTAATGTTCTTTTCAATCGCAAGCATCATTGAGAAATGCTTACATTACTTTATATCACTTTTATGCGTGGCATATGTTGCCTCAGTGCTTAAAGGGCCTCTCAAAGTTTTTTGGGATTTCCTTTTTATGCGTTTAACCTCAGGGCGATGCGCTTGAGTGTCTGTGTTCATCCATGTTTCTCCTTTGGAGTGTTTGGTACTTTTTTACAATTCTTTTTTGTCGCATGCTTTATGCTTCAAGGCATTGGATATTTCAACTGGGTTTTCAACACATGCCTTTCATTTCTTTCATTGAACTCTTTTTGTTTGAATTTCAACTTTCAATGGGATGATATGTGGTATGTCATTGATTTCGATTTTCACCATTGGAGCTCTTGTAGTATGATCAATTTACTAATAAATTTACATTATTTTATTATTTCAGATGCTAAAACACGTACAAATCTCACCAATGCGCAATCGCACCGATTCGCTTTCTCTGCGCTCGAGCACAGTTTCCTCTTGTGCCTCCTCGATGTGTGGCAGTCCCGAGCCACCGACTGATTTACAACGCACTCCTTCACGCGCTTCAAGTTATTCCAGTCTAAGCGAACAATTGCCACAGGTATTTGATATAATTGGATACAATATACAATATATTAATATTAATTGCTTTCTCTTTGTCCTTCATAGACGACAATCAAAGTTTATACGAATTGCTTGAAAATCGATATCGAATACAAAACCCTTGGCATACAATGGGATACGACCAGCAAAGAGGTCATAGCACAACTGCTAAGACGGTAAGTTATCCCTTAGTATATTCAAATGTCTCTAAAGCTTACTGATGATTTCTGTATTTGGGTTTTTTACAGTCTTAAAATGCGTCACCGCGATCCACGTCTTTTCTATCTGTCTATGGAAGTTTCTGTGCGTCGTGCCGGCGTCAAAACTATACTCGTACTTGATGATGATACGCGTCCTGCCATACTACAAGCTTGCCATCCTAAGGGTGAATCACGCTTCTGTCTTCAACTGAAGCCAGGTGGCCTTATACGCGTTCACACTTCGGCACTCCAACCGACTTCACAATACAAATCATTAGTCATCTCCGAGGAAACTACATCGGATGAGTTGCTTCAATTGTTACTTGGTTGCTATAATTCCATGGAACCCGTTGAACAATTCTCCATCTATGAGGTGTGTCCCGGTCAGGAATATCAGCGTAAACTGCATCCTGATGACATTCCATTGCGCGCTCAGGCTGAACGCATGCAACGTGGCGAAACATGTCATTTTCTTGTGCGTCGCAACCCCAACTATGCGCGTCGTCGTCAGTTGCTTGCCAATCTGAGTGAAGCAATAAATAAATCTTACGATTTTCATAGTATGCATTCCTCGCTGGAGGATATCGATGAAAATAGTCTATTGGATCTCTCGATAGAATCGCTGTCGGATGATTTGCACAGTCTTGCTATGACCAGCGATGAAGACGAGGATTGTGCATCGTCAGCATCATCAGCATCATCGTCGGGCTCTTCAGATACATCTACAGAATGTGCAGCCACAAAGAATAATTCATCAGCAACGTTTTGTGTGAAATGTCGCAATAATTTTAAATCATGTGAATTTTGTCAGCAAAATTCAGCATTGATTGCCTCCACCACCAACAGCAACAAGAACAATTCCCAACAACATACGATTTCCTCAATGAAGTCATCGACTAGCAACAGCTCAGTCCGTAGTTACAATCCCGTATACAATATACGCGAAATTCGAACTGCTTCGCATTCATTTTCGGCTCTTGGCAAAGACAAGAAATTGCTGGACATACACTTGAATGCACGCTTCGATGCGGCCTGTCGAATGCGGCCACATAGTCTTTACTTGACTAACAGCAGTACCAGCAACAACAACATCAACAGCAACATCAACATCACCAGCAGCAACAACAGCATTAATAGCAATTGCACGATTACAATGAATGGCAACGGCAACGGCAATGGAAATGGTAATGATGGAGTAATGCCGCTACTCTCACACGCCGAGAGTACTGTAACCTTATGTGATGTCAACGGCAATGCCTCGACAACTGCCTCAGTTGCCGCCGCCAATACAACACAAATGACGACAGTTGCGGGTGAAGCTGTCAACAATAATCCAGCTAAAGGACTTGGCCACTTTGTTTATCTATAAGCAGCTTAAGCAAGCCAGCATCGTCTGGGACATGACATGACATGGCAAGCCATGCTATAGTACTATACCATACATGTACATGTCAAGACGGAAGCGACTAGTCACAACACGCGCAATATGCCGTTTGATTCAGCCGGTGTCTTAAGCGTCATTTACTCCTTCAATTTCTCTACTCCATGTAGCATCCACAATATTTTGTCTATCTAACTACACGAGTATTATGGATAAATCACATTTCTGTACATATTCTATTTTTGCTTTAACAACAATTTAACAATTAATTTACTTAATTGATTTAAATAAGTTTGTTTATACAATAAATACATTTAGTCTAGCACTAATCTTAGTTGTATCCAAAAACCAAACCAAAGATTGAATCACTTCTCTCTTTATACCTACAAATACCTTGCTATGCTGCTACCATATGAAGATATTTTTTCTATTTCAATTCGATTATTAAATTTCTGAAATATTTCTCTAAACTCTTCTTTAACCTAATCTAATCTAAACTAATTGCTTTAAATTATTTAATATTATTATAGCTTAAGTGGTCTCAAAAGTCTCATATTTTGTTGCAAGCAGATTCACTCAGATATTGACTGACGTATTCTATGCAATATATTCTATTCTGCTTACTTATTAAACAATTTATGAAATGAATTTATTATATTGTATTATGTACACAAAAGCAAAGAGCATTTATTCCAAAAAAAAAAAAAAAAAAAAATAGATAGAGAAAAGAAAAATAAAAACATTTAGTTTAAGACAACATGAGGCACAAGGATAATACGAGTATGCATTATTGTACATTGTGTTATCCTTTTTAAGTTGAAAAATAATAAAAATGGAAATCACATTTATGGCTTAAACAATCTATATTAGTATGATACATAATTTCTAAATGTAGAAGAGTCTATAGTTTTAGTGTTTTTGCTTTTAGATTTCAAAATTTATATTTTTGATTTAAGTGAAACTAACAGAAATTAATAAACTTGAAAAACAATTTTTTGACTTTAATTGCCTCAAATATATAGGTAAACTTTTTATGTACTTAAATTGCTTATAATGTGGGAAAATTGCATAAACTCAAAATGAAATTTTGCAATCGAAGAGAAAAAATAGAGGCAATGAAATTTTAAATCCAACACTCAAAAGACTAGATTATTTATTGTACATTGAATGATATGATAAACTCTACGATCTTCTGTTTCGTTAATAGAATGACAGAAACTGTGAGAACGAGCTTCTTCAATTTTTCACGTTATAAACTCGTACAGTTTTAATAACATAAAACATAACATAAAACTATGAAAGTCGTAAACTTTTTGAAATGTTTTCCATTTAATATATGTTTCTTAAGTCGCAGATAGTACATATTATGGAAATTTCTATCAAGCAAATTTCATAAGCTGACAATTGCAATCAAATGAATCTGCATTTCAAAGAATTTTAAATCAAACAGTTTTCGCTAGCAGACAAAGCCGATCAAATCTCATCCGAAGGACTCTAATTTAACAATTGTGAACATAAATTTTTTGCCAGCAAATACAACTATAACTTGCTAAAGTTTTATTAGAGGTGCTTTCCAAATTTTAAAACTGCATTATAGAATCTTTTTTTTTGAAAAACAACTATCAAATTTTGTTAAGTCATGATCAGTAGCAGATTTACCAAATATTTTAGATCCTTTATACTTTAATAAAGCCTGTTGAAGAAAGTTCAAGCAATCACTATTTCAAACCGTTTTCATAAGACTGAATGCATCAAATATTTGTACTAGCATTCGTAATTTTGATGATGATCTATCATTATCTGCTTTTGAAAATATACAAAAAGCGATCGGGCAATGTTGATGAGTTTCAAAATCCAAGATTTTATTTTTATGTCTTGATGGATTTTTTCAGCAGATCCATAATGTTATGTTTGCAGCTAAGTCCCCCGCCATTCAGACTTGCTTCACGCAGGGTGTCGTTTTATTACCGATGTTAACCATTCCATGCTCTGCTGCATCACTGTACAGACATTATTTTCATCACCAGTACCGATTCGGTTAAGAAATAAAAAATACAAAAATCAACTAGAACTTGGCATACCAGTCACGAGCGGTACCCTCTTCATGCAAGCCACAAATGTTGCAAGCAGAAACTTGCGGAATGTTAAAATTATTAAAAACTATGTTGCCAACAGAATAATTCACAAAGAGATTCAGGATCATTACTAGGTATTTTGGCTGCTCTCCCAGGTATATAGATCATAAGTATCTTCCACTTCTGAATGACATTTATGTACAATATTTTTGTTAAACTTTCAATAAATAAAAATGTACACACTAGTGCATTGCAGTAAACAACAGTTGTGTACTTTAATTAAAATGAAAAAAAAAAAAAAAAAAAACAATTGATTATATTCTTAAAGGAAATTTGCAAGTACAGTTGGCACCATTGTTATCGTTAATCTTGGTAAAATATTTAAATCTGTTATATACTATTTGTGTTAGATGCAAGGACCGCCAAAACTGTTATTGCACCTGCCACCATTGATTTTTATATTCATTAGCAATGCGACAAACAGGAGAGAAATTCTAGAGAAAAATCTGCAATTTACCACATTAAGAAGAAACAAATATTGTCCTTACCTGCTGTCATTGCTGTCATTGCTGTACTGCTGCTCCTACTCCTACTCCTGCTTCAGCTGCTTGGGCTTGTCCTGCATTCGAGTAGAAATACGAGTAGTTGGCACATTACCAAAAAATAGGATTTCCTATTAAAAACTTAAATGCGGCTTAAAAAGTACTTAAGTTATTATGTTTCTCTGTTTCCCATTCGTTGTGTGTGTGTGTGTGTATGCCGGATGTGACTATAAATGTTGAATTGCGAATTCCAAATTCCGAATGTTTTGAATGGGAGTAGGAATTCTGCAAGGCTCCTGCATCTGCATCTGTTGCAGTTAAATGAGCAACGTTGAGTAATGAATTCTTTATAAGTTTTGTTTGTTGGGATTGCAGTGCAATGAGTTCGAAAATCGCAATTTTTCTGTTTCTGTTTCTGTTTCTGAGTTTTAGACACAACTTGGGAGAAAGTGGTTTTGTGGCACTAAAAATATTAAAAATTTATAAAAACCTAAAACCAGATTGCGAATACCCAAAGATACTAACTTGTATGTACGGGTATGCAATGAATTTATTAAGAATTTCATTTTTGTTTTACAAAAATTCTTTTCCATACTTTATGCTACATTATAAACAACCATGTGATGCAACAAAAAAAAAAAAAAAAATCTACATACATGACTGCATAAATTAAGGCAACAATGAAACAAAGCAAACTTCACAGCAAATCATCAGCATCCCTTAAAGAAAGTTCTGCTTGTCATGCTACTCTTAGTAAGTGGCAATGATTATCATTCTAGGCACGTATGGACGAGGGTAGATTTACTAACCTCCTCATATTGAAGCCAAAAAGGATATTGAATTTTTAATGGGTAAAAAGGAAAATAACAATAAACTCCAAATCATTTGTTTTGTTTTTTGGTGTTGAATAGAAAAAGCATTGATCCAAATGAATAAAGAAAGTAAGTGGAAAAATACAAACCAAGTACAGTAAAGGAGTTTAATACTGTTTTTTGCTGGAGTATCTTGTCATTTGTCGTCAGTCAGTTACGCTTTCAATAAATAAGAAAAAGTTTTTAATTGAATTGGATTTACTTTCGCTTAATTTGTTTGTATTTTGGATAAAATGTTTCACCAAACCAAGTGACTAAGACATTCAATGAGTGTTTGTCTGTGCATTTGAAACTTAAAGTTCTATGTTATTTTCAGTTGAGTTGGGTTTTCATTAGTTTGTTTTTTTGTTTTTTCTTTCTTTTACTTCTCGGTTAGTTTATAACATGTCATTGGTTTCAGTTTTCATTTGAATTTCGTTTCGATTAATTTTTCACTTTTTTATTTGCTTTCACTTTTAATTTGAGTTTTAAATTTTATTGCAAACAAATTTTCTTTTCAGTTAATAAAAGTAAACGCATGCATTGGCAGATTATTAGTGCATACATATTTTTAGCAACTTTATATCGAACTGATTTCAGTTTAAAACTAACATAAATCTTGATATTTAAAAATGCGTGAACTTAGATTAATAAATTTTAGCATTTTTTAGATCGAATTATATTCATTTCACAAAAAACTATTGAACATGTTTAACATAAAGTACATTCCACACAAAGTACATCGACTCCGCTAATTTTATAGGATCCACTTTTGAAAATGCATATAAGCTGAGTTCTGTAACAAAGAAAGTGTTTTATAAGTCACCTGGCAAACATGTGTAATAAAGACTAAACTGTGATTATTCTTTTTATTCACACATCCCCATTTTTTCTTAAGATGCGTGAAACTGAAATTCAACTTTTCCAAAAGACGTTCACATCCCCTCAACCTTAAAGGTAAGTTTCAACTTTATTTGAACTTTAACTTAAGGTTTTCAACCTTCTTTGAAACAAATTGCTAATTTTATGAATGAAGTAGGGAAGGATGAACTTTTGTCATAAACAACAAATGCGAACAAAGTACTCAAGTTCAAGTACTGTTCATTTAACTCTGAAGAGGTGGAATAATATTTGATAAATTACTTACCCTTCCTTACTTGTATATTTTATAATTTATTGCATTATTATTGTTAAAATTTGTATACTAGTTTTGAAATAGGAAAA
The DNA here is from genome assembly GCA_037043295.1 of Amiota minor. Taxonomy (NCBI): domain Eukaryota; kingdom Metazoa; phylum Arthropoda; class Insecta; order Diptera; family Drosophilidae; genus Amiota; species Amiota minor. Next base: position 1,080,086 of record JBAMAW010000732.1, on the reverse strand, counting down.
CTTAAAATTATTATAAATTTTCCTTTTTTAATGCTGCATATTTTGTATTTTTTTGTTTTTTTGTTATGTATTTGATAGTCATGGGTGTTGCATCCATACCTAAGTCGGTGGTAGTCAATAGCAGTACCTGAGCGAAAGGCGTGGGGAAGATTTATACAAGGCCGTCAAGTGGATTAAGCAGTTTAAGGATGTTCCACAAGAGTGGTGAAGCAAGTCTGACGGCCTTTAATGTCGTTGGCGTTAAGTTGGTAATATTAAACGCAGACATGTGTTTCCTAGTTTAAATCAAGTTATTACTGTTATTTCTTCTAAACATTAATTTATTAATTATACTTGAAGACAAGATATAAAATGTAAAATATACTTTTAGGCATAGCAATTAGCATATTGAATATTTAATGATTTGAGTGTTTTTAGATTTCTGGAAGCGGCAGTGTATTTTTTTTTTTTGTATAGTCGAGAACCCCTAAAGCGTCCGACAACAAGCCAAACGAAAACGCCACTGAAACTCAATTGTGTGTCATCATCGGACGAGGAATAATCATGGTTCCTTTCAAACTTCGATTCTTTGCACTGCTATTTATTAATTGATTTCTTCAATGTCGTATTAAAATAATTTACCATCTCTATCTGTAATTGATTTCTGATGTTTTGCAAAAAAGTTTCTGTTTTAATATTATTCCTTGCTGAAACTTATTGGCCAACTTATGCCTATTGACAACCATTCCCAAATTGTTTCTTATTGTATTGTAGTTAGGACACAGCAATTTATTATCTACATTACACGCTGTACATTTCTGTTCACCGGGTAATTAACTTTTACTTCGTGGTGTTTAGTTTTTAGATGATAAGTTTCTCTTTATTTTATGATTTATTCTTCTTCATATACATTTTTCTTAAGTGACAAGTGTGCAGAAAGTAAAAGAAAATTAAGTATGTAAATTCATTTAAACGTCCTTAATTCTTTTTGTTTTTATAGGTATGTTCACCTACTTGAGCACCAAAATAGAAAATTGTCTACAACTTGCACAGGTTTGGGGACATCAGTTTGCTATTTTGCTTCTATCCTTCTAATATCTTAAAACTTTATCTCACAAATTACCATCTATTATTCATATTATTATTCACCAATAGAAAAGCACACACGCAATTTGGGAATTTTGCCGAAATAATTTAATCCTGCCAACCTTTATGATTGTCATTATTCATTGGCTTCATAATTTTTCATTAGTATTATATACTTGAAATTATAAAAGTAAAAAGTATGTATTTTGTATATCTTAGAGTGGCCTATTGGACTATAGCACATTAACTTGTTAAAGCAGATTCCGGTGACGACAATCGCAATAATTTTTTTTATTTTTCTGATATAAAGATTTTAGTATGTTGCTACACATTTCTTGATTTTCAACGCTTTTCATTTTCAATGTAAGTGTAATTTGATATTTAGTAATTACATTCAAGATAACGATTATAATATTAAAAGTGTTTATGTGTCCATTTTTATTACTCATACGCATTGTAAATCACAAAAGATATCAGAAATGAAGAACAAAAACCAAGCTCATGTCATAAATAATGACATCAAATATTTCATATAGGTTACTAACAATTTAGGAACTTCCATCCATCCATCTATCAATCCATCCATCTATAATATGATATATGTACAATATTTGCGTTGATAAACAGTTAAACAATGGAAAAAAAAAAATAAAAGAAAACGAAACCCACACACACAACTAAATCAGTTAAAACCTATAATAACATTTATCATAATACAATACATATAAGTTATATGATATGGATATTGATAAGTAAGTATATAGTAATATACTTTAATACAAGCACAAATAAACTGCGACACATTCCTGCACATACGTACACATGTTTGAACAATTTTCATTCATCTTATTGTGTATGTAAGTAAGTATGTATGTTCATATAGTTTTCCATACCTTTGATGAACAATAATTATTGTTCCATTTGTTTGCTATTGTTTTTATTGTAAATAATGTTTTTATTGTGGCTGTTAATGTTGCTGTTGCTATGAGTATTGTTTTTTTTTTTTTGTTTGTTCTCTTGCGAATAAGTATGTAGGCATGTATCTCAATTGACGCGTAAGTCCCAAACAATACAGCGACCACCAGAATGTTGTATCCTGATACAAACATTACATTAACGTTTGTATGTCGACACAAAAGTATATATGCATAGGTATGTACATTTATACTACATATGTTGAATGTAAGCTATTTTGTATGTAAGCCAATCAGCCGAGGGCCAACTTGGCAACAAATACTATTCTTTCTTCTTTGTTGTTACATTGTTGATACTTTAGTATTGTACGATATATTGCAATTGAAAGGCAGTATAATAAGTAAAAAGACAAACAAAACGATTGGTTTATACTTTGTTCATTAATCGTTAATAAAAAATAAATAACATGATCCAAAAAAAAAAAAACTTGAGAGAAATTTAAAGGAAAATTTACACATGACAACCAACACATGAAATGAAATAAACGCAAAGTCATTGTGTAAATATATTGGAAAGTAAAAATCAGGAGTAAAAGTGTATTAATTCATTATGCAATTGAGCAACGATCAGACTTAATCCTTTGGCAATAACTGTGCTTGATGGTAGACAGTAGAATATAGGTGAAAGTGTGTGAAAGTAGGTCCAGAACAATTGAGTAACAAAGAAGAAAAAACCCATTAACAAAAAAAAAAAAAAAAAATGAAGAAAAGCTTATTAAACACATTGAAGGATATTCTTTCTACTCCCCTTCTCCACCCTTTATCACCTCTTTATTATGATCCTTTTTAGCTATATAATTAAAGGGATTACTGGTGATTTTTCTTTTTTATTTCTTGTTGTTTTCTTCTCTAACAGGAAAAAAGAAAAGGTTGTCATTATTGTTGTTCGTGTGTGTAAACATCATTAAAAATATACTTTATTTTTTTCTTTTTAGCATCACATTGTGGCCAATTATTTTTGTGTTTCCTAGCAAAATTTTATCTTTGAAAAACATAACAATACAAAAGTTTCTTCAATTTTATTTATTTAGGTTTTTTGAGTAACTGAAAACCAATACAAAAAAAAAGCAAGATTTAAAATCAATTCGGGCGTAACGGCTAACGAAAGGTCAGAAAATACATAAACAAACAACAAGGAAAAAAAAAAAAAAAATTCAATTAAATTAACTAACTTAAGATAAGTTAAGCTAAGTTAAAACGAAAACTGGCCAAATTTGTGGAAAACAAAATTTAAAATAAAAGAAATTTTGATGCCGCGTCGTAACTCAAATGAAGCATTCAGAATCACTGATTTCTTACTGCATACTGGAAGACTATCTAAGACGATAATGATGGTCCTGATGCTTATGCTAATAATGATTATTATGAAGGTTTCCATGATGATTAGAGACGAAAGCAAGGAACTCGTACGGACTGAACTTAAAAGATTAATGTTTGCTTGAAAAGGTCACTAGTCATAGGGAAAAGGAAAAAGAACACGGCTGAGTAAAAACGAAAACATTTTCAAAATTTTAACAATAAATCAGTAATAAATTGTTTCAAGTTAAAGTAAAAGGAAATTCAATAAATTACACTTGAGAATAAAGATTTCCGAAATTTGTTTAAAAGCTAAATTAATGAGTAACAAGAAAAATTATTGATAGATAGAATAATCATTGTTGTTATTTATTTTATACAAAATTAGTTAAAAAACAAAAAAAAAAAAAACAAAAAGAGTAACTTAACCCAATTATTTCTGGTATTAATACACCGGAGATTCACGCCCGCAGCTACTCACTTTTATTTTTGGAAGGAGGGACACTTTTGTTTTGCCAGTAAAAAAATGTGACGAGCAAAAACAAAAAAATGCTTGTCTTTCGGCAGTAGGGAAAAAAATGCTGACCAAAAATGGTTTTGCCTTTCGTCAGTGCGAGAAAAAAAGTCTCGGTGGGGTCACTGACTTGCTTTGTCAGAAGCCCACTCTGCCATAACAAACCCATATCAAGCATTTTATTTCTTGGAAGTTACGCTACCCTTATTCCCCCGGATGTTTTGTTGGTACTCAAGTTCAATCTCGTTTTTGAATTGGTTTTGTTAGTGTTGATGGATTACCAGGCATTTGTGATGTTCTCGCACAATCACATCTGATCAAACTTTCAAATCAGAAGTCTTGAAATTGCTTTGCTCATTTCAATTTTTCCTGAGTAAGCAATATATCATCTAAATAAGCATTAAAAGCATTGGATAGTGACTATTATGCAATCGGATTCAGTAGTTACCCATTCGTAGTCCCATTCGGTGATTGTAGGCTCTCACAATAAAGTGAGAATTGGAGCCTATGATTTGTAGTTATAGTAACAATCACATAGTCATTCCATCGAACGAACTGCGTATCTTTTTTAATTGAATAGTCGTCTCAATCAATATACATACTTGTATGTATATCTCATCAAACGATTCTTCATCAAAGACACACTAGAGATGGCTGTGAGATGTGTTAAAGTTGTCGACTTTTTTAAATCCTTATAAATCCAAAACAGCATTCTCACCGTAACCATTACATGTGAAAGTATTTTCATTGTGGCGAAATGGGTCTTGTATCATTGTAGCACGTGCAATATGACATTCGACGTGTGGATTCTTATGTTGAAAGATTGTCATACTTGTAGTCCAAACAAATAAACAAAGATGCTATGCAAATACAATAGAAATTTGCAAATAACAATGTGAACAGTGAATATTTTGAAAACGCATGCAAATTTTGTGTACACATTCAGTTGATGTTGCGTTTACGCAACATATTTTCACAATTCTTGTGGGGCAAACTGGTTATGATTCGCATTACGTAAAACTCAAAGTAAACACTTTAAAATTACATAATCTAAACCAAACTGCGTGCAACAGTGAATTAATTTTTTCAAAATTTCGGTATTTGTAAAATTGGCAATATTCACAGGACTTAAGAATTGGTAGTGCAATACACATATTTCGTTGGAATGCCACAAGTTCAAGTTCAAAACATCAATACTGACGGCATTTCCAGATGCACATTAATTAAATTAAAAGATTTGATTCCATAAGTTCGAAGGTACACAAATGAACGAAATAAACGTTGCAATAGAATAAAATTGCCTACTGAGCTACTACACATATGTACATATCTCGATATGTATGTATAGTACCACATGTTAGTGCACTGAAAAATCCAAAAAAGTCTAGACTCGCTTTATTTGTGGTCTTTTACTGAAAACCATCTCCTATGATGGTCCTATAAAAATGTACCCCTCCGGATGGCCTCCAGAAAGTATGGCTAATGGCTTAGTAATGGTAAAGTAAATGGCTACTCTTTGTTCTTATTGTAGTCTTTAATAAATTTAAACTGAAACATATAAGCCACAAGGAATATAAATTCCAACAAGACTCTGTACCATCTCAATAAGAACGCATCAACCAATATGCTTCACTTCATTTCTGCAACACAACAATGTCTCGCATAATCTCCGGATGCAAATCCATTCGGATTCTCTATCTGGCAAATATTTTGAAAGTATGTTCAAAAAATACCAAAGTGTTGACGCGTGCAATTCAACATTTCGCCGGATATAGCAGCACATTCCGGCGGCTCACATTCGCGAAGCATTGAATGCGTGTTTTTTTTTTTTGATCGAATCAAGGCCAAAGTCAAGGCAAAAAGAGTCCGCATTGAAACATTGAAAGTGAATTCATTTTAAAATTTATTATTATGTTTTAAAAAATATTGCATTTTGGTTTGTATCTTTTTTCAGGGTTTTCAGCATCCCACTATTTTTTTCGTTCAAATTCAAAATAGATGCATGTCTTTAGGGATATGTAGAAAAACAAAAATAAGGATTTAAAAGACTCAACATTGATTCTTTCGATTTTTTCAATTTAATTTTATGTGCTTTATGTTTTCAGACAAATGTTACTTCTTTTTCATTTCTCTGTTTATTGTAATATAGATTTAACTTGACATATTATTTATTTTAAGTAATTAATCTCGATTTTCTCATTCATACTTATTACAATACATACTTGTGTTACATAGAGATTTCAACCCTGTTACCATCACCTTAGCTTGTAGTATCTTATTTTGCTAATTTAGTAAAAAAGAATAGCATGAAATGAGATTAATTTGTATTTTGCAAAACACAAAACCCAGCAAACAAACGGTAGAATGGCGGTTTTCATTTCCGCCAACATCGTCTCTCATCAAACATTTATTCACACAAATGATAAACACATACATACATAAGTAGATAGATACATACACTTCCATACACTTGAATAGGGACAAGAATTTTGAAATGAACTACACATTTTGTGAAACTTCCTACCTATTAAGGTTCATGAGAATGTCACAAGATTTTTGAGTTTTTGTTCAAATTTTTGTTCAAATTTTTGTTTTTTTTTTTTTCTTCAAACTCTTTATTAAATGAATTCTCTTTTGCATGCAAAAATGTGATTTCTTCATTCTGAGTAATAAGCCACGTACTGAAGGTTGTCTTTTGTACTTAAATATAAGAAAATAATATAGTCCGTGGTAAGATGAAAAAGGCGAAATCTTGCTTATAAGATGTGTGATTTTATTTACAGAAAAAATAAAACAAAATTGGCAAAAATAAGAGTGCATAAGAGTGAGTATTTCTTAAAAATACTTTAAACTATGGAAACAATACAAAAAGGCGCGAAAAACACTTTTGCCTATTGACGAGCGACGAATCGTTCGAGTAAATTCAAATTCGCACTGTTCAGCTTCAAAAATTTGTTAAAATTTAAAATTAAAAACAAATGTTTGACACTGTACTGAATTTAAGGCTCTCGGTTGCGTCTGTAAAACAATTATGACAACAACAATGACTACAGAAAGCATACTCTAGCATCAAGTCGGGGACGTAGCATTCCCGGTCAATGCGAATATACAATAAACCACTGAATAATAGAAAAAAAAAAAAAACAAATATATCTTTTGATTTCGTTTAATTAAGTAGTTGCAAATTCATTTTAAAACGCTTGTTCTTATTCAAGTGCATGGCAGTGTTTGTACATGTCTAAACATGCATACGTATGTGTATGTATTTGTATTTATATGTGTATTATTTACAACATTATTATGAACATTTCTTTCATCTCCCATTGTTGTTCTTATTATTGTTTCTGCTTTCGCGCTTGAAATGTTTAAACATACAAAATATCAATTTTGTGAATATTTTAAATGTGAAAATTACTTTTATGTAATTCTGTTACGCAGTGAAATTGGGGAGAAATGGGAAAATTGTATTTAAAATTCAGGTGAGCAACCATAAAATGGCATGAGAGATGGGGGTAAATAAAGACGCTTAATGTAAACATGGGAATTGAAACATTTGTATTTTGTCATAAAGAAAAATACTTAAAATTAATTATTGAAAGAAAAAACACAATACTGTAAAAATATGGGGGAAAGCGTGAGAAAGAGAGAGGGAGGGGCGATGAGGGTGATGGTGAGTCACTGAGTGTGTGGGTGTTACTAAAAGTAAATAGTTTTGATTTGTTAAACCATAAAAATCAATTAAATCTTCTTAGATATTTTTATTAAGCTAATATTGTAATTATTCAAGTATTAAATTAGTTTTGTCTTTGCTCCTTGTTAAGTCCACAAGTTGTCCATGAGAAACAATGGAAAGCATTATGGGCAAGGAGACAATATTGTGGCACTAAAGTGTTGGTTTGTGAGACCAGAAAGATGATGATAATCAATTTGATAAGTAATTATTGGCCATTCTGGAAGAAGAATACGCGTGCCGGAGCACTGTTTCAAATAAAATCCTTTACACACTCACACACACACACACACACTAACAGATACAAGCATGTCCTTATTGAGTGTCTTGGATGGCATCGTTCTTTTCGTCCTTATCCAAAATGTTATTTTCAATGGTGTCCGGGAAAATGTGAATGCAGTGACCATGAAAAGGATTAAGCAATATTGTCTTTTCCTTTACTGTTAAAAGGATATACAACATCACATCGTGACATAGTTAGATACTTATCATTTTGCGTATAATATCCTTCAGTGACAAATAACGCAACAAAGCATAAACCCAAACAACTGTATGGAATTAAAGCAACACAAAGGACACGATTTGAAAGAGTCTCTTTTGCTGTTTTCTGTATATAATATGGTATTAACAGGATGTCAAAGCACACACAGAGATACACACAGGAAGATGTGTAACAAAATCAGGCGCAAATGATTGTTGCGCGTTCCTTTTGATTCTATTGTAACATAAAAGGATCAAAATAAGTAAGACCAAACCCAGAAAATTTGAAGACAGAGACTTTACATATTTATACACAATCGGCTGAACATGATTTTGAATAGCGTTTGACCACATTTATCTGTCGACATACACTCAGGACGTACTTATTTTATATTATTATTATAATACTATAGATGTGAGGAGGATGTTAGTATGCCCAACATATGCACGTATGTTCAGACACGCTTGCTGTTATATTTTTATTGATATTCTTTTTGGTATAGACTTTGATTTTATGGGAAACTTGTTAAGCCTACGAGTTTGAGTCATGCTAAGGTCAAGTTTTATGCGTGTAAATGTCTTTGGCTTGGACTTGGTCTGTGCTCCTACTCCTGCTTCTGGTCGCAACGAGCAATGAAACTAAACGATGACATTTGGATTTTGGCTTCACATCTTTTTATTTTTTGTTTTGATGCCAATAAAATGTAACTTTAGGGGAATATTGTTTTTATTTAAGTTCATTCTTTGAATCTGTGCCAACTAACCAACTAAATTGGTTGGAATTGGCTCACAAGCATGTTGAGTTTATAAAATCTGAAGCATGCTACAACTCTATTATGCAACCTGTTAAAAAAATAGACATGTGTACTTATATTTTATGATTCATTTTCGTACAATTTTTTCCCCAATTAAAATTGCAAAAATATTATATGAAATTGGAAAGGTTTTTGAGCGCATTTTGAGTGGAAAAACACGGAAGATATATACATACACAAAAATGAATATCCACTTATCTGATTCATATCAATATGAAAACAAAAGAATAATCCAAATGGTTTAGGAACAAAAAAAAAAAAAAAAAAAACAATATAATACAATCAAAAACAAGTAAAAAGAAGTTTAACTTCGCCCATGTCGCAGTTGATATATTCCTTATGCACCCCTAGAAAACGGTTTTGCCAACGCTCTGTGATAGAGCATCCAGAAATATTTGATTATTGATTTGACTTTGGTTTGAGCATTTCAACATTGTGTCTGAAATATTTGTGTTTTCTAAGAAGAACCTGAATTAAGCGAGTGGTTTGTATGGAAGGTACCAACCTAGTGCTCCGATTCGGCTGGTTCCGACTAATGTACTGCGCCTATTGTAGAAACTTTTAGTGTCCATGTTTCAATTTAATAGGTCAAAAAACAAAAAAGTTTTTCTATTAAGACAATGAATTTTAATGGGTGGTTTGTATGGGAGGAAATTTGTTAGGTGTGCGGAAAGATATGTCACTTTTGGATTAGTCGAACTTTTATATTTAAGGTGTGGAAAATAATGAACTGAATAATGGGAAAAAGAAATTTATCTATTCTTCTTTCACTGCTACAATATATTAAGACAACTATAATATACAATTATATGTACCTATCTCTTATCTTTGTCATTCTTCTACTTAAAACAACATAATTAAATGTCAACAATAGTGAAATTAATTACCCGCTTTGATGTTAAGTTAGACAAGCCACTTGATGTTTCTATTCCTTGCATAAAAAAGGCGACCATATTCTGTAACCATAGTCTACTATATATTCGTTAGCCAGGGACGGAATAAGTCATTGAAAGTTTTGGGCCTTTCAGTGCTTGACATATTAAGTTCATAGAGCTCTTCAAAATCTGTAGATTGTATGTGGCCGGATTTTTTTGATAGCATTTCCAATGTTTTTTTTTTTTTTATTGTTAAAAAGAGCAGATTTAAACTAGGACTTATTGAGTCGATAGAGGGGACTCTTTCTTTTGATTTGTAGAACAACATTTTATATTTACAAGTCGCTGGCTCCTTTAATATCAAGGAGATATAGATACTTGATTAATAAATACAAGTATTTCTGTTTCTATAAGGAAGTTCCATCTTTTGTTTTGTTCTTATTTACAATATTCTTTATTACCAAGGACAGGTTTTAAACCGATGATCCTTTGAGTCGATAGAGGCGATTTTTCTTTTCATATACAATTATATATAAAGGAGTAATATATCTTCAATCAGTCTTTCGAGGACTTTATTTACTTTACAAGTAAAGTTTTCACTCTGTTGATATTTGAACTGACAGGCCTCTAAATAATGAATATTTTAGAGAACATTTATAATGTGCTGAGAAGATGTCTCCATAAAAAAATCCAATCAATTGGATTTGCATTCATTTATTTGAGGCCTTTAAGTACTTTATGATTCAAGGCAGTGGCACCTTTCTTTATAACTAGGTCCTGTCTTTATCGTTTCTTTATGTCAGTTAGTTAGTTTGCAGTCGGTCTTTCTATCTAAAGTCGCCATTTAACTTTTGCAACTGTTTAATGCAACAAACAAACTACTTTCACTAGAATTTCTTTCTAAGTGAAAACTAACAGCGCTAAACTTTTCGCATTTAACTAAATATGCAAAAAGTGTTTTTCTTTTGCCCGAAACACGATTATATACGAAATCTGTAAAAGCTTTCAACTTGAAACACTTGGAATGAAAACAACTTAAGTCATTAGTGAAAATGTTGTGCCAAAATGTTGAAAGGACGCAAATAATTACTTGTAATATTATTATCAAGGTGAAATTTAAAAAAAAAAAAAAAAAAAGAAAGTTATTGGAACGAAGTTTATTTAAGTATCTTGCATCATATTGCAGTAAAGTCATGCACTAAAAGATACTCATTTTGCTCTGAAAACTTAATCGGATCACTAAAAATATATAGTGATATTTGAATTCAATATATTTATATGATATATGGTAGAATGAAGTCTTATCTTTTTGAGGTGGTTTGTAGTGGCGTAAATCATATTCATCCGTGATGTCTTATTCTTCTTTTCGAGAATCTTATGATTTTTGATGAAAAGCAAATGCTTTACCATTCAAGGAAGTGGCGCAACTTTGAGCTAAACATTGTACCAAACAATTATGGTATTTTCTCAATCATCCTTGTAATTAACCAGCTCAGGACGTTGCTGTACCATCGAATCACTAAATTACTAATGCAACTTACATTATATATCGGATTTAATTGTTTTTTTTTTTTTCTATTTTTTTTTGTTGTAGATATCCAACTTTGCATATCCATCATGGGAAAAATTTCTTTTAACTCGTACAAAACTCAAAATAGCTAAATGCCCATGGTCATTTTAAGGAGGAGAAGTAAGGATCAGGAAACATAAAATAAAATTGAGACTTATCACTTTGCATAACAAATTATTGATGCTTAGTTGCACCAGTCTAATATGAACGAAATCCATGAATTTTGTAATAAGTTACGTCGAACATATTGAGCTTAAAACAAAAAGCGACTTATTGCTAAGTAAAATCAATAGAATGTTTTCTTTTTTCTTTATCCTGTACCAACATACTACGTACGTAACTATGATAATACCAAAAGTACATAGAGGACTAAAACTAATCGGATTTTTTTAAATGCCAAGCGAACTTAGCCATTTCGTCAACATAATGAGAGTTGGTGGCATTTCTGTTGAAGCGGAGCAGTTAAGATGAGGAATGAAGATTTAAAGAAAAGAAAGATGATGATGGTGGGTGAAATGCTGATGGTGGTGGAATGATCAAAAGTAATAACACACAGTTCTGATGTAGAAGGTAAAAAGTGTGGGAGCTTAAGTCAAATAAATTACATAAATAATTGCCTTGTAACAGACGACAGTTTCCTTTCAAACTCACTTGCCATTCCCATTGTTTCTATCTCCGTCAATCAATTGATGACACATGGCAAATGGCAGGAGCGCATAATTTTGCACGTAAATGATTTTTAATTCCTTTATCACTGCAGGCGGTCTATCCTTATCCATACACTTTTCCCATTTACTCTTTTTTCTTTTCTTTTTTGCAATTAATTTCATCGATTATTCAATTGTTCAATTTCATATGCTTGTTACTTGTCCTGAAGGACAAACCCATCCAATCCAAGTGTTTTTGTTGCAACAATGTAATACTTAAGTTTTTAATAATTGAGATGTTGCACAGCATTGAGTGAGTGCATTTACAAACTTGTCAAACTCATAAACTTATAATTACAAAAAAAAAAAAAAAATAAAATAAAAATAAAATAAAATTTTATGATTACAACAAGCAGAGGAACGAGAGAAAGGTTAGATAATTAATAATGGAACAATCGCACAATGAATGATTCAACGAAGTCCACATAAAATGTATATAGAAATGAACATGAATTAAGACGGTCTTTGCTTTTTCATTAACTTTGCCAGTAACGAGCTATTCAGTTCGAAGTACTTTCAGTTTGATTTTCTAAAACTATATGCAATGACATAAATATTAGATAAACTTCTTATGATTTAGTGAATCTGAATGGTATATCGTCTACCGACATACTAACTAGAGTCCGTCTGAAAAGAGTTGCGAATGCACCAAAATCAAAACACCAGAGAATTGATTAACTTCAGGCTCACGACAGCAGCTTGAAGTTCCTCGAATCAATTAATGAACTAATGAAAAGTTAAATGGTAAAAACGCAAGTTTCAAACAGTTTAGGTGTCTCAAATTAGATCTGCAGCAAGAACGCCTTGCAGTACAGCTAATACGAGTATTTTTATTGCCAAATTCAATATGTAAATAAATAAAATTTCTGTCTATTGTACAATAATATTGTATATAAAATATACAGTATTTTCTAAATAAAAAATCAAATAGTGTATACTTATCTTTATGAAATCACAACCAAAATATGTAAGTACTATATACGATAAGCAAAAATGAAGACTTAACATAAATAAAATGAAATGAAATAATATAAAATATTGTATGTTTTATCTTTGTATTTCTTACAATACTTAAACTGTCAACAAGTTACGAAAAAACAACAACAACAACAACAAGAACAACAACAACAAGAACAACAACAACAACTAGTACAATAGCAGCAATCATGAACAAATTTGTTGAAAAATGATTTTTGCTTAAAATGTTTACTAATTCCTATGGAACCTGACTGCATTTACTGTGTTGCCTGGTACTTTTCGTATGTCTTACCCCTCCTTCCTACTTTTTCTCATAATCGTACATCATTTTTTGGTAGATCTACATACTTTATAAATAAGGTTTCCCCATCAATGCAAGTCTTTACCACTTACCTCATTTGTGTACTATTACCAATTCACATCAGAAGATAAACCTAACCTCCCACTTAGTTCCAATTTTGTCTTCCTAAAGCTTTCTACCTTTCTACCATTCTTCGATGTGCAAAACTTTTACCGATAAACTTTTACTTGGATTTCCTAAATCCTATGTGAGTGAGTGAGTGTATAAGAATGTGTGCGTGCAAACATTTTATTCAACAAAATATCGAAAAATTGGGTTGCTGTGTCTGTAATATAAAATGGCAGAGCATAGCATGATGAAGGAGGCTCTTCAACTTTCAACTTTCTACAATTTGCTGTTCGCCTGTTACTTGGATTTTTAATTTTAAATTTTTTAGAATTTTTCTTAAAGAATTTTTCTTAATTTTTTTCTTACAAAAAAAAAAAAAAGAAAGGAAAGTGTAAAACAAAAAAAAAATATTGACTGAAAAAAATGTTTAAGAAATATGTTTATAAACATGTTGCAATTAAAGTTGCAACGTTTTGTAAAGAAATGCAACATGTTCATATTTGTTAGCTCCATGACAGCTGACAACTTTGTATAAGAATTTCTTTTGATTTATTGAAAGAATTTGTATTTTTAATGAATATAGACAAAGTTAACAAAATAATTTTGTGATAATTGTATGTTCGTTTAATTTTGGTTTTTTTAATAATTTCTTTTTCCATTGTATCACCTTGTATTAATAAATATGGCTAACATTAATATTTCAACTTTTACATACAATACAATACAATACAATAACACTCTTGCAAAGTAGAGGAATAGCTTCACTTTACACTACAGGCCTCCAAATAAGCAAAAGGGCTGGTCGATCAATATGAAGTAGTTGTGATGAGTTTTTTTTTGTGCGAATGCTAATGGATTAATGTGTTGAGTAAGTTTATTCATATTGTTCAGGCGAATAACTACTATGTCACTCCATTATTGTTATTATTATTGTTATTAAAATAAAGTGAGCTTTCGCGCAATTATTTACTCCAGATTCTGTTGCTGATATCCGTTGTGCATGTTCCATTCCACTATAAGCTGACCGGGTGCCGCTAGTATTGGCTTGATTGTAATGTTTTCAGCTGTCAAACGAGAGTTCTTTTCGAAACATTGGTACTTATTTTTCAATCGTCAAAGGGATCAGTTGTGAAATTGGTTTAAAAACAGAACAGACTCAGAGTTGATTAGCCAGTGGACACTTTGTGCTGTTAGTTTCATGTGTGTATTTTTAGATTCTATGTATACTTGTGTGTTTCCACCAAGTGAGCCTTTTATTCAAGAGAACGCCAAGTTAAAATACTTCCCGAACTTGGTAGCCTAATCGATGTCTATAAAATGCGCAAATTTCAAGACGCTAGGATCGCTGGATCGGAAAGCTGCCATACAAATATTTCGGTCTCAGTGTTGAAATACTGTATGTGTACAGACTATGTATACCATAAACATAAGTCAAATCAATAATGAAATATTTCTGAATGCTCTTCCACAGAGCGTAGGCAAAAACTTTTTCTAGGGGATGCGGCATAGGCGAAGTTAAACTTCTTTTGACTTGTTTTATTTTAGTTTTGCCTTTTTCCTTTTCCCACTTGTTGCTTACAGTACTGTGCAACGCTGTTCCAAGAATACTAATTAATGCTTCCGTTGTGAATGGATAAAAGCTGAAGAATAAAAAAATTGGATATTTAGAAATACCCCAAAGACAATGAAAACTCAATTCCATGCAATTGACTTTTGGCGTAACTTAAAATTTAATTAAAGAACAGCAAAACTTTTGTTTGTGGTTATATCATTTCACAAGCGCAATTCAGTTCAACCTTTCCGGGCAGTTTCATTTAGCTTTAGGTGGTTTCTCTTTTCAATTATTTTACAGACTGGTGGAATCTTTCATTTCGCAAAAATATGTCAAGGAGTAGAGTCCCTTTTGAGTGTTCTTCCTTTGTTCATGTGCCAAATTGTTGTGAACTGTCTTCTTCTATCGCTCTTATCTACAATACTTGAACCCTTGACATATATTTCCCACTTTTGGACATTGGACATTTTGGCAGCAATTAAGCTCTTAAAAACCGTCATTAAGACTGCGTATAATTCTTTGCATAAATCACTTCAAAAGTGTTGTCACAATTCCTCATTTCAATCCATTTGCTAATCCAAACTATTGTCCAAGGATTTCCAGGGGTCCACGGAACCATTACTTGCAATCCAGCAAAACTTACTTTTATCAAAATTCAATTTTACAAAAATTTTAAAATAAACGGTTTTGAGGATTTGAGGTATCTTTCTAAATTTTAAATTAAAGACAAAAATTGTGTGAAATCTTTATTTATATTTATTGAAAATTAAAGTACATTGAATCTGGTTACCAATGAAAAAGACTGTTGTTCAACTGACCTTTTCAAATTTGAACAACCTTACGAATTTTAAATGAAAAATATTTCTTTTTAAACTTCTTCAACAGATTTCCTTATTCACGGAAACCATTTTTTTTTTTTTTTGTTCTTTTGGAAGATCTACAATATTTACAATATTTATATTTATAGCTTAAGAATCGCAATGATACTCTTTGCTTATCCACAATTTATTTCACAGACTCGTAAGCGGCAACATTTGGGTTTGTTTAATAAAAAATGTTTGAAAATTGATTCTACAATATTTTGTTTAGAAATTTTTTAAACTAAGGTTTATTTTATTTGCCAATATCCACAACAATAATGAATTACATACAGTCTTTGCCAAAAGTAATCGCGCATATAAATCATGAGCCGCAGAATCATGGATGCGGTTATGCGGTAGACTATAATCAGAATAAGGCCAAAGGGCAGACAGGATATGATGGCGGTGAGGCTTTATTTCTGTTGTTTTTACCAAGAATGTTTATCTTAACATAAATTGAGCTTAAAATTTTATTTGCCAAGCTCAGCATACAATCGAAGACTCATTCCAAAAGAAAAAAGACTCTTTCCGCTGTTTGACTTTTCCTTTTGCCTTTACCTTTTGACATCAATGATGATGATGATGATGATGATGATTATTATTATTATTATTTCGCGTACACCGCACTTGATAAATTATGCGTGCGTTGTTGAAATATATAAGTATATACTTGTTTATATAGAAAATCAAATTTATTCACACTCAAGATGGCACAAGCACAACTCATACATCCAAATGCAGATCATAAATGTGAATTTAAAAAAAATCAAATTTCGTTTAAGGTGAAAAGCAATATTACATTTCTTTGGTAATGGTTGTTCTGCCCTTACAGAATGTTGATTATATAATGAGGCATTGATTGGTATTTTCAAATCTGTGGGCTTGAAATTTATTTACGAGGTGAAATAATACTTATACAATACTTAGTAAATATTTTCTAAGCAGAATTACGCGCTACATTGAATTACTTATGAACGAGTAACATAATCAATCAAAGTAGGAGTAGAGTTCGCTCAACGAAGTCTATAAATAAAATTATTGGAATACTTTTTCACAGCTCCTTGACTTCATTATTGCCTTTGATATGCTTTTTTATTATACAATATGTTTGTTGTAATATGTATGAAGACTATACTATAGACTTGGATGGCAACTTTCTTACAACTGGTTTTCCATTCATCAATTCAATATAATCTTAACATTTGCTGCCAACTTAATGTCTGCGATGCGTTAAAAGTAGAACGCCCATTTATGCTTCCATGCTTCAATCAAAAATTTCCCAATATGCAATGTCAGAAACGTATTCTTTCTGACTGACTGACTCCGCTTTATGGATTTTGTTTACACTACTTTTGGCTCGTAAAATGAATGGAAATGAATTTCAAAACTTATTTCCTTTAGACATTCCATATTTTGTTGATTTATTTCTTTTTTATTGGAAAACGGATTTTTTAATGGAAAACTGAATGTTGTTCTAGTAAATGTGAAATATGAAAGGGTGATTTTGAAAGTTATTTTTCCTTTTTTTTTTTTTCAATAGATGCTTATCGAATGCAATAAAATATTTTGATGAAATATTCTTTGTTTGACTTAAAGACCTCATAGTACTAAAATTAGATGAAACACAATCAAACATTGTTATGTCATCTGAATCAACACAAAACAAAAAAAAAAAAAAAACCAATAAAAAAAAGCTATCCTGGATCCATAGGTAAGTGGATTATGAATACCGATGAACATACTCGTATTAAAGAATCTATTGATATTAAGTTTATCCAACAGGCGGCAGATTTCTTCGACTTAACTCTTATCAAACTCATTTTCAGTTCTCAGACAAATGGTCCAATATCCATTGAAGTATTTATTTTTCATATAACCTTTCTTAAAGTGAAATAAATACTTCAAACATGAGCTTAGTAACATACAAACACAATAACATATAAACAATCTCAGATCACTACAAAATTTTAATAAGTATAGTTCGTCATATTGTTAAAAATTAACATTTTGGAAGGTTTATTGATCCAATGGGTACATCCAACATTTCCACGTTAATGCATTGTCTTTCTAACAAGGCACTACCCCAGTATCATAAAGTGTGGCTGATTTATTGACCGGTTACAAGCCCATTGATTTCCTTTATCTAGGGCATTTTGAATAGTAAGAATGACATTAAAAATACTATAGTGTTGAAGTAATTAGTTCAGCATTTCGCCGAAATTATATATTACAAAATCAGTACCATAGTTTCAACAAATGATGTTGTTTCCAACAAAGTTGAGCGAATACATTTAAATATTTTAATATGAAATCTAGAATTTTTCATTCAAATTAAAATATTATGAGGAAAGCAATTACTGTTGTTGCTTTTTGACGGACAGAGTCCGCGACAATGTTGGATTACTTCAAGAATGAATGCGAAGTGATTCTATATATTTCCTGTATTTTGTTTATTTTATATGTTTAAATCCATCACCCAACGCCAATAAATTTGTAATAATAAATTAATTAAGAAATAGTTACAATATCAAGAATTTTATTTTCTTATATTGAATGTTTTTTTTTTTACTGAATTTATTTCCTTTAAGTTATTTATATTTACAGTATTTAATTATGTTTACATGCACACTAAGGAATTTGTCAATTATTTAATTTAAAACTATATGTTTTATTCTTTTTTAAGTTATTTACATTTTTTTTTTAATTTTGTTTTTATGTTTTATTTGCTAAAACAACTTAAGCAAAGAGACTTAGAACGATCACAATTATGTAAATTTCTTATATGTAATTGGAAAACAAATAATAGAATAAAATTTAAAGTTTATCAAGTTTTTAATTAATGTACTAACTTTTATTTTATTTTTATAATAATTGAAATATTAAAGTTAAGTTAATTAAGTAAATTGTAGGTGTGTAAGTAAGTTTAAGTAATCTTCGACAGTCTTCATTGGCGATTCGTTGATGCCAATTGTTTATGTGCGTCGTCGTTCGAAGAGTTTGAATTGTATCTTCCACCATGGTCATCATAGTTGCTCATTGCCAATGTGCGTCGTGTCTGTGGGCAAAGAATGGGTCTAGGTATTTCCCAATTGTTTATTTTAAACGAAAGAAATAACCGGAAAACCAAAAATTGAATGGAATAAGTATTAAAATCATTTTAAAAATAACCTTTTACATGCTAAGTATGAAGCATATTGCGTGGCGCTGAAGCGCTGAACTTACCTGTAGTGCTTTGCGTTTATGATGCATCGATGAATTCGATGATGACTTGCCTTTGCCCTTCTTCCAGGAGCAAAGGAGGAGCTCCTTCATGCCCTTGCGAAAGTTTCGACTGAGAAATGCATAAAGCAATGGATTTATGCCTGAATTAAAGTACGTGACGAGAAAGGTGAGTGGCGTCAGTAGCGCATTAAAATTGGAATCACCGCGATACGAACGTGACCTGAAGCGCCATGAACCATCACCAACAACATCAGCATCAGCATCAGCAAGCACAATATGAGGGGCACACCACATTGCATGAGTGATTTTATTCATTGAATGGTTAATATGATTGACAATGTTCCATGTGGCAGCCGTGGCAGAAAAGGATGACAACAGAAAGTGAAATAAAAGAAGGAAGAAATACAAACTCAATTGATTAATTCAATTACAAGCTGATGACATCGCAAGATTGGTCCTCATGATGTGATTTACTTAAGTACTGATTAAGGTGCTTTTGCGTATGCTTATCTTTTCTTTTGTATAGAATAGAATATAGTATATTATGTATTACAATATTGTATGAGGTCTGAGCTTATACGAATATGACACAAAATTCAATCAATACAATCATCATTTCGTGAATGTTTAACTGTCATTCATGTCTTCATTTCACTTCTATTTTTTGTTTGCATTTGGACAAAAAAAAAAGGTTGTTGTCCTGCAGTCCTTAGTTGTACGAGTATTCACAATGGAGTAACTTTCTATGTTTATTTTTGTCCTTTCTCTTATCAAACAACAAAGTGTATCTCGTCTCGTGGTCCCACTTCTTGGGGTGACTGACAAACTTTCTCATGAAAGACATTACCCTCCAACCCATCAACCTTCATAATAGTCTAGAATGTAGTTCATTTTATTGCAGAAATGTCCCTTTTTTCTCTAGAATTTTCAAAATGTCATTTTCCTTCTCTAAAATATGCTGATTGTGCTATGAAAATGTGTCGTTTTGCCAAACATAAAAAATTGCAAAAAGTTGAAAGTTTCTTAGTGCTTAAGGCAACAATTTTTAAACAAATTTCGCACAAGCCTTAAAGTATGCTATGGTTGTTTTTGTTTTTAAATAGCCAATTGCTGTCACGTGCTGTCTGTCAGTTGTGCGAACGATTTACTTCCTTGTCACGGTGTTTTCCTTCATTTTGTGATTTTAATCAAAGGCGTAGCAAGAGGAACAAATCATCAGGTGGCATCTGAAAATCCCAAGGCAATTGTACGCCTCTGATTTTATGGACATTTTCTTGTTATTTAGTAATTAGACAAAAACTAACACAAGTACTTGTAATTATAGCAGAGCGAAAAGGCAAAGAAGTCTGTTTTATTAAATAGGTGCCATTATATTCTGCAGACTGGAAATTGTTGTTATGTCGAAGTGGCAATGATGACGCAGCTGGTTACTTTTAGGGATAAATCACGCGCCTAATGACAAACAAAATTGCCGACACGTGACGAGTTACCGCATCTATCAAGATAAAATTGGAATTGAATGGTATATTAACGCATTTTCAAAGTATTTTTATATTTTTAATTTAGCTTGTCCTTCCTTGTTCCTTAAGCGTTATGAAACTAATTTCACTTAATTTACAGGCTTTTTTTGAAACATATTTGTAAAATGCAATCATAATTGTGACACATTCTGATGTCACAATAAGAATTCATTTATGTTATAAAGCCAGTGAGTTTTAAACTTAGGTCTGGGAACGCCAAATATTCCGTGGTGCTATATGGAGAAGAAATTTTGACATTAAATTTGTATGTCGGTTTATAGTTAAGGGCCACGAATAATATAAGCTTAAGAACCACTGTTCAAAACTAAGAGAGCAATAATATTTTTTATTTGACTGGATTCATTCACGTTTACATTTTATGATACTCAATAAAGACAAGTTAATATTTATCAGTTGGTTGTCAGTTGAATGTTTTGTTCATAAGGTTTTGTGAATGAAGGACATCGTCACTGATTTGATTTAGATGATGGTCATAAAAAATAAATGAAAGAAGACAAATGGTAGGAATGAGGAACACCTCAAATCGATTCATGTATTACTATATTGCTTTTGATAGCCAACGGAGTATACACGTTTCAAGAGTTTCTTATAAGGTTTCGATAAGCTGGCATACATTTAATGTATAGAAAATAAACTCTTGGATTGCTTAGAGCCATTAGTTACCATTCGAAGGCAGGCAAAATTATGTTTCTCATTCAATGAAGAACGTAGCAAGTTGTAGAAGGGTGTGTCAAGAATCCGTATAAATAAGAGAATGGAAAAGCAAAATCCACGATGAGTATTGATGGTTTATAGTAGTTGAGTCAACACGAGTAACATAAATTATGTTTTCCATAAATCAAGAAGGGAACTTTATGTAGCTTTAATAGCCAATATAATATGTGTTGCCCTTGAGAAAACTAAAAATAGAAATGCTGCTGATAAACAAAAATATTAATAACTACATGAAAGCAAAGTATCTACAAATAAATACATGAATACAATCTTCAAATTTAAGAACTTTTATTCTATCTATATTTAGTTCCTCTTTCCCAATATTTATTATATTGTCAATCAAAATGCCAAGCTCAAAAATAGAAATTTTGACTTCAATGTTTTAGTTCATTCTGACCGTTCAGATGAGTTCGATGAAGAGAGATTCAACCAACTTTTGAACAAAACTTCCCGTCAACCACAAAGAAACTGGCAAAGTAAAAGGAATGCTTCCACACTGCTAGACTTTCGATAGAAAAGGTTCAGAGGTGTGAAGCATGGGTCCTGCATGGTTGAAGAGGAAGCATCGAAAAATAACGAGCCACAATCTTCGGTGGTTTGCTTGCACGTCACCACTTAACTCGGGGACATAAGCAACAATTTATTTACCGAATTGTTACCACTGACGAAAAATGGTGCCTGTACATCAATATGAAGCAGAGAAGGGAAAGCCTTAAAGCCAAACTACATAAACTGCGTTAAAGCCTTTGTAGCGGCACAAAGTAGTTTGCTTCATACGAATCAATATAATTCAACTTTCAGCGTAAACAGTGGTAAGTGCTGTCATACCCGCCGAAATCTTCCTATTTGCCACCAACGGATTTCCACTGCTTTTCGATCAAATGCTATTTGCGGAGTTTTGTTCCATACTGATGCATACCTCAAGACTTGATATGATGAACTTTAGACACATTTTTTATTAATAAGTTGTTAATTTTTAGTGTAAATTGAACTTTGAAGAAAAATGTAAAAAACTCGCGCAATACTCTGTGCCAATTTTAATTTTGTAGCCAAAAAGTTTAGACTATCTTTTACATACAAACGGGAGGGGGTGGACATACGAGTAGATCAATATCCACGGCAAGCTGGTGACGATAATAAACTTTATGAAAGCCACATAAACAAATTAAATCTTAATACATAAATATTGCATCTTAAGAAATACAATTCTATCAAAATTTATTTCTCATTTCAGATGAAGTGTTGGATATCCAAAAGCAACAACAGAAAGAGATCATTAAATTATTTATTAACTCATCTCAAAACAATCAATTTTGCCACATAAACGAATTAATGAAATAATAAAGTATGTGATGCTTTTGAAAGGAATAATGGAGTTGAAACAAATAAACTTATAAGTATAAATGTTGTTAAATAAAAATATCATAAATTGATATTAGGTTTTATTTACAATATACTAAACCTTTATTTCGAAATTGTAATCTGTTACTCAGTTCAATTGCAAACTTAAAAGAGAAAATAAAAACAAAAACCATGAAAATATCTTTTTTTTTTTTTAATTTTATATTTGCTTCGAAAGCAATAATCCGCATCAAAATCGGAGCAATTGACATGCGAAGAGTTGAATTAAAATGGGTTTTAAAATAACAATTTGTTCATTGACTTCAAGATCTATTTTTCATTTCAAGTAGCCTAAGAACATATGTTGAAAGGACGGAGGATGCAAAAAGTACTTAGCATCTCAGGTACCATAAACGAAAGAACTTCCGTTTTCTCAATGAAAATAATAAGAAATGGGTAAAAGTAAAATTAAAAGAGAATGTAAGCCACAAAAACGTGAAGGGATGCTAGTTTGAATAAATGAGGATTTCCGTTGAAGCAACTAAATTAAATGATTTCATGAATAGGGGAGCAGGGTCGGAAGACACAACTAGCACCTTCTTATATCATTCTCATTTCTTTATCTCAGTATCTCTTTGTTTGCTTGCTTAGTTTAAAATTGCTTCATTTTGTCAATGTTGACAAAGATTAGAATTTTGTTCATTTCCATCCTTTCTGTCCTTGCTCGCATTTTCCTGTTGCTGTTCTTCCTGCTTTCCTACCTTCTTCAAAATGTAATCAGCTCAAATGGTTTTGTGTAAAAAATGTTCATATAATAAAAACCATGCAAAGAAAGCTAACAACAAGATACTTTAAAATTGCATTGTATGCAAATGTCTGTAAAAAAGATTAATTAATATAAAAAGGAAATGCATTTTGTTGTCTTCATCTTATTTCAATATATGAGTTAAGTTAACTGACAACTTAATTGAATTCACTCCTACGATTTTAAGGAATTCAACTTATCTGAGTTTGCCACACACAGAAATGGGATTTCTCTACCCAAATTTACTTACAGACTACTCCATTACGTCGGATGAGGTGTAATAGGTGTTTGTATACTCACCAATATTGCCACATTTTCCGTGCGTGATATGGCAGATTACAAAGTGCAAATGTCAGCACAAATATTATCAGCATTCGCACAACGCCGCGTCGTGCACGCAGTACATTGCTCGTTGAGTGCGACATGTGTGAAGCCCCCATACTGCTGCCACCTCCAGTACCGGAACCACCACGTGAATTTCCCAGCCGAGTACCGTGTAAATGTGAGTGTTGATAGAAACTTGTCTTCCGACAAGCCGTCACCACTGGACGATCAGCATCAAGTGAGACCTAAATAAATAGGGAAAATAACAAATGGGGTATTACTTTCAAATCTTCAATTAAAAAAAGTTGTATAGAGTTGTTAGTATTTGAAAATATTTCAAAATGAAATTAAACTTAATGAACAACTTATGTAGTAAAAGGTATATTTTTTAAGAAAAGGAATAAGTAATACAATGTTCTGTACGAGTAAAAATGTGTTTGGAAGCTAGAAATATAATTGTAAGGGTATAAAGTGAATAATTGTAATGATGATATAGTTACTCTAAATTGTATCTATGCAAGCTGTGGGGTATTTTGACTCGTAGGTGCCTTTATGCAAAACAGAAGTTCAGTATTTCGTAAATCCCTAAGAAAAATAAAACATTTGCAGAAACATCTCCACGTTTGTGGTCCCATTTGATTGCGTAATTGGATTGTAATGGTAAAATTGTTGTCCTCAATTCATATGTAACATAAAATAAGATAAGCGAGAAAGAATAAATTGCATCAGTGGTTGTGTGTATAGAACACCACCACACTGTGCGCACAATTTAACTAGCAGTTCGAACTCAGCTCCAGCTGATCAGACCTTTTTCGCTGAATATCGCAATTAATGAATTTATTCGATTATTATCACAAGTTCAAGAAACAACTTTGAAACTCAACATGTGATGGCCCTTAGATGGTTTATTGAATTGCATAGACCATTAATCTGTCAAGGAAGATATTGGATACGAGGATATTAGATGATCTTGACATTGCTAAAATGTTTTTACTAAAACTATGTAAAACTATGTATGAAATGCCAAAGTGACTTATCTGAGCCTATTTTTTTTTGTTTAATTTGTTTCAAAGTCACAATGTTTGTTAGCATCATATTCTACTGGCACTTTATATCATAATTATTATTACTTCAAAAATTTATAATTACTGCTAGTTAAATAAAAGTAAATTGCATCTAAAAAGACACCTGAAGGAATGGGGCCTCTCGTATGGTAATAAATCTATGTGATCGCTACTACTAGCACAACATTAAAAACATGAGTTTTCTATAAACTACTTTTGAAATATGTTTTTGTGTCTATTGAGCTCCATGAGGTTTACCTACCTTGCAATTGTTATCAAGCTAAAGTTGATCGTGTCATGATTGAGATGTGTTGTTAGTTGTTTATAAATTTGTATTTTAAGATAACATATGTAATTGATGTGTTTTATTTTGTATCAAAGTTCAATTCAGTTTGATTTGAATTGTTTTGGTTTAGGTTAGACAGCAAAAGTAGGAGGAAAGAAGAAAATATTTATGTTTAAATAGAAATGAATTTCAAATAAAACTCTATAGTAAAACTATGGAATTAATGCCGTAAAATGTCCAATATAAAAATAATAAAATAAAGGAAAATAAAATCATATTAAATTATGTAATCTTCATTAAATATCATTAACTTTCTTAGCACTCAATCTTTCTTTATCAAACATCAGAAGACTTCTTTCATTGCAAAACTTTTGTTACGCAATTGAAAATTATATTTTCTAGTTAAGTGACGAACTTACACCTTACTTACTTACTTACTTACTTATAATACAATACTTATAGCGCAATAACAATTTAACTCAAGAAAAAAAAAAGCAACAAATAACGTGAGTCCTTACAGTACTAAAGAAAATGATGAAGATGAAGTAATACTACCGAAGTATAGAAATCAGCAAGGGCAATTCGCTGGTTGGTGGAAGGTGTCAATGCGCATTAAATAAAGAATGCCAAGGTTGAAAAATAAAAAGTTAAAAGTTCAAAACTCCCCCATATCCACAAGAAAATTCTTCAATACTATGTTAACTTTAAGTTATCCATATAATTTCATAGCAACAAACACTAAAGGTAAAGTATTTTCAGGAAGTAAACTCTTATTGTTGATACATATTGGGTGTATGCATATGATTCCGCCCTTTTTGTGAAAACAAAACAAATTTGCTTGTTTAGAAAAAGGAAAATTTATTTATTCAAAGTATGCCCCATCTGCAGCTACAACCTTTGCCCATCTTTCAGGCAATTTACGGATTCCTTGCATAAAGAAGTCCTGGTCTTTTGAGGCAATCCAATTATGAAGCCAAATTTTGATATCTTCATAAGAAGTGAATCGCTCTCCGTAAGATCAGACTGCATCCTTCGAAATAAATGAAAATCTGAAGGGGCTATATCTGGTGAATATGGCGGGTGGGGTAGCACTTCCCAGTCTTGTCCATTTAAATATGTTTTCACAACATTTGCCGTATGCGGTCTGGCGTTGTCATGTTGAAGAATTAATTTGTCATGCCTATTCACCCATTCCGGTCGTTTTTCTTCTATAGCTACCTTCAACCGCATTAGTTGTCGTCTGTAAACATCGCCAGTGATAGTATCAGACGGTTTCAGCAACTCATAGTGCACAACACCTTTCTGATCCCACCAAATACAGAGCATAACCTTGGTACAATGAATATTTTTCTTTGGCTGTGATGGGCCGGCCTCACCTGGCTTCAGCCAAGATTTTTTGCGTTTAGGATTCTCGTAATATATCCATTTTTCATCTCCCGTGATTATCCGATGCAAAAAACCTTTTCTTTTTGTCTTTGAAGCAGCATTTCACAAATGGTTTTGCGACGTTCGATGTCTCGGTCTTTCAATTCATGTGGCACCCAGTTATTGACTTTTTGAACCATTCCCATTGCTTGCAAACGTCTTGAAATAGTTGATTGATCAACATTTAATGTTGTTGCCAATTCTGATTGTGTTTGACAACAATCTTCGGTCAATAAATCTTCCAATTCAGCATCTTCAAATTTTTTGGGTGGTTTTCCATGTTCTCTGTCCTCAATGTCAAAATCATCATTTTTAAATCGTCGAAACCATTCTTTGCAAGTTGTATTCGATGGAGCATGCTCACCGTAAACATCAGCAAGCAAACGATAAGTTTCCGCTGCACTTTTCTTTGCAACAAAATAGTGCAATAAAACCTCCCGCAAATGATGTTTACTTGGGATAAAACTCGACATTTTCAATGAATTAGAAATATTTGTTGTTTATGCTTCTATCAGCTGTTATACACTGTGTTTAACAGCTGATAGAAGGCACTATCGAATGCAAGTATTAGTATTTTAGTGTGCAAGTGTAAGCGGCGATACTAGCGAAACTATCGGAAAGGGCGGAACTATATGCATACACCCAATATAAACTACCGAGAAAGGAGACAAGTTGGCAACAACCAAGCAGTAGAGAAACAAGTATAGAAATGAGCGTAGATGCCAGGTGAGAAGCCAATGGAAATGTTACAATAAAAATAGTAAATAGATTGACGAAATATGGATAAGAAGCAGTTGAGCTTATGCTGCGTATACTTGTTACAGATTTCTTCGTTCATTCTCTTACTTGCTCGACACTCACTTAACGTCAATTGACTGCAGCTGACAGCGTCTTAGAGACAATCGCAGGGAAGAAAAGACATTTGTTGACCAGCGTCTCCTCCATAAGAAGAAGACAAATGCAATAGTAAAGACAAGAATAGTTTCATTGTCTTCTCAATGCTGTTGTTGGTTTTGAACGGAATGCAATCTGTTGGAATGGAGTCGGAGTGTGGATAATGAGTTTAGTGTGAAAATTTTTACACTTCCATTTGATTTAATTTTGTTTTCATCTCTTATTTTCCCCATTGTTTGTTACACTATCACATTCTTTTCTAACTGTTCATTTACGCCATTTTTATTTATAATTGCTTTTAATGCAATTTTTCGTGATGCAATGAAACTTTATGCGAGTTTTAATTGTTAAGAAAGTAAAAATAAAGTAAAATGAATAAAAATGGAAAAATGTAAGGAGAATGATATTTTTTACTTGTCAGTTAATATTATACGAGTATGAATCAGTGTGTCTTAAGCTGAGGCCGTTAATGGGGGATTGGAAAAAAATATATTAATATTTCCAACTTTTCAATATGTTACCAATATTTATTGTAAATAAGCAAATACATAATATTGTAGATATGTAATATACAGAACTGAAATTAAGTTGTTTTTCCAGCCGTTTGAAGAGGACTCACTCTATGGTCCTAAAATTCTTAAAAAACTCTTGAAGATTCACAACTAAAGGAGGCCACCAGTTGCCTCAAATATAAGAAATTGTTATTTATTGCAATAGTTTTGCAGAAATAAAGAGCCGTTTTGACCTCCTAAAAATAACTAGACCTTTTTCGAGATTTTATAATAAAATACTTGGTGACATCTGGAGGCCCTTCTACACAGATCTCATACCATAAACTTAAGTGTACTTAGTCTGGAATTATAAAACATAAATCCTAGTTTAGATCTTAGATCGATAAGGATTCATCATAATATTTTTTAAAAATTGAACCTGTGTCTATATAATTTTAAGAACAGCTGAAACAGACGATATACTATTATAAGATTACATTGTAAGCATTTATTATGAAAAGGAAAATGAGGTTATGTTTTGGAATTTAATTTGATAATTGCTTCATTTTACAAATTCCTTCAAAAAAGTACTTTTAATTAAGTATCCATACACACACACACACATAAAGACGAAAACATATAAATAATATTTTTTATTAAACAAAAACAAAAAACATAATTATTAAATGCAAAAAAAAAAGAAAAAAGGAAAAATGTATGTCAAGATATGTGAACATGAGTAGTTTGTTTTGATGTTTGCTTTAGTCCATGACTTACCTGACTTTCAGTGATGCTTACGCCACGTTTCTCATATTTACTGCTCTGTTTACGTGACAGTGAAATGCCACCACCCGCACCTCCTCCGCCATTTCCAGTGGCACCCAATATGGAGGAGCTTGCAGAAATGGGAGTTCCAGGTGTTTGTTGCCCCAAAGATGATTGTGCTATTGGTAACTGATGGTGGGCATGATGATGAGCATGATGATGATGATGGTACATGCTATTATGCATGCCCATGCCACCACCACCACTCTCAGACAAATGATGTGCAGCAGCTGCAGTACTATGCGGTGATAGACCACGTGAGCTGCGCCACAATGCAATGGCGATTTTACTATAGAGCACCTGTCAAAGTTTATATAAATAGAGAATACTCGAGTATATTAAACAAATTATTAAAAATTAATGCAAAAATATACACAAATATTATTATATAGAGCTTTTTTTTTTTATAGAATTTTCTATTTACCGTCATCACAAGCAATGGAATGACATATAATAGCACAAAATTTATAATATCCAACATTTTCGAGTTAAACATTTTACGATCCAAAACACAAATCTCCTCCTCTTGACCATCTTCGGTGTGTATGTTTTTAATTGTTTTACTGAATACAAATTTGGGCGTTGAATAGACTGCCGATGTTATCCAAACAGTTAGTATGACCATCTAAGAGTAAATTGAAAAGATATGAATAAAAGTATAAAAAAATGTATACATAAAATATTTGAAAATATATTCAAAATTTAAAATAATTTTATATTTTAGTTTATCTTAAATTAAAGTTAAAAATCATACAACTTCCGACCTGAGTCTATTGTAGTTTATTGAGCTTCTGGAAATGAAACTTTCCTTTTCTGGAAGTTGGTCTTGAATCTAAAAAATATGATGAAATGAGGGAAGGAAAGGAAGACAAGGAATATCCGACAGAGTTAAAGTAACAAAGATTTTTTTTACCAACCTCTTCAATAGTACTAGAAACTGAAAGGAAAAACAATTACTTCTTCGCAGGGATAGTCCCAAAAGTATTCCAACTACCAGAAGTATCCCACCTATCAAAATCTCTACATAGGAGATGTTTAATTGCTTCGAAACGATGTACGTATATAGTGAGATTAGTTCTCCTTAAATTATCCATCAACCCCTTTCCATTCCTTCAAGTTTTGGAACTGTAAATAAACATAGGGGTTATATCTTGCAAATAAGTTGCTTGAAAAAGCAATTCGATCTTTAACTAGTCAATTTTAGCCATCGTAATATCAGATGTGTGTAAACTTGTGCATTGTCTTGATAAAAGAAAACTTTTCTTTTTCGTTACATGCTATTGATTTTTCATCATAAGTTTGGATAATACTCGATATTGATTGATTTTATACTCTAAAGATTTGGTCGATTGTTTTGTCCTTTTTTTCGTCTCAGGTGTGAAGTTTTTATTGTCCAGAGTAGGATCTGTCCCCTCTTTGATATTGGTTGCACTGAGGTCTTTCAAACAAAGTTATTTTATCGCATAATAATGACCAATTTTTCCATATTTACAAATTCACCGAACGCGGTGAATATGGATGGCTGCCAAACAAATACTAAGCAACCTAGCGTCATCAAATTTTAAATTTTTTTAAACTTAAGCTTTATAAGGTTGGTACTTCTTAGTAAAATATTTATTGTCATTCTTTTTAAATAATATAAGCACCACCTATATACACCTCAGGTCGGATACATTTTGGACTATGAATAATTTACATTTGAATATGAAAACATATTTTAGTTACTCTAGCCAAAGTTTTGGTCATAAATTTTTATCAAAATTGTTATGCTATGTAAAGATATGAACAAAGTATTAAACTTAATGAGTCCACATTACAAAAAGTGTAAGTTGGAAAAAAAAAGGAAAATTTAGATATTTGGGATGGGAGAAGAATTTAGTAGCTCATGGGAAATGTAAAATGGACTTAGCTAAAAACTCAAGCAAAATTTATAGAAAACAGAAGAACATAGAGTTTTATAACAACGAGCTGCCATTCATTTTTGAAGCTAGATTATTTTAATATTGAAAGAAATAGATATTATTTATATTTAATGGGCAAACGTAAAATGAAATTGAAAATTCTAAATGAATTTGAAAATTAAGGTAAGAGCTTTTTGGAAGCAATTGGTATTGTAAACATTCTTAATAGTTTCGATTTAAGATAATAAAAATAAACTCAATATAAGTGAGTAGAAGAACAAATATGTACGAGTACAAGGAAACATACGATTGTATGGTATATAAAAACATAATTTGTTATTCGAGTCAGTTTAACTAAACTTAATATTTATATAATTTATATAAAATTAACTCAACCATAAATTGACCTCAGAAACTAATAAAAACTACCTAATTACCATACAATTTAAGTCATCCCAGTTAGCCTGGCCATTTGTCTGCCTATCTGTCACTTCTAAGTATTGCATGTAACGCCGTCAGACTATTATTTGCTTCAATAACAAAAGACAACTTTTACTTTAAGTAGCTGACATACAATACGTAAACACAAATGTATAATGTATATTGTTAATGAGTGTGCGTGTAAAATACACTTTAATTAGTATATTATGCATATCTATATATTATTTGATTGTATAAGAAAGATTAAATTATGGCATTTATGTACAATAATAAATTAAGCTGATATATATACCTATTAAATATATATATATATAACAGTAATATGTTATAACTGGGGTTACTTAAAAATAAGTACGAGTATGTTTGGGGTAATTGTCATTCTGCTGAAAATTTATAGACTTATGTTTGAGAATTTTATTGTAATATAAATTTTGATGGTGACCCAAAAGTACAATCCAATTTGTAAAGGATATAAAGAATAAAAAAAAAAAAAAATAAAAATTTATTAAAAAGTTACAAGCGTAAGGCATAAGGTTTTTGCATAATTTATGTAGAATTAAGTCCCTCACACAAAAAACAAAGGAAAAAAATTATTAAATAACGTAAAGTCATTACAATCAACTCAACGGACCACGAATGATGTCATTTGCAAATTTTTAAAACAAACATCCCCATTCTCCCATGCTTTTTGTTCTGCCACTTTAGACCTTGGTGGCCTTTTGAAAACAAAAAGGCAAATTTTGAACAACGTGACGTATAGAGTCCCTTTAATTAAAATTTGTAACGTTATTATTCAAATTTTGTCATTCAAGTTTCCATTACCCACAATTTCAACTAAACAAACAATCGTCCATACAACTTCCTTAGAAACTTTACTTTGTGGTTAATTTTAAAAATTTCTTTGCCCTTGGCAATTTATCATTATTTCTTTTTCTTGCCAAAATGGAAATTTCATTTTTCGGTATAAAAGTAAATTTTTGGTTGAGAAACTTTAAGGAAAAGTATAATTCTACAATAACAAAAATAAGTATAACATTTATTGAGTCTTTTATGGTTTGCTTTTTCTTTTTCAGTTTCTTTAACACTTCAAAATTATTATTATGTATTATTATGATTTTTATTAAATATTCTGTTAAGTGGCTCATTAGGGCATATTTGCGGTACTTACACGCAATCTGGTTCCAGTTAAGATCTGTTTACAGGTAATTGGATGTACAATCGCAAAGTAACGTTCCATGCAGATGACGACAAGTATAAATATAGAGGCGGTATAGCTCAGGGAGTGAACGAATTGATACATGCGACAGAGAAACTCCCCAAAAACCCAACTGAAAAGAAAGTAGAACATATAAATAATATTGAAATTTTAAAGTTGAATTGTGTAAATAAATATTGCAAATGTGTTTCTTTTTTTTTTATCCTATTGTATTGTGTGTATTGAATCTTATCATGTTCTTTACTATCTTAGTATTCTGAACATATAATACGAATATACAATACAATATATTAAAAAAGCTTTAGAATTTTTTTTTTTTTTTTGGTTTGTATAAGAAAAAGAAAACCCAAAGTTTAATGACAAGTCATTGGCAGCTCATTAATAGCAGACAATAAACTTCACTCAAAGTAATTACAATTAAAAGTTTCCAACAATAAAAACATCCTGTTAGTGGGCCAAAGTTCAACACATTTTTCTTTTCTTACACATAGAAACATTGAAACAAGTAATAATAATAACAATAATAATAATCACAATACCAAACTTTAGTAAGGTAAGAAGATAAATAGGAGAAAAAATCTGAGAATGGAAGTTCCCTTACCGCAGGGTAAGGAACCAAGTCAGGATTTGATTTATTTCTTTTATATAAAATATTTTGTGAATAATTTTCAAATTACTGATTATAATTTGTGTAAATCTATTAAAGATTTTTTTAAATTTCACAGTTTACATTTTCACGAGGAATGCCTTCTACATTTGGGGAATGAACAATCTTTATGTTGCCAGATTAAATCTGACATCTGCATCACGAACATTTAACATTGTTTAGCTTAAAAATAATCAAAACATTTTGACATAAGAGCGCTGCTTGTTTTATTTTTGTAGATAATTTTATCACGGCCAAAAAATGAAATTGAAATTGGAATTGAACCGTGATCATTTTCGTCAAGAAGGTTTTTTTTCGCAAATAGTCGCTTTGTTTCTCTCAAACTTTGAACATATATTGTATATCAACATCGAGCGATCATTTCTGTATGGTATTCGACTATTTATTTTAATGAATTGAGGAAAATTAACAGCCCAAAAAGAAACATTCTTTAACAAGACAATGCGATCGCACAGACAAGAAAATTTTTGAGGATCCAAAACGTCGAATGGGTCGATGGGTCACCCGCTTATAGCCCTGATTTGGCATTAAACGACTTCTTTTTATGTCATCTACGTTTTTCGATACTTAATGAATCAATTGCAATGCATTCAAAACGTTCTTGTGTCGAAAATTGAATAAAATGACAGCAATTACAAATGATTCAAGTGGTTAACGAGTTTGTCGAATAACGAACACATTTTGTTTTTTAAGGGATTCCCTTACACAAAACTGGAAATCTCAAATTTCACTTAAATCTTCTTAGTCTGTATTTAGTTCTCAAGTTAATAGCTTCATTGAAGCATAAAATCATCCAAACCAGGTGTAGGTAAGCATGACGTATCGTATGTACATTAACCCGATCTACGTCAACGATTTGCACTATCCTCAAGAATAATTAAAATAAAAAATCTCCTAGGGATGTGTGCCTTCTGAGTTTCTAAGTTTATATTGACCAAAATAAACGCTCAAGTAGATTGAAGATCTTTAAAAATAGATATACATAGATTTATTATATAAAAATTATTTCTTATAAGTATGTAGATATGTACAAGTATATTGAAAAATTCCAAATAAAAATCAACGATAAAAATGACTGTTGACTGCTCTGTAATAAAGATATATGGAGTGATAATTAAAGTATCTATGTAAAGATTAGATGTTTTGAAAATTCATAAGCACTTAATTCCATTTTGCTTAAATTAATATTTTCTGTTTCTGTCACCATTTTTAATACCATTTTACAATATATCATCCACGTCTAATTTATGAACACAAATGGGAAAAGTGAAATGCTGATGGTTTATTTGTTTTATGTTTCTTGCATAAATAAATAAGCATTTTAAGTGACATTTAAGATAATCACCAAGTATCTGTGTCTGTGTGCGTGTGTGTGTGTGTAAGTGTGAGTGAGCGAGTGTTGTATCTCATCTTATTATATGTTTCGGTTTCTGTAAGTGATGAAGATGAAATGTTATTACTATGTGTGTTTACTATGTAAACACATAAATATGCATAGAATATGTTTGAGTGGAAGAATTCATTGAAACCTCAGAATAACTTTAACTCGTAGTACAATATTAGATGAAAAAAGAAAGTGATTAAGCGAGATAATTATGTTAGCATAATAAATTAATTAAGAAATGAATGAAGTTGTTTCCATAATGGATTGAAGTTCAAGTTGCAATATGTTTAATCTGTTGTTTTGTTTACACGTTACTATAGTTACAAATAATGGATGAAACTTTTATTTAATGGAAGTTAGAAGGCACTCCTGGTGTGTTAAAGATGTGAATGCGTTGTAGGGCAATTACAAGGCCATTAAAAATTAGTCAGTTCTAAGTATATGTTCAACATTTCTTGTTAAGACGTTCAAATTCTATTGAAGTACTCACTTTTATTTGATGTGGCATTCTTATACTGTACTAAGGCCACGAAATAAAAATTTGACATAATGAAGGATTGAATTACCCTTATATGTATTATAATTGTATTAGCGCTAGGCCAACATAGCATAGGACAACATTGAACTTGTGTTTTCAATTGTTAAATGAATGCTACAAGATTACTGATTCGTTATTATAAGTAGGACTTTATGGTAAAATTGAAAACTTCACAAGTTGGACAATGTTCATTGATATCATTGAAGGTGCTCATCTTCACCTTCATAGCCAATTTTTTGTTCTTTAAATAACCTTGCTAATGATTACCCAAACCAACACAATAATAAATAATTTGCTGTCTTTATTGGTTTTAGAGATCTTAATTTCATATTATTTTTTTACAGTTGCACTGTATTTATACCATGGGAAACTTGCTAAAGAAATATATTGATACGAAAAATAATTCAAATACAAAAGTATGGAATATGTCAGATTGCTTTGGTACAGAAATAAAGTGTAACTTGGTTACTGGATCTGCATCTAGGGTAAAATACAAGTTATCTAAAATCAATTGTTTAAATACTTATATCAATTTAATATTGGATGATAAACCGAAAGAGACAGTTAAGTAGTTTTGAGTATTTGCTTCTGTGCTAAGTTACAATGAAACATTTTTAGATGCATGGATTGCAGCTTTATGGCATAAAATCTTTCTCTATTGAACAAAAATTGTATCTTCTGAATATAAAGGATATGTTTTCGGATATTTAACAATTGAAATTTAATTACTTTTTTACTGATTCTTCACCTACTGTTATGAACAAACAATAACCTTTGACTAAGAAATAAATTGCTTTGTTTTTTTTACTCTTCACTCTTCACTCTTAAACATTAAACATTATTCAACTTAATTACAAACATAATTGCAAATCTTAAATTAAAAACACTCCACAAAACCCTATTTTGATATTAAATTTCCATAAAAGATTCGGTTACCTGGTAAACAAGAATCTTTATCCATCTTTACCTATTTACTTTTTTTCTTTTGTTCATTTGTCATACCTTTAATTAAGGTTATTTATCTTTATGCAAGCGATACTCGTATGTGCAACGTATAATTAACATGCATTATGCACACTCAGCAACCTTCTTGTGCATATTTTTCCACAAATAAGCAAATGATGAATGGAAATAAAAAATAAAGAGAAAATAACGTAATGTGATGAATACCTTTAAAATAAAGTAAAGAAATTGCAGCAAAATGTAAACATTAACAAGAACATTGTTTGCCTTTACTCTTGCATTTATTTTCCTACATACTCGTATGTGTGAGAATCGCATGCAACGCCACCAAAAGGAACAATGGCAACAACGTTTGGAGTAGCAATGAAGAACCAACGACAAGACATAAAACAATTTACATTTTTCATTATTCCAACACACTTCCTGCCACACACACACACACACACACACACACTCACACACAAGTCTGAAGTTGTGACAAGTTGCAAGTGACTCTAGTTAAAAGGAAAAACAATAATAAAAACAATAATAAAAGCGAGATAACACAAAACAACAAAACATAAAATAAAATAATAAAAGAAAAAAGTCAAGAAAGGAATGAAGAATAAAATAAAAATTCTCCAACGTTGCATGCAACGTATGTATAAAGTGAAGTAAAACTAAGAGTCTGTGCAGCAACAAAATAAAATGAAATAAAAATAAATGCAATAAAAATGTTGTAAAAAAAATACTACGAGTATCATAAAGTAAAGCGTAAGAAGCACATAACATCACGTTTTCCTTAAACGAGGAGTATCTTAAAATTTTCCAACCTGCATTCAAAACTCAATACTTGCTTTGTTTTTCTTTAATCAGCTGATGACATCCTTTAAAATAAGTTCCACATTTCCATCAGTATTTTCAAAATGTGAAGCAGTTTTCCCCATGGCCATTAGTTTCCTAGACGCCCGAAATTATAATTTTGGATCTGCCAAAGTAGTGACCAAGATGCCCCGAGTGACCTCGAACAAAGCTTCTCCTGCTGTATCATTAAACGTTTTGGAATAAATTCATTCCTTAATGTCAGTTGGATCACTTTCTAGTTCGTGAATAAATAACCACTGATCTTATCCAAAAGCAAGTCCCATTTTTTTGATATTTTCGGACATTATTGTGCAACACTTTTTACTTTACAAGTACCAGATAATCGTCATTCTTCTTTCAATTGTTCCTGGGATGTTCTGCTATTCCACTTTTCTATCAACAGAATTACATCCACTAAACTGCTTCACATAATCCAGTAATCATCCCTTTTTCTACAGCGCCATCTCATTTTCTTCACTTGTTCTCGTTATTCTTCTTCCTCTTGATTTTTTCATCCATCTGAACACGCATCATAGCAATCAGTAACTTTGCAGCAATTTCCACTTGCTAAGATTTGTCATAACAACACATTTGTGCCCCAAAGTTCTTCTCAAACAACATTTTACGATTTTAAAATAGAATTTACTAACACAATCCGATGAATGCACAAAAGAACTACAATATAATATATTTTTAGGGTCTTCATTGGTTAGTTCATAAATTCGTGTATCCTACAGAATTGACTTCATTCTGGTGAGTAGTTTTGAAGTCAAGCCAGATAGTTTTGAAATACACCTTGCATTTATTTTTTGTTTGTATGTATTTACATATTCACTCATTTGACTATGCAGCGTATACGCAATGTAAATGCATTTGCTTTTTTTAACGTCTAACAACGTTCACATAAAATGGCAGTTGACACTTTTAATACTATGTAAGTTTTTTTTTTGTTTTTTTTTTTTTTCTTACCATAAGTAAGACTTTTTGTTTGAACTTGTCTTGTTTGTGCACATGCATCTGACAATTATGCACGAGTTGTTTTCTTAAGTTCATACAAATTTTCACTCATTCCTTTCGCAGGAATTGAGAGAAAATTTCATAAAGTAAGCATTATTTTCACACACTTGTGGTATTTCGAGTGAATAGAGACCAGCATAAGTACAATACATATTAGAATTGCCAAGAAGGGAATCAAATCAAATGAACTGAGTTTGTTTGAATTTCCTTTCACTTGTTCAATACAAAATTTTATCATTAATTTTTCAAGTAGAAGTAGTAGTAGCATTTGTTACAAATTCATAGATGTGAAAGTAATGAGTTCATTACTTGTATTGTGTATTGTTTTCTCTAATTAAAATCATTTGTTTCATTTGTGAAATCATGAATTCATGAGTGGATGGAAAAGGCTGGCTACGACCAAAGAAAGACTAATATGGAAAAATGTGCCAATTTTCCATGCAGCATCACAAACCTTTGGGCCCATGTTGATTAACAATTCATAAAATTTTTAATTTAGTTTTGATAGTATAAAATATTCATGAATTGAACACCGAAACCTAAATCAAAGCAGAATACATTAATTAAATGAATACACGAACATTCATATAAACAAAAGACATCCAACAAAGTTAGACCAAGAGTCAGTCAGATTCAGACCCTGACTAAAAAACAAATAACATAAAAGTAGTGCCACAGTCAAACACAGACGCAACAGATCCATACAAAATATTCATTCTATTATCATTCGTTCATTCATAGTGACATTGATGACAATATTCATGAAAGAAAGAACGAAAGAAAGGAGTTGTTGTCATTTGATAGGAAGGGATAGGATAGTAGTGGGTTGGGTAGGGATTGTCAGTAAAATGTGTGGCAACTTTATATTGTTTGCGCTCAGTTTCCAATTAAAAAGTGACACAAACATTAAAATAGCGTCAAAAGTCACACTGATAACAATTACACTGAACAGAAATAAGCAAACAAACACAATAGGGGAGAAAGTGTGTGGAAGTGGAAGTGATATTACTTTATAGTATAGAAGTTAACATGGCATCAAGAGCATACTAGCATACAAACATAGATACATAGTGCATATACTCGTATGTAAGTGTGTGTATCTAAGTGTATAAATGTTCATGGGACTATGTCATGTGCAGTAAAAAGCAGTGAACAGAATAATGTAGAACAAAGCAGAGACAAGCAAGGAAATTAAATGAAAAGGCAACTATTAAATGCATCAGAGTTCAGAGAAAACACTGGGAAAGTGATAGGAAAAGCATGAAAATAATAGCTTGTGAATTCTGTTAATGATAATCATTTTATAGTAATTTTATTTTTTGTTCTCGTTCATTTCAATTTATTAATTATGTTAATGCAATATTTTTAAATGTATTAAACAGGAATAGAATCAGGATAAGTAAGGAAAATAAAAATGAAATAAATGATACTGAGTTCTTTTCCTTCTCAAGTTACCATATAGTCTAATTGACCAGGGAAGAATCAATCAAGATATTTCGTAGTTTGGCTCCGGAAAAGGACTTGCTCTGAATTCAAATTTTATTGCCATGCAAAGTACTCTACCGGTAGATAGTAACAGGAAATGCAGATTCTTATAATGAGTTAGAATTTCTTAGTTGTGATCGATAATGAAGTCTTTTTTATTAGTGTATCAGTTATGAATGTCCATACATATAAACCTTACGTACAAACTTCTCTAAATGTCAGTGAAAACCACATTAAAAGCCGTTACATGGCTAAGAAGAAATAAACGAAGAAACAGATACTTTGTTTTATCTTATGTGTGTTTTGAAAACTTTTGTTTACTAATCGATGATTAATACTATACTTATGTTAGTGTCCCTCTAATACAAGATAAGGAAAATCTGAAAACACTTCCAGTTTCTGTTCCGCTTAATTATAATCTGCTCACCGTACGCATAAAAATAGTAAAATAATAAGATTTAATTCATTGAAATAAATAAGTATATTCATTAATCGAAAATATATAAATTCTGTCAATTATTATTCATTTTCATTAACAAAACAAAGAAATACAATATTCGTTCGTTAATAAAGCCGCTTTTCGATTATGTTTTCTCATTAATTAAAATTTTTGTTATTATTGTTATTTTCATTAAAATAAACAACATTTCATTTCTATATTAATTTTACCAAATTATTGATGAAATATTTTGCTATCGAAATGGAAAACTGTTGCTATTTATTTTTCTCCACTTTATTTAATTTTTTTTTTTTTATAGTACAAACTCATGTATATGTATTTTTTTTCTTTTTTTAATGAAAATATTTATACATTTGATATATTGTACTTTAAGCAAATAAATAATAATAATAATAATAATTGATTTGATTGGACAATACGAGAAAGTATGAAATCATTTTTATATTTACTGTGAGTTCTTTCGCTTGAAACACGTCATCATGCATAACTAAATATTTGCTTTATTTTTTATTTTTTTTTATTTTTTCATTGCTATTGTTTTACCTTTTACAATAGTTTAAGAAAGTACGATTGCCCTAATGTTTGTAACGCATAGAACAGTGAGTCAAAGACCACGTTAAGTATACATAGTACATACAATATACCTATACATATATGTCATTACTGCGCCTGAAAGTGTAGATTGAACCCATCATCTATCTACTATTTCTACAATATTTCAGCGGATCTGCTACACAAGTTTTTTTTTATGTTATGGCATTAAAATTTACAATCACAGAAATATTTCGTTGCGACGGTTATATCCTTCTTAAAATCTATAAGGTAGACACCACTCAATCTCCTGACAGTCTCGCTGCTGTCAAGTAGATTAGTAGATTAGTCATTGCTATGACAATGTAACATATTTATGAATTTTTTGGTATATTTGCGTATTTCATCCCTAACAAAAAGTACATTGACGTCTTTGTGCATAACGGAGTTTGTCACGTAACAAGGAGCATTGACAATTCTTTTGAGAGCTTAATTTTGATACCTTTGAAGTACTTTGATATCAGAATTGCTTGTAATGCTCCAGAGTTGCATGGCATATATCCACAATGGTTTCCACATCACTTTGTAGAGGACAATTTTGTTTCTAGGCAACTTGCTAGTATGTTACAAGGTGTTAATACATTTTTTTTTTGTTTTTGTTGTTTTCAAAGCGACTTGCATCTATTTGCCTTTGATGTGGGGTTGCCAATTTCGCCTGGGGTCAAGATGTACCAAAAGTAACTTACACATTCACTTAGTGAGAATGGTGTGCCTTGTGGGCAGTTTCCTTTTCTCAGATTGACGAGTTGCCCATGACTTTCCAATTTGTTAACCATTTTGCAATCATGTCTAACCACACATGCAGGTATGGATATGCTTTTGCGAGAGTTTCGCTTGTAGCTTTGATTACCGTAAGATCAGCGTACGTCGCAAGAATTACATCATAGAGACCTGCGGTAAATTTAGTATGGAACTCCTGCATTAATTGAATGTATGGTGGATGCTTTGTTGCTGCATAACGAAATATCGGTTACTAAAGAAGGACCTCAGAAGCAAGAAATATGGCGCTTATTGCTCGTCAAGGAATACTAATTTAATTTAATTTAATTTAAATCAATTATTCTGCATGAAGCTTTATACTTTATTCTAAATTTAATCACAGGCATCGGAGACGGATTTTTTCACATTTTTGCTGTGATCGCCATTCTCGTGTGTCCGCCCGTATTATTGCAATTCTTAAAAAAATTGTAAATTCAATTTGAAATCGAGTATTTTCTTGATTATATGTTTTGTTACGATCAAATTGAGCTTTATTTTTGATCTTTGCTTTGCTCTACATAACCAAACACTACCAATACCAAATCGGGTAAATATTTGACATTAATGCCACATAAACATTTTTGCATGACAATTTGAAGACGTGATAGGTCATTAGTTTGATATTGACAAGAAGTTTTAACGTAAATTTGTTTTGATTTACATGGGGTAAAAGCAGACTTTGAGCTGTTATGCTCCCTCATTCCTCCTTGACGTAATGCTTTGCGGTAGTGCCAGGGGAACTGTAGGACTTGGGACGGTGGGGTTTAGTGGGTGCAAGTCCCACACTTCGAATAGTAGATTCGTTCGGCTTTTAATGCTTCCACATCGGTAAAAAAAAAAAAAAAATAAAAATAAAAATGAAGAAAGGTATGAGATATTCAATGAAACGAATTTAAAATTCTATTCGTTTCATTTTTTTATGTAATTTTATTCATCTATATAATCTTGTCATATATCTTATTCCAATGTGTGAAAAGACTGCAATGCGTTTTTTGGTTGTTGATTTTTTTTCACGCTTGTTAGCTCCGTAATGCGATTATCATCAATATTTTTATAACTAAATAGATTATACGAGTATATTATGTAATATTTGTTTAATGTCATGCATATCAAAATAGAATACTAAAAAAATTGTTTCAGAAGTTTACATTTGATTTGCTTTTCTTTTTGTATTTGGGAATCCTTTTGGATCTTATCTTTTATTTATTATGGTGACACTGAAATGGTTAAACAAAAAAAAAAAAAATGATTTTAAATTGATCATAATATGGTACTTAGAAGAGATTTCGTGAAGTAATTTCTGTTGTTTGTTAGTATATCTAATCTATAGTTTAAAATTGAATTAAATCTATTATTTTTCCTGTTAAGCTTGAGCTTTTAAGTAGAACACAAGTGATATTTTAATGTGTTGTTTCATACTTACCTATCAATAAGATAGATTGATAGATTTTGCATTACACAAAACAAACCAACACAAAAATCAGCTAACGCTAAATTGGCCAAAAAGAAATTGGTGATTGAGCGAAGACGACGCGATAATGTCACAACCAAAATCACAAGTAAATTGCCTGAAAAGAAATTGATCAGAAGGAAATACTGTTAAACAAGTTTTTAATGACATTAAAAAAATTGAAATTTAAATGAACTTTACTAATAATAAATCAAGTCACATCATTAATATCGGTTTACTGTGCATGGCATCTAAGCTACAATATAACTTATTATATACATAATACACAGAAATTATCTTTTACGGGGTAGTTTATATCAAATGAAGCAGATGTTTGTTTTATTACATAAACTCATATGGAAGTAACATCAAATATTCTTCCAATCATCGGCCAATATTAAAAGGCAAGACTGCATTTTCAAAAAGAAAGTTGTTTTGGTTTTTGTATGAGAATTACCTCTTCCTATAATCATCGAACTCTTACTCTTATTGAATTTTAGATTGCTCAAAGCTAAAAAAAATTTAAACGGACAGACGGACGATTCTCCTCTTCC
Organism: Amiota minor; assembly: GCA_037043295.1. Lineage (NCBI taxonomy): Eukaryota > Metazoa > Arthropoda > Insecta > Diptera > Drosophilidae > Amiota > Amiota minor. The sequence continues at coordinate 1,037,060 of JBAMAW010000732.1, read as the reverse complement.
AACATTAACATACAAACATCCTGACAAAGTAATACATGCAGAATTAATGTGAAAGGTATAGAAATGTAAATATAAAGAATGATTTTTCTTTTTTTTTTCTTTTTGAAGCTTATTGTAAACTTTGGTTAACCTTGTTTCAGTAGTAAATAAAACAAAAATGGCACAACTTTCAAATACCAAAAAATAACAAAAAAAAAGACAATGCAATGAAAAACCATAAATCCAAAGAGACCCATTAAATTTGTTAACTAAATATGCACGACATGTTTAAAAGGTGGATAGTAATAGCAATGAAAAACTAGAAGAGAAAAAGGAAAAATCAACGACTGTTGAACAATTGTGGTTGCCGTAGACTCCGGTTTCAAGTTGCCATCCTGATGTGTGTAGGATCCAATTGTATGGTATTTCATGAGACTGCTGTCATCCTGTTACACCAACAAATATTCCCAAAACATTAATAACTTTTGCCAAACATGGAAATATATAAATTATGCATGTTCCCTGTTTGAATTTTTTTTTTTTTTTTTTTATTGAAATCGAATTTGCATCTCAAATTTTTATATTTCATTAAATTAGATGGGATGTAGATGTTGTCTGAAATTTTGTTTTCAAATGTCAGTTTCATTTAATGAATAAAATATCGCGCATACCTCAACTTGACATGCAACTCAAGAGAGCAATTTTCGGACATTTAATAAAACAATTTGAATGTTTTTCGTTGTTTAATGGAAAAAATGTTATAGGAGAATTGAAGAAAAAAGTTTCCAAATATTATTTTTGTCTATTACTTGTTATTTTTAGCAACGTGCGTGTCACAACCGAAACTTTTTCAAACAAAAAAAAAAAAGTCTTAACACGCAATCAAAAGATATTATTAGTTTTTATGTTTTTCTTTGGCTTGCTTTTTATTTTTCTTTCGTTTTTATTTTAATATTATATTCAAACTAAATTCAAAAACTTTTTGGACATGTCATGGCATGAAGTCCCGTTTTGCCCTAACTGAAATTTTACACAGCAAACAATCATCGAACCATTGTATGGACTCTTAGTAAATGTTTCGCCGTGTTTTCTTTCCATTAACATTAACAATAAGGACAACAATTTCAACAATTTCAGTTTCATATGGCATTTATTTGTCCTTAACTCATAGTCATAAGGCATTTTAAGTAATACATGTCTGATCTCAAACTATTCTCTTTTAACATATCAAAACCCTTTTCCTAATTTTCAATTTCAGCCTCTTTGTGCTTTAACATTTTCAGTTCGGTATCACGTTCAGTTGCAAGCATTTCCTTCTCTCTACGTAGCAGTTTAATTCCTTCCATGGTAATGTTCATGGGTAATCCAGGAAAAGGTCGTTTACTACGACTTTCGTTGATTGTGGGAGTGGTGGTATTATTCTCTGGCTGAGTCCTTTGAGAATTTGGCATGTGCACTTGCAATGGTGAACGTGGAGCGGCAGCGGAGACAGATTCTCCTTCTTTGACATTTTTGTACTGAAGCTTTTGTGGTAAAAATGGGAATGAATCGGGATCATGAGAATATTGAATGCGTTTGTAACAATGGTAAGGTGTGAATTTGTGTAAATTTGGACGTAGTACGTTAATGATATCATGTACTTGTTGCAGTGTTATTTGCTCATGATTGACATCCGAATTGGGCACTCGAGGATTGAGTATGCTATCGATGTAGGGAAAGAGATACCAATCACTTTTCTTTTCATTCGTGTCCTTTAATTGTTGTAAACGTTTGCATTCAGCGCTGTGGAAAGTAATAATATCAAATTTAATATTAAAACTACTGGTCAATTAGATTATTATTTGCAATACTGCTTACAGATATTTATTTCTCATTCCATTAATTCGTCGCCGACACTCTTGGCTATTGAATAGCAAACGTCGCTCCTTCATTTCATCCGCAATAGTGCGATGAATAGGTAAGTTTTTATCATAACATGGAATCTCGCTGATATGCCGGCGCCACAATTCTACCAAGCGCAGCTCCTCATAATTGGTCCAGTAGCGCATCCTTTGTTTGCGTGTTAAACTTCCTTTATTATTTTCAACAACTCCAATATTTCAAGATTTCCTGATAGCATTCTCTGAATCAGAGTCACTCATGAAATAATTTTTATGCGAATTAAAAAATTCACTTCTTCTTTTTTCAATATTGTTTGCGTGATCTCTTCTTCTTATAAGAAAAGACATTTACTATAGCAAGAAACAAATTTTCAGCCTTACCAGATCTTGCAATTTTCATGTTCAGATGATATTGTACACAATGTATAAAAAGGGCAATAGAGTTTTATGGAGTTTACACTAGGGGTGATCACAAATGCGCACCCAAAATGCATATTTCTCATTTACACTGGTCTTTTTGCATTATGAATGCGATTCAATTTATAAAATTTGTGAAAAATACCTGATTTAAAACAATTTGCAACAAATGCGAACAAATCTACCATTTCCGTTTACCATTCCTGCTAAGTATTTTGTTAGAATTTTACACTTTGAAAATAATTAAAATCATCATCCGTTATTTTAAGTTGGCGCGCAACAAAAATCACCTCGACTGGCTCGTTGGCCCAGAGGTTAGTGCGCTGGCTGACATCCCAAGAGTCGCGGGTTCGATTCCCGCTCAAGCAAGTCTGGTCCTGTACTTTTCTAATTACCTCCTCCCCTTCTTAACTTTCCCTTGAGCTGAACGCTTCTGTCGCTATTGCTCATATTAAATACTAGCTTATAATTTGTAATTATAATCTTAGTTCTAATAAATAAATAATAAATAATAATTGGTTAAGTACAATATTTATTCAAATTCAGTTCTCGATACTATAAACTATTTACAGGCTGAAACTCCCTTTAATCTATTTAAAGACTTAATTCTGCCAAGAATATTGCATACGTGGCTAGAAGTTTTCTTGAAAGCTTACCCCCTTTGAATACTAACTACTATGGTCATTGGTTCAAGTAATGAATTTGGTGACTATACCTTACCATATGCACAGCACATTCCTCATTGCTTAATATATGGACACAGCAATGCAAAGATAATTAATTTATCTAACATATTTTCCCCTTAAGAAAGACTCTATACAATCTTGCCTCCCATTTCAGATGAACTGGTTTCATTAGTGCGTTCTCGATTATTTTACACTGTTACTATTAATTGCTTGGCTTTTTCAGATAAATGTGCTTAAGCAACACTCGTTTCGTTTGCGACTGTTTAAGTAGACAGAAGAAGCATCGTCTAGTTTCTAGTCTTGTAATACGTACATATATCTTGACATTTGTCTATTCTTTATAAAAGATATTTGACAGAAGCTAACATTAACTGCTTCTTTCATATATTTTAAGTAAATCTAGCAATATATTTGATTGAAAATTATATAGACGTGACTCATATTCAAATGATAAATAAATTTACTTTTGTATTGAATTGACGGGCAGTCTTAATATACAAAATTTCCCAAATAGTTTTGCATCCTTATATATACAAATATACATTGCATATTTCAAAAATTACAGGAAATATTTATCTGGCCAGTTTGAAATCATATGATATAATAACAACTTTATAATTATTGACAAAATAATACTAATTAAATTTAACAAAAGGGTAGCATCGGCTATGCTGAAGTTGTCAAACTCTTCATACTCCCCTAGAACACGTTTTTGCCAACGCTCGTATGATTGAATATTCAGAAATATTTGATTATTGATTTGACTTATGTTTACATAGGGACCGAAATGTTTGTATGGGAGATATACGATCCAGTAATCGTATGATCTTAAAATTTACGCATTTTATGGATATTAATTAGAAACTTATAGTATCTAAATTTTAGTTCAATAGGACAAAAAAACAAAGAACCTGAATTTGGATTTGTATGGGAGCTACCCCTTCTAGTAGTCTGATGCCGATAAATGTATGGCGTTTGGTAAAACGAAAACTCTAGCTTCAAAACTGAGGGACTACTTCCATACATACAGACGGACAGATGGACATGGCTTAATCAACTCGTCTGGACGATCTGATCAAGAATACATTTTGATACTTTATGGAGCCTCTGATATCTCTTTCTGTTTGTTATATACCTCATGACAAACTTATAATACTATTCACTGTATGATGAGTACAAATAAATTCTTAGTTTTTCTTACTTAATCAGATAAATTATTCGGCATCTCCTATCATAAAACACAAATAACAAAAGATATTTCACTTAAAAGACTATTACCGTTTCGAATAATTCGAACAATAATTTTGTGCTTCATAAAGCCATTTTCATTCAGTATTTATATAATCATTTTGTTGTTATAATTTAATCAAAATACATAAAAAAAAATACATGCTAAAAAAACAAAAAAAAAAATTCGTTATATTTTTTGTTTATTAAATTCCCTAAAGAGAAATTACATTGGAAATTGACATTAATATAAAAAACCAAGAAACCTCCGATTGAGTGAGATATAAACTATTTTTCTTAGAATCAAATAAATAATCTTTATACTTCATACAGTTTCCTGTTTTTTTTTTCCCAAAATAAAATTATTAACCATAAATATAATTCAATTGACATCCAATAATATTTCCTTGAATATGTTTTCCATACAAATAAAATCTGAATGAAAGCAATAAAAACAGAAATACATAGTTCAATTGTTTTTTAAATTTATTAAAATGTGTAAATTTGATATTTTTGTCGTTTCCTTATGGTAAACATGTGATAAAACATCATTTAAAAAATTTGTTTTATTTTAATTTAATTTAAATGAAAAAAACTAAAACAAAATCCAATTTAATATTGTAGAATGTGTAAACTGAAAAGGTTTCTGAATTTATTTTTAATTAAATTCTGTACTATATTTACTCATTTACTTACTTTTAAAGCTATCAGTTCATAATTTGGTTGAGTCATAGGGACAAATTGTTATGAAAAATTTGTAAGTATAATAAAGGGGCAAAAAAAAAAAACTTCAAAGCGTTAAAAGGTTAATTTCCTTTTGTCAGTTTGGGTCCATATTCTGCTTTTATTAATGAATGTAAAAATTTTTTAATGCTTTTTTAAGTGTGGGGATAAAGAAAGAATAAAGTTGTTGGCAATGCAGGAAAAATACTAAATGCTAATATAAACAGATTTATGTAGGTTTAATGAATAGACCAGAAAATGTATGTATGCATATTTTTTAATAACTGGAAAAAATGTTGCAACTTCATCTTTTGCTTAAATTTATAACCTTGAAGTCTAGAAAGAAATAAACCGAAATTAAAAAAATTCAAAAAGAAAATTTATTTTTAATCCATTGTAGTTGTGACCCTACTTACTCCTATAAAACCTTCTGCCTTTCAAGGAAATAAATATCGCGCATACGCAGCGTCAGCTGCAAACAAATAACAGCATATTCTTTGCAGAGATAAAAGGCAGTGAAAAGAATGAGAAAAACACATAAAATTGCATATTGCAATGGAAAAGACTATCCGAAGATCTTCCGTTCAACTTGCTTCATTATTATCACCATCACCATAGTCATCATAGATGACAACAGCATCATCATGCATAGTCTTCATTGGCTTTTCTGAGCGCACTCCATCCCATCTGCTCCCATTCCTATTACTATCTTATATCAAAGCTTTTCATTTTCATTAATCTTTTGGCCGCAGTATTTATGCATGTATGTATGTGTTCATAAGTGTGACTATGTCTGCCCAACACAATGCTGACATATTGATACTTTATGGTAGATAAGCACACGAACAAAAGGCAACAGCAAAAGGCAACTAGGATGTGTAAAGAAACCGCAATATAACCGAGAATGATGGTTAACACACACATTTAGATAAACACATACATATTCACATGAATGACTATGCATATGTACCATATAGTATGTACATAATTGAAGGCCATTTTCCATATTTCATTTGCTTATTTTATTTTCATTGTTGTTGCTTTACTACTTTTTCAGCTTTCTAGATTGTCTATATGAGTACATGTGCACATATAGTAAGTAACAACATACATCAGTTAGAATTCGTTAGTACACGCATATGTTGACCTCCTTTTATTCCCAAATTTACCCACATTTTGATATTCGCTACCACTTTGTTACGATTCCATTCGATTCAATCCAATCCCGTTTACTTTTGCATATTTTTGCTGACTTGGCAATTACTCAGTCAACGTTTGTACAATATTTTTCTCTTTTCTAGCTGTCCGTCTGTCAATCTGTCTGTCGTTTAAAATGCCCAAGATAGCAATATTTTTGTCTTTAGTATGTTTCGTGCTCATCGTTATATGTTGTTTACATTTTTTTTCCTTTTTCTTGTCCAATCAAATTTTTTTTTTTTTTTGTTTTTTTTTGTTAAGCTTCAAGTGTTTTTCTTTTGGTATTCACTCATACTGAAATTCGATTTCAGTTTTATTGTTTTGGGACTTTCACATTTCTTTTCATTACCTTTCTCTTTTGCCTATCTTGTCAAAGTTTTTGGCTTATGCATAAGTTATACGCCCGGAGCATACGAGTGGCTTAGTTGGGAATGTCCAAACTACTATTTGCTTTGCTAAAGGTATCGCATAGAAGCAATCAAATTTATGATGGTCTTACTCAAGGCGTCACAGCGTGGAAATATAATACAAAACAAAAAAAAAAAAAAACAAGAAAAAACAATATTCAACACAAATAATCATAGCGAAGTGTTAAGTTATTGACTTATGGTGATTACCATAATCAAAGTTTGACATTACCACAATCAAAGTGTCAATTTGATGTGAAGTTAAATAATCTAACTTACTAAATCTAATTTAAGAGTTACTTCTTAAAGATAAGAAAGTTTGTTATAAGATATAAATTGATGGCATTTAGGTAAACTTCCAGGGAAACTAAAATGTAGGTCAGAAAGACAACATCGGTTGAGTCGATGGGGTTACACATTATAGTTAGAATAGATCAGATAGTGGAATTATTATATATTCATACAGGATTCATTATTAACTAATAATGCAAAAACTTGTAGCGCAGAAAAACTTTTGATCTACAGTCAAAAAACCAAAATATAGCCTCAGGTGCATAGCAAAGTCTAGAAACAAGTTCATAGTTAATGCCAATATGATTGGATAACTGGGTTGGATAAGAACTTTGAGAAAATTATAATCATGGAAATTTTAAATTTTTCATTACAATTCTTTTTAAAAACCTAAAAAAAAATCACTAAGCATCCAACTTAATAGAAATCTATATTATTCCTTGTAATTGAAGTTGAAACTTTAATATAAAGTCCTTTTAACAAATTTTCCAAACAAGTTACTTTTCTAACTCAACTCCAATTCCGACAAAATTTAACTCCTAAACTAACTTTAATACTCACATACAATACTATGTTAGTTCATGAGGATAAACTAAAATGCTTTCATTATGCAAATGATCTTTTGCGATTATTTTTGCTTTTATTACAAATAGCGAGCTCTATGTTTACGCTATGGTCGGTCGATTATTGTCCTAGACGAACATGCGGTAAAAAAGCTGTTGATGTCAACTGTGCGTTTAAGTTTCGCCAACCGAATCGAATTGTGTCCTTCTCATGTTAATCCCGACTAAGTGCGTGCATTAATAGCATATTTCGGAGTTTTAAACAAAGACCCAGACAAAAGCAATAAAACATTTTGCCAAAACCAAGCCAAACTACAAGCAAAACAACGAAACAACAATAAATGAATAGAACGAGAGATTGAAAGGGAATTGAGAGAGTGAAGGCATATTTAATTGTTTGCCACCATTTGCTATTTTCGCACCATTTATTGCCAAACAAAGAGGCAGCAAGCAATAAAACTAAGTATTAAGCACAAAAGTAAGCTTTAAATTGTTGTTCCATCGACACATGTGAGTGTGGAGAATCTGAGTGAGTGAGAGAGATCGTGATTGCTACTGCTATGTGCAACCTTAATTGCGCGTCAACGCTATTCGGTTATGCAATTAGTGTTACTAATATAAACACCAAAAAGGCAATAAACGCACAGTAATAGATATGTAGATACATGAATACATATGTATGTATGTAATTATGCATTCGACTGATGACTGCAAGAAAGTCAGAGTGTTGCCTCTGTAAGAGAAATTGTATGCTTGTTTAGCAGCATTAAACAAATATGTAAGTTGATTAGATTTTCATTTGTTGGCAAATTGCGAATATCATTCGTTTTCCCCGAATCCACTTACTTAATTCAATACTTGAAGCTTGTGCCAGTTCACTCAGAATGAAAACATTCACTCATTTATTTATTCATTCATTTATGCACTCATTTCGCACATGAGAATTTCAATAAAGACATTGATTTTCATTTCACATCTCATGCATTTGTTTGCATATTGTAATGACTTCAGTGCCAAAGGGTGCCATGTGGTTTGACATGTTGTGGTTCTGGTGGCAAAAGATTTGAGTGAGTAGTTGAGTTTGATGTGAATCTAACATTTATTTTCCACATAATTACATCAAATTGAAGCCAATCGAGCTGCCATGCTTAGATTAATTGTTATGATACATAAAAGTATGTACTGCTTGAAAATAAAAACTAAGACAAATCGTAGTCTCATACATATCTTATACATATGTGAAGAAGAAGTTTCTTAAGTGAATCGATTATGTAACTACAATGAAGATGTCAAATTTCAAAGGACACTTCAAACTAATATTTTCGGATATGCCTGTACCAGACGACGAAAATATGTTGTTGGCAACGTTTGCAGATGACATGGCCATTCTAACAAATGACGGCTCTCGCAAAGTGTCGGCTGATAAAACTCATCCTACTTGCGAAGATTCCATTGTTGGGCCAAACGTTGGAACATTGGCATTAATGCAGAAAAATCAATGAACTGTATATTTACATTAAGACGCAACGCTTGTCCAGCTATAAAATACGAATCAAGTGTCATACCACAGGTGGATAAAATTCAATACCTTGGCTTAATTCTTGATAAACGTCTCACTTGGCGCGCCCATGTAAGAAGTGTCGCTGCCTGTTGCTATCAGAAGTTGCGCAGACCAGATTAGCTTTTGAGCGGTAATAGCAGGTTACCTTTAAATAGCAAACTGCTGATTTATAGGCAAGTGGTGGCTCCTGCCTGGCGCTATGGCATAAAGATATGGGGTTCCACTGCTAATTATAATATTCAAGGATTCAGGCCTGTCAAAACAAAGTTCTTCGTCGCATATATGGAGCTCCGTGGTACATGAGAAACTCGAATCTGCACCGAGACTTGAAGACTTCAACTGTGCTAGATGAAATAAATTTTCTCAGCAGTACATATAACGCAAAACGGCATCGCCATCCAAACACACTGGTAGCTTCCCTTTGCATCAATTCATCACACAGACCCCTTAAAACACTTCATCCTAACGATCTCGTCACAAGGAGAGCATGAATACCAACTTCCATTGAATTCTATTCCTACCTCATAAGTCTATGAAGAGCTCATCATTGTTCACCAAATCACACCAATGTTAGAAGGCGGATTCCGCTGTTAATGTTTATCTATTATGCATTTTTATTGTCAAAAAAAAAAAAAATCTAATACTTAATTACAGTTTCCCTTAAAGTTCATTTATCAGGCTTGATTTTTACAAATCACTACATCTCACCTTACTCGGCAAATATCTTTTAGATCATTTCTCTTTCAGTCACTTTCTCATTCCTTCTTATTTTTACATCTTCATTATAATATAGCAACGTAATATTTTCTTGTTATTCATATTTTTTTCATATTTTATCCTCTATTTTATATTTTATTCACTTATTTTTACACACCTAATTATTATACTTATTATATTGTAATTACTTGGCTCAGACTCGAAATCTCAATTATATCATATAAGACCTTATCATCTTACTTACCAAAAAAGCAACAACAGAAGACCATAGTATACAAAGTGATGAATATAATGCGTACATCGGTACGATCAAAAATGTATTCACTGGAGCTCTCTGCCTCCTCAGTATTCGGCACACCGGCACTATCATTATTAAAACTAATACTGTCTGAATTGACAACATCTGAAATTGAAGTACTTCCACCAACGGCAGAAGCAGCTGCTGAAGATGCGGTAACATAACCGACAGAAACAGGATTAATAGAACCTGAAGATGTTAAAACACTACCAACTGGTGACACTTCCGTTGCGAATGATGATGACGATGATAAGGTTACAGCATCGACTAATATGGTAAAATCCGATGTGCTTGTGTTGCTGCTTATTATACTGTTATTATCTGCATTCATTGCAATATCCTCCTTGTTGTCACTACTGTTACTATAACCATTGGCAGCCATTGTTGCAACAACCGAGAGCATTGTATGCCAAAGCAATATTGACAACAGACCGATGGCAACGGAAGTTGTGTAACGCATCTGTGTTGTGCTTGTTTTAGTTGCAGTTCTGGCGTTGCGTTTAAACTTGGCCAATGAAAGTGGTGGCAACTCAGACGTACCCACAGAGGCAAAGGAACCTTCATTAGAAGTAGTAGCAACATAATGATGCAGGTCAACCAACAATGCCGTCGATGACATTGTCATTCCTGTACTTTGGTGGGTTAAGTTGTTGTTCGACTTTGCTTTTAGTGTTTGTTGCTTAAGCTGTCTGCTACTTCGGCATCCATGGCCTCGTCGTAGTCCTTGTTGTTTATGTTTAATGCAGGAAATGATACAATTTGTTGTTCTTATCTTGCTGGCTCTTCTGGCTGAAGAAGGTAAAGGACTCGTTGCCGTTGCCGTTGCCGTTGCCGTTGTTGTTTCTATTCTCAATTTCGATGTCATGTTTGTCGTATTCATTATCATTCTGAGCCTTTCTTCGTCGACTTCGTGCTTCGTTTTTCTCGGTTTATGTCTTAGTTTTTTTATTTGTTGTTGTTGTTATTAGTATCTTTGTTTTTTGTACTCTATATTGGCGTTACACACATCGTTGATATCATTAGCTACTAGAAACACAGCACATACATTTGCCTTGTAGATCTTCCTCCTATCGTGCAGCTCAGTTTAACATTAATTTGCACAGTTTGGTTGGTGGAGCTCCGAAAGATTCTATCTCATATTAGTAGTAGGATAGCAATAACCGCATCCTTATTAATCTCTGCATAACAAATTAGTATGTGCTAATGACTGAGCAGAGTTGAGCTGGAAGAAGAGAGAATCATAAAAGAAAGTTGTAGTAGTTGAAAGTAAATAACTAAGTTTTGATACTGTAGAATTACAATTAAAAATTAGGTCAAAATTATAAAATCCAGTTTAATAAGAAACTGCAAAATTCTACATTTAATTTAATTAATTTTTGACTTGCATGAGACTATGAATCGTTAGATCTCATTTACTCACTTATCTACAGGTTTAATCTAAAATATCTGGGCTCAAAAATAAAGTGAAACTGTAATAAATAGTTATTACTATAAACTGAAATACAGAAGTAACAATACAATCGATTTCAACGAAAGTTTATAAAGGACTCGTACACCCGTATGCATTCATTGAGAATAAATTTGTATCTATAACCTCCGTTGAAGCGAAGTAAGGACTCTATTTAGATTAATAAAACTATATTCACATAAAAAACAAAAACTCTACATAATTGGACAATAAATATTTACCATTTCCCAAACAAACTCCTTTATTTTAATAACACAATTTGATGGTTACTTCAAGTATTTCATGTTTCTTCTACAATTTGTTAAACTAAACAATGCAGAAGGCTTAGTAGCACTTTTAAAAATGAAAATGTTAATTGGGGCATGTAGTTTTGTTATTATAATATTTCTAATACACAACTCGAACATCGACAATTACATTGAAAATGCTAATATTACTAATATTGCTTACCTGTCTGTAAGTCGCAACACAAAAAGAGGATAATAAAGACGGCCAACGAATAAATGTACAAGTTTATAAAAAAAAAAAAAAAAAAACATGGTAAAATGAATGCTTTAATCATCATTATTAAAAAAAAAACAAAAATAAACAAAAATGGCAAAAACATGAAAGAAAAGAAATAAAAAGGTAAATTTTTTACGAGAAGGGCTTTAGGTACGTGAATGAATGATGTGTCACAGGATTTAAGTGGCATTGCAATGGCATGTCCTCGTGCCAATTGCTACACATTTTCACAAAATGTTCGTTCATGCATAAAAACCATAAAAAAAATTGTGTAAAAAACAAAAATCTGCAGCGAAAATGACGTACATCATCACAATCATGCAATCATCAGCAACATCATCGTCATAGTGAGCTCTAAATGAAGATATAAATAACAAATAATGAAAAACCAAAACAAATCAATTAAGCAAACGAATTTCCAAATACAAACAATTATTTTAAATATTATTAATGCACAAGGATCATTTAATTTTATTTTTATGTGACTCTTAAAATTATGATTGCTTCCATTTTGGATGCAACAATAAATGCCGCCATTCAAACTGAAATGGAACTATAATTATATTGTAAATGAAAAACAATAAAAATACCGTCGAACTACATGAACGAATAAATATTGTAAATAAATAAATGAATCAATGAAGGAACGACAAAATGGTGGTTAATTGACAATCATAAGAAATTTGCTGATTACAAATTTCTCAACGTGAAATGGCATAAAATAATTGTGGCAAAAAAGCTTTGTGGTAATATTAATTTATGGCTAACACAGCATTAAGGACCAACAAAATATTGTCACATTTTAGGCTAATCAGCTTCAATAACTTAATATTATATTTATAAACAAAATTTACCCACATATTCTGTTTTACCTAATTAACACTGACACATGTTGCTGACAGTTCACAAATGCACTGAAAAATATGCATGAAACAACCTCAAATTATATGTCCTTATACAATTCAATCAAAATTTATAATTTAAAATCAATATATACTCACACTTCAATAAACCAAAAATAAAACCACTAACCATTGGCTCTGACATACCTCTGGCATCCAAAAAGTGGACGAACACAAAACATGCAATTGACAAAATTATAATTTTCAGTAATTTGTTATAATTAAGGAATTTACGAAAGCGTATTAACATATGCCACTCGTATTTTCGTAAACTTTTAAGGGTAATTTTGTTATTGCCCTTTATTGAAACGCTTATGACATTTTGTACGAAACAATGGTCAATTAGTAAACTCACTCATAAGCTTATACGGTTTATGGCATTGACACAGTTGCGTGAAATCTCCTTTTGATTTATATACAATAGTTGTAATTACTATTTCCTATTGTTTGTTAAAATGTAAAATTTTGAAATTATTTACAATGTGACTGCATTGAATTTCAACTGGAAAGCTCACAAACTGAAACTAGTCTGTCCTAAAAAAGGGGAAGAACATTTAATAAATATTCTATATATTCGGAGACTGTTTACGCTAGTGGAAAAGATATGAAAAGGAACTCTATGCTTTCAACTACAAAACAATAAACCAAATGGGGGAATTCTAACTTGAAAACATAGTTATTTTTATTTTACACCATTACATAATAAGTAGTGGGACTAGTACCATCACTTGCTTGTTGACAAGCTCAAAGCTCAAGTATCTATGGCTGCAGTACTATAATATCACTTATGTGTAATATTATCCGACAAGAGAAATATGTGCGGCAAACAACACGAAAATAGCTACCAGCTACGGGAATTGCTGAGGAAAAAGGTAAGTAAGGTAAACCTGGTGTTGTTGCAACCACCTGGTCTTGTGTCGTGCTATGCCATTTTGTGGTATCGGGGTATGTGATATGTAGTTATGTACTTAGTGCGCTTGAACAGAATTGGCATTAGTTGACAGTTGGCTCAACTAGGTGAGATATATATGTGTGTACTCGTACGTTTACATGTGTATGGTTATACATATGTGTTGCACATATGAATATACTCGTATGCATGTTTGTGTTTTGTTAGGTCCTTGTGTTATGTTATGTGACACTAAAATGTTTATTAGCTGCAGTGTGGAATGCAAACAAAGGCTTGGCTATGATTGCACTAACAAAGGAAAACGTTTAGTAAGCGTTAAAAAATAAAAATCAAATAAATTAAACGTGAAACTATGCAACTATGCTGTATTTAAAGTCCATAGTTATTTAGTGATTGATGGTATTCGATATTTAGGATTTTATATTGTTGTAACTGATGATGCCAAGATATCCCGGAAATGAGCAGCTGAGCGAAAGAAGAATACGATATTTGATCGAGAAAAAAGACTGCATAATATGGCTGTTATTGAAGAAAAGATTCACGCCAATGAACAGTTAGCTAAAGTAATTGTGCCACGCAAGCAGTTTTTTCCAGAACAACATCTTCTTTATTTTGACTTGTTTGGAAAATGAATAACTTCTTCCAAAGAGAAAGGAATGTTTTTTTTTTTTCGATGATCGAAGATTTGCCTTAAAAAAATGGCAATTTCTTTTTAAATATATCCGCTTATAAATTAAAACAACGTATTTCAAACAACTTTCATTGGTTTATTTAATTTATTTCAAAATTAATTATTATATTTTGTTATGTTTCGTTGGAGGCTAAACTACCCTGACACACTATTGTAAACTGTATCCATCTGGTCGACAACAATTCCGCTGACGCTTGCTTCCCACGTTGAAGTGTCAATTAACATGATATTCGGATGTCCGCCAGCTATTTTTATAGTTGCAAGCTGCATTATGTCAACTGATATAAAAATGGATCCTCAAATAAGTATGAGAGCAAAATGTATTTTTTCATGAAGAAGAAATACATAATATCCACTTTGTGTTAACAACAGTATTTATAAAAGGATTTTACAATACTCACGGTGACCCGAACCTTTCATTTATCCAAATAGTTACCACGCATGATATTGTTTAATTTCTTTCTGTATTATAATGTTCGCTGAGAGCGGAGCAACAGAGAGATAGAGTCTATTATTGTTGTTATTGTATTGTGTTCAAAAAAAAGAACCGATTGCTTATATATTTAAATGAAACCCATTATGTCAATTTCAAGACCGTAGGATTATAAGGGGAAGATACCTAAGTCTATGAAAATTGTCTTCTCTGGACTAATCGCTCACATACAAAATTTGTTGCTGGATATCTGCGGATTTGAAATTTAAGAGAGGACTACGAGGACTATACAATTTTCATAATCACCAGCATTGTAAATTGTAAGACCCTAAGATTGCTCAGTGAGTTCAAATATATTTATACGAAATGATAGATAAACAGAACAAAAATAATGCAACATAGCAAATTGTTTCTAATAAATACAGGTAAGATCCATATAGGTCAAATCGAAAAATATTTATAATTGAACAGTATCTGATTCGTGTGTGAATAAAGTTTCCAAAAAAATAAAAGAAGATTTTACCCGAGCAATGCTCGGTCGTCCGGTACTATGCTTTAAGTTAATGAAAGGAGTAAAATGGTTTTTATTACACAATGTTTATTCAGCACTGTGCTTCTTTAACGTCTGTCAACAGAACAGTCTGATCAGTTGGACGTTTGGAAACAGAGTGATCGACAAGCGAGGACTACTCAAGCATAAAGCCAAACTTTAAGCTGAAGCGGGGTTTCGTTTTTCACAATAGAAAAGGAAAAGAACAACATCGAAATACAAAAAAAAAGATAAAGAAAGGAATTGAAATGCAAATGCCCTACTTCTTGCAACACTTAATTTTCTATTCAACTTTGAACTCCATTGCATGAATCTCACATTTCAGACCCAAGTACAATAACAATTTGCTTCAAATGTAGTATAAGAGTGCACTAGCAATTTTCTTTTTATTGCACACCCTTGTCAACTCTACCATATTCAACTTATAAGTACAAACATTGTTGATTTCCATTTTGTGCCATTTGCTAGAGCAAAAGTGTTGAAACGTTCACACCAAACAACCAAAACAGGCTTCAAACTCAATCATATTATTTTTAATAATGTGCAGCATACTTTTAGGTTACAAAAACATACTACGTACAATCCTTGCATGATTCATTGTTATGTTGTTGTTGCATTAGTAGCGGCTGTCATTGCCATAACTCAACATACATACAAACATTCATACAATAAACAAAATCTTGTTAAATTTGATCGCTATTGATGAACATTTGCTGTCAATACAATTTGAAAATATTGCGAGTAGTTTATTATTATTGTTATTATTATTGTTGATTCACATGAAGTCTTGCAATATTCTAGTAACTTGCCTGTGATATCCTCACATAAACTTGCCTTCAATAACCTCAATTCACTTTAACAAAGCTGTCGCTCAGTATGTCATATACACAAATAACATGCATATTTTCTAAATCTTATTTTGAATTACAAATCATATCTGCATATCTACACCTTTACTTATTAGGTACTTTTGTGCTACAATAACTTTAGCACTTGAAATTATGCGCTTTGTTGGCATCATTTATGGTTTGCAAAAATAATGTTCCACTAACCCAATCGCTATTTCACTTTAGAGTTTAAAGTTGCGAATCTGGGTTAAATTGAGTATTCAAATAGCACAACATTTTATTGCTCAAAGAAAGACTTTCGCTGCTTATTCCATCCAATTGACTACTTTCATACAAATCAAGCGTAACAAGCACAAGTACAATTCGCTTTTGCATATTTTTTCTTTATTCTATTCTGAGAGTTTGAAAATTGCCAGCGTTTGTATTTATTAATAAATTATTTACTACGTGATTTATTTTTTCGATTTTCATGGAATTGGATTGTTGAATAATTGAGTATAGATAAGTAAATATTTTTATGATAATTTATTGATTGACTTGTAAGAGAGAATACTTAAGAGAATACATGTTAAGTAATCAGAGGCAAAGGAATATGTCATTTACTTAGTTGAATGTTTTGCTTATTTTGTTTAGTTGGATTGAATTAGGTGATTAATATATTTTGCTATATTAAATTCTTTCCTTATTTCACGTATAAATTGAATCATTATAAGAATACATAAACTTATAATGGTTAAAAAAATTTTGGTCAATGTTTGCCTTCAATTTGTTACTGGTAAAGAAAATTATTTTTAGAATAAATATAATTACAGGACTGTAGTGAAGCTTAGTCAGTCCTTAGTTTTGAACTGTAAAGTAACAAACATACAAAATATAAACAACAATAAAGCGAGCGCAGGGCAATAAATTGCCAGGAATAACAACATTCGACAGTTGTGAAAGAATAGATGTACCAAATAATCAATGTATCTACTACAGTTTTGATTTGCGCTGTTGTTCTTATGCTGGCACTTAACTGTTAACTTTTAAATACAAGTAGCGAGTTCAATTAATTTCATAAGCAAAACAAAAGCCGGTTACCCCACTTGCGTAAAAGATGCTGATCTGATCAGACACAAATCAACAAGATATCACTTACAAAAAGAACGCCGACAAGATCGAACGCATCAACTCGACTGTGTGACGTCTTTATCCATCTCTCTGATATGATAGTAAATTGCAATGAGTGTTGATACTCTCAATACTTATTTATTTTATTTATTTATTTATTGGAACTAAGAAAATTATTACAAATTACAACTTAGTATTTAATATGAGCAATAGCGACAGAGGCCTTCAGCTCAATGGAAAGTTAAGAAGGAAAGGAGGAAATTAGAAAAGTGCAGGACCAGACTTGACTTAAGCGGGACTCTCAATATATTGTTAATTTTACTTTGTCTTTACTATAACATTTCGATCTTCCTACTTATTATTTTTATACAAGAACGCGCTTTGCTATGCCCCGGCATTGGTAGCTGTTTTTGTAGCTCTTGATGTTAGAACTCGGTTTCGGTCTTGTTAAAATCTATTTCGAATGCTTTTAAAAACTAGCGATCAAAAAGATATATGTGACACGGACTACTGACAGATTTTAAAATATGCCTCTGTCTTATATGGATTCACCCAAACTTATTCATCCAAACTTCACAAAAACACTCTCCGGACTATGCTAGAGTTTCATTGAAAATTTTATCAAAATCGGTCCAGCCATTTAGCAATCCATAGGATACATACAAACATATACACCTCCAATTTTATATGGGTATAAATAAAATAAGATAAATAGGTAGATAAATAGATATAAATTAAAAACTTTTAATTGAACGCAAGAAGTAGACTAATATTTGCATAAACAGATACAATTATATCCAACCGAACAATTCAATTGTATTTTTGAGTTGCTTTCATTTTGTTATTTTTGGATTGAATGACTCATCGTAAACATTTTCACAACGAAGATCTGAATTGTATTTTAAATGCTGAGCCAAAATAACTTGTCATCAACTTCCTTGACATTCTGTAACTTCCACAAACTTTTTTTAATGTGTGCAAAACAAAAATTTTATCTCTCAACTTGCTTTAAAATATCATATCCAACTATTTTGTATCTAATATCTTTTTTCGACTACTTTTTAAGCTAAATTGTTTGTTTCGTGAGGAAGAAGTTGCATGAGTTGAGCGACTAAATAACATGCTTCCTGCGGAAATTGTTTTTCGCTTTAATGAGTTTAGGAAGTGCCACATTTAGTTCAACAACTTTTAAAGTATGAGGAAAGATAAAATACCTTCCTTAAATTCCTCAATGCAGCGGCTCCTAAGCTTAGGTAGTCCGCAGACCATTTCTTGGACTTCTCTGCCTCTCAGAATTATAGCTCATCCCCAATGAGCCTTATTTTCTCGACGATAGTATTTATGGAAGTCACAATTCTTTCGAATTGTAGCCCGAATCTCCCAAATGAATGGGACAACTACTCTCTTTTTTTATTAATTCTTATTTATAATAAATAAGAATATATTATTTACAAAGTTTGACAACTTTGTTATGTTAAAGAATAATAGTACATTGGACCCCCTGTTATACACAGTTTAAGAACCGCAGCCCTTAACTACATACGAGTATGTGTGTGCATGCATACTTGATTGTGGATTAGGGATTTAATAACATGTAAGTGTGCAATAACTTCACAACTACTAATTTACAATTCCCAAGAGGCATCTTATCAAATTGTCCTCTTCGCAACAATTGAACATGATTTTCACATTTTATTTTTCATTTTTAGTTTCTTAGAGCAACAGAGAAACTTTTTTAATTTTACTTTCATAAAATAACATGTCACGAAATAAGCCACAAGCAAACAACAAAAACAATGAGATAATAATAAATATTGCCAAAAAAAGTCAGCAAACAAACAAAAGCAGTGATGTGTTGTAGCAAAATATATATATTGTAGTTGGCAATGTTGAAATACAATAGTTCCAATCTTCTCCTTTCCATTGTTGATGTTTTGCTTTTTTTTTTTTGTGTTCCTTGTTGTAGTTATATGTTTTGTTTTGTTTTAAATTAAAAGATAAATACAAAAATGTCAAAAGTTAAAGCGAAATTCAACAAATACAATTTCTGTTCTCTACTTTTAGGCGCACAAGTGTTGGCAAACTCTTTATAAGTTTTTGTTGCAAAGACTTTACAGCAAACCAAGTGTCTCGTTTTTATTCCTCAGCCAAACGAATGCGTGTTGCATGTCACAAGAGGCTGAATGCTCACTGACTGCGGCTGAATGGCTTACAAAGTATCTTCAGACTAGCGTGGCTTGCATTCTGGCTTTTAATGCCATTGCTGTTGCATAAAGACAATCTTTCGCGTGTTTGAGACCGGTACCGTGTAACATCATAGTGTTGCACACACAAAATGCTTATTTTTTCAATGGGTAACAACTGCATTTCAGAACACTTTCCTCTATCTCTGCTTCTTCAAGTGTGTATGTATCTCTGTGAAAGTGTGTGAGTGTGTGTCTGTATGTTTTTATGTGTTATTTGTATCTGCCTGTGCAATCTTCATGTTTGCGCAAATTGTGCTGAAGTAAGGACATTAAGTGGTAATTGAGTGTGTACGAACGAACAAGCGAACGAAGAACGTGAATGAAATATGCTTGAATATTGCTTGAATTTATTTTTAAATACAAGTCCAAAGAAAGCATAAAATATATGGTAAAAATACCATGAAATATCTATACATATGCATGATTTATGATGGCATTTGTTTGAATTCGCGTATCCTTTCTTGTTTGCAACTCAAAAACGATTAAGTTGCATAACTGACTAAGTAGACTCGTTTAGTAAGTCTGATTAACTTGTAAATCTTCTTTATAGAATAATTAAATATTTCTTTGCATAGAAAAGAAAGTTTCAAAAGTATCTTAAGTGTTTGCAAATTGTTTTTGATGGTAAAAATAATGCGAGTACTTAGCACCTGAGACGTCAATTGATTTGTTGTTATTATGTGCTTCTATGTTAAAATAAACTTTACTTGTAAAAATTTATAGTAATTCTAATAGATGTAAAAATTTTTAAGGCTTTATTCTGTGCCTCAATAAAAAATTGAAAGTATACTTTCAGACAGTCAATTTACCTCATTTTATATGAATACAAAGTGTTGCAATATATATTTATAAAAAATTTAAGTTTTTATGTTGCGCATTGCAAACTGAAAATAAGAAGAAGAAGAAGATCGAGCATTGAGTTTATATACATAATAAAATTTTACAGCATACATTTAAGAGGCATCGCATTGCGGAAATTTAAATTGGATATACGAAAAATGCCAAATAAACATTTAAGGATTTTAGCTTAAGCTTTTAGCTAAAAACTTTGACAAATATGTAATGTTAATTTCTAAGGGTAAAAACTTTACCATAAATCATTCTCGACAAATGCGTCCATGATATTAGCCCATTAGATTATTCTTACTTATTTTTAAACAACAGTTTTTTCTTTGTTCACGTTGATAAGGATCACAGTATTAATATGAATCAGTTGGGTTATATTGCCTTCCTTTAGGCAAGTTGGCAAGCTATTCATATTCTTCAATTTTTTTTTGATACTTTCTGACCAACGACTTCTACATGTAACTTTTAAATATCATTCAGAAATTTCTTTTCAACTATGATGAATTCATTCCACATTTGTTTAAAACCTTCCTCATGTTCCCTCATCGTTGCTTCAATTAGCCACCGGATAATCCTTGAAGTTTAAGATAACGCTTTGAACATCACTTTAATTGATGATGGGTTATGCGAGCAATAAACAATGGCTAAAACATGAAATCTACAAATAATTCCACGAACTCAGATCATAACGAATTATTTTAATTTTTTTCAACCACAGAAAATGTGAACAAAATCTAACATTTTAAATTGGAAACTGTTATATAAATCTGCTCTCGTAAATTGTATTATAGCTCCAAGGAACTGTTATATGTATATATGCACAATGGCTAGAAGCTTAAAATCAAGAATGCAGTTTTCCATTCGAATGGACTCGTATATCTAATGCCTAAAACCACAATTTTTTTTTTGAAGTAATTTCATTATAAAACATGAAATCCGTTTTTAGGCGAATGTAAAGTAAAAATAGAATAGAAAGTCTATGGAAAAAGGAACCGCAACAAAATCAAATCCACGTTTGCATGCAACAACAGCAATTTACATAGAGACACCTACAACAACAAAAAACTGCCACCGGCAGCTTGTAACACGTCGCCTGCATACTTTTAGGCAAATATGCTACAGTATTCTGCACAAAAATAAAATGTAAACAAGGTAGAAAAGCAAGAAAACATTTCCATTCGACCGCTTGTTATTTTTTTTTTTTTGAAATTTCTTTCATCGTCTACTGAACATCTATGTATTTAGACTTGATTCCAATCAAATTCGATGTACCCAAGATAAATGATGTTTAGGTAGGGTATAGGCGGTGAAAAAAATGTAATATAGTACACAAAGTTGTACAAGTTTAGTAAAACTTGTTTGCAGCTTAACGCTTGCGACTAAAAACATGCGAAAAACCGATTTGCTTACATACATATACAGCGTGCGCTAAAAAGTATGCAGCAATATTTTCTTTTCACCCTTTTTATTATTCTCACTCATTCTTCGTACTTTCACGTACTTGTCGAATGCGTTTCTGCCAAGAAAAATAAAACAAAACTAAAACAAAACGTAGCAATGAAATTTTATCTATATATGCATTACAACACTACTCTTGAGACCGAGGAGGACAGACTATTTTAAAGACGAGTTGTTAACGCGCCTGATGGTTGCTTCCCTCTTTTTGTTTTTTTTTAACTTAAAATATTGGCAAATTGGTTCAACTTCGCAGCCAATTTTCTATAGTTTTCGTACTCATATTGCATATTTATAAGCGTAATTTATGTGTGCGGCTCAAGAAAATCTTGGCCGTAGTCACCATGATTACGACACCAATAGACTTTTGACAATCAGGACATGAAAACTGGTTAAATTTTGTTTAACTTCTGCATCTACCACAAAAACCGACTTGTACTAAGTACAAATTTAATGTATGTATATTAAACGTTGCCAATAATGTATCCTTATACTCGTACTTATGTGCAACTCAGCAAGAGTTGGTTGGCTTAAAACTTTTCACGTCAAGATCCGGAAACATAAAGAAAAACGTACAGCTTCCTATTAAAGTTCATTGGAAAAGATTATGTAAAGTTTTAACTGGGTGCATGTTGCCATAGTATTAAGTGGCACCACCAATGCCGATGTCAATTTCGCCACCACTGCAGCCCCAAAGTTCCTGGCCGTGGCTGTCAGTAAAATTTAAAACAAAAATAAGCTTCGGCTCAATGACGGCAAGGACTTCTACAATGACTAAAACGACATGACGATAGCGATGGTAATGTCAGCGAGATAACCCCTTACTTCCGCGTCCTCTACATTGCCATCAACTAGAGATGATATTGGCTCAAAAAGACGAAGATGCTTGAGAAGAAATGCAGAAAAGTTCCAGCTGACGCTGGCTAAATATCTTTGTTGTTAAGCAAACGAAGTTGGCATTAAATTTATGGTGGTAACATCAACCAAAAAATTGCAGAATTGCCAAAAATTATGCAAAACTATTTTAAATTTAGCCGATGATTAAAGTGTTGAAAATATAAAAAATACGAAAGTAAACGAAATTAAACTTTAAATGCATCAAGAATGAAATATTTAAAACCCTGAAAACTATTTTAAATGAAATAATTACATTAAAATAGAATATTGTAGATAAATGCATAAGATTTATAAAATTTTCATCATTTGATTCATAGTCAAAATTTCTAATCATATGTATATACTTGGGTATATAAATATGAATTACTCCTTACTATGGAGTTGAAGAGTACCCAAAACCTCAGCTGATATAAGGATCATAGCTTCCATTTTTATAACGCAACTTCACACCGAGTTTAACACTATACCCATCTGGATGATAACCAACAATTGCCACAACGGAACGTGGGAGTCTCGCCACCCATGGTACCAGACAAAGACTCTGGTCGAACTTCGTATTTAAGTTAAAGAAAAATTTTTTTTTTGTTTGTTGAACACAATATAAGATTGCTTTATTATATGAGCACTTTGTGCTTTTTTCTGTTCATTTGATTAACAATTTCACTCCTGTTTTACTGTAGCGAGTAGCACCAGGTGCTTTTTAGTTCGTTACAATTCAATTGTGTTTTTTCCAGCATCATGTGATTTTCTGTTTATTTAGGTTAACTTACAAAATTCATTACGACCAACACTATGGTATGTGATTTTATTTGACTGCTGAAAACGAAGTCTTTATTGTCATCATTATGTGCTTTCTGACTGACACCTGAATCCAGAGTGATCTAGCGAGAGTATGTTTTTATGAGCAAAACTCAAATGAGGCTTTGTAAATGGCACCAAAGAATAATAAAAAAAATAAGGACATTGCAATGCAAATATAAAAGAACGACTTCGAAATGCAAATAAAAGAAAACCGCGTCTCACAATGAAATTGCGTGGGCTGATAGAATATTTTGGGTGTTAACAATTTGCAATTGGGCTGATGGCCCAAAATGTATTCACTTATTAATTATGGAGAATATTTAGGGTTCCAAATGATAAGTGAAATATTTAATTTAAGCTGATTAGAATTTTTAAGTTTATTCAACATTCATATGTTAAAAGTTGAGCAAATAACACTGTCTATCTAAAATTGTTATTGTATTTAACAAGACACTTCGGTCGGTCTCTCAAAAAATAAGAGTTTCTAAAAAATCAGAAAGAAATAAGAAAACATAAGAAAACACTGTTCAAAACGCATTTTCTTTCCCTTATTCATTGTGTACGCAAAAACTTTTTTTAGGCTTCCTACTATATGAAACCCTATTGCTAAGGCTACGCTGTCCGTCCATCCGTCCATTCGTCTGTTCTCGGGATATATCTAATGAATCGTAATAAAAATTTGTATTTAGAAAATTCACAAAACTAAAATAAAGTTCAACTTTTAAAGAGATCCCCATAAGGGTTTGTATTGGAGCTATACGATTCAGTAATCCTAGGCTCTTGAAATTTACTTGGCTGGCGAAAAATGGATTAGAAACTTTCAGTTTGAAATCTCTCTCATACAAACCACCCATTAATATTCAGGTTCTTATTAGAAAAAGTTTTCTATATTATTGAACTGAAATTTACACAAAAAGTTTCTGATACAAGTGTTGGAAATTTTTTGTAATGAGCCAATCTGAACCAATATGGGGGTACCTCCCATACAAACCACCCATATGGTATGGAACCGTGTGTCCGATTTTTGGATTGGTTTTTCTTTTTTTGTTTTTATTGTTTTAAATTTTTATTTTTCGTTTTTTGAAGACAACCTGAAAGTGTTAACACACATTTGCGACCTCTGATCTATAATTTCATTAGATAAAAAATCATTGTACAAATCAGTATAATTCTCAAGACAAATCAGTATAATTTTAGACACTAAGTAATCTATAATTTACAAATGTTTAAGAAATAACATTCTTAAGAGTAAGCAAAGGATATGTATTATATTTTGTTGTTCATTCAATCTTATCTTATGTTAAACATATTAACATAGATCTTTAATAATATTGTTCAAGAAAATGATTCGAATTAATGAAAATTCGAATTTTGAAATTTTAAATTCTTTAGTATTTATGCGAAATTATGCAATACTTTCCACCACCTACAATGACTTAACAAATGCACTAAAATGCAATCAATTTCCTTTAGAAAATGCCAATCCAATTTTGTTCAGGACTATTTGGTCAATACTAAAATTGCAAATTGCAATATTTTGTTATACGCAACTGTTGCCAATTGGCAAAAAGTAAAATTTATAGCATGCTTTAAGGCTTACTAAATGACTATTTTGTTTTACTTACAGCTAAACGAGTATATTTTTACTTTTGTATCCTCTAGTACATGTACCTAATATGCAAGTAATTTATTTCTTTGTGGTTCATTCATTTGCAAAGCCGATTTCATTTCCTTTATCTTCTCTTTTCTATTCCGTTCTATGCTATATACGTTATGGTTACATTTTCAGGGTTTGAAAGATTTATGAGACAGCAATGCAGCTACTAATCGAAGGACGACGTCATCATTGATTGGCAAAAAACGAAAAACACAAGGTAAATATTTACTTTATGTTCTTTGAATGAAATAAACAAAAAGAAAATACAATATACCTACACATCTTACATGATATCAAAGAAATTGAAATGCATCATAATTTTGAAAATAAAACTGAGTTTTATTCTTGCAGCTCACATGATCTAAATCTGTTTTTGTGGTTCTTTTGTACTCACATTTAATTGTTACTTGCGGTTTTGTTTCTTGTGCATTTTACCAAGTCAAACATTGCAATGTATGAAATGCTTCTTCAATGAAAAAAAAAAAAAGACATAAATATTTAGAGAATAAAGAAAAAATGTAAAACTTATTTAGCTCATATTTTGAACTGTTGCTACTTCTTTTTAATTAAAATCCTGTATTTTCAAAAGATTTGCGACATATTTATTTGTTAAAAACAAAGAAACTGCTGGTTTTCAAAATGGATACGATACAAAATCATTATTTGATGAATACAATACCAATGGCCGATTATATTGAAAAGTGCATTCAAGAATTTCCATTAGTTCTTAGAAACTATGCGACACTTTAAATTTGGATATTTCTCACCCACTTGTTCCATAGTACCATTCTCAGATGTCATTTGTTTTCAAGAAAAGGTCATTTATCGTATCGAATAAAAGTTAAATTTGTGATATCCAAATGGTTTTCAATGATACTGGAGAGAATAGAAAAAAAAAACAACTCATGTTATACAAAAGAAACTTGGCTCAATATTTAGCTTCAAGATAAATAGCTAAAAGTAACATTAATGTAGTTGAATTCGGATGAAAATAAGAAAAAATATCACCTATTTTCACTCAGTTTTAATAAAAGTGTTCCGTGTTCAGTCGCATAATTTTGATAAGCACTACATAGTTTAATAATTAGGTAAGTATGTCAGAATTAGATAAAGCTTGATATTTTAGGTATACCCCATAATAAACTGAATAGTTTACATTCTCTCTAATTCTTTCTTGGTTTTCATACACTTCACACTGAAGGCTTGAGCGATCTCAACCAATATTTAACTGACATACATTAAGACAATAAAGTACCCGGAATTTCATGCGTCTATATTGGAAACTGACAATGTGCAAATTTCAGTTCAATAGGACAAAAAACAAAAAAGTTTTTCTAATAAGAACATGAATTCAAATGGGTGGTTTGTATGGGAGGTACCCCATCTAGAGGGCCGATTTGATGGTTCTGGCAAATGTACTGCGTATGGTAAAAAGAGAGGTTCGTTCTCTCTAGTTAAAAAACTGAGGGACTAGTTTGCATACAGACGGACAGACGAACGAACGTACGGATGAATGGACGGACAGACGGACAAGGCTTAATCAATTCGTCTAATCGAAAGCTGATCAAAAATACATATACTTTATTTGTTTTTTTTTTTTTTGTTTTTTGTCTCTTTCTGCCTGTTACAAACTTCTTCCGTGAAGAGTATAAAAATTTTAGTTCATTTACTAGATGATCTTAACATCACAACTGAACATTCGTTTGGGCTTATAAGAGGATATGATACAATAAGGCAATACTACTGAAATGTCAAAACTGTTATAGGTGCAGTTGAAAAAAAAAAATGTGTTGTACTGAACTCCAACAAGAAAAGCCACTTCTTCCTAAATCTTATCTTATCAAAAGATATTTTTATGCTCAACATTCGGGCGAAAACTCAAACTTGTATACAATGAAAGCTGCGGTACTCCAAGAAAAGGTTCTTGGCTCCATTGTTTACACGAAATATACTCATGATATGTCAATTGGTAGTAATGTTGAGGTTACAAGATGACATAGCGATAATTGTATCGAATCCACTTTTCATAGTCAGAATATGGCAATTGCATTATAATAATGTATATGAGTACTTTCTCTTATTTTTTCATAGTTTCTATTAGATATTGGGCTCTTTTAGTTTTAATACATTTTGCACTCAAAACTCACTCTGAGAAGAAAGTAGTGATAAATTATAAAACAAATTTTATCTCTTGCAAAACTAATACCAAAGGATGGACAGATCTTGGCCTTCCTACCTCCCTGATGGCTTATGCATTCATGGACATAAAATAAGAAGAATGGCATTAAATTAGTTCAGATGTTTCCAATAAATTGGTAACCAGAATGGTGGGTTGGACTTAACTAAGTGTAAATGACAAAGGACAAATTATTAAATAAATACCATAATAAGGAAAGCAAAATTCCAAATATAATAATATTAATTTTACCTGTTATGCTGTCAACCACAACGGACCACATAAATTATACAGCATTGGCGAGATTAAATGAGTACAATTCCATGTCTTTCTCGTATCCAATGTAACCACTTATGTGTATATCCTGCATCATTTTAGTATAATATAGATTAGACAGTTGACTAGTAGACAGAAACCAAAAACAAACTGTCAATAAAATGAATTGAGTTGAAACGTAAATGATACTGGCAACATGAAGTTGTTAGTGTTTAGTTATACTCGAGTTGAGTTTATTTAGTTTTGCCTCGTTTATATTTTCTCATCAAATAAAAAATTTCGTTATGATCCAAATTTTTTTTTTATTATACGTAGTAAAAATTAATATGATCTATAATTCGTAATCGTTAGCAAACGAAAATAGGCAATAAAAGCTCTAATTCCCAAAAAGTATGCTTCACACAAAATCGATAAGTCTAATAAATAGATACTCGTCCAAAACAGTGTTTCTCTCATGATGAGTGTTCTGATGATGATGATTCGCTCCTTCTTTTGTTACCAATTGTCCTTGACATGGGCACCAACAAAGCCTAATGAAATTTCAAATGTACGCATTAACACTATGCGCCAGTCAGGCCACATTTCACACATCACGCATACACCGCATAAGCTGAGACAATAAAATCAAATTTCCGACATGCGGCTTTCAAATGTTTAGTCTATTGTTTTAAGCACCTTTATCATCACCTTTTACCCTTACATTTACCATTACTGCTTCCTTTACTTTAAGGGTATATTCAGTTGAGACATGCCACAAAATGTCTGCCATGATGGTGTAAATTAGTGTATACCCATTCATTGATTCACAGTTGCGTCTTCATTACATATTGTAGTACTTTCTGTCACTTACTTTGAATTTTGAGTTTGAATTTATATATACATTCTTGATCAACTCGATTAGACAAATTAATTAAGCCATGGCCGTCTGTCCGTCTGTCTGTCCGTCTGTATGTATACAAACTATTCCCTCAGTTTTTGAGTTAGAGAGCTGAAATTTTGTACGCAGTACATTTGCCAGAACCACCCGAATCGGACCACTAGGGGGGTACCTCCCATACAAACCACTCATTTGATTGAATACTACAATGAAACTTTCACTGCGTCCCGTGAAGAGTATTTCATCTTCGGCATAGTCGAAGATAACCTTCTTTCTAGTTATTTTCTACATTTCTTAGATAATTCTCCTTGTATTTGTCATTGACAAAATGTATCACATAATTTTTAACTTCATTTGACATATGCGATTTCAAATTTGATTTGTTTAACCTACACTTTAACTCTCATAACGTTAAGTTTACTTTCATATTTCTTTCATCTCTTCTATATGTAATATGCATTTCATTTTCAACATCATCACCTTTTTGTGGTTCTACCTTTAGGTTTAATTTTCCATTATGCAGCCATTTATCTCTTAGTTCATCCAACGTTTATTGCTTGATTATCATATACATCACCTGGTTCTTGTATTGTATTTATATATAGATATAAGTAGATATATTCTTACCTACCACGGCCAGCCATGCTGTGCTATCCATTATGTGAATATCAAAATTTATCTGTTTATCGTAATCTCTAGGTGTCTGTCTTCTGCACATTGTACTCGTATATATTGTACAAAATATTTTTCACTAAATTGAAATTTCTACCAAGATTCGAAGCTGTAAGAGGTTACTCCGTGGGGATTATAATGATATCGTATTATGCGATTTGTTAGTTATTGTGCGACATTTTCTTTATTTTTTGCAAAGAATTTATTACATGTGATTGCAAGAAATATGACGATGATTGTTATTTAAAGGGGCTTTAAATGTAAGTCGAAATATAATAAATGAAGATAAATACATAAATCAATATAGATGGCGGCACAAAAATGAGTTTCAGAAATTATCAAAAAACGTGATAGGCATTTAATTTTGTAATAAAAAACCAAATTCAACAAATGTATGGATGCATACGCAATTACCAAGGCTCGAATGAGAAAGATACTTTTGTAACATCCTCACTAATGTCACTTATATCAATTAAATACAACCCATAACTATTAATTTAATGCTCTTCATTATATTAAAACAGACATATGGAAGAAGTATAAATATATAAGTATATTTATAGTTAAAGCATAAGCCCAGAAAATCATAGCTCAACATCTAATGTAAACTTGACAAGTCATTTTTGCAACGCGCGCCTGCTACAGACTGCTTTGAAACACTCGAGAGACATTTATTATGCAAAGCGAGGGACAAAACAAAGTTTGTGTAAATGAAATAGAGTCTTCATAAATTTTGCATATTTTGACAACAAATTTTAATAAACCCACAACACAAACACATAATAAAGAATACTTTTAATTAAAACTGATATCAAAATGGATTTTAGATATGATTTAATAAACAATGAAAAGGAAGTAGATGAACAGCAGAGTTTTCTACAATATTAAATCATAATATTAATGAAACACTACAAAATGAGAAAATGAAGATTATTTTGAGTAACAAGGAATTTCTGCAGGTAGCAGTAAAGAAATTTGTACGCCGCCTGTTCTTGTTAATCTCAAAGTAAATCTTATGTAGAAACATCATTGTGTGCTTATCTATGGTAAGTATCTGTGGTATATTTATCTTCCGATTTTGCACTTCCGTTTCCGCTTAAAAGACTTTGACATTAATTGAAATATACGTACTACTTTCCATATAATCTGATTTGTTCTTTGCCTCTCTTAGTCTTTAAATTCAATTATAACATAAGTCTATTACATTAAATAGATAAGCTTTATATACAATGCAATATGAGTATTTCAAATCAATTTATTTGAAATTTAATACACGAAATATCTCAAAATATCTCATGAAATATAATATATAGAAGGTATAAAAGGTAAAAGAACTAAATTATGACTACACTTAATTTAAACATATAAATTTTAACATTTTTGGTAAGTTTATCAAAGGTTTTTTTTTAAATCAATAATGCTGATTTTATTATGTCTTATGTCTACCCTGAATTAAAAGTTTTTTCATACAAGTGTGAAATGATGCTATTATTACTTTATCACTTTTTGCTGTCCTATAGATTGCAATATAAATAGAACATGGCGTTTCACTTGAATAGTCCACTTTACTTTTAATGCAACATATTTTTTTTTTTTTTTATGTAAGAATGATCATTTTGAAAAGCAAATAGATGAGAAAAATCAAAACAATACAAAACGCACTAAAAATTGGAAATTATGCTTTAAACTGAACAATGATAACTCAATAAGCATCACAATCGGTGAGAGAATCTTTTGTTAAGCATGTCAGTGTCCATGAAAAAGACAACGTAAAATTCCAAATTTTTAAAAGGAAAATACTCACAAAAAATTGATTGTTCGAACATTTAAAAATTTCCACTTTTAATGGCGTATAAGATGGAACGGCAAAGTAGCCCACTTATAAAAGATGAAAATCTTATACATTTCATCGAAACGAATAAGATGGCTAGGCCTCGTGATGAGAATGGATACTTCGAGACCGTAAAAGAGTATTGTAGATGCCAAAGCATTTATGAACAAAGCAATAGGCAAACCAAGATCAAGATGGATCTACGAAATACAATAGAAGATATGAAAAAGTAAAAGATTGAAAATTGGAAAAAGACAACTATGAACCGAATCATATGGAGGTCCATGGGGAGCAGGTTACAAAGAACTGTTGCGTAAAAAAAGATGATGACCATAATTTTGAACAATAAAGTATAAAATCTAATATATATTTAATGATTTTAGTAGAGATTTGATCGACCTTTCTTTGAAATAACCTCGAAAATTTTATTTTGTATTGAATCATTCAAACTTTTAATTAAGTCAAGCGCAAGTATGGGCTTCAGGCTCATTTAGTTTTTGTTGAAAACTGCTTTCCATACTTATTTATTTTTTAATCTAGTCATTCCTAAACATTTTCTGCTTTGTTACGATCCGGCGAATACGATGGATGACTTTTCGTTTCGATCCACAGACATTGTGCATAGATAAAAAAAAAACCATGGCCAAGTTCCAAAAATGTTATCAAATGATGGGAGGCCTTTATGATGAAGACTTTGGGTAATTTTAAAGTTCATATTTTGCGATAAATAATAGTATATTAGACATCTGATAAAACACTTGACAAGGTAAATAGAACTATCCGTATCCTACTCGTATATCCTTGCACAAACCACAGGTCCAAGCTATTGACTAAATATAAACTATTTGATATACAAATCACTTCTTGCTCCCAATATGCTGTAAAGTTCTGAACTTTGGGGTGTGTGTGTGCAAAAACGAACGAAACAAGCTACGAATTGCGCAAAATATCATACTAAAAATGGCAGGCTGCACTTCGAAACGAATGTTCAAATGATGATACACAAATTTTAACACAAGAAAATATCATATTTCACACTGATTTTGCTTTTCAGTATTTTATAAACTAACCGCCTAGTTTAGTTAAAATTGTTTAAGATTTTTCAAATCCCCATAATTTAAGAACAGTAGATAAGTATCATTTTCTGACTAAACTATGTAAATACTTAGTAATGTTAAGTCCCCAGCTAATTGGAATATTAAATATTAGGGGAATACAGTAAGATTAATTTTTTTTCAGATGCCACTCATTTTCCTTTACCATTATAAATTGACACAAACATTACCGCATTTCTTTGCGTGGTGGTTTCCTTTTTTCAGTTACAGCCGATTAAGGTGTTTATCCATCATCATAGTGCTGGTATGTAGGCCAGTAAATCAGTATTAGATGAAATTTTAACGACAGAATCATGGGAATAAAATAAAAACCGCTTGTCTCCATATTTTTTTTTTTTTTGTTTGATATTTTAGTCACATTCTTTGTAAACTTTTATTTTGGCTTGGTTGGAGACACTTAAGTCTTTTCCACGCCCTATTATTTTTGGTAATTATTCAAATTTATTCAAAATACGCAAATCTATCAATTAGTAACTTTACTTGTCCAAGTGCTCTTCAAGTGAAACAAAATAATAAACGATATTATTAAGTTTTAGCCTTTTATTAAGCTTAACAAACATGGAATACAAGACCGAAAACAGTAACCCGTTATCTTCTTCTTTTCCTTTTTCTAAAAGTTATGGCAGAATGAAGAATAGTTTTTAAGGTGAGCTATTCAAATAAATCGGAGTGTATGTATTTAGCACCGACTCTTCTATTTAATGAATACAAATATGTAAATTTGTTTTCCTTAAATTTTGTTAGTTAAAATAATATAATTTTTAAACTTTTCACCATACAAGACGCTCACACTGTGCCATCGCTGTGGTCGTGCGTACCGCCGCCAAGTTGCGTTCGTACACATGGTCTCTTATGGCCAAGCGGAGGAAGGCTACTGACATTGGCTGCATGAGCCATCTAAAAATGATCAGATTCCGTTTCCGTAATTTTTCCAAGAGCGTACGCAAGCCAAACCCAAGAAGGGTATCCAATCTAAATAGACTTCTGAAACACATTTCGTGGTTTCTTTACAACAAATGAAATGTATTAAATGTTAGCTGATTGTCGAACCGGATAAGTTTATTTCATCAGATTACAACAAACGCAACCGCAGTCTACGCACAATGCCAACAAACAACATATTTGTACCTCCTAAATATTGTGTCAAGATAATCAACAAATATAATAAAAAGATTATTTTCGTTTTGGTACAACTAATTATGAGAATATTGTATTGTTATTTATAAAAGCCCATGGTATTCTTTGTCATGTCTTTGTATTAAATCAAAGTATTTACATAATTGATTTATCTGATTTTCTCAAAAGTTTTTTTGAAGTGCTGCGCATAAAAAATAAAATATTTCATAAACTTTGAGAAGAGAAGCATACACAATTAAGATATTTTCTTGTCTTTATCCTTTATTTTTTATGTTAATTTTAAGCTCTCATACTTATTTGACATTTTAAGTGTATTTTGTTGCCAGTTGATTGAGCTCTTGACATCTTATTATATTTAAGATGTGATTAAATTCAATGAAAGAATAAATGAGTGAGTGAGCTTATTGACTGTATAATAGAATTAAATTGTTTTTGTTGGCATCTTTTTTTAAGCCATAAAAGGTAATGGAGGTTATGGTTCGGAAAGCATTTCATTTTTCTGAGACACATTATGGATTTTGACATGACATCTGTTTTTTATTTTTTATTTTTTGTTTAATTATTTAACTATAAAGTTGACTTTGCTTCCAAGATTTATTATTTTCTGATAAAGATTATTACAATATGTACATACGTTATAAACCATTGCAAAATATAAATTGCCTTTAAATGAATACATTTTAATACAGAATAAGAACACATTTGAACATCTCGTATACATAAAATAATGAACAACAAAATGTTTTGCGCAAAGTTAATGAAGTCAAAAAGAGAAAATCTTAGTAAACCTTCAGAATGGGAAATGGGAAATGGAAAAATAGAAATGGAAACTCAATAAACTGCTAATAAATAAGCCATCAATAAACTGATCTATTCATAAATAATATTTTTCAATACGATTTTCTTTAGACAACAAAACACAACTCAAGTCAATTGAAATGATGATAATGAAATTTTAAACAGAATTGCCTTCATCATGATCATCAGCAACAGAATCAACGGCATCATTGTTATTATTATCAAATGTACACAAAATGCAAAGCAAAACGAACTAAAATTAAATACAAATCTCAAAAATTTCACATTACTTTTGAATAATTAAACAATAAAATTGTATTTTATAAAACATTAAGAGTGCAATAGAAAAACTATTTTCACCATTTGAAGAAAATACTAAATGAAAATTTCATTTTTACAACACAAATATTATTATTCAATTTCTTTGCACAAATCTGATCTTTTCTTTTATTCTACACTTTATTATTGTAACAACAACAACAACACACAAGATAAACATTAAAATAAGAAATACAAAAACAATTTCACCAATTGCGTTTCCGATTTAAATTTAAAATTTTATTACTTTACACCAAGCACAAATACATATATGTGCGAATATGTACTTATGTAGATATATGATGATGATGATGGTGATGATGATGATGATGATGATGATGATAATGGGGCAAGTATAAAACTATGGCATCATGTTGTTAGGGGG
Organism: Amiota minor; assembly: GCA_037043295.1. Classification (NCBI taxonomy): domain Eukaryota; kingdom Metazoa; phylum Arthropoda; class Insecta; order Diptera; family Drosophilidae; genus Amiota; species Amiota minor. The sequence goes on along the minus strand of JBAMAW010000732.1, from coordinate 1,002,211 downwards.
AATTATAAAGAAGTCGAGAAGAATTTGTTTGAGGGAAAATTGCATGCTAAAATGGACTATTTAAAATTCATGCATGCACATAAGATACATTTTTCTGACTATAGTTGTGCCTCTATTCCACATAAGTAGTTTATAGAATTTATTTTTCTTTTCTAATATTTTTTGGAAATGCCATTAGAAAGAAAAGGCATTTGAAGGCCAAAAACAATAAGAAAAAAATTGAACTCAACTCAATTTAAAGAATTTATTATTATTGTAATTTCATGAAATGGCTAAATATGACATTGTTTCGAAATTAAAATAGAAATTTATGCATTCAATTATTTCTACCAACATATCATACATATATCATATTTCCACTCTAGTGGCATTTGGTTAGCATTCATTGAAATATTATTAAGTTAAATGTACGAGGAACTATTGAATTAAGTTAAAATATTCCCTATAATAAACTTTCTCAGAAGTTCTCAATGTTGTTGTGAACTGTGAACAATTTATCTTCTTGCTACTTTTAAAAATAAAATCAAGGAATTCTTTTCTTATTGCTTGCCACAAATTCAAATTCAAGCAATTTTGTCTGCTTTTTTCACCATCTTCCCCAATTTCTACTTCAATATTCAGATTGTATTGTAATTGTATGTAATATAAATCCATTGAAATAGTGAAACAAGGGAGTAGTTCATTTTAAATGACAACGTTGTGTAATGTGAGTTGGCCAAGACAAGGAAGTCAAGGCCATGACATTAAAAACAACAATCAGTTAAATGACAACAACAACGACGACTACTACGAATTAAGTAACATTAAATAATAAGAAATATTTCAATTATTCATGCAGCGACAGAACCAACTGTGGCCGCAACAATCACAATAATTTCAAATATAAAGCGACCGGCTTCTTGTGGCATCAACAACAAGGTCAAAAACGTTACATTGAACTACAATAGTAGTGAATAATGCAATTAATGTCAGTTCAAATTTATATAAATTTATAGTTTAAAAATTAAAATATCTGAAGACTCCTTTAACAAGGAGGAATTGATTGATTTCTTACCGCATAAAGTCACAAATAAGGCAAGCATGCAACACGCAAACGGTAATGCCAATGAGCAGCACATTGCATTTTCGCAACCGCTTTTCCATTTACCAAATCAAGAACATTTTTTTGCATTTCAGCAGCACATTGCATTTATTCAGTTTGAGTTGGGCATGTTATTTGTATTGCTTTAATTCCAATTTCTTTTCGTTGAAAAACTTTTGCACAAGTTTCCTTTTATTATTGTATTTTTTCATTCACATTCTTTTCTTTTCTATTCCGAAGTAATTTTGAACTCATTTACATAGAAACCATTTTCATTTCACAACAAACCGTATGAATGGAAGCTAACTATGGTAAAGGCTTAAAATAAATGGAAGCCTGATAATGACGAAAATTATGTCAAAAATAATTTAAGGAATAAAACCTTAAATCAACTGGGTAAGTAGAAATATTTGGGAGCATTGCATTTTACTAATAAAAATACAATAGTCTGATGGATACCTTGGATGAATTATTTCTTCCAAGTTTTTCTTAATTCTGTTTTAATTTATCTTTAAATTAAAAGTAACGTAAAGGAAAAACATCATTTCAAATGTCATTTTCAAGTACAATGTAGCTTGAAGTTAAATCCTCGCTTTTGCTATTAACCTTATTTATTGCAATACTTAAACTCAAGTAATATATTAGTATAGTAACTTCCAGTCAATAAAACCCACATGCCTGACATGGATATCTTCTATTGTTCTTCTGTTGTAGGCTGAAAGTTTCGAATACCACTCACTTAACCACATTTGATATTTTGTTCACCTAACTTAACACAATGAACTATACGCATTTCTGTCGATTAAACTTATATTGAAGAACCAAGGCCAATAGGCTGGACACCGCTGTTTATGGTAAAGGTAGGTAGGTGACTGGTCGACTGGCAACGAAGCGGACTGATCTTTGGGACTAAGTAAATCGAATTTCTGGCAAAAACCACAACAACAAACATCAAAGTAATTTCCGGGCACAACTTATCTTTATCCACTCCAACTAACAACAACAACAGCAATAATAATATAATGACGAATGTTACAATTTCAGTTCGTTTTCGTTCAGTTTTTCATAAATGGACACGGACATTATCTCAAATTTTCCTCTTGCCCCATTTTTCCTTTTCTCTTGTGTTTCTTCTCAAATTTTCTTTTTTTTTTTGAGCTTTCAGCATACGGAAACGGAAGCGTTGATTGTGTTAGCAAGTACATATAACAAGAAAAAAGAAAAAGGAAAAAGATAAAAGTAAAAATATTTTTATGAACTTTAATATGGCGGCCCATCATCCATCCATGCAAACTGTACAAATATTGTAGAAAATATAAGGAAAAATGGAATGCAATGGTGGAGAAACCGTGAAAATAAGCACAAAGTAAAATGAAATTTTGGTAATCTATCCCACTCCATCTGGGGTTTTTGGTTTTGGGAGGAATAAAAGTTTTAGTATCTTGTTTTCTGAAATCAGTTTGAAGTTGTGAACTGAAACATTGTTGTCCTTAGTGTTTTTTTGATAAAAGAAAAAAAAAAAAAAAAACAATAACAAAAACAAAAACAGCAACAACAAACAAAATATGCTTGGTGGTGATTACTGTACTGCCAAACGAAGAAAAATACAATATAATGTTTACCTGCAGGTCTATCGCAAAGATAAACAACTTTAACATAACTTTAACATATTTGCCTATGGGATTAGCTTAACCAAAAAAAAAAACAACACAAGACAAATTTCTCAAAAACAAAAAATAAAATGATCTCATTAATATTTATGAGACGTCGCTTTACTCTACAATTGGATATATAGTATGTCTTCTTCTGTTCTTTGAAATGGGGAATCTTAACTAAACTAAACCCAAAGGCTCTATTAATGATTTCCTTCTTGAATCATTCTCTATGGTTTGATGTTGGTAAATATAATACAATACCATATATTTATGTCATAGTAAAATGCCAAATGCCTTTGTTTGATTATGCAAAATGATTTTGCTGGAAGGAAATTTATGTGGAAAAACTATTGCAATACAATGGCAGGCAAGGAAACTTATTCGATCAAGAGAAACACATGTTGGAACCCCTTGAAGTGTGCAATACAAAAACAATAACAGAAGAATAATACAATTTAGTTATTTTTGTCGAACACAGACAGGCACCACTTGGCCTTCTCATCTATTTTTGAGTAACAATGAACGCCTAAACAATAGTAAGTAGACTCTCATGCTCAATATGTTCTCAGAATACAAGTTCAGGGTCCAAGTAGTAGATGTTTCTCTTAAAACTTAAAACTATATACGTGTATACTGTGTTGTTTATTTCTTGATGGTTGCGTTTGGTAAAATTGCTTCGTCTACTATAAAAGCTAGAAGATTTCCCAATTGCTTAATATTGTTATTTTTGAAATTCATAGAAGCAAATACGAAATAAAGGTAATAATATACAATATTAAATCCAGTGTTGCTCAAAAATTAATTTGTGACTCAAAATATGTGCCTCAACAATCTAGATTACATCAAAGATATATATATATTCGATAAATGCAGATGTTACCACAACAGAAACGACGAAACCCACAACAATGACTAGATAAAAGAAAACCGCCGGATTTTCTTTGTTTGAAAATATGTTGCCTACTTTTTAGAACCAGTCTATTTTATTTCATGCATTTATGTACTTGAGATGAAAGGTAGTCATTGTTATTATATATATTCCTTGTTCTTTTCTCTCTCTCTCTCTCTCTCTCGAATTTATGAACATCTTTTCCTTTTCAGCATACTATCAGCATGATTTGGAAACACAGAGGTATGCCACACCCCTTCATTTCACTTCACTTCACCGCAATTCTTTTAAAAATATGTTGAAAAACAGGGTCCAAGTAGATTATTCGTGATGTAGAGCAGACCTTTTTCTTAGCATATGACACTAATGTGACTGACATGATATAATGAGGCTTAAGATTCATTCGCGCCCAAATAACGGAAACATCGAAATCATTCAATTTATTGCATACTTTTGCTTATTTGATAAAAATATACTTTTTAAGCAATCCAATGAAGTGTGAGATAAATTTTAGTTCTTTGACATTGTAGATAACATGAATGTAGAACCATTGCTTATTTGTTTGTGTGCGTCATGAAAAAGAATTCTTCGAAGTGAAGCACGATAACAGAGAGCGCAATCACTTTTATCGCATACTTTTAGATTTAAGACATAATGAGATATGTGAATAAGCATCATTGTATGATTTATGTGTACACATAGATATCTTTTGAGTTTGGGTAGCTGAAATGTAGTGTGAAATAATATATCTCTCAATATACTTAAGCATTCATGTATTTTTTTTCTTTTTATTGCATACTTTTCAGCAGCTGAGCTTTTCAGCTATTAGGAAAGTTCATACAAACATATATTATGTGAGTTGACTATAGAGAAAATTAAATTTTTATAGCATTATTTATGCGTGATTCTTAAAGAGAATGAAGTACAATTACAAAATACCCAACTAGGTGGCTCAATGAAATCAAAATAACTTTAAAACTCATTCACATATCTACGAGTATAACCAACTTTTAAGAAATATCTCTATAGAAAAATATGAAAATATTCTTAAATTTGCAGTTTATTCAATTTAGAAGGCACTCCGAATACGTTCGACCATCCATTGCAAATACTTGTGCAGAAAGCCAACAACATTTTATAAACGATTGCACATGTAAGTAATATTATCGCCTAAGGAATACATATATACTCGTATAAAATATATATCACAACGCACTTCCGGTTCCGCATCCGGCTTAAGGTCTTCTCAAAGCAAGTCAAATCAAACAATGTGCAAGCGATAAGCTTTTTGGATTTCCACTTTCGTCCACGTTCACTCAACTTAACTCAACATGCTTTAATACAAAACTTTATATTCGTTGTAAATTTTATATATTTTTCTTGCTCGTAGCCACTAAATCAACTATGACTACAAGTGAAATTAAGCCAATAAATAAGCTGCTTGAAGCTTTTTATTGGCTTAAAACAGCAACCAGTAGTAACAGCATCTTGTAGCAGCAATAGCAACAACTAACATTTGAAAATAAAATAGGACAGCGATTCTTAAGCCGTGGCCATTACCAGTGGACCACAAAATAATTTAAACTTTATGTTACTATATGCTTAGAGTTGGAAAAGCAGTCCGCACTCAAATAAATATGTATGTTGTTGATTACTGAGTCCACAGACTACATAAGCTTAAGAACAACTGACATAGACGAATGGAATGGGGTTTCATCTTGAATGACGATGCAGACAAGTGTGCCTTTGAATAGACTAACCATAGAACGGCTAAATTGCATTTTTCAAGTAACAAAAATATGTTTCAATAAAATTGTCTTATTGTGATAGCCAAATAAGCATCTAACTAAAGTCATATACTTTCAGTTCAATCTATTACAATTCGAAGCCGAAAGAATGCAATGTTACAAGCAAAAGAAACCAAAATAAAACAAAAAAAAAAAAAAAAACAAAATCGGGCTATAGCTGTTGGTCCCGTTTAACATTCAACTCGACACGAAACTTGAACCTAGTAAGCAGCTACAATGTCTTATTGTAAAATTCTTTATATATTGCGTAAGAAATCTACAACAGAAAGGCACTTGTGGCATTCCTACAATGCTTTCTACAATATTTACTTATATTTACTTTCTTATCCTTTGTTGACCTATTTTTCTATTTCATTTAAATATGGAATAATATAAGTTTTAATATATATATTATCATATTGGATATTGAAAATAAAAATCTAAAATATACAATATGATGTGAAAAGAATCCATAGAATTCGGCGTAAATTGATAATAAAACAAAACAAATGTCTTTCATCATTATATTGTTGATGTTGTTATATGATTAACATCATTTCTGTAAGATTTGCATGGCTACAAATAAAATTTCATAAAATTCTATATGAACTTTAAAAGTAATTTTATTTTATATTTTCAATTTCTTAATACAATTCTTAGAATAGTATCCCAACTATGTAACAATAGTTAGAAGTATTGTAACTTTATCACTTGGGACTTTTATTCGTCTTCAAGTTGCAAGAAAACTAAATAACTGCCACAATGCAATCAAATAAAGTATTCATGCCAGTAGATGTGCAATAATAAAATAAAATTGTAAAATTAATAAGAAATTTCTTTTTGTTGGACAATGATTGATGTTGCCGTGGTCAATGATGGAATACCCATTTATGTAGGCAACGAGCCAACTAAAGTTACCAACGACAACGATATTTACGGGAAAATATTACAAAAGGACAATGAAATAAATAAGTTAGTATGCTGCAGTTGGTTAGGCATGACATTGAAATACCCTGGAACATACCAAAGATTCGATAAATTATGTAAACTACTATCAACATACCACATGGATGTATTTCCTATAATTCTATATATTAATAACTCCAAAGAAACAATTAAATTACTGATTTCCCACCAAATTTCAACGTTCTAGGTGAAAATTATTATTGTTCTTATTATTTTTGCAAAATTGATTTATCCCGTCATGCTGACAAGACAACACTCAGTTGGATCTGACTTCACTGATTCCAAGTGTATGTTACCAACACATTGTTAATCGCAGTCTGTCATCTGTTGTCCATAGGTGCAGGGTATAAAATACATGTCATTTTCAACATTGTTCTAAATTTCCAATGCTTCAATCAAACGACCATCACAATAAAGAAGAACAAAGCGCCACCCCGTGCTAAGCAAAAAAAAAAAAACTTCTCAGTCAGAATAATGTTGACTGTCATTCAAACACCAAGGAATAAAATTAGAACAATGTTTGTCTTTTACGCTTCATTTAATTTGATAATGATAATGAAGATTTTATTGAGAATGATAATGATGGTGGTGATGATGATGATGATGAAAGTGAGAAGAGAGAACAATTCTAGTGGCATTAAATAAAATCATTATTCATTAAATACAATAATTTTCATGCAAATGCGGCTGAAATTAATTTTGGTTTTGTGATAGTAATTTATTTCAATAAAAGAAAATATTGATCGATATTGTCCCTTTTGAACAGTATACTGTCCTATTATGGTCAAATAAGAATTGGAGGGATAATTAAGTTTTAATTGTTTTCGAATCTTTGATCAAAGAAATTGATAAATTTATACAATCGTAATTCAAGATTTTCATACCATAATGATATCGAAAGATGTAAATTAATTAATTGGGATTATCTTGCTTGAAGAAATTTAGAAGATTTTAAAATTGTACAATTTGATGATGAAAATTCAAATTGTCAATTAATGTTTTCTAATTAACAGCAAACAACAAAAATTATCGCTTCCGACACTATTACCTATCAACTAGTAGTGTATTTAAAGTGCTTAAAAAAGAAATTTTTAAATGAGAGTTTACAGTGATTATTTTGTGGTATAATCAGCTGATTATCTGATTATCTTTGTTTTGTTTATACATACACATGGAACGTGCGCGCACGTTACACTAAATTGAAATGTTAAATTTGTGGAATTCTTGCAGTTCCCTTTCTTATTCCTTCTACGTGATTTATTAAAATTTGAACAAGAAGTTTTTCCATTTTTCATCATATTTTTTGCATAGAATAACCCCTAAATTGTGGCATTGTCCGTGTGGTTGTTGTAGGATATAATCACTGTAAATACCCTATAAGACATATTTGCGTAACGAAGATTAACCCCAATTCAAATGAGTTAAGTAGTTTCATTCTTTATTTGTACTAAGTACGATACTAAGTTGCCATTAAAACAACACAAACTTTGTGTCAAAATCATTTAGATCGGAACTTCGACTTGACATTCTCATCAACTTAACTCAAATCAAATCAACTTAGCTCAGCTCAGATTGTCATCATATATTCATGCATATATTCTGTGGGTGTTATCGTCAGACTGGTTGATTTTTTTTGCCGGTGTAAAAAAATTTAACATTTCATTTTATTTTCGTTTATTTAATTTAATTCGAAAGTGCTCACGTTATTACTATAATAATGGCTACAATAACTTTATTGAATCCAAAAGCCGAATTTGCCCGTGCCGCACATGCTTTGTCCATTAACATTAGCGCTGCCAAGGCCCTGCAAGATGTGATGCGTACCAATTTGGGACCCAAAGGCACTTTAAAAATGTTGGTCTCCGGTGCTGGCGACATTAAGCTCACTAAGGATGGCAATGTACTGTTGCACGAGATGCTTATTCAACATCCTACTGCCTCCATGATTGCACGTGTAAGTACTGCACAGGATGATGCTACCGGCGATGGAACCACTTGCACAGTCTTACTGATTGGTGAACTGCTTAAGCAGGCCGCTAAATATTTGTCAGAAGGCTTGCATCCAAGCATTGTGGCTGAGGGTTTTGAGAAGTCTCGTGAAAAGTCAATTGAAATTCTCGATTCCATCAAGATTCCGGTTGAGATTAATAAGAAGATTCTCATGGAAGTCGCTAACACCAGTTTGAAAACTAAAGTGCGTCCATTGCTGGCCAATTTGTTGACTGAGGTTTGTGTTGACTCTGTACTGGCCATTAAGAAAGAAGACCAGAATGAGGTTGATTTACACATGGTGGAGCTTATGGAAATGCAGCACAAGACAGATACTGATACTGCTCTAATTCGTGGTCTAGTTTTGGATCATGGTGCTCGTCATCCAGACATGCCTAAACGTTTGGAGAATGCCTACATCCTAACATGTAATGTGTCACTTGAATATGAGAAACCTGAAGTCAACTCCGGTTTCTTCTACAAAACTGCTGAGGAACGTGAATCATTTGTGTGCGTCGAGCGGGACTTCATCGACCAACGTGTGAAAAAAATCATCGAATTGAAGCGCAAGGTATGCGATGGCACAAATAAATCATTTGTCGTCATCAATCAGAAGGGTATTGATCCAATGTCCTTGGACGCACTCGCCAAAGAGGGCATTACGGCTTTGCGCCGTGCCAAGCGCCGTAACATGGAGCGTCTGGCTCTCGCTTGTGGTGGCACTGCTCTGAACTCCTTCGATGAAATCGAAGAATCGAACTTGGGCTATGCTGGACTAGTCTACGAGCATGTACTCGGGGAGACCAAGTACACATTCGTTGAGCAATGCAAGAACCCTCAGTCTGTGACCATTTTGATCAAGGGTCCAAACAAGCATACCATTTTGCAAATCAAAGATGCTATACGCGATGGCTTACATGCTATCAATAATACAATTATTGATAAATGTTTAGTACCTGGCGCCGGTTCATTCGAGTTGCGCGCATACAATGTGCTGATGAAGTACAAGGACACGATCAAGGGCAAGGCACGATTGGGTGTGCAAGCATTTGCCGAAGCCTTACTTATCATTCCTAAAACTCTAGCAATTAACAGTGGCTACGACTCTCAGGATTCCATTGTGAAACTCACCGAAGCGGATCGTCTGAGCGCAGACCCAGTCGGCATAGATTTATCCACTGGTGAAACAATGAAACCCGTCGACTTGGGCGTTTACGACAATTATGTCGTTAAGAAGCAGATTCTTAACTCCTGCTCTGTTATTGCAAGTAACCTTTTACTTGTGGATGAAATTATGCGTGCAGGCATGACAAGCATGAAGGGCTAGTCTCACTTTGGAAATGCCATGCTTTGATCGAATACTACAAACGCTTACATTATTTTAAATATGCTAACACATTTTTTGTTTTGTCTTTCCTCTAAAACAAAGGTCCACTCAACATTGCAGATCGATCCACACAAACACACACACACACACACATACAAGTATTAAACCTTCTTAAAAATGCGTCATGTAAAGACAAAACCAACTATTAGTTCCAAGTGACTACACTACACCCATTCTCACGCAAACTACAAATTCTACTCAATATTGATTTTCTGTGCAAAAGTTAATTGGAAATGTATTAAAGAGAAATAAAACAAAAAAAAAAAAAAAACAACAAAAAACCAAAGGAAAGTACAGAAAATAATAATCAAGAACCGAAAAATATTCTGAACATAATGAAATGAATTGGAGACTTACCTAGTCGAGCATTGCAATTGTCTCTGCCTTAGTGTAATACTAGGCAAGGGTCCTTCTTGCAATGGGATTTTTTTTCAAACAATTTGTCGTTTTCAATTTACAAAATGTCGTTTGACGTCCTTTTTCGTCCTTGCTGATACTGTTGCTGGTTTAGACAGAAATTCTATATAATTTCAGCCGAAGCGAAGACTTTTTTTTAGAATTGATAGAATTTTAAAGTTTCTTCTATCGAATGTCGCCTATTCTATCTATAGTAAAGTATGTACGAGTATGTAGTTAGAATCATATCTACACACTTATTTAGTTTGATATCTAAAGATAATATGCAGATAAGATGCTTTTTTTGCTCATGATTTAACATACGAAGCACAATGTCACAAGAACTTTTGCACACAATTTTTTATTTTATTTTGTTGTTGAATACAACGTTATTGTATATATTATTGATGATTTTTCTTTGACAAGATTCACTTCAGTTAGTAAATAATTTTCCAATCAAATGAACTTCAAAATTATTGAAAATATTTTCACACTTTCTTTGCTAGATTTGTTTTTATGTCTTTGATTTTTGTACATTTATATAAAACCTGATAAATTTATATTTCGTTGTGCTTTTGACCATAAATTTTTTGCTTAGTAGATTTTTTCCACTTTGAAATGTGATCAAATTGTCTTTTATTTTATAACATTCCAAAAATGTTGATTGAACCTTTTACCTAAATTTTACATTTGATGAGAGACGAAGATTTCTGTGGAACTAAAGCTAACTTTCTTTTAAAATGAAACATAATGAAAAGTGACATTTTGAGTCCAATACAAAAATATTTAAACTAAATGTAACGTAAACATTTTATAAATGTCAATATGTTAAATGGTAAACAAAAACTTGATTAAAATTATCTTAAATTTAAATAAATTTTATGTAGAATTTTATAAATTTTTAATATTTTTTAATATTTATATTTTTCACACTATTGTACAAATAATAGATAATTTTGCAGTGATGTTTGTGACTCATGGAATTGTGTTAAAGAAGAGATCAGAGCAATAGGAAGAATTATGCCAACTTCGATAGTTTCGATGCTTTTGAGATATTAAACTTATATTTGATGTAAACTCTTCACATACTCGATCCTCGTTTACTGAATTTTGTAATTTTTATACAAAAATCAAAAAAAGTTTTAAAGTCATGTTACGCATTTCCAACAATTGATTCGTTTTAGAAAATCTTCAGCATTTTCTGTCCTATTCATACATTTATATTGTTTTAATTAACTTTAATTTTTGTATATTCTTATCACATAAATTCAATCAAAAGATAATTTTTCAAATTATACTACTGGCACATTATTGTTATTATTATCTATTTGTAGTATTGTACTTGTTGATTTTGGTTAATTAAATTTATTACAAATAAAATCTTTTTATTATTCTTACAATAATTTACTGGAAAACATTTCATATTTTTTAAACACTTGCCAAAATCTACTTCGTATACATTTTTAAATATTTGCACTTGTTAATGTTAATTTATATAAAGTTCTTTTGGCTCATCACATTCAAAAATAATAAGTTTCATTTAATGGTCCACTAAGAAGAACCGCCGTCAAATTTAAAATATTTCACTCAAAACTCGCATGAGCTAACTTTCAATATTCATGTTTATAGATGTCGTCTCACTTTCAAAATTTTTTATCGCTTTTGAACTCGGATATTTCTACACGTCCGAATCGCATGAAAGACCGATATAATCTGAAACGACGGCAAAGCTATGAAGACCCGACAAGGCATCATCACACGAATGACAACGAAAATAAACGCGAAACGCGATAGCTACAGACAATTGATCAACAGTGGCACTTGCTGTTACTGTTTTCTAACAGAGAATGTTATGTATTATGTTAGTTAGTTAGTTATGTTAACATAGCACAGTGGTGTGGCTTTAGTTCCCATCCTTCCGCCCACCACAATCAGATGCTGCCGTATTATTGTGGTAGGTTCAATTTGCGTCACGTGTAGTGGTTCGACGCCCCCTATCACGCCCCTTGCACACTACATTGAACTTGAACTAGAAACTCAGATACACAGATACTCAATTCTGCTTGCGTTTGTTTGCCTTTGTTTTCATAAAGTATATAGTTGTTATTGTTGTTGTTGTTATTGTTCGCGCGCTATATTTTACCGGCTGTGTAATGGTTTTTGTTTTTGTCTTACACATGTGCTTTATGCTACTCATAGCGCAAGCGCATTACTGTAACTTATTTATTTAAATTTATAATAACTAAGAGTGACCAGATAATAAAACAGATTAAAAGAAACGCTAACATTTCACACTTTGAAAATAACTCTTAAATTATCATTTCAAAAAGTATTAACCTTGAAATGATTTCCATACAAATCAATTAAGTCATACTTAATAATTTAAATCAAAGGATCTTATTTGCAATTTCATGGGTTCAAATATTTATAATGGTTTCAGTCTCTACATGCATTCCAAATCCAGACAATTTGTGTATTCTACTTCTAAACCAGCTAGGCGTAGAAAATAGAATTGGATGGGTGTTGAAGAATATTAAGAAGGGTAGTCCTAGCGCCAGCGGATTGCTGTAAATGATTTCCATATAAATCAATTTAGTCATACCTTATAATTTAAATCAAAGGATTTTATTTGCAATTTCATGGGTTCAAATATTTATAAACGCGATTTCAGTTCTCTACATTCATTCCAAATCCAAAATAAAATGTTATTATTAAAGTGTATTCTTCTTCAAACCGTAAGATAAGAAAAAACCCTTAATCTCAATTATTGATTTCAACAAAGTCTATTTTGTCATTTAGTTATTTGGGTCCCACAAGTGATCGGCATAGCTGGTGAACTCAATGTTCAAGGGTTCGTGAAGATCTTTATAAAGGACTTCCTAGTTCTAATAAATTTCATTTAAAGTAAAAAAAAAATTATTACGTTAAATAGAACTTTAAAGATGAACTTTTTTTGCATCACTTCTAATTTTTTTCAATAAAAATCGCATAAAAATATCTTATCCTTGGATTCATGAAAAGACAAAACACGTTTGGATGTTATTTCCGATTTATTGATTTATTAACTGCTTTCATTGCATCTCAAAATTTCTTTTTTATTGCATAGAGCTTCGTAGATGTTCTTCCCAATTGCTATATACGATAGTCCGTATCTATCCTTTACAAACATCAAATACAAATTTAATAGGTACTGTTTACACTAGTTACTGGTTAAATGATATTCATTCTTATATGAATCATCAATTTGAGCCTTCCAATGATACCCATATCTCAAGGCGTAGAAGATAGAATTGGATGGTGCTCAAGTTGCTCATTACCAAGAATAATAAGAAGGGGTACTGACCTGACGACCTCGGCTTTCCCGGGTCGTGGTATTCGCTGACTGAAAAATAACTCTTAAATTATCATTTCAAAAATATTAACCTTGAATTGATTTCCATACAAATCAATTTAGTCATACTTAATAATTTAAATCAAAGGATTTTATTTGCAATTACGCGATTTCTTAGTTCTCTACATTCATTCAAAATCCAAAACTTAAAATGTTATTATTAAAGTGTATTCTACTTCTAAACCGTAAGATAAGAAAGAACCCTTAATCTTAATTATTGATTTCAACAAAATTTATTTTTTTCCACTTAGTTATTTGGGTCCCACAATGTTTCGGTGCCGGCATAGTTGGTGAACTCAATATTAAGGGACAGGGTACTGCTGAAGGATCTGCTAATATTAAAGGAAATCTTGGACTTACTTCTAAATAAATTTCATTTAAAGTAAAAAAAAAAATTATTACGTTAAATAGAACTTTAAAGATGAACTTTTTTTGCATCACTTCTAATTTTTTTCAATAAAAATCGCATAAAAATATCTTATCCTTGGATTCATGAAAAGACAAAACACGTTTGGATGTTATTTCCGATTTATTGATTTATTAACTGCTGTCATTGCAACTCAAATTGTATCTCTTATTGCATATTAGACACAAATTTGAATTAATTCATGTTTAATCAAGTCATTAAATGTCACTTTCAGAGCTTCGTAGTTTTTCTTCTCAATTAGTATATATGATAGTCCGTATCTATCCTTTACAAACATCAAATGCAAATTATAGTAAATATCTGTTTACACTAATGCAAAAGGTTTAAAAAATATCTTCATTGCTTAAATTAATTCTTAAAATCACTCTTATCATATTGAGAAATAATGACCTTCCAATGATACCCATATCTCAAGGCGTAGAAAATAGAATTGGATGGGGCTCAAGTTGCTCACTGCCAAGAATAATATTGGGCGTACAAATAGAAAACCGCCGTTTTCCCATAGATGGCGCCAGCGCCGCTAATCGGTCGATAAGTACGATCAGAAACATTACATAGCCAGCTGAGGTATCGGTCAACAACTCTACATAATCTCGCTTGTGTATTTTCACTGTGCTTTGTCCTGTTCGTTACCGAAAATGGCAAAATTCGAGCCTACAAAGGGCCATTTGCGGGAAGTGTTGCTTTTTGCATATCATTCGAAAAAAAATGCTACTCAGGCGCATCGAATGATTGTAGAAACTTATGTTGAAAGCTATATTAGTGAAAGAATGTGTCGGGAATGGTTTCAAAAGTTTAAAAATGGCGAATATGGCGTGGAAGACAAGGAACGTCCCGGTCCCGTTAAAAAGTTCGTGGATGCAAAATTAGAGACTTTGCTGGATGAAGATTCGTGTAGAACGCAACAGGAACTTACAAGTTTATTGGGCGTGACTCAGCAAGCCGTTTCTCATCGCCTAAAGAGCTTAGAAATGATCCAGAAACTGGGACAATGGGTGCCGTACGAGTTGAAGCCGAGGGTCATCGAACGGCGCCTTTGCATGTGCGAACAACAAAACAGAAAGGGTTTTTTTCATCGCATCGTGACCGGCGATGAAAAAAACAACTCTTAAATTATCATTTCAAAAATATGAACCTTGAAATGATTTCCATACAAATCAATTTAGTCATACCTTATAATTTAAATCAAAGGATTTTATTTGCAATTTCATGGGTTCAAATATTTATAAACGCGATTTCTTAGTTCTCTACATTCATTCCAAATCCGAAACTTAAAATGTTATTACTAAAGTGTATTCTACTTCTAAACCGTAAGATAAGAAAGAACACTTAATCTTAATTATTGATTTCAACAAAATTTATTTTTTTCCACTTAGTTATTTGGGTCCCACAATGTTTCGGCGCCGGCATAGCTGGTGAACTCAATATTACGGGACAGGGTACTGCTGAAGGATCGACTAATATTAAAGGAAAACTTGGACTTACCCCTAACTAAATTTGCAGCTGTGTTTTTTGTAATGCCTCTTAAGATTTTTGTCCACAGGAGGCATATCTGTGGTGCGTTGGGTAAGAACTTGGCTCACATACTTATGTATGTTCGCAGGTTCAATACCCGTGCAGAGTGAAAAGTTTTTTTTTTTTTTTTTTTAATTGTGTTTTTTATCTTGTTCATTTCATTAAGCGTAAATGGATATGATTATTTTATATGAAAATTCGCTCTATAGGAGTTCGCTATAAAGAAGTTCAAATATATGTAAAAATTATGCTTTCCTTCTTGTTAACCGATGGTGAACACAATGAACTGCAATATTATGAGGTCGATGAATAAAATGTAAAATTTTACTCTACCGAAACGAAAGATGTATCACATCAAGTGCTCGTGAGTTAGTTTTTAAGATTCCTCAATTATTGTTAGGTGTTGTGTTGTATGCAAAGTGATTCAATAAATAATAAAGAACGCAAAAAAAAAAAGGCTCGTTAGTGCTACGCACACTCATTTCTTTTTTTGTTTTATACGGTTAACTCGTATTAAATAAAATGGAAAATACATACAAAACAAAATTTGTTTAAAGCTCTCTGAATGTTTTCCTATAGAAACTATAAATTATAACCTTCACATTCAAAATATGATCTCCGGCAATTGACCTTTTTCAAAGTCAAATAGAAAATATGTATTTCAATAAGGCCAAAATGCTTGAATTAGAAACTTGCATCAAACTTGTACGAAGATGTATAAAATGCGTTGCCAAAACTTGGGAATTACTTCATAAGTTCTGAAGCTAACATATTACTTGTTTCGACACATGAGCCTTAACTTCACCTCAATACATCATTCAACAACGGTCCGCCATCATATTGCCACCCCAACGGTCGTGAAGCCTTCTTCCCTCACTTTGATGTCTTTAATTTCCATTTAAAAAAAAAAAAAGAAAAAAGAAAAAAAACACATTCTAATAACTGTAAATTACAAACTAATGCCTGGATGAACATAAAATTCCACAAAATATCAAAAGTTGTTAAAAAAATCATATGATTCCTATTTAGAGGCACAATTATATGCCAGCCTCGGAACTCATTGAATGATACCAAAAATTAATAAACACCTTTTTTGTTTTTCTTCTCACTTATAAATATAGTCCCTATAATTTTCTTAACCATACGTATTACAAATGCATTCAAAATTTTAACAGAATTCTTAGTTGTTTGTCATACATACATATCTTATATATATTGTATATCTAGCTTAAGGTGCTGGCAGCCATGGCTACGTCAAATTACTGTTAACTATTTGTTTTAACTATTTCGTAGCATTCTATCTTTATATATAAAATTCGAGTGTTTGAAGTTTTATGACTCTTAATCTCCTAAACAGCTAGACAAATTTTTAATAATTTGTTTTTTTTTTTTTTTGTTATACTTATGGGATCACCAAGATAGCTTATACTTCAGTTGGATCCGGTAGGTGGCGCTGGTGTCGAGATACAGGCACCTTTTACCAAATTTTTAACATTTTTTCATCTATCGCTCAATATACTAAGCTGATTTTAATAATTTTTAATGGCAAATGCATTCAACAAAAACAAAAAGAGTTGCATACTTATTTTTTTCAGTTTTTATCTTTTATTATTATATAATAATATAATATTTTTAAGTATTAAGTTTTTTTTAAAACCTATACAAGATCAAGCATAAAAAGTTTTGTTTGTTTTTTCGTTTTTAATGCTTTGGTTGTTGTTATTGTATTTTTTTTTTTTTCTGAGTACGCACTTTTAGCGCTCTTCGTTTCTGAATTTTATGTGCATTTAAAATGCGACAAGAAAGAGACAAAGTGCTTTGCTTTGTTTGTGTTTCGTGTTTGATGCTATTGATCAATTTTGGTTTCTTGATAAATGAAGTGGGAGGGTCGCGGGTTAGTTGTGTACCAAAAACCAAAATGTGTTCGGCTGATTTTTGTTTCTCTTCTTCTTTCGCGTATTTTGATTGACTTTTGTTGTGTGGAGGGAGCGTGTAATTTGAAAATATTAGAAATTTTGTTATTGGTTTTGCAAACTTTCTTGCTTCTTCATCGCTCATGCTTATCTCCTGCTTGAATTGTGTGTTTTTGTTTTTTTTTTTTTTTTCTCTTATTAGTATTTAAGTGCATTCAATGACAATCAATCAAACCTGCAAACCTTTTTGTATCGTGTTTCTATAAAACTTACATCTATTCTGCCGACTTCTTTCTTTTTCTTTCACGTATTTCATTGACTTTGATTGAGTGAGGAGGAGTGAGTTTTTTGAAAATATTAGAAACGAGCATTAAACGTTAAGAGATTTGCGCAGCAATCAGAAATATTTCGGAGGCCCGATGGCGGATTCCGCCAAACGCTGCCGGTCATTCCCAGATAAATTGCTGCAGATGAAATAAATGCTTGCTTGAAAACATCAAATTTATGGAGATACATATGTGAAAAATATCAAGTTAACAACGAATATGCGAGTGGTCTTACAAAATGACATCGGCAGAAGTTTTCTTAAAGGCATTATTAGACATTGGAAATGGAAAAATGCCTGTGGACACTTTTACTGGTCTCATTACTTTTCCACAAACTCTCTGTCAATTGACAACATCAAAAGAAAATTTTATTTCAAAAGTGTTCCCAAATATTGACGCTAATTACAAAAACCAAGATTGGTTGAGCGAACGAGCCATTTTAGCAGTAAAAAATGAGGATGTAGATGAGTCAAATTGATGGACAAATGTATTGATTTAAGTCGATCGATTCTATTACCGATCCAAATGAAATCGTGAGTTATCCAACCGAATTCCTAAATTTATTGAATTTGCCAGGATTACTGCCTCACAATTTACAGCCGAATTATGCAAAATTTGATTGAAGCTACTATAATCATAGGAAAGTTCAAAGGAGAGGAGATACAATTCATTTGTTGTTTAAAAAAAAATATTATTAAAATCGGTTCTATATATATTTATATAGATAGATATGTATGTATGTAGATAGAAGATAGGTACACCACCTGTGCGAAGCCGCGGCGGCTAGTTTATTTATAATTATATTGTACATACCTAACTGTGAAAATGCCGATTTTGACGAATTATACACTTCACGCAGTGAACAGTATCATAAGTTTGAAATGAAATTTGTAAAAGACAGCAGGAGACATCGGAGACCCCATGAAGTACATATATTCTTGATCAGCTTGACGAGACGAATTGATTGAGCTATGCCAGTCTGCCCATCTGTTCGTCTGTATTTATGCAAACTAATCCATCAGATTTTGAGGTAGGGAGCTTAGCACGAGCTTTTCTTTTTTCGAGACGCTGTGGATTTATCGGAACCAGCCAAACCGAAATTTCAACAACATAAGTTTGTAATGCATGTCCACTTACCATATGAATTTTAGAACTTTAGAATTACTAGATCGTAAAGCTCCTATACAAACCCAGATTTTAATTCATTATCCTAAAACATAGAAGCGTAGGCAAAACCTTTTCCATGGGGTCGTGAAGAGTATGACAACTTCGGCATAGCCTTCTTATTTCTTGTTTCTAAATGCGTATAAAAATATTTTAACGTGATATATGTAAGTACATATTTACAATAATAAAACGAAGTTTCTAATCTAATCATTAGATTCGATTAAAAACCCTTTTTCAATGCCTTTGTTATTTAAGTAGTAATTTATTTACTTTATAATAAAAAAAAGTAAGAAGTTTAACTTATGCCTAAGTTGTTATACTCTTCATGCACCCCCTAGAAAACGTTTTTGCCTACGCTCTGTGTTAAAGCATTCAGAAATATTTAATTATTAATTTGACTTATCTTTAGGGTATAGTTAGTACACATAGATCATTTCAGCACTGAAACAAAATCTAAGCTTAAAATTGATTTTATTTGTTTTTATTGTTAATAATATTTCAATGCAAACAAAATATTGCATCAACGAATGCGGAATTAGTTGGCCGGATGCGAACGTTGAAATTGTTGGTGATAAAGCCTATGATTCCTTAATAGAAATTGTTCCAACTTGGCCAAGATTTCTGTTTCACAAAAGAGCAGGAACTCTTTTTTGTTTTCCCATTCGACTTTGGTACCTCCGAATTCAGGCAACAAAACACGATCACCTTCCTTTACACCTTTTGGAATATGATTGCCAGTTGTAGCATTCCTGATTCCAGGTACTACAGCAATGACAGTACCTTCGAGTACTTTGCCCACTGCTTTTTCTGGCAACACAATGGCACCTTTGGTTATCGTCAAAGCTTCAGCACGTTCAACCAAGATGCGGTCAATAAACAACATGACCTCAACTACAGATGCTTTAGTGAGTATTTTAATTGTTGTGTTCACAATACGCTTATGATTGAATTATTTGCTATAGAGAAACTCTGGCAGAAACTATATTTCTTGGCCGTAACTGGCCGAAACCGAAACCAAAACTTCTGTCGGTCTCTGAATCTCACTTTTAGAGCTTCTCAGATATTTTGCCGAATCAACATACATATACGATAGTCTATGCCTCACACACATCACGTCAAAATGATAATGTATGTATGTTTATACTAGTGTAAAGGGTATAAACAAATGTTATCAAAGCTTAAATGAATTCTGAAAAAAATTTGAAATTATCATATTCAAAAATATTAACCTTGAATTGATTACCATACAAATTATTTTAGCTAGACTTATTAATTTAAATTAACGGAATATTGGAACTTATTTGCAATTTCATGGGTTCAAATATTTATAAACGCGATTTCCAAGTTCTCTACATGTATTCCAAATTCAAAAACTTAAAATGTTATTATTAAAGTGTATTCTACTTCTAAATCGTAAGTTAAGTACTCTTAATTTTAATTATTGATGATATTTAAGTTTATATTTTTCCATTTAGTTATTTGGGTCCCACAATGTTTCGGTGCCGGCATAGTTGGTGAACTCAATGTTACAGGAAAGGGTTCTGCTCAAGGATCTGCTAATGTGAAAGGAAGACTTGGACTAACTAACTAACTAAATTTCATATAAAGAAAAAAAAAAATTATTACTTTAAATTGAACTTTAAAGATGAACTTTTTTTGCATCACTTCTAATTTTTTTTCAATAAAAATCGCATAAAAAATATCTTATCCTTGGATTCATGAAAACACAAAACATGTTTGAATGTTATTCCCGCTTTATAGATTTATTAACTGCTTTCATTGCATCACAAAATTTATCTTTTATTGCATATTAGACCCAAATTTTGAATTAATCCATGTTTAATCAAGTCATTAAATGTCACTTTTCGAGCTTCGTAGATGTTCTTCCCAATTGCTATATATGATAGTCCGTATCTATCCTTTACAAACATCAAATACAAATTATAATAAGTATCTGTTTACACTAATGTAAAAGATTTAAAAAATATCTTCATTGCTTAAATGAATTTTTAAAATCACTCTTATCATATTGAGGTGTAATGACCTTCCAATGATACCCATATCTCAAGGCGTAGAAAATAGAATTGGATGGGGCTCAAGTTGCTTTTTGCCAAGAATAATAAGAAGGGGTACTGGCTTGATGACCTCGCCTTTTCCGGGTCGTGGTATTTGCAGTTTGCTAACAGCCTTTCTCACAGATATCATATAAAAGTGCGTGGGAGCCATAGAGACAGGGGACTCGCGTTCTGCCTTGAGTATCTCACTACACATGTAACATAGCGCGAGATCAACCACGGATCTCGGGGCCTGGGATGATTTTTAAATAATTTCGCTCCTTTGTAGGAGAATAACCTACTGAATTATGCACTACACTGTAATTTTTTGACAATTTTTTTAAATCAATTTTTGTATGAGTGCACGTGAAGAGACTGACTATTATTATTTTCAGAGTCATTGTATGTAAAAATGCGATTGCCATTCATTTATTATTATTAATCATATAAAAAGTTATTTCTTTCTATTGTTATGAAGCCTTGTTTCTGATTTATCTAATCTAAGCGCATAAAAATCACGAAGTCCTTGTTGTAAACTTTTGGATAGTATCGTAGATATAACAATTGTTGACATAATTCAAGTAAAATTGCCGAACGTGAATTTTTCCATTCTCCTTCTACTACTATCTGTACGAGTATTCTTCAATTTCATTTGTTCATCATATCATCCATTCGTTTACGCATTAATTAATGCAATCGCATGTTTCCGAAGTCCTTGAGAATGCAGAAAAAAGATCTTATGGCTGTCGCTATAGTAATTAAGTGGAAGTCACACATGGCGCGTGTTCATTACATGGAAAACGTGTCAGGCGTGACACGAACTTTTAACACAGAACCTCAAAAGACCTTTGCTCCTTGGTTAACAATTGGTTTGAATTGTCAGTCCTGCAAGCACTCCTCTTCTCATTATGCCCCAGAAATCTCTTTAATCTTAATGGCAAGGTGTTACAATAATATCTTGCAATTGAAGCAAATAATTCAACCAAGTACATTTTTTTCCCAGTCAAAAAATAGAAATTTGCAGACAAAAGTTTTTGCAATGAATATTCAGAGATGATTATGTAAATATACTTTACTTAAATAAATGAATAAATGTTGAAACTTTCTCTCGTTTCTTTTTTGTAATAGTTACAATTTCGCCATAAGAAAAGTCCAAACACTTTTAAATTACATGAATCCATAAGATTGTAATAGTTTTTGTTTGGTCCTCAATGCATGAATTCTAAGAAATTGGTAATTGAACTGTTTGTATTTTACTTTCTTTGACCGAAAACATAAATGAAAATAAGCCAAAGGATTAAGCAGATGTAACACTATGTGACACAGACTCATCCATGAAATCAAAGTCACTGAAAAGGTCAGATAAATCAATGAAAGATTGAAACAAAAAAAGGAATGAACAAGAAAAAAAATATGTATATTGGTCTTATACAATATAAGCTTTAGTACAATTCGAATAAGATAAGTTATTATTTTATATTCTGTGAGTAAAAACTATTAAACATACTTAGTAAAAGGAGATACAGTCGAATCGCGATAATTCGTACCTCGATAATTCGAAAACCTCAATAAATCGTAGAAAATGCTGTTCTCTTGCAATTACAAATTATCGCGATTCGACTGTATTGGGTTTGTATTTAACACACACAAATAATAATAGTAATAAACGATATAGGATCCCTTACACGTACCTTTGAGCCACACAAAACTAAGCCATCTACAACTTGAACACTTTGAGATATACTGCCTTTTTCACGTTCCTACTCACTGATTTTTTACGCTCAATATTAGGATAACGCTTTCTAAGGACCTATTTGTTTCAAATTCCTTATATTTTTCAAGGCCTCCCATAATTATAATTACATTCATAACAATCGTTTGTCCTTTTATAAAAATGTGACCCTCAAAACCGTTGAATAAATATTGAAACATTTTTACTTGCCACAAGGTCATTATCATCATCAATCACTTAAACAGAGGCTCGTTGTTACAGACTTATTGATTTGCAAAAAATAAGTTTTAATCTTCAAACTTCTGTAGACTGGCACTTAATATATTTACTTTTCTTTTCAACTTTCTTACAAGCATACAAACAATTTCCCTTATACCAAAATGAATTTTGAATCCATTTGAATGGTACTTAAAGACTACTAACTCGTCGTGTCTTGAAAGAAAAACAATAGACTTGTAGAGCTAGGAAAATACTTAAGTTTAAAAAACGTGAACAAATTGCAACTAAGTAATGGAAAAGCTTTAAGTTATAGCATATTGTTTTCTTGGCGCATATATATTGGCTTTAATATGACCAACAGATCTTAATGATTATTTGTCTGATATCCTTGGCAAACTATGTAATTGAGCTGCCGTGGTAATTTTAGTACAGAAAGCAAGAATTCAAAAGTTAATTGATTTTCCAACTGCGCCATTTTCTTTGATTGGTAAACACAAACATACATACACACATACACACACACAGATGCACTCATACGCACTGATACTTACACATACAAACAAATATAGAGACAGATAGAGCCCAAATGAGTCGAAATACAAGACAGTCATTAACGAATCCGAAGCAATCGGGCCTTCATTTACGTTACGGTTTTGTGTCAATAGTTTTTGTTTTCATTTTTTCGCTTAAGCGCCTTAAATGCCACACAGAAAATAAGAAAAAATCTTAACGGCAGCTGATGAATCAATTAATTTACGCTGTAATGTCGCGAAATAAATGGACAGTTTGTCGTATCTTCCATACAATATCGGCAGGACTGAAATCAGATTGATTGCGGTCTCAACCATTCAGACGCATTGATTGTTTCTTTACAAAAACTAAAAGAAATGAGGTTGCAAACGGAATTCACCGAAATATTGAGTGTTATCTCTCATGTACAGTAAAGTACGAGTAGTACGTGAAACATCCCTCAATTTTAATGTGTATTCTTATTCGAATATTTGCAAGTGATAAAGGAAGATGTACTTATATAAATTCAACTTGCCTTTATTGTAGCAAGCGGTGGCTTAAGAAAATGTATTGTCTTAGTAAAAGTGCATTCCATTAACTTATATTCAAATAAGTTGGATCCTACAAGAGTAATTCATCTATTTCAATGGGTTTCTTATGTTTTTAACTATTTTCTTATCGGTCTAAATAAACAATGCGTTTCTGGTTGTGGTCAATCTAAGGAAACGCTGTACCCAATTTGAAAACAACTTTCTTGTGGTCAACTGTTTAAAGTATCAATTATTTTATGAATCTGGACTTCATAGTCTTTAAAAACAATTTTATGTAATTTCCGGATTCGGCCGAGTGGCATCTGTAATTGCACGTGCATATTAAACCTCACTAAGCAATATTCGACGATTGTATCTTGTAAATTAGAGTCCACCTAAGATTTGTCAAGCCTTTGTT
The DNA here is from genome assembly GCA_037043295.1 of Amiota minor. Lineage (NCBI taxonomy): Eukaryota > Metazoa > Arthropoda > Insecta > Diptera > Drosophilidae > Amiota > Amiota minor. The sequence continues at coordinate 977,859 of JBAMAW010000732.1, read as the reverse complement.
TTGCATAAACCATCTGTTTCATATAGGAGATTCATATTTCTTTTCATTATTTGAAAAATAACAAAGGCAGTGTCACTAAAACCACTTCAACTTTGTAAGTTAATTGAAATTCATTTTTATCAAATATCCGGTTTTATCCTAGATAAGCGACTAGCATATTGTGTTCAAATGAAAACACATAAGAAATGCATCATAACATGTTGCTACACAAAGTAGCGGAAATTATACAAAGGATCACTGGAGCCCTGATTTATTTGCAACCCTAACCAACATGGAGATCTAAAGAAGCCTACAGTACTCAACGAAATCAACTAACAATCTAGCTTTACAAAAAAAACTTCTTTCGCATGTGAGTATTTAGTTATAGGAGCTATCTATATGTCAGACTCTGTTGGACTTATTATAACTTACTTAAAAATTTTTTAAAAGCCTTTTACTTTTATTCGAAGGTACTTATTATAACAACCACTATGTAACTTTTCTGCTATAAATGAGTTAGTCCTGCTAGTGAGGCGAAAATGTCTTCACCAATAAATCATGCCTTTCGTTTGGAATACAAAACCATAATCGCAGACCATCATCACTAATGAGAAATGACATTAAATGATGGCGCCTAAAAGTTTGCTTTAATCATATAAAAATACGTAAAAAGCATTTTTAACGTGACACATACACGCGCGTCTACAATCTTTTCAATAGAAACAACAGTTGGTCATTGTGGATTTACCTTAGGACACGTATAACGACAATTTACCAAATCAACTGTAGCATCAATAAAATGAGTAATCTACCCACAGGCTGGCATTGTTTTATTTCTGTTTATACAAATGTATGGTTATAATATTTCGCAAAACGTTAAGATTTTATTTCGTTTGCTCCATTTCGCCTTTAGCAATGTTTGTCAAGAATATATTGTAGATATGATTGATGCAGCAATGAACTTCAATAAAATTTTATTGCAAACTCAGTGACGCTTCACAAATGTAGCTGAGCCCATACGGTTTTTATCAAACGGCTAGCAATTCTACTTACTTATGTTACACTTAATTAGTGACTATGAAATTTGGTGAAATGTTGATGGCACTTTGTAACCAAAATAAAAAAGAACAAAATTCTAACACATGCCAGAATGAAATATTAAGCAAACAAAATACCTTAAAATATGGCAAAGCATACAAAATCGAAATTCTACATAGAATACTGAAAGGCAAGACATCCGCAATGTATACATGTTAGATCAAATGGCATGTGTCACGTAAGCAAAAGACTTGCTTCAAACACATTCCATTTTTCCTTATCTATACCGACTCTTGTTGCTTATTTACTTTCAGTTTTTCATTTCTTCTTGTCTAAAGAGTATTCTCATCTACTTTGTTGTTCTAGCAATTTATTCGTTCATTGGTTCACTTATTGCTACTTATTGCTCCTACTCCCACATTTTATTATATTCTTTGTCGTTGTCGAAAGTCTAATAAACCCTTCATTGCTGGCAAGGCAACCAACTACTTACGAGTACTTACAATAACCAATATTCACAGCTATAAACAAGTACACCTGGATATAGCGTGCTCTGCCGCAATTTGAGGCATGTAGATTAAAGATTTCATACTCGATATTCTTATACGCAAGAATGTTTTGAACCTTGTTCCTATTAATGTGTGTGTTATTCACATCTGCAATTTACAAAAATATGTCAAATTCACAATGTTTGAGATATTGCCATCGGATAAGTTGAAGGGCCAGAAAGTAACTCCAAGTAACTTTTGATATACCTTCAGTGTGCGTTCAGTGTAGAAATGTGGTTAGTAGGTCAGAAAGTTATGAAAATGTTAATAGCTTAAAATGTTATGATTAAGTGAATAGTTTAAATTGAAAGAAGTTTGATTTTAGACTCAAAAAAAAAAAAACTTTTACAAATCTTTCTACATCATACAGTGATAGATCAAAAACAGGCATTAAAAATTCCATGATTCTACGCATTGAAAATTCATTCGTTCTTTGTAAAGGGGAGATTAAAAGAAAAGTATATAGTATTATGTAATGAGATTTTGTTATCTCACATATTTTTAAAAAATTTCCTATAAAACATTGCACTCAAACTGTTAAAAGTCTTAAATTTGTAGGCTAATGCATAATGTATGCCATATTTATTCCTTGATATAAATAAGTAAGAAAGTTACACAAGCGTATAATTCCATGAGAAACTTATTAAAGATGATTCTCATTAAACTTAACTTAAACTTGTCTTAAACTTGAATAAACCAAAAATGTATTAAATTTATTATGTTCTTTTTTTACTATCAAAATAAATAATAAATCACTGAACTTAAAGATTAAAGAATTATCAAAATTTACATTTATCATTATTGTTAACATACTTATCACTTCCTTTAACTTTTATTTCATTTTAACTACATATAAGTATATCATTTTAATTGTTTTTGCCCATTTATGTTCAATTCATTAACAATACTTTTTTGCAAATTACAGTCAAGACTTAATCATTACCAAAGATTTCCATTTTCATTGTAGAAACAAAATGAAATTTTGAATTTGCAAATTGTCTTCTCTTCAAATAAAATCTCAGGCCAAACTAATCCTAAATAAACTGAAATAGTAGATTAAAGCTAAGACCTCAAATTGTAAAATATTAAATCAATTAAGCAATTTGCCAAAGTTTAATTGCTTTTTATGACTTCAACACTTTGTCTTTTCCTGTTTATTGACGTCAAAATTAAAATGAAAATTTATTACTTTGTTTCTCATGCAAAAGTTCTTGAATATGTTTTTGCATGTATGAAATTCTGTCTATAGTAAGGGGAAAGCAGAGAAGAGAAGTGGAATTAAACATTTTGAGTTTCCTAATTCATGAAAACACGCCGTAAATTAGCTTTAGCCTTTTAAATGATTTTGCAAAGGCATTTGTTATGACGCAAATCCACGCTGAGCCGCATGAAATTAAATGCATAATTAAATCAAATTAGCACTTAAAAATGAAAAACTGTAATAGGATGTTAGTTGGATGTTTTGTTATGAACAACTTTATGCAATCTAAGTGATGAAAGATTGTAACTAACATAAATAAATTTATAACAAAAAAAATTAATATTTAGTACTAACTTCAATACATTGTAGTTACTAGATATCAACAAATATTTACCAGGATAAAGCAGCGATTCTTAAATTGTACTCTAGGGATACCTATAGCTTTGGAAGGAGAAAACGCCACTAGTGGGAGTCCGTAAAGTAATTAAGACATTAACTTCAAACGTTTCATGCTTAGAGTAAATGTAAAATGGAGTATAAGAGGAGAGTCCCAGATTATACTATAAGTTGAAGAAATATTGAAATTAAGAATATCTAGAAGAAGGAATCGTAGTATTGTTAAAAAGGCTGAAGGAGATAGGAAATGGACTATTTCTAGTGAATTTTATGCCTTAAGGAATTGCTTTTTGAGAAGAACTTTTGCACTTTTAAGTAATTTAAAGTATATTTTAAATGCTACAAGGTTGTTTTTAGCTATAGGTTATGGAGCAACAATCTTCCAATTGTATTGTATATGGTACTTATAAAGCGCGTCTTAGTGTCCTTCAAAACTCACATATATATTTCAATAAGAAAAAGCTCCTACCTCATGGACAAACTTAAAATCAGTTGGAAAGGAACGTCAAATATATATATCTAAGTTAATTTTATTTATTATATCTTTATTTATTTATTATATAAGTACACATAGCTATGATTATGTATATGTTTAGTTATTATTTAGATGAAATATTTAATGATATTTATTTCTTATACTATAGCATTGCCATGTAGGACAATCCGCTCCTGGTCTCCTTGCCAGATCCTACATATATCTATATCTATATCTATCTATACATATTATAAAACAAAGTCGCTTTTTTCCTTTAACAACTTCAATCTTTAAAAATACGCAACCTATTTTGATGCGGGGTTTTTTAATAGATAGAGTGATTGAAGAGGAAGGTTTATATTTATAATATTTATAATAACATCCATTAAATAGTGCAGAAATACTGTTATTTTCACTATAAGATATGCCTATCTTTAAAATTAATGTAGTAGGCATAGTGTTATAATTCATGGAAAAAGCATTTACTGTCACTACAATATTCCAGCTTCTCATTGTTTACACAGCAAAGTTTCTTCAAATGTGATTTTAGATTTTTTTATTTAAGTCTGATTATTACTATCAAGAAATTATAAAGTCATGTCCGGAAGACGTCGTCGTTCGAACATAGGTCGTAGTACAGTGAATGCCAAAAGATTACGTTCAGCTAGAGATGAAGAATCGTCAACGGAAAGTGAGGCTCGCCTCAGTCAGGCTCGGGATAGATATAGAGCTGAGAGAGAGAGAGAATCATCATCAAGAGTTACTAATTCATGGGTAAATAAAGAAAATTCTGCCATGAATTACGATCCTTCAATTTCTTACAAGGATATACGATCGTCCTTATAACATAGTATCCATAGGAACTATGTCAGTGGTGTGTGAACATTGCTTCGCATTGAAATTCAAGGAAGAATCGAAAGGCATGTGTTGCTTACAAGGAAAAGTCAAATTAGAAGAAATTCTCCCTCCACCTGAACCACTTCACTCTCTTATTACGGGAGATCATCAGAAATCCAAACAATTCATGCGCAATAACCGCCGTTATAATAATGCATTTCAAATGACCTCTTTTAAGAGTAAGCAAGTCGTTAAGTGTGGGTTCATGCCTACATTTAAAATTCAAGGGCAAGTGTACCACTTAGCTGGGAGCTTGCTACCACTTCGACCCGATGATCGCAAATTTCTGCAAATATACAATATTTTATTGCAGATCAAGATAAACAGCATCTACGCGGTGTTCAAGTGTTGCACAGTCAATTGATAGAGATTTGATTAGATCTTTCCAAGATATGTTACATTCTCATAATTGCTACATACAGTCTTTCAAAACTGCGATTGAGAGTATATTGGTATAGGGAAAGGGGAATTTTTTTACTCCAAATTTAACGCGTGCGGGCCACGGGCAGTAATGAATAAATCAAAACTACTGGTTCGATTTTAATCATTTTTTCAGTGAGTGACATAGGCTACATAATTTATACCCGTGCGAAGGCGGAGCGGGCCGCTATGTTTTTATATACAACGTTTACAGTTTTTCTGTAGTGTATTTAGTATTAGCATTGCACCCGTGCGAAGCCGGGGTGGGTCGCTAGTATATATATAAATTAACAAATACATACATGATATTATGCAAGCAGACTTGGTGAAAACTTACCGAAACTTGCTATCCGTAAATTTTTAAAGATTTCGCTTTCATCTCACCAAAGAAATTTCTACTTAATAGTCCATTCACTTTTTTACACATTCCTCATTATATCTCATTTTTTTTTTTTTTTTTGTTTTGTTCTTTAATTCTTAGGGTTCCGGACCCAAAGGGTACCAAAGGGAATCTATTACAGAGAAACGTTGGCCGACCGTCCGTCCGTCAGTTCGTCTTTGGGTCATACCTCATGAACTGTAATAGCTAGAGGGTTGAAATTTTCACAGAAGGTGTTGCTCTATCCGGGTATCAGCAAAAAATACTAAAACTAAAATATTTTCAAATAATTAACGAGGTCCCCATACAAGAAGCATTTTGATTTGTATGGTAGCTTTACGATCCAGTAATTCCACAAACTTGAAACTTGGATGGTTGGTGGTTTTACATCAGAAACTTATATTGCCCAAATTTCAGTTTGATCGGATTACTAGGGAGGGTACTTCCAATACAAACCCCCGTTCAAGTCCAGGTTCTTATTATAAACATTTTTTTTTTGCTCTATGAAATTTACACACTATTATAAGTTCTTGACATAGATGCTACACAACTGTTGGAATCAGCTAAAACGGCCAAATAGGGAGGTACCTCCCATACAAACCCACCATTAAAATTCACGGAACCCTCCGTATACGAGTCTGACTCGCACTTGGCCCACTTTTTTTTTTTTGTCATAACGCAATTCTTATTTCTGACGTCACATTCTTATTTACAAATAATTACATCTTAGGACTAAAATAAAATGTGCCATGACATAAATAGTAAAAAGGTCAAAAAGCGTTGACGCATTCTACGCATTTATAATTCTATTCACATATTCTATTCAACCACATAACATTTTCCACGCGTTGACCAAAAACAATGCTGCATTACTCAGCATTTATTTAAGATTTTCTTAAACATGCTTGCAGTAGATGTGGTGTTTTTCCGGTGCAGGCATGCATACTAATGCACCCTGGGTACATAGGCCTAAGCAAGAACAAAGGAAAAAATATGAATAGCTCTTTTCTTTTCATGTACAAATTTCAGCTTTCCGTTCTTCATTTTATTTAACTTGAAGTAAATTACTTTTCCGCAAATGTCAATGCATATTTTGTTTTCTTGTTATGAATTTCTATGTAATTCTTTGTTTGTTGTCGCTATAAACTATGATAAAACATAAAAATACAATGAGAATATTATGTTCGCCTTATAAAAGTCACTCTAGTATGCATGTGTATTATCACTTTGCCACAATGTTAGTGACGCAGAAGTGCGTGAACCAAAGATGCCATAAAGAATAAAAGGAAATTATCATCGTAACTAGAATTAAGCCATTGTTTAAGATAGGAATCCATTTGCTTTACATCTCCAACTTTTCAACAATTATTTGAACTAATATCTATTACAATACAATATATTAATATTATATTGTAATAAATAAAATAAAAAGTTCCATAAGGAAAATGTGCATTATCTTCACTCGTTGAACAAAACCATTCTACATAAAATTCTTAAATTTCTTAAAAAGATTTAATATAAACTACATACAAACAAATGAAAAATATTGGGAATTGAAATGTATATTTGCTTCGGTGAACCTTTAGGTTGCCAATTGTTTCTCCGTATTTCATTCCTTGTCAGATGTGTCAAATGTTTGTAACCTGAACAACAGAAGCGAAACAGAAAAATCCACGTACGCGCAGAATCAACTCGAAAAGGAAACCACGAATTTTAATGCTTTAGAGTTCATACATATGTAAATGAGATTAAAATAGGATGAAAGCATTCTCCTTAGAAATTGTTAAGATAAATAAAAACAAGCAATCATAATCATAAAGAAACAAACAATCATATGAAAAGCGACACATAATTTTAAAAGATATTTAAGTAATTTTATGAATGTTAAATGAAACAAATAACTTACATAACAAAAGTTACTTAATTAACATTATGTAAAATTTATTTTCAAACTTCTTTTCTACAACAAAACTTATTGCAAAGATTTTTAAAAATTCTTACAATCATCAAAAATAGTTGCAATTTTATTTTGCAAAAAGCAAGACACAAAGAAAGATTTTATAAACTTTCCGAAAGAAAAGCAACTAAAGTTTTCTATATCGATTAGAAAATATAACCAAAAGTCCACAATATGAAACTAAAAAGACAAATCCAGCAACATCATAAAGAACTAAACAGACAACAAAGACAATAAAGAGAGAAATAAGGTGAACAAAACAAAAAATAATAAGGAAAAGAAAACTGGAACAAAATTGTATAAATTCAATGCCCTTTAGCATTTTTTGGTTCAAATTAAAATACAACAAGGTAAAAATGGATAAATTGCACATGACATCGAAAGTCTTTGTCAACATTTTGTTCAGACAAACAAATACATAAGCATACCGATGATGAAATTATCAGCAATGCGAAGAGGATCCCATTGAATTTTGTGATAACAAACTAGTCCCTTAATTTTTGAGCCATGTCTCATTGTCATAAATAAATAATATACTATAGTTTTCTACTAGAATATGTCATTTATTATTTAATTGAAACCATCTGTTTCATTGTGACCAAAGTTCGTTTTTTCTTAACAAATTGCATAGAAATGTTAAATAAATATTAATAGAATCTAATGTAAATCATATCTGATGAAAGACATTATCGTGCACATTTATTTAATAAAAGTGATTTCATTTTAGAGATTTTAAATAAAAATATATTGCACATTAGGCAAACTGAAGACTTTTAATCTTTTTTAATTTAGATGTGCAATTACACACATTTGATTAGAAAGTTGAATAAATACAATACATCTTATGCATCTTGAAAAATCATGTATCTTAAATATCAAAATTAGTCAAAGTAGCTTTCTTTGTTTGAAATTTCATACTTGTAAGCAAGTTAACCATTTTGGTTGTTATTCGACAGAAATTTACATTTGAAAATGTGAAAATGTGAACTAAATATTTTTTTCTTTAGAAAATTGCTTATGCAAAACAGTGTTTGAAATGTTTTCTCGTTACGCTTACTAAATATCTATAGAATATTTCTTCATCGGAAAAACATTAATTACAATTATATAAAACTTTTTCTATCACTAACAATGTATATTTCAAATGGTTTTACATGAGGCTTATGCCCAGGAAAATAACAACAAAAAGGAAATAAAATTGTTATGCAAAGATCACGTTGCATTTGTCATCAATACTTTGTAACAAACCCAACGGAAAGATAACCAAACTACAAAAACAATAGTTTTTTATATACGTATACACTTCATAATAGAATGGATGCATTATTACTTGTAATTGATGTTTGTCATGTATGGAACATTGCACAATGGCCTATCCCTGATCATTTCTTTTAGAAACCATGATTTCAACCATTGGGAGACATGTAAAATATAATACTTTTGACAGAAGTATGATCTACCATAAGTTAATTGAGATATGAGTGAAGTGTATTTAAGATTTAGTGAAACCAAAATTAGTATTTTATCTCGACTTTTTCAATCCAAAAATACCCATTTGTTCGGTTAGGGACAAGCAGAAAATACTATGTGAAACACACGCAAATATTGCAACCATAATCCAACCAAATTGTAACCATTTTATACTCAATGAAAATATATTTTTCACTCAATGCCAATCAAAACGAAAAGTGAGTGAAATCTCAATTATGTAAAACTGCAAACACATACACATAAACACATAAATGTTTGCAATGGCAAAAATAGCAGTAAAACTTCACTTTAACAGTAAATTTAAACGGTAAAGAAATGTATATCGAAAAAAATAAAAACGAAGTTATGTTCTTATATTCATTTTTAATACTTATTCAAAAAAAAAAAAAAAACCAACAGTTAGGTCATTGGAAGTATACACAAAAAGAGAAAAGAAAAATGCGCAGTAGGATGAAGAGAGATAATTAAAGAAAAGTAAAGTAACTGTAAAATTTGTTTTTTTTTTTGACTAATATAGCAATCAGCAAATAGTTAGGAATATGTATTTGCCATTATAAATTAGTTTTCTATCCAGTTGTGTCCTCAAAAGCAATAATAAAAAAGTATAAAAACTGCCAGGCCAAAGAATTGATGATCGTGTCATTGAATTAATCTATTTTGATTATTATAAAGGCAAAACTGTTAAAGAATTGGCAGAAATGTTCTCTGCCAAATTAAGAACCGTTTATAATATAATAAATCACGCAGAGAAAGAAAATAGATTATGTTTAAACACTTCTCCAGGCCGGCCAAGAAAATTATCAGCAAGGACAGAATCACATATTCTTAGAGATCTTAACAATAATCCACGATCAACCAATCGATCCTTGGGTTAGATGTGATATGGGTTAGATGTCTCCTCTGAAACCATTCGGCGACTATTGAAAAGAAACGAATACTCAGCCAGAGTAGCGCGTCGATAGCCATTACATTCTTCGCAAAATATTTTAAAGAGACTGAGAGTTTTACTGCAATTTTTGCCATTGCAAACATTTATGTGTTTATGTGTATGTATATATATTTTTTTATGACGTGAAATAACACGTTATTGTGATGCTGTGACAACTAATCCTCAGTAGCACGTTGCTACTAGAGCTATGAGAAAAAAGAATGTTAACAGTGTAAAATGCATGCAGTCAAAAGTAAAACAATCAATTTTTTTTATTTGATGCGAAAAAAGGAGAAGATATTTTAAGTTATAAATGAATAGTACAAAGTTTTAGCCCTTAAAAAAAAAATAATGGAGTCATGTGAAAAAATAACAAATTGCTTGGATGGATAAATAAATCCACTTCTAGTTTTCTTAAGAAGTATGACCTAATTGTAACCGATATAATAATGTAGTGCTTTGAAAACAAAAATTCAACCTTCTTGACGTTGAACTGAGTTTTATATGGCATCAGAACTCTTTAAACTCAAAGACTCTTTTAACTGCCTAAAATCTTAATTGGACTTAAAATTAAATAATCTTTAGAGTCGACATTCCTAAAGTTAAGTTAAGAGTGAAGTGTATCTAAATGTTATGACAATACAATCTTACAAAAGGCATTAATTTAATCATGAGAATTATGTTGAATCTAGTCTAAAAGAAATAAAATTGGAACCAAAAATTCTTGAAATATACAACACAATAAGTTTATGTTCATAAATACCTGGCGGCCGAGCATTACTCGAATTAAATTTTGTTTTTTCGGGAAAATAGATAGGAGTCATATTTATAAGAGTATTATTGATTGGAGATGATGTTATTTCTTTGGTGGTATCACTTTTAATAGTAGTTTCAAATTATTTTCTTGTTTCCTAAACATAAAATAAGTCGCTACTATAGGGGTTGGAATAGCCGCTCCTGCTTCTGCCTTATGTTTTGCGATCTCACTAATCAATTTTTGATTCCAAGGACGCACCCAACTGTTTGTGGTTCGGTTTTATTTCGTATTTCCTTCTAGCTTTTTATTTGCTATAAGTGCATCTTACTTATGTGAGAAATTCACCTAGGTCTTTGAAAAAGATCGTTAGGTGAGAACTATCGCAAGTAAATTTTGCGTGCCGTCTTTGATGCCGCTAATTGTAAAGACTGCAAGTCTGAACTTTCCTTTGCTTAAAACAACAACAACATCCTTTTATAAAATTTTACTTAGGCTTCACATAAATCGGGTAATTAGTAAGCTTTAAGGAAGAATTGAGAGTGAATCATCCAAATATCATATTATGCGTGCTCAATGCTGCATATCCATTGTATCAGTAACAGTTTGATCGTTTTCATCATAAAAAAATGATAAGGCTGATTGTCGCGTTTTAGATAAATATCGTCATAAGAATCATTTTCTGCTCTTCACATTTTCAAAGTGACTGCCACAGCACATAGGATTTAGAAACTGTGAATAATTTCTTCGGATATAAAAAATAAATAAATCAACATTATCTATTATCTTATCTAATTATTTTTATATTTATTATATCATTGCTGCAATATTTAAGCAAATAACTGAACAAATTATAATAAGTGGCAGAATAATTATTCCGAAATCAGCACTATGTGCTTTTGTGGCTTGGATTTGCTATTGATTATTAACTTTTAGAATGTAGCTCTTTTATGTGCGTTCCGACATGAGTGAAATTTCAAAAAATGTTGCTAAAAATAGAATCGTCAAATTTTTTTCCTACTGATAAGTGAGTAGTGTTGGCAAACCGATGGCGTGGGATTTGAGTCCTGTACTGGAAGTATTTTTTTTTTTTTTTTGTTATATATATTGAAAATGATTGTTAATTTATTATATTGAAGCTATTTAAGCAAACATGATTAAAATGTCATTTGACTGGCAAACCGAGGGCGTGTGGTTTTAGTCCTGCACTGGGATTTTTATTTTTTTTATATTGAAAATTATTGTTTTTAATTTGCTTTGTGTAAATATTAATTACTAGCTAAACGTGTCTATGATACAATACGGGACATAAAATTTAAAAATAAACCTCTTTGTTTATGTTACATTATATTACATTATTGTATTTATTATTTTAAGAATAAAAATAATACTAAATAAAAAAATAATTATAATTAAAAAATTTGTTCTGAATGGAGCTGCGCTATCCCACGACATATCTTTCTTTTCTTTTTTTTTTTTTTTTTTATATTTGTTTTGGGACAGCAATATTTGCTTTCTTGAGTCCTCATAAGAGACTAATCAAACTAATCAACAGCTATAAATGGGAAACCTAAAGAAACTCAGCGAAAGAATCAAACATATTTTATGTTCAAGTTGTTGCTATATTTAGTGGTTGATTTCTAGCGCCATCCTTATACCATATTACATATGTTCTATTTTCCAGGTTTCTTTATGATTTGTCTGCTCACCGTTATGTCGGTATTGTTTGACAATGTTATCTGTTGTTGTTAGTGTGTTAATTTATATATAGACTTTCAAAGCAATATAGAACTAGGATCGCCCAGTGGTCGACACTCGACCAGCGCATAAGTGATATATTGTATAGTATCGGGTTTGAAAGAATCTTGTCTCCTTATTAATATATATATATATATATGTATACAATTTATATATACATATATATGTATACAATTTATATATACATATATATATATTTTTTTTTTTTTGTAAATATTCTTTTATTAATGTTATCGCTACTAAAAATTGCATAAATATTAATATGATTATACAGGATAATGACATGGAATAAAATAAAGTTACTTCAACTTAGAAGATCGTTAGGATGGAGCCTCTTTAAACGGCGTCGGCTCACACCATAAGTTAGGATTGCCGCCAGGCAGCTTTGATTACTTTGTAGCCTTTGTTGATGACGATTGCTGATTTGCAGGATTTTGTCACGTTCTTATTAATATATTGAAGTCAACTAAGCTTAATAAAAGGTTTAACATAATCATATTAAATAAAATCTCTACGAAAAACATTTCATATTGTAAATATTTTATTTATTTATCAAAAAAATGTACACGTAAGTACAAATTACGGAAAACTTATATGCTAAAGCTATAGTAACAAAGCCCTTAAACTTACATATTGTAAATATACTTTATATTGTTCAATTAAAATCAACTGTTACGACTTAATTGTACTTACGTTTTTATAACCAGAAATTATGAAAACATAAACGGCAATTTCCCTTTTTTTTATACCAAATGATTGAATATGTTTTTTCTTTTATTTCGTTAAATCACAAAATGTCGAATGCTATTATAAAATTATAAACAATTTCAAAGTGAAACGAGTTGGTAAAGTAAATAATAACGGAAATGAAAAATACTTTAATAATGAGATATCCCAAAAGTATGCAGTATTTTTTATTTTTTTTTAATTTTCTGTTGGCCACTGAATCAGAACAAGGGAAAAGCTTCTGATACATTTATATACACACAAAAGCGAATTATAGAGTGACATGCATACATAAATAATAAGTGTGCATTTTTCGAAACGTGTTAAATATACAATAGCATTCATTGCATACTTCAGGGCGGCGTTGAGCCAGACAATGCGCGCTGCCATTTTAATCAGTGTTGCATTGACATACAAGTACAAGCCACACGAGTTCACCAGGCTCATTCGTATATGTACCGCAAAACCAACAACAACAAACGCCACTACCACCACGACAACAACAACAAAACTGCATTGTTCTCATTTTTCATGTATGTAAATAGTTTTTTTTATACTTTGTGTGGACTATGTGTTTTTTTTTTTTTTTGTTTATGTTGTGTTCATAAAAAATGAAAAACATGTGCACGAATTACAATTAAAAGTAGAACTTAAATTCAATTTAATTTACGAGAAACGAAACAAAAAAGGTGCTCAAAAATTTATTTATAGCACAGAACCCAATTTGTCCGCTACATATTCGAGTTGCGTTCCAAAAGTATCCGACCTGCATTCATAACTACATTCCACACTGGCATTTTTCTTCTTTACCCAATACTTAATATCCACTTGATCCATCTTAAAACAGTTCTAAAAGCCAGTTTACGAAATAGCATTTACTCGTAGTGCATTTATAGTATATATATTTTTCAATAGTCTTTATATCGCTGAACCGATGCTCATTGAGTAGAAGTGTAGTTTTTAAGCATATTTCCACCAGTAGCGACCACATTTAAGTTTTTCCAAAAGACTTCGATGATGATTTTCATTTCTAAATTTTCGGTCAGAAATATACATTTTCGCAATACCAAACTCACTTTCATGTTCACGTTACGATTTTCCTCAATCGCAAGTTGCACATGCTCGTTATTTTCTATAGTTTTTAGCTTGAAACTCGGTTAGAATAGCATTAAGCTCTCGATGATTCACTGATCACGGTCGTACTCCAAAAAAGCTTGCTTTACCATTCTGGCGCAGAGTTATGAACTCAGATACTCAGAATACTTTTAGGACGCATCTTGTAGTTTGAGCATTGATTTGTTTTAAATTATGTAGCTGTTGTACTAGGTGTAGTAAAGTTGACCAATACAGATTGAAAACCGCAAAAGCAGCAACAAAAGCACAATCACATAACTTGTGCTCTAAGTGCCCCGAGGAAAATTCAACATTTCTATGAACATATTCCCTCACTCCAGTCTTACTTATTTGTGTAACCTGAACAGCCATTCCCGGTTCTCATTAAATTCATTGATAGCCACTTCCTATTGCCGCTGCAATACACCCACAATTAAAACCACAGCAGCGGATGGCATTGAGTTTCGTCTCATTTGCATGAAATGCGATTTTTGTGGTATATTCTAAAATCAGAATCAAAAAATCTTTGCATAATTTTCAGCGCTTCGTTTCGTTCGTTCAAGTGAGTTATTGTTTGTTCAAAAATATGTGCACCATGCATTAAGACCACCCACTTTAAAGACAGAACACCAATATACAAAACCGCATAATGCATTAGTATACCATTACGACGAGAAAATACCAAATTGCACATTTCAATTTCTGAAAAATATACAAAAATGAGCCAAGTGCGAGTCAAACTCGTACACGATGGGTTCCGTACCAGATTGGGTTTTGTATGGGACGTACTCCCCTAGTGGTCCGATTTGACTGATTCCAACAAATGTACCGCGCCTATATCAGAAACTTATAGTGCCTAAATTTCAGTTCAATAGTCCATAAAAGCAAACAATTTTTTCGAATAGGAACCTGAATTTTAATGGTAGGTAGTTGACCGATTTGGCAGATTCCAACAGTTTTGTTAGTTAGTTCGATAGAACAAAAAACAAGAAAGTTTTTATAATAAGAACCTGAATTTTAATGGGGGTTTGTATGGGAGGTAACATCCCTAGTGGTCCGATCAAACTGAAATTTCGATAATATATGTTTCTGATGTATAGCCACCATTCATCCAAATTTCAAGATCGTGGAATTAAAAATCAAAATGTTTCTTGAATGTTCTACGAATTTTGCAAAAATGGTATTTTTGCAAAACATGGTTGCGTGAGGAATTTATAAGGTTTGGTTGCCTTCATCAAATTTAAATAAATTTAATAACATATTTTCATATTTTCAGATCTACACTGACACCCCCTAGAAACCTAAAAATCACATTCAACCATACGAAATAGTTGTGGTTTCGGTGAACAACTTACTACTTAATATGCCATTTTAACCACAAGCGTAAAACTATATGCATTTACAAGTATGAGAGACCCCCGTGGGTCTAAAATTAAGAGTTAGGAACTACATACAATAAAAGTGTATCTACAATAGATATTACAACTGACAAACTATATTTACATATGCACATACAGAAGATACTCGTACTTGTTGTTGTTTAGTGTGGAGCATTTATGTATGGTATGTACGAGTATGTATGATTTATGTATGCCACCTTGGAGTGTGTAATATTATTAATATGATTATTTGTATAGAACCTTCTCTTGGAAAATATATACTAAAATAATATAGAATTTATTACTATTCAACTGCACTACCAAATATATTTCATGCTCGAAATAATAATTTATGAATTATAACAATATTATTGCCCAAATATAAATGTGCAAAGGCAACAGCTAAAACAAAAGAAACCAAATTTAAGCAAATTAACTTTAAAATAACAAAATATTTCTATTGCCCTAAAGATTCTTTAAAAACAAAAACTTTAACAACAATAGAAACCTTGAGTTGAAACAACAAAATGGTAATTGCTTTTAGGCGCTTATCACATGTACTTAAGAACCTTTGCCAGCTTAAATAAATATTTTATAAATATGTGAGCCCAAGGAGCTCACATTAAGACGTTATGCAGCATTTGGAACAAAGCTACTTTAGATTTACTGTCAAACATGTTCTTGATATGCCTGAAGGAAACGTATTTAATTTAATAATATTGTCTTTTAAAATGGTTCCAATAAGCAGTAAGATGAACATTCAAAGGGCGAGAAGTTATCTAGTTCGTTACTTTGTCTTCTTTTAAGTAAAAAATTTTATGCAGATTTTAAGCACATTAACAAAATTTAATTTTGAATTGGTTTTCTTTATTTAGAATTTGAAAAAAGGCTTTTCTTCTTAAAGTTTTGTTAATCACTAAAAGAGAAGCGGAGAACTTTGAGTGAAATATATGCAATAATAGAAAAACTCTTTGATAAACTTAATCATGATATATGTATGTACTTATTAGAAAAAAGAAAAAAGATGTCTTTGTTACCCATGCAAAATCGTTGATAGAAGTAAAGGGGTCTGCGAATAATTTGAGCTTAAAAACTGTAACTTCTCATCTCCTTTACACATAGAAAACTATCTAGAATTTTTAAGGTTTTTAACGCATAAATTAGTTTTGTAGCCTTCCCTTAATTTGTTGCATTCATTACTTAAAAATACCTTAAATAGAAAGCTTTTTGTCTCCGAAATAGTATTTTAAATATGATAAGAAGTTATTATTCATATGGGTTATTTATTATTATTATTATTATTAATTATTAACTAATTGGCATGCATATCTCACGAGAGACTATTGATACACAAGTTGATTTGATAATTATAGATAGTTGATAGATACACAAGTTGTTTTGAACTTACACACGTCCTATTTTATTATGCACTTATTGCGTTTTACTCTCAATACATTCCAACATCAAGAAAGCGAAATTTTACAAGTATTCTTACTAAATATGCTTTGAATTTTCTTAAAGAAATTTCAATATTTTATTACAATTTCAAACAGTTTACATTCTACGGTATCCTCCATAGTAATCGTGTTTATTTATAAACGAAAACATAGTTTTCAGATAGGATTTATTGGAAGTCATTTCGTTGTTTATCTATTGATTACTGAAAAAATGCAGCAGCTCTTTCAAGATTAATTCTTCAACTGATGCCCTGACACTTTCAAGTAGACGTTGGATTCTTATGTCTTTTTCTCCTTTTCATTTTTTGTTCATTGCATAAGATTAAGTCATTAGCTGTGCAAAAGCTTTTGTTGTCCTTGCTATCCTTGTCAGGATTAATTAAGTTTAAAATGTTGTGCAATTAGTTACTGGCTTCTGCTATAGTTTTGAATTAATATACTCCACATATTTATTTGTTGTATATCAGCGAATAGACGTACTTCACACGGTGATATTTTAGGAAAGTGTGTAAAGGTTATGTGGAGGAAGCATGTTCCCTTATTTTACTTCTCCTTGTAAGCAACACAGAATCAGAATCTTGAATTCAATAAAACAAAATCATATTTTAGAGCAGAATTCGACCACAAATTAGGAGTCCTCAAAGACATTCGACCAAACAATTCTCTGGCTCCCTGAGACATAGAGTCTATCCCTGTCATAACTAAAACGAACTTCGCGTTCAACAGATAATTCTCTTCCTAAAGAACTTATTGACCTTGCATTAGACAGCCTGACCTCCATCGGTGTCACCATTCGATGTTTTCTGACCTACAAACATATATTTGAAAGCCTTCTTTGCATAATTGAATTATTGATTCTAAAAACTAACAATCAAAATCAAAACCACCATATAACCCATATACAAAAACTTAATTAAAATTAATTAGACAGTATTGTACAAATAAAACATTCACAAAATATTCTCTAAATGACAGAGAAAATTCTACTTAAATCAGTTGCGTGGCTTAAAAGTTCTGCGTATCGGAATGGACAGGGATTTCGACTTTATTTGATACTAAGTATGTATATCTATACTATAATAAGGGTCTATTAATATTTGTTTTGCAAATGAAAGTTCATCTCAGCTGGCTGTGAACATTCCAATTTAATATTGTTGATTAAATTTGCTTATAGAAACAAAAAAGAACAAGTAAATTAACAAGGAAAATGCCACTTGATAGTTTATAAAAGCAAAATTATTGACTGCAAAATTAATGTATTATAGTTATTAGTAACAATTCAATTGCTGCTTCGTAAAAGGAAGGAACATTTTGTAGTTCGCAACCTGGTTTCATCTTCTAATCAGTTAATCTTTCACCAGGATCTGGGTTGAAAGTTGATTAAAATTCGGTCATGTATTTTGTTGTTGGAGATAAGAAAAAATGTTCATCATTTCATCTTTTCGACGGTAAATCTCATGCCGTGAATACTCTAATTTATCCTAAACACTGTAAATAATCAATTTAGCCTGTGGTAATCACAGTAAGTCGCTGACCAATACAATTTTGTTTCAATTCAAGGTCACTAAAATCGATAGCACTGTCTATGAAAACCTTGTACTTATTGTATTATTCGAGTTGTTTTTTATGAATTAATGTTTACAATGTTAGTGCATGAACTGAGCCCTGAAGGCATTGGCAGAAAATTACAGCTGCTTGATGCCACTCAACTTGAAAATTACAATAACAATAGTGTCATCACTTATTAAGTGTGCTTAATTAATATTAACATTTTTTTAGATTTCTGTTTTGTTTTTATTATTTTTAAAAATATGACAACGAGTGTCCGCAACTATGACATGTGACCTTTATACTTCTTATTAAGAAGAAGAAGGCAAGTTTAACTTTTACCATGAAATTGAGGGCTTGAAATTAAAAATAAAATTTGAAAAGCCATTCAAACTTATGAATAAAATATTCTTCATAAAGAATAATTATAAAAATAATTAATATACAATAACAAGCAAACAAAAACACAAGACTTCGCTTCACCGAAGTTAGTTACATTTGTTAACAAATGATTGCAATTGTAGTAAGATATGAAAAAACTTTGATTTTAACAAAAAATAAGTTTTTAAAATATTTAAAGTAAAATGGTGTTGAATAGAAATAATTTTAATTATAGGAGACTATTATTAAAGTACGTAGAATAAAAAAAAAACTACCAAATTTAATGTCAAATTTGCATAAATTGATCGTCGGCCCAGATGATTAAAGGGGCATGGACATTGTGTTTTCCCTTGTACTCCACATGCCAATATTGTACTTATACACGAGTACAGTTTTTGGGAACTCCGATACACGGTTCTATGCAATACAATCATCACAATAAAGTAACAATACGCACCAGTATTAAGCAGAGCTTGAAAATGGTATGGAAAATTGCATTAATTTAATGTTTCTGTTGAATCTTTTTAAATTTAAAATGAGCGAAATAAATAAATTTCATTACAAAAAATCGAAAAAAACAAATCGCTGCATACTGTTGGTTACATAAAATTTCGTCCCTTCATCAAGTGCTTGACACACACTTTTGGTGTCACATCCGACGACTACTACCCAACCTCATGCGGATAGCAGTGACAACAACACTCAGAATGGACTGATCGAATGACCAGCCACCTTTTCCATCATGTTGACAATGGCAGGAAATTAAAGACAGACCGGCCGACTGCACGTGTCTGTATCAATGACTTTCAATGAGCTCGTCACCAGCTGCAAGCTGCCAGCCATGCCAAAATGATAGACAGTACCGGAGATTTACACCGTAAGAGGCATATCGACAAAATGTACTACCAGATGTGAGGACGCCGAAAGGGGTGCCACGACAAATATGTCAACGAATTTTGCTATAAATTTACAATTCTTACGCTGATACAAGCATATTTTAGTTAAGTGTACATTGGTACGAGTATGTGAATGACACTTTTCGTGACATCACCTAACCTTACCGAGCTCCAGTGCATTTTATTTTTGCCTTGAAATGCACATGCAAATGCCTTGACTGTGCTTTTGCTTGCTGAAATAAAAGTTTTATTTTCGATTGTCAAATATTTTCAAGCTACTTAACGACGCAAGTGTTTGTCTGTCTGACTATCTTTCCGTCAGCATGCCCGGGTGCGTTTACTGACAAAATGTTAGCGAAAAGTTTTTACCAAAATAAGAAAATGGAAAGTTTGTTGCACACATTTTGGCGTGTCGGAATTTTAAGTTTTCCGTTACGAAATGGCGACAACACCAACTTCAAGTTGTCTACAAAGATTTTGAAGTAATATTGCCACTTGAAAGCTTGCCTAAGTATAGTCAAGTGCGAAATTTAGGCAAGCCACAACCACAAGCCACAATAAGATCTATGGTTCTTTCAAAAATGCGCCAAAAAATATACTTTTGGTTTCAGTTCTTTTTTTGCTTTTAAAGGGAGTACGAAATGTTTATTGTAACAAGAAAGTGTAAAGGCAACTAACTCACGAATTTTACTTCAACAATGGAACATGGAATTAAAGCTTATATCGAAAAAAAATACACATAAATGAGGAAAACCACTACAAATTTCAAACTAAAAAATTTTGTAGAATTGTATAACATAATGAACTTCTGAAATATGGTAAAATTAAATAATAAAAAAAACTAATCCAAGCCTATCCAGAATAACCCATTAAAGTAACAAATCACAACACATACAATACAAAGGGAAAGAAAGTTCACTGGTATGAACTGATGAGACACAAAAATCAAAGCGAAACTAAAGGGACTTTTTCTCTACTATATTCCAGCAATGTCCTCAACATCTTACCCATTTTCTCCGTTCTGAAATCGCAATACATACCAGAATTAGCGTAGTGCATCATAAAGTATTTACTCCCACGTAGACAAACATTTCTTAACGGTCGACATCAGGACCAAGTTACAACTTATTCCCTTACATATACTTCATACTTCATTCTTTTCTCTTTATTGCACTTGTGCCCAAACTAACAAACAAAATTTAAAACATTAGAACTTTACAACAGACGCCTATAAGTATTCCACGTACACTTAAACTGCCTTTTCCTTAAGTTTTTCTTTATTTATTTTTTTTTTTTTTTTTCTTCCAGACTATGGAAATCATACCATGTTAACCAATGTTTGCTTATCTTACCAAATGATTTCCGACCACGACTGCCACCACTAACTGACACCATGTTTATTTATGGTAGATACATATGTACAATAATGTGTCTTGTGGAACATTTGTTGCCTTGCGGTCGTGATGTAAAGAATAAAGCCAACAAATTTTCTCTTCATAGGTATAAAAAATACATAAAATACTATACTGTACAATGCAAACAGAATCAAGAAATAGAAAATAATGTTGCTTATTCCAATGATATTAATATAACAAAAGGAATAGTTAAAAACTTTTGTGTTTCAAGTTTAAAATTAATAAAACAAATAAAAAAAAACAAGGCAAAACATTAATTTGGTTCACCGAAGCTTACAAAACTTTTCCATCCCAATTAATGAATTTGTTTACACAGAATTTACAACTTTTGGGCAACTTGCATGGAAGCTAAGATTTCGATAAGACCAACAAAATGTGTAATGTAAATAGTCATTTATATCAAAGGTATTCAGCTCAATGCTATTCATATTATTACCATATTGCATTTACATTATTGTTTGTTAGGTATAAAGAAAAAGGAACCCTATTGTGGAGACTTCGTTGTCCATCCATCCGTCTGTCCTCGGGTCATATCTCATAAATCGAGCATCAGCAACAAATACTAAATTAAAATATTTTCAAAAATTTAAACGGGTCCCCCCATACAAGAGATATTTTGGTTTGTATAGAAACTATGAAATTTATTTATTTATGAAATTTAGACACTATAAGTTTCTGTTATAGGCGCGATATATTTTTTGAAATCAGTCAAATCAAACCCCAATCTGGTACGGAACCCTCCGTGTACGAGTCTGACTCGCACTTGGCCCATTTTTTAAATAATTTTTACTTGCTATGTTGTTATATTTTTTGGTATAAATTGTTTATATACTCTTATGTTGCTGAATATTGTGATTTCCTGTAAGGATGAATTTATGAATTGGGCTCTAAACATTGTTTATTGTTGAAATATAAGGATGTGGATTATGGTCAAAAGAATGTGATATTTAGTTCAGATTAGTGGAGGTGATTTATTTATGAGGTGTTCTTCTATGTTGTTTCTTTGTATTTATTCATGTGCTAGTGGGTCAGGTGTTTACTGATATCGGAAAGGCTTAAGTTATTTCTTACTTTAAGGTGAAATTTGTATGCGTTTCTGGCAGTTACATTTGCTAAATCATTGTCTCTTAGGGGATCCATAACAGTAGAATCTTATAATTTTTGGAAGCTAATATTATCCTGGTGGATATATATATATATATAGTAAAGTGGTTTTCGATGTTTATATTTTCTATTGCTTTTAATAAGGGAGAGAGTCTGTGCAAATGGTAAATTTTCCTTGTTGTATGGATATATAGGAGCATGTTGTACTATATACAAGTACAACAAGTGAATGTAAAGTAAGACCCAATAAAGTATAGTAACCGGGTGAACAATAATCTGAAATGCTCCTTTCGCTGAATATATCGGCTACTTATTTGACGAATCTACCATCCACCTGCCAAAATACATAAAAATCTTCTGTCCTCCAATAGAAATGATGTATGATAACATTTTGTTTATTTTTGCTAGAAATTGGGCTACAGGTTAATCTAATCATATATCTAATCTAGCAACTTGTTGAATTAAGTTTTTATTTTTGATTATCAGTGCCAGCTTATTACGGAATTTTAAAATTTTAAATGAAACTTCGAGAGGGTTAACAATTAATTGCATAATTTAAGGATTTTTCGAGCTCAACACGAAAGTAGGCATTATTCTTAAATTGCATGTAAATAAATGTTACATGACTCATTAAACACAATTAAATGACTTACTTTATTATGCTAAGACTGCATCTGGACTAAACTTGGTGAGTTGGTGGCGCTCAGGGCAACAATAAATGTTCAACAAATTGTATATTTGGCATAATGACAATGAATCAGACGGACTCAGACACCGGCCACACGAAGCCAAGATGGCAAGAAGCAAAAATTCTTAGTAAATATACGGCAATCAGAACGGCGACGGCGACGGCGACAGCGACGACGACGACAATGATGGGTAATAACGACAATGGCTCAATAAATCAAAAGCTAAGCCAAAAAAAAAAAAAAAACTGTAGAGTAAACTATCATTCCACCAACAAAAGGAATTCATGACTGACTTGATGTATTTAATGACGATTTGTTGGCTAGAACCGGCAGCTCCCCAGACGCCTTCGTCATCAGACCACATGGTAATGTGGCAAGCCACAATGCAAAATGTGCAGAAAATTGCTGTTGGAAATGACTTGATCCGGCCATAGCAACATATTGAATGACGTTGGCTTGTGGTGCAGTTTGCCAGCTTAAGCAAGAAAAAACCCAATAGAGAGAATGGGGCAAAAATGCTACAAAATGGCTCACATACATGCAATGCATCCATAGTCAATGTTTGAAGACGGAAGTCGTCGACAACAATGACGATGGCAAACGAAGTCAATGTGCATTATTTCGATATTTGTGCTTGTGTCACAAAGGATGTAGAAAAAACGAAGCAAAATGCTAGGATGCATGGGAGAGGATTTCAGTTTTTGATGTTTTGCGAAAAATTGATTTATCTGCAGGAAATCGTTTATTGAAATTACTTACAATGACTGATGTATTATGTATTTATGGAAATTGCAACCCATTGCATTTTGCATTTGTGTGCAAAATTGTGTGGCAGATCCAAAAATATTCAAGAATATGAACTACATTTATGCTTAAGGAGACATATTACAAAATACATGTAGCTTATCATATAACTTTTATAACTTAAAACCAAGAAAAATAAAATAAATGTTACAAGTTAGCTTTATTAAGAGTGTATAGGTGGGGTGGCGTGCAATCGGTGCCGTGTGTATGTTGTGCGACGTACGTGGCGATCAACGGACGCAACTGGCAGCGCGGTGATCCAATGGCAAATTGCAGCTCGACGATTTTCCAACGCAAAGTTGATGTTTTGTTACGGGTATCTTATCTTAATCTTGAAAATTTTCATTTTGAATAGGATCATTGCACAAAGTTTGTATATTTTTCACGCCAATATTGACACTACTCGATGTTGTTCGAACACCTGGTTTTATTACAGCTGTTCTACCACCCTGATAAATTAAGAGGCGTTTTTTCTTCATCAGTGTATTTAGGTTGAATATGTAATTTTACTATATATGTAAATAAAGAAAATAAATAAATTTATGCCAAATAAAAATGGACTTTTTTCCCATTGTGCAGTGGCGGCAAGCGGCGACAATGTGGACACAAAACAAATTACGATTACTTTTCGACGTAGAAGAAGCCTTCAAAGTAATACACAACACAGAACAGCATCCAGAGATGTCGCTCTGTTGCAGCCTGTATTTTTTCCGAACTTGTTATTATTTGCTTTTTAGCTCCACTCTGGTCGACTTCTTCTCGCTCTCCACATCTTTTCTTATCTACTTCTTCCTCATCTTCTTCTTCGCCATTTCGTTCATCGTCATAGCGATCGGCCAGTGCTATCGGAGCTCTATTCTCAGTTCCGATCTCAAAAGCAATTTCGCAATCAAATCGGTAGCGAACACAATAAAAAAAACAAGTAAAAAGAAGTTTAACTTCACCTATGCCGAATTTAATATACTTTTCACCCCTAGAAAACGTGTTCGCCTACGCTCTGTGATATAGCATTCAGAAATATTTAATTATTGATTTGACTTATGTTTAGGGTATGGTAAGTAATGCTAGGGTCTTGAAATCCAAACGGTTGTTGAATATGGGTCAGACACTTAAACGGTTCAAATTTCAGTTCGATAAGACAAAAAACAAAAAAGGTTTTCTGATAAAAACCTAAATTTGGGTTTGGGTTTTTATGGGAGCTATAAAACCCAGGAACTCTAGAATAATAAGAACCTGAATTTAAATAGACGGTTTGTATGGGATATTCCCCCTAGTGGTCCGATTTGACTGCTTCCAACAAATGTACTGCGCCTATCTTGGAAACTTATAGTGTCAAAGTACGAGTACCAATTCGATAAGACAAAAAGCAAAATTGTTTTTCTAATAAGAACCTGAACTTTAATTGGTGGTTTGTATGCGAGGTACACCCTAGTGGTCAGATTCGCTTAAGTCTGACAAATGTACATGTACATAATCAGCTGGAAATCGCTCATTAGTTGTAATAGTAATGTAAAACAAAAAAATTTCAAATTATTATTATTTATGAAAGCAAAAAATTACTAAACTAAACTAAGTAGCACACAATATATTATATCCTATTTGAAATATTTAATTCCATTAAAAAAAGTAGACTTTGCTACTGTCAAATTATTTTCATATTCAAATTATTTTTCACAAAAACTAGAACGCACACAACATTTTTTTTTTTCCTTAAAATTTAATTTTTATTTACGCAAAATTATATTTATTTTCAATTCGCCAAAATGCCTATTGAATTTCCAATACGCGGTCTACATTTGAAACAAACAATGCGTAACCTTCGCATGGCAATCATTAGCGCGATAATAGGAGCATCTATTTATTCCGCTGTGCACAAGTATCCGAGACGCATGAAGTATAAGACTTTCTACTCTTCGTACGATCCAATGGTATCGTTTGACCGCATGGCCGATGCTGGCTTTTTGGATAGTTGCCCACCTACTGGCAACACACAGAAAAGAAAGGATGAGCAGAAGAGGGTTAAGGATGCGGCTAAAAAGAAGGCTGAGGAAAAGAAAAAGGAAGAGGCATTGAAGAAGGAGAAGGCCAAGAAGGGCTAAGAAGATATCGATGTACCGAAGGAAAGGAACAAAAACAAAAGAAACAAAACAAATTAAGAAAAAAAAAATTTTTTTTTTCTGATTATGATTGTAACGATTAATTAGTTAGTAGTTTAAATGGTCGATGTTTGTTAGAACACACAAATATGCATAGTACAATATATGAGTATTCCTCTAAGAATATCACCCATTTTTATTTTTTTCCTATCTCTTTCTGTAAAACTAAACAATTACATACTTGGAAGGGAAAAAAAATATTTTCATTGGCTCTGGAGCATTTTTTCATGCATGTCAAATAAGGACACAGATGCACTCACATTGGTCAACATGCTTTGCATAGGCCAGTCAAATTCAAATCCATATTAATATTTTCCAACACTACTTTTCACGTAAATACCAAAACATTTATCACCATTAACAAACTACAATAAATTTTTAGTCAATTGTCTTTCCCGCAATGACTAATGTTTCAGTCGGAACTATCCAATTACTAGAAAAGAAATTCTTAACTAAAACCATGACTAGAAAATTTCAATATCTGAAATCAATTCCATGAAAAGCATCACATTTGTACAAAAGATAATTAATTGACAATCAACATGACATACGAGTATGTCATATATGTAAGTATGTATTGTAAAACAAAATTAATTGAAAATTTATTTATAATGCAAGTATTTTGATTTGTATAAGCGTCAGTGAAATCAAAACTCACGTTGTGTTAAACATGATAGGAGAAATGCTGTTGAATAAATTGTACTTTACTTTATGCAGCCAATTAGTTGGTGCCACATTGTTGGCGTTGTTTTCGAGTATTACCGATACGATTGTTTACCATTGTTGCTTTATTATTGCATCATTTTACGGTTTATAGCAGTTATGCATTGGACTTAATTGTAATTGTGATGTGTGTTTAATCCTGGCAAAGTGCGCCCTACTTTCCGTGGTCACTACCATCCTTACTCCGCTTTCCAATGACAACAGCCTACGTTTGAATTTTATAATTGAGATTTGAAATCAATGTAGACTTAATACAAATATAATTGGTTCAATTGATGCAGTCGTACTATGATGGAATGGCATGGAAACACATTTCCTGATAAATTTGTTGAAGATTTTGTATTGCTCAAATTAGTTGAAAATTGTGTTAGTTGCAGTTACTTACATTCCAGTAATTTGCTTAAATCGTGAATTTCTTACATATCACAAATAAATAAAAAGCAATGCGAAACATATAATAAATGCAAAACAAGAGTCTTCTCACAATAAATCGCATAACATACTTTGCAGCTCCAAGGTTTGTTTTGTCTAAAGGACATAAATTCTTTGACCAACCAGTTTAACATAACCTAATATACAAATGACAATCAAAATTCAAGTAAATTCTTTAGTAATTTTTAAACTGTACCTTAACTGTACTCTTAATTTCTTTCTATGTCAAGTCAAAGCGCAACCAGTCAAACCAACAACAAACACATTTAAACAAGACCTGCAGCAATGTTTAATATAAGGCACCATGAGGTCTGGGAAAAGCTGAGTCTTGCACAACACAACCAAATGAAACGAATGATGCTAATAAAGCATATTTTTTTTTTCTGTTTTTAACTTGTTAACAACATGGCTTGAGAGTCTTCGCTACTCTTTACTTGACTGGACATGACTTGACCGAGCTTGGATGGATCATCCAACAAAGCAGCTAGCAAGTAAAACAAAGTTGTTTAAGGAAACCATGATTTTCAGTTACAAAGTGACCATGACTTGGTCTTAAATGCATTAAGCAAGCCACTTGGAGTTGTTAGCAACTGCATCTACTCCTGTTTCCTTTCCTACAACATAACATAACATAACATAACATAGCAGATGTGTGTGTCCTTCAAAGTGAATTTGTGTGTTTGTATCATGCTCTTTGCTCTGTTGATTTTTCTAGCTCAAATGCTTTATTTTGTGGTCTGAAATGGTATTTCTGTGTGGATTGCACTTTGGTTTAAACTTAGACACCCAGTTACATTATATAACCTGTTGGTTCAAGTGTACTAGTCCTTTTTGTACTTAAATACTTTGCTAAATAAATTTTACCCAGTACACAACAGTTTAAAATTTAAACTACACTACTACCTATATTATATTTTCCTTACGAATTAAGTCCTAACTTGATTATGCTTTTGTAATTTTTATACTTTGTTTAATTTTTCTCTTTTTAGTTAACCATGTTATAGGAGAGGTTTCCATTTGTTTTTTAAAATGATCTAAAATCAAAACCAAAAATATATAAATTGATTTAAAAAATGGCTTTTATTACAATTGGCAAAGTGTATTTTGATCTGATTTTGACTTACCAACTGCATTCGATAACAAAACGTGTCTGTATCAAATTTCAGCTCAATAATTGGAACTCTACGAGTGGAACATGAGTGCACGGAATGAATGATGAATAGTCTGATGGACGGCCATGATTTAATCGACTATCTAATTTTCTACTCACGATTCTATATGCATAATAAACATTAAAGTGATTATACTTGTTTAGTGTAAAATGCAGAAAAATTAATGTATGCGTTTAGGAACGTAAAACATACACATATCAACCAGAGAGTGGTATTATTCGCGTGACTCTTAACTATTCTTTTCTGATCACTGGACCGCCTCCTAGGCAAATTTCTGCTCCCTTATATTATGTAATAGAGTTCACAGCTAGATATTCCAAACACAGAAATGAAGTTATCATATCTGTGAAGGTATTTTCGTATTTTCCATAATGATATTGTCAGATCACAGATCCTAATGCAAAAATTATAGAGTTTTACCAAATAAATTTATGAGAAAATAATACTTAAATTATAAAATGATTACTATGATTTATTTATCATTTATCATTTAAACTTATTAATAACGCAGCTTCAATCGATTTTTTGGTGAAACTAATAACTTGAAATCACATATCAATGAAGCATAGAAATATTTGCTAATAGACCATTTATATAATTTAACCACCTCAATCTCAATTTACAAGAATAATCAAATTAATAATGAAATGAAAAGCAGATGCTACATATTACAATAAATCATATACGAGACATTGAATGCAGACATCATGTGCTTAAATAAACATTAATAAAAAAAAAACAAAAAAAATTGTTAATGATAATTAAAATCATCAAATTAACATTCTAACGCATTGAGCAAACTTGCATTTCTATGTACAATATTTGGCAACTTTATTACAATAATTAAATTTAATGTATGTGTTTTTCACAAAATTCAAGAAAAACATCAATGTTAATGTACAAAAATTTTTGCCACAAAAGGCAGTCAGGTTTTAAGCTTTAAGAAATTTTTATCTACGTTGGTTTTGCTGGCTTCACATTCATTAATTGACAATTTTTCATTTTAATGTTATAAAATATCAACATTGTATAGTTTAAGGCAATAGGCAACCCCCAATGTCAACACAGAGTACAAGAAAGCCTATTTATTTTATAGATTCTCATTTGGCGAAGGATATTGTTAAATTGAGTTGTTTATTGGTAATTTAATATAATGTTACATCATTTAAGGCTTTTTGCTTGGGTCAATATTAAAGAAAATATTAAATTTCAAACAATTTAAGAATTGATGAATTCAATTCATGAAATTTAAGCCAACGAGAAATAAAACAGGCGCTGAACAAATGATTTCACCAAACCCCAACAAACAAACACAGCAATAAATAAAGTAAAAGCAAAAAGGCAACAACCAAAAAGCCGAATATTGAAGAATAACAAAATATGATAACAAAAATAGAATTGGAAATCTAAAATGGCATTGGGTCGAAACGGAAATTTTACAGCCGCCGTTGTCTGGTCTTTCTGACTTAAAAAACATTAGCCAAAGTTTACATTCTGAATGTGAAATGAAATTTCTCATACTTTATATCTGTAAGCCAGATAAATTGCAACACTAATATCAGACAATAAAAACAATAAACAAAATAAAGCGTTCTATTGAACTCAACAATCGTGATGATTAACGTGTTGTCAAAAATTACTAACTGTCAACAAACGTTTACCAGGTGCAGAAGTTTAACTTTCATTTTTCTTTACAGGTTAATACCTTACTTCTTTCCGGTAGCAAACATGTCGATATTTGAGACCAATAAAAAGCATTCAATAAATAGAAAAAAACATCGCAAAGCCATCAAACTCTTGTAGAAGCTTACGGCGAGCTTTTTCCAACTATGAAGACTTATGAACATTGTTTTCAACGATTCAAAAGTGGTGATATAAATCTGAATGACAAAGAACGCGAAAATCGGTCAAAAGAGATTGATGGCGAATTGCCGTTATTGGTCGTCAGAGAACCATTGGAAGGATACAAAAAGTTTTAAAATGGGTTCCACAAGAACTAAGCGAACGACAGATGAGGATTTGAAAGAAAAGGATTTGAAAAATGAAATTATTTAAAAAAAGAAATCAAACGCAAAATCAACATCAAGTGCAAGACAGGATCACATCGGGAAGAAGATAATGCTGTGTGTATAGTGGGATCAGAAGGGTGTTATGTGCAAGGTTAATACCAACCGCTACCCTCAACAATCGATGGGGCCACGCACTAGCTGAGCAGCATATTACAAAATTTGATGAAGTGAAGGCTTGGTGAATGGATTTCTCTGAAGCATAAAATTTGCTTTTGGCATGGCATTCGTAAATTTTCTGAAAGATAGAAACCGGGGGTCATTAACTATTGTGTATTTTAAATAAATAAAATAATAAAATTTTTATTTCTACACCTGGTATATCCACTGCATATTAATAGCCAGACATCTTCAATTAACTCTTGAAACATTTTTATGACTTTTTCAGAATTGAACATGAACTTAAATTCAACATTTCAATATCAAACGTTAAGAAATCTGGCCAAATTACTCTGTCTTTGTACCAAGGAAAATGTCGAAACAATTAACTTTTGCCTTATTGTTTAATTATATGAAAATCACCAACATTTTCACAATTGCCTTCTTCTTTGCAATACAAATTCGTTCCTTTCGTCTTTGACCAAATACCATTTTTCATTTAATTAACACGTTAAGACAGCTTTTGAGGGCTTGTTGTATTGTATTTCAGAGTTTTGCTGTCAAAGCTTTAGGGTTTAACGATTATTAACGTGTTGGGGGAATGTTTATTGAAATTGGTAAGATAGTAACAAATTTCATAGAAAAATTAGCCAATTGATTGAGAATTAAGTCAACCTTTCCTTAGGTTAAGCACAATAAAATATTTATAGATATAAATGGTTAATCTGCAAAGTCCAACATCACAAGCTATAAATAAAATGTTTCAGTAATAACATTACTCCCTTCATGCATAGAGATTTTTAAGAAGTAAAATCACATTGGCTAATTAACAGCACAACGATTAAATAAGACCCTTCCAAGGTCACCGCTGTCAATATATGCACACCTGACGACATTTTTATCCTATTGACTTTCATTGATTATTTCATCTGTCCAATGAAATATAATAAAATATCTCAAGTAAGCGCACTATTCTTCGTGGCCCCTACTACAGGATGCAATGTACCATACAATTGCCGCAGATGAGGGCTGTAAAAGTTGTGTTGGCTGTGATTTATGTTATCTGAGGAATTAGCATTTTTAAATCTGAGAAATATGTTTTGTCCTCAAATGAGCTTTACATGGTCTTCAGGAAAATATCACCATTTTATCTCCTATAACATCCGTCAAAACAGAAGAATTTATTATATAATGAGTTTAGAACCTCACTTGTAGACTATAAACGAATTTTATGGCAATAAAATTTACAATCACAGAAATATTTAGTCTCCTATTTACATATATTTATATAATATAATACTTTTACGTTTATAGTATCCTACTTATAATCTATGAGGTAGGTACGCATATTAGACCTCTTCAATACAGTATCGCTGTTGTCAATTAGATCAATGGCTAATGTATTGCTATGACCTTGTAGTCTAATTATGTACTTTTCGGTGATTTTCCCCATTTCATCCCTAAGTACCGTTTCATCCGGTGATGTTTATGGGCAGAGCTCTCTCTTGGGTTCCGAATTTCTTGACAAGGGACACATGAGGCTTACGGGGTAACTTTAACTCACGTACTCTGCTTGAAATATTGCTCTGCCCAAATTATCGATTAATCACATATTCGTTGTTTTATTGGTTTCATAGAGTCTGGGTGGATGAAATTGCATTGCAGAAGCATTGAATGTGAACAAATTTGCTTCGCGACAGAAGTAGACAAATTCAGAAAGAAACACAAATAAAGTGGAAAGTCAAAATAGTTAATTTACGCCAAACCCAACGTATAGATGGCAGCTTGGGTTACCAAAGAAAAATCGGAAAAAACTCACAGACTCATAACTCAACGTATGAAACATGTGTAACATATTGTAGATTTTGTTGGACATCAAATGCATCCCATCACTATGGTAACAATTTGGTGATATGGCTCAGATCTTCCATGTCATCTTCTGAACCCAAACGGTATCATACCGAGTTCATCCAGTATCAGTCACACATCGCTCTCAAAAGAATTTTCAAACTAATTGGGCGGTATGACGAAAGACAGTCTTCCGATTTTTTCGGCTTAAGTATCATAACTTTAGCGGTTTTTCGTTGACATTAGTATTACATTATAAATGACAACCTTATTAAACCCGGGTGTTTCTTTGCCTGAATAACTTAATTTTGGATTTAACTTCTGCAGACGAGGTTTGACAGATTGGAGACACATTCGACAGGGCAAGTCTAGAAAGTTGAGGACGTCATCCTCAATAGTTGTGTTCACAACTTTAGTATGCTGGAATACTGCACACAAGTGCCAATCGAAGACTTCAGCTTTTTTATCGACAGACTTACATTCGTTGTAGGACGATATAGTTGGTAGCTCTCCAAACTCTGTATTTGTCGTCTGCAGAAAGAATCCAGTTTGCTTAATGGTGTGTGGCTAGTGGTTCGTGCCAGCGTATACAATAAATTCCAGAAGGCAGTTTCTGATAAAGATCTTTGGTCTTTAGGAAAAGTATTGAGCCCCACCAATGGTGTTTTGAGTTGCAGTCACCGTCAGCAATGAATAGTGTACGAAGCCGATGTAAACATTGATCATAATCCGGCCTTTTTTTGGAGGAAAATACTTAACATGTATAGAAGATTGTTAGTTTGTTCGTATTAGTTTACCAATAACTTTTGAATCCTTTTTAAGGTTCCATGCCCAAGGGGTACCCAACGGAACCTTATTGCAGAGACTTCGTTTTCCGTCGGTTCATCGTCGGATCATATCTCATGAACCGTAATAGCTAGAGAGTTGAACTACACATAATGTGTAGTTCTATCCGGGCATCAGCAAAAAATACTAAAACTAAAATATTTTCAAAAACTTAAAGTTGTTTTTGGTTTGTATAGCAGCTTTAAGAAGCCATGATTCTAAGATCTTGAAATTAGGGTGGTTGGTGGCTATACATCAGAAAATTGTAATGTCGAAATTTCTGTTTGATCGGTTCACTAGGGAGGGTACCTCGCATACAAACCCTCCATTAAAATTCAGGTTCTTATTAGAAAGACTTTTTTGTTTTTTGACCTATTGAACTGAAATTTAGACACAATAAGTTTCAGAAATAGGTGCTGTATATTTGTTGGTATCAGCCAGATCGGGCAACTATGGGTGTACCTCCCATACAAATCCCAATCTGGTACTGAACCTTCCGTACACGAGTCTGACTCGCTCAAGGCCTATTTTATTTTCTTTTGTCGTGGGACCTTCTGCTAACTTTTGAATATATGTTGGCTGATTGTCTTGAAAATTTGTGTTGCGTGGTCTATATGGTGAAACAAAAGTCGGCTGATGGTTATTCGGACTATTGTTATTGTTTTGTTGGTTGGGTCATGTCAATGACAATTTTCTAACAATGAGCTCTTGATAAATTCTATAACCTTTGTTCTAGCGGCGTAGTTTTCTGTAGAGTTTGCATATTTGGCTGGTAGGTTTTTGTTCGGATGTCGTAACAAGCATTTGAAGCGTTAGGATTTTGTATGTTGCAAACTTCTGGCACTGAAAGCATTGAACAACGTCGTTTACTTTTCTAGGGGACTGTATATAACCGTATTTCTGTTATCAGGTACGAGATGAATAAAGAACTTTAAATTTAATGTGCTATTTATATTTAATCTTACAACTCCTGTAAATGCTCTTTCTCGAAAGAATCAAATACAATATAACTTTATCGTCTCTTAGGAATTTAACAAGAATTTTGTATTTTTCAATTTCTTCACCATAATAATAACATGTTGGGACTGGTAGCTAAAATCTTGCTTGTAACCTTAGTTGGAAGAGACATTAACATGCTATTAATATCGCTTACTTTAGAGATATATTTTATATTCTTGGTGGCTTGATAGAATATTCACTTCCTTTGGCTGCATCGATAATAATCATCTCACCTTTGTTGTTTTTTTCGTTGAGCAATAGCTGTGCATCAGTTGGTAGGATTTTTCCCTTTTCGGTTTTTTGGAAAATCTAGTGCCGTTTTGGTTTACTTGATTACATGGTTACGCCTTCTGCCAACACGTAAAGGGATAGTCTTCTTCGTCGCTCATAATGCTTATAACTCAGCTCCAACGTGATTTTGTTGTTGTTTAGCAAAAGGCGAACAACAGGTGCAGTGTACTATAAGAGAAAAGAATAAACAACAGTTGTTGTTTTTAAAGTTTCGATTTTGTTTTTAAATTCGTGAAAATTTCTTATCGCAACCACAGTCAAAAGGAGACTTAAATTTAAAAAAATTAAATATTGTACAATATTTTTGTTATTGTTTTTTTTTTTTTATTAAAATTTTTCTATTAATTTCGATTATTGTTAAGCATATTAAATTAGATATTTTGTGATTTTGTCTTAGCACATGTTGCCGAAAGTAGATACTTTTCGAGTGTTTATTGATTTTTCTTTACGGGACTATTAATTTATGTGCGAAAAACAAAAGTATTGTGAAACGATTTTTTTCTTTTGAAAAGATTTTTGATTTTTATTAAATTAATATTTTAACCGAATTTATTGAAACTTTTAGAACTATCGCAAATGTATATCCCTAGTTTTGCTACATTAAGTGATGATTTTATTTATACTTACAACTTTGCACGCAATGTTTTTCTTTGATTTGGTACGTGTGTGTGCCATTTGTCCATGATTATTCATGAGTTCATTTAAGTTCATTGGTCGACACCAAGTTTTTATTGTACTAGAATCGGCATAAAACTTTGTCAATGTCTACGTTTAAATGTCTAAAAAAAAAAACAAACGGCTGAACTTTACTCATTAAAATTCCAAGAAAATTGTCTGAATGTTAGTTTATTCCCTAAAGAGCCTTGGACAAAGTCTAGGAGAATTGATCAATAAAACCAATAAATCACAAGAAAAGAAACATATTGTACATGTGATTCAAACTGTAAAATATGCTTGTATTTATATTTACTTAGTCATATACACAAATACAATTATAAAACTATAGAATAAATGAAAAATCAATAGATTATATAAGAAAACTTAAAATTAAAAGTCAGTATGACAATAACATTGTCGTTCTACATGATTTTGACTAATAATTATTATCAGAATCTGAAAATCCTTATGGTTAATAGAGTTTCTGACTTACTTGACTTAAGCTGAGGTTTAGCAAGTTAAGTTTTAAAAAAAATTGTGAAACTCACGAAAAATAAAAGGAAAACTTACTAACCATTAGAACGTTTGTCTCTCAGTTTGCAAAAGTCATGCTCTCCAGATAAATTATAATCATAGCTTCAAACGAAGCATTAAGTTAAAACTTGCAATTAATTAGTTGATAATAGCTAAAAATCGGCCAAGTGTGAGTCAGACTCGTATACGAAGGGCTCCGTACCAAATTAGGGTTTGTGGTCAGATTCGCCTGGGTCCGACAATATACAACGGATATTTTACAAATTTATAGTGTCTAAATATCAGTTCGATAGGACAAAAAGCAAAATCGGTTTTCTCATAAGAACCAGAATTTTAATGGAGGTTTGTATGGGCGCTACCCCTCTTAGTGGTCAGATCAAACTGAAATATCGACACTACAAGTTTACACTTTCACCAGCCAAGCAAATTTCAACGTCGTGGGGTTACTTGATCGTGTCGCTCCCATACAAACGAAAATGTTTCTTGTAAGGGGACCCCTTTATATTTTGAAAATATTTTAGTTTTAGTATTTGTTGCTATTACGTTCATGAGATATGACCCGATGGCAGACGGACGGACAATGAAGTCTTAGTAAAATGAGTCCTTTTGGTAGCCTTTGGGCCCAGAACACTAATAAAAAGCAAAAGCCAATTTTTAATTACTAGAAGGATATTAATGTAAACATCGTTTTGTTATCTTATTTTCAAATGAAAATTATGTACGTAAAGTTCGCAATTGGGGTAATTACAGCTAAATTTAACTAAACTTCTTGGAATTATATCCAAAACACTTGAGGTGAAATAGATACTTTTAATGATAAGAAGGTCACAATTAAATGAAATTGAATTTTATGATGTGACTTTTATGGATTAAACTTCATGTCACCAAAGTTCAAGATCATTAAAAATCATATGCCTGATGAACTTTTCTAAACTAAACAATTTTGCAAATTTCAGCACGTACCTGATTGTCTGAGTTAAACAAAACCATTCGTGTTGTTATTGAATACCCCATTATACTGAATAAGTAAGAGTTCAAGCCCTGAAGTTTTAAACACACAAAACCATAGCACAGAATTGAGCAACTTGAAAGCCAGACAAAAACGATTTAGACAAACAAATCAGCGTTCACCAAATACTAAAATCATCATCGTCGTCATCATCATCCTCATGATTATTATCAGCAGAAGCATTTACTTGAAATGACAGGATCAGGCCAGGATGACGTTAGCTGAGGTGACGATTTTATGCCCATCAACCGTGTTGAATACGTTTCATACACGTAAAGTGTGATTCATTTAACTCACGAATAAGGTATTACAGGATAACTTTAAACATACACTTTACATGAGATGATGAAATGAATTTTGAATCGAGTTTTATTTGGTTGTTTTGATGACAACTTTATGGTCTTATGTTTCAAATCAAAACTGGTTTTATTATCGTTTTCCTAAAGTATTTAATCTCTGTGACTTGACACTAATCGATAGTCTAATTTAAAAGTATAAACCGAAAAATGGCTAATCAAAGGTCTTATTTCTATGTTAACACAACACAACGGCAACACAGATGTTCGAATATACTAACTCCATTTGATTGTCCTTTTAATGCTTATCAAAGTAATATGTATCATACATTTGGTCACAAGTCACAGATAAATAGTAATATGCATTACACACATCAGACACACTCGTGTTCTGTTAGTGTGCAATAAAAAGAAACAAATCGAATAGCATAATTTTGTTATTATTGATGTCAAGTCAAGTCGAGAATATCGACGGTTTTATATTTTAAATGATATTTTTTAATGGAAAGCTTATCCTTTGATCTCGTCGTCGTACTACTCACAAATATTACACTTTAAATTTCTTCGAATTTGTTGCGAAAATTAATCAAAGAGAGCGAAAATATATCGTAACAAAGTTGGCTAGCTAGTACTCGTATATTATTATGAATAAAATGACCAACTACAACTTAGCTGGTTTCATCAGTCCACCTCAGTAGTTCTCAGCGAATTTTACAATGGAAAAAATATTGAACAAAGAGATTGTCTAATCGAAACCTCAGTGGTACAAAGCCTTTAAAGGCGGTCAGGAGATCGTCGAAGACTTGCCTCGTTCCAGAAGAAAAAAAAAAAAAAATGTGTAGGACTGAGTTTCTCACGTACCAGAGAGCTCCAACAAGTCTACGCAGTAGTTTGGACTGAAACCTTTGAAGGATCTCAAAGTTTGAGTTGGAAGCAGTGCCCCACAGCAGTATTTCATAAGTCCACACCGGTTTAAATATGGATTTATAAAGTAATAACTTGTTTTTCAGGCTTAGCTGCGGCTTTATTTTAAAAGCCAGGACATTTTTTAAAGTTTTAGGTTGAGCTGTTTTCAATTTTATGTGGGGCTGCCAAGTTAGCCTTCTATCGAGAGTTAGTTCAAGGTATTTCGCACATGTGCTTTCCGGAATAGTGTCTGGTTCTGCAGAATGGTTGAGGCTGTCCCTGGAGCGCTATCAGTAGCCAAAAAAGCGGTATCATCAGCATATGTTACAACCAAAAATCTATCTTCACTTAAAATAGGTAGGTCAGCAGTTGAGAGCGTGTAGAGAATGGGTGCCAGTACACTACCCTGAAGTACTCCAGCTTGGATGACCTTAATGTCCGATTTTTTACCGTCGCATCTTACGTAAAATGTTCTTCTATGAAGAAAGGACTCCAATACCAAGTAATAAGGTGCCGGTAAAAATGTTTTGAGTTTAAATAAGATTCCGGGGTGCCATACTCTGCCAAACGCTTGTCGTACATCCAAATAAAAAGCGGCTGAGCAGTACTGTCGGTCTTCGAAGGTGTTGAGGATTTGATGAACAATGCGTTGACACTACTCTGGGGTTCCGTGAGATCTCCTGAACCCAAATTGGTGATCAGGAATCATACGCCTTTCATCCAGCAGAGGTAATAGTCAGGCCAAGAATACTCTTTCAAATATTTTAGAGAATACCGTCAGCAGGCTTAATGTGTTCGGGTTTTCCAGGGCTGGCGATCATGATGATTTCAGCACATTCCACTGACATTATGCTCCTGGTTCAGATTCCTCAAGAAATTTACCGATAGCTTTGTTTCTCGTCTCCATGACCAATTCCTTTAATTCTCTTGTGGCTCGATTAAGAGCAGTCTTATCTCGTGGATTCCTGGATGTATGCCAAATTCTTCGAAGTCTTCTTTTCAGGCGGACTTTATCAGAAATTTCTGCAGACTATAAATAAAAGTCTCGCTTAGGTATGTGAGATGCTTCTATATGAACCAATGTTGCATGGCTTTCTGCTACATGAATGTTTCACGCAAACAATTCAACGGCGTTGTCGATATCAATGGAAAAAATTGGATGGATGTTTGGGTCGACAGTGCGTTCCATGCAAGAACGATACCGACTCAAGTTTTTATTCGCCCTTACTAACTTAGGATGCCTCTTAATTATGTCTACTGGCATATTGATGAGAATTGATACAGTACTGTGATCCGAGCAGAGATCCAGACAGTTTGTAGTTATGATTTTGCTCGGCTCAATCCCCTTAGATATAGCAATAACAAATCAGGAAGCTTGCTAGTATCAGTGGGCCAATAGCTTGGCTCACCTCAGGAGTGGCTAATCAGTTGTAGGGTTAGCAAATACCTGTAAAGACTGAGACATATAAAAAAAGTGTGTTTAGTTGTCTAATTGTTTTGCAAAAACTAAAAAACAACTAAATGATGACAAACAATGTGAAGTCATATCATGTTGCGAACTAAGATTTTAAAATTTGTAGATGAATTCGATCAAAATCAATATATTTAACTGTCTTTAGGCTACTTAACTTGAATAAATTGATCAACTTCTACTACTACTACTAGTCCTGACTTTGGAGTGAAAGGTAAAAGATTTAGAAAACAATAAATCTTTCTTTTGGATATAAATTAAATACAATAAAATTATTATAAATAAAAATTAAATTGTATGTGTATCCTTACGCCAATAATATAAATATAGACAATCGTTTTACATATTGTACCAACACAGAAAAGTTTTATTAGGGTTAAGCTTAGAATGTGAAATGACTGGAAAATATTTGAAAAAATAATAAGTAAAACAACATCTGAAGAGCAATCATGCAAATGATAAAAAGAAAATGCATTGAAGAGCAGTTGAAAGAATCTTAATAATGTGAGTGAGGTAATATATCAAAGTGCAAAAAGATTAAGGTTAAAAGATGACAATATCGAAAGTGTTTTTTATTTAAAATTCAAACCTTCAACTACCACGCAATGATTAAAAAACTCTACAATATTTTAAGGAACAAAATTTCTTACCAGAAAAACTAGGATATTTTGATAGACGCTCGTACCATATAAAAAAATACAAATCGTTTAAACTGAATTAAAATTGATACAAACATACATATGTCACAATCTGAGCCGACAATTGATGACTACAATTGCATGCTTTAACAGACCTTGGAACGTTCTACAGGCAGAGGTTCTTGGATTAGCTCAAATTGATTAATTACAATTTCACTTAAGTGAAG
The DNA here is from genome assembly GCA_037043295.1 of Amiota minor. Taxonomy (NCBI): domain Eukaryota; kingdom Metazoa; phylum Arthropoda; class Insecta; order Diptera; family Drosophilidae; genus Amiota; species Amiota minor. The sequence goes on along the minus strand of JBAMAW010000732.1, from coordinate 937,777 downwards.
GATACTATTATAGTGGTACTCCACAGCATACGTCATCACATGATCTGTCTTTTTTTTTTTTTTTTTTTCGTAGTCATCAGTTTTGAACCTTTTTTTAGCCATTTTGGATCGTTGGTAATGTCAATCAACAGCTCCCGAGCGATGCTTATGCGACGTTTCTGTTGCTCAAAATGTTCCAATTTCCAAATAAATTTCGCTAGCACATGATTCTTGCCCAAAACATCTGAAAAAATTGCATGGCATGAGCCAACCGATATGCCGACATCATCAGCAACTTCTTTAATAGTGATTCGACGATTCTTCATAGCAATTTTCTTCACTACTACGCCGGTCATTACCATTAACATCTTCTCAGTCTTCTGTGAAGGGCTTTTATCACTTATAATTATATAATAGCAAAATAAAAAAAATAAAAAATCGGTAACCATGTGGACCGAGAAAAATAAATATTCGCGATATGTTTTGAACAGACCTCATTTAATTGATATTGCATTGCCGCTTTGTTTATTTAACTCACTCTAAGCCTACTGAATTTTTTTGGTATCATAATCTCTGCAAATGGGCAATTTAAATGGATGATTTTAACTATAAAAGGCTTTAAAAAAAAATAAAACATGAAATGAATTTTGTATAGGGACTACCATTTGTACAATGTATAATTTCAACTGCATAGACAGACAAATCAATGGATGGACAAGGCTCAATCGATGATTGTCTAAATCACACTGCATATTCGCACGAGATATACATACTTTCTTTACTGTCTTTGCATTACTGACATTAAGTCAAAGTGATAATACATATTCACACTAACATACACACTACTTGTCATGAATGTTCTACCTGAAAACCACGTTTATGACCTCTATGTGTCAGGTATTCCCTTTTTAACAACATGCTACAACTTCAGTTTTCGGTATACGAATATCTCATAAATCTTTTTTAGCTATTGTTACCATTTTCTATTCCACAGCGCATTTGTATTTGTTGTTTCCTACTTGCCTGTTAAGTCGTACAATGCTACAAATATACATGTTCCTTACATATGTCTAAATGTTCCATGTACTTTGTACATGTGCCATAAAGGCGTATTGCCTCACCTATGTAATACCATGTTTGCTATTTTGTTCACCTAGCCATTGATAACGCCCACTTTGAGCCTCACAGGAACATGTGGGTGGCAAACGAATTATTCTTACAAGGAACATTTGTATCTGTATGTGTACATGGTTGGAATTTTTGACCTGAATTTGGCGGATTGATGCGACGCCGTGTATTGAAATACAAAATCGTACATCCATTTTTTTTTTTTTAACTTTTGGATATTAAAAGAAATTGGATTCAATTCGAATTCGACTCAAGCCAATAATTAAAACTAGCGAAATTTAGGTCAATATGTCGATACAACTGAAACAATGTTCTTCGCGATGAATATTATAAATTCACAACAATTGCTCTATCTCTTGAACCGTAATAGGAAATGAGTTTAAGTTTTCACAGAAAGTGTAGTTCTATCAGAGCTATAGCAGCAAACACCAAAACTAAAATAAAGTTACAAATATAAAGGGGTCCCCATACAAGAAACGTATGTGTATGTAAAGGACCTTTACGATTCAGTAAACCTAGGGTCTTGAAATTTACTTGTTTGTTGGAAATAAATTATATACTACTGGAATTAGCCAAATCGGAGCAATTGGAGGATACCTGCCATACAAACCACCCATTTGGTAAGGAACCCGATACGCAGTCGAATAAAAACTCCGCATGCCCTACTATTTAAGTTGGTAGGTAGGCCGATTTTTCAGCAAGTTGGGTTGTTGGTAGAGTAGCGGTGGGATGAAGAAGAAGGACTGCCGCGTCGGGTCGTTTATTTTCGCATATAACTTAGTGGCTGGGAACTCAAAGAATGGTGACTTTGTTGTAGTGTTGCGTGTATAATTTCCGAATTTCCCGAATTATGGGATCATTTCGATTTTGTATGGCTAATATAGAGGATAGACTGTCAGAACAGATCACAAAATTTACCGTTTTTTTATTGTAAATTGGCACGCCTTTAATAAAGCAAGGGCTTCGGCGGTGAAGATCGAAATCTATGATAGGAGAGAGCCCCCAACTATGATCATTCCCAAATTATCGACAGCAGCGAATGCAGTAGAGTTTTGTATTTTTGAGCCATCCGTGTAGACTCAAATTATATCTTTCAGGAATACTACTAGGAATCGCGCCAGGTATTCGGACATAATTTACATTCTAAATTTTTTTCAGGAAATTTATTATTGTCCCAAACACAAGGAAACATTTTCATCTAAGCGATTGATTTCTTGATTTTCTCCACTTCAAACCAACATTTTTCTGTGTTTATGAATCCATTCAACTATAAATGTGTTAATCGCATAGATTTGATTTTTTCTAAACGAGTTTCTATGCACTGTGCATGTCTATTGTCTTTTCAGGATAAGTTGTGTCCTTTGTGAACAAAAAATATGGTTGGCATGTGTATGAATATATTGGCAATGACCATTTTCTTAACTTACCTATGAGCCAATTCAAATGTACCTAAATACTTTTCTACATTTCATTTTAAATTCACTCAACTGCTATGTGCGAGTTTATTTGAGAGTTGTTTGTTATTCTTAGTTTTTGAAAACTGAGATTGTTTTTGTTGTTGTTGTTGTTATGGCTTTAGTTTTTACTTAATTTGAAATTGCTATTTTTAATTTTAGTTAAAGAAAATTATGTTTTAATTATATAGAAAAATGTTCAAATTTACTTTTGACCAAAGGAAAGCAAAAGTTTTATGCAGAATACTTTTGAAAATGAAAAACAAAAAAAAAAAACACAAAAACGAGATTTTTTAGTCTTTGCACATTTTTGTCTGTAAATATTTGCAATTAAAATAATTGAGTTTACTTTAAAAATATATTTTTAGAATGAAATTGTAGAGACAATATTTTTAGAATGAAAATGTAGAGATAAATGATTCTGCAGTTGGAATCATGGCAATGATGGTGACAATGAAGATATTACTCGTATTAGACAAAGACTACATTTTGGGGAAAACTGTTATTATTGTAATTGTAGTTGTTTTTGTCACAATTTGGTCTTTATTTACAAACTTATTTTTCAAAGTTATTTAAAGAATTATCAATTTCCGAAGCAAAAATAAATAAATTAACAAGTTTCATTTTTGAGATTTGTGAAAATGAATGAGGTTCGCACTTTTCTTAAGTAATTAAATTAAAAACACAAGGGCTGAGATGAAATTAAAATATTAGTAAAACACATAACTGTGGTAAGATGAGAGTCAAAGATTTAAATTCTTCATGACGCATACATCACGCTGACCATAATTTATATAATTTGATAAAGCAAATCTTGGGAAAAGAAAACACCAAAGAAATTTATATACTAAAAATAACATATAACATACAATAATAACAATATTTAGAGCAAACATATTTAGAGCAAAGAAGAAAAAGTAGTGTTTGAGTGCAGCAGGCCACAACGGCAAACAAATATAAATCAACATAAATCCACTTTACGTATGAAGATGAATATGACATGGCATATGAGTTATATGCCGCACACGTTACGCATACGCCATGTGTGCTGACAGATTGTTACAAAATGCGTGACGTGTGGGGCTCACACACATACACACACAAGCAAACTAACAAACAAACAACCTACACACATACACATAAAAGTCACAGTAATGATGAAAGCAAAGGCGGTTCAACATAAGCGAAAATCACATCTGAGACGCTTTAAAATGCTTTGTCGTCATCATCAAGTGTACAGTATAGCAACTGTCAGCGGTCCTTACACAGATACACACACACACACACATGTTCGTATATTTGTGCAGTTGTTTTTATATGTATGCGTTTTAATAAAGTTAAATTGAAATACTTCTGCATACTCGTACATGAGTAAAGTGCTTAGCACAAGTATGTCATAAATCTCGACCAGACTCAGACTCATTCATTGATATTATGATCTTTTTCTAGAAGCGTTGCTTTATGTGTCTTATTGTTGTTGTTTTATGATTTGTTTTTTTTTTGTCTTTTCTTTTTTTTTTTCTTATTTATAGTAGATTTGCCTTGTTAGCGTTGCTTTTTTCATTACTACTGAATGAGATTCGTCATTTTTATCGTTGTAGTCAACGTTTTCTTATGCTCTTTAATTGTTGTCTGACAGTTGAGTTGGAGTTATATTTTTGTGGTTATTCTTATTCTATTTGCAAGAATATTTTTATGGTTACCACGTTCTACATGAATTTAATGCTTACTTTTAATAAGCCGCATGCTTAACATGCTTAGTGGTAATATTATTCTTTCTCTTGTGCGAACAACGACCTAGTTAGGAAATCACCCGCATTACACATAAACTGTCCGTAGTTTGTCTTATAATACTCATAGAGATGAAATACACCCAGTTTCAAAGAAGTAAATCTTAAAGGTCTACTCCTGGAGTAAGACAAACTAACATCCTTTGGAAGGTTTAACACAAAAAACATATAAATAAATTGAAAGTCCTCCACTGTATTGGGAGGGTCATTGAAAACTCAGTTATGTCATGAATGAGGTCTGTATTGCCTTAGCCTCTCGTTCCAGATTTCGCAGGGAAAGTAACACAACCTCAACCAACTTTATCTGTTAATGAAATGGAAAACTCTGATGCATAAGAGGTTATAAATATTTTAAGAAAACACATCCTGAGTGAATGATAATTTTATTTTATCCTTGTATTCAAAATCTTTAAATTATTGTACTATGTGTTGCAGGTCTCACCGAGAATGAAAATAAACCTTTTAAGTGCATTGCAAATAATTTAATTTAATCTATTATAACGCATAAACATGTTTTGGTTTGCTTGCAGAATTTTGTTAAATTGTTTTCTCACGTGAAGAAACATTGGTATGTGTTTTTCTTTCTATAATGTTAGTAGATCTAAAGCAATCAGTAAAGTCAGATAAGACCCCAAAATAATAATCACGTACTGATATTTTCTTTCACTTTATACACACGCTCATTCTACTCCCATAACAAACAAACTCCTCATCAAATTAACAACTTTAGACATGACAGTCAGAACTGTAAAGACTTCTTGCAAATGTACAAACAAAATACAGTATAGGGGCAAAAAATAACAAAAATTCTTTATTGAATTTCGTGCTTGCGTTACAAAATTTCAAATTTTGTACTTCAATCGAGAAGGAGTCAATGGTATATTGCACATATCGATATGAAGAAACATGCCACACTCTGCCATGTAGCAACTTCAAGTCACACAAAATACACAAAAAGAATAAAGTTAAAATTGTCATGACATTTGAATGCAGTGAATCGAAATTGCAATTGCAACAAACGCAAACGCAAACGCAAACTTAGAACCACAAATTTACACATTTAGGGGAAATACAATTGTACGTATTGTATATACATATATAGTATGGGAGAAAGTTGTGATACTGATGATGATGATGATGCTGATGTTACTGACCAAAAGTCAACATCACGTATTTTAATAGTAAATTCATGTGGCAATAGACACGCATCATGCAACAAATTGCATTGCATGCGTTGCATAATGACAACACTATTAGATTATTACTCATACGTCGCAATATTATTATTATACACCATAGAATGCATTTTAATGAAACAAGAGCTTAAAGGAAAATGCCATTAATTTGGGAATTATTTTTTATTCCAATTTGTGGCTGTGACAACAAAAAAGATAAAAATAATCCATAATATTTAAAAATTTAACTAATTGCAAATATTACAGTATTATTTTCAGTTAGATAAGTTAATTAGGAATCAGAAGTAATCTCTTTAATTAAAAAAAAAACTTTGTTTCATTCAATTATTTTTTATTATTTGAATGATGACAAACCGAATTCATTTATTGTAGAGAATTATAATTCAATAGATGCAAATTAAACAAGTATAGCTGAAGGCCCTGGCAGCCATGGCTAATTTTCTGTTAGCTTCTAGTTTTAACTTTAAGTTAGCATTATATAAATAAATAAACAAGTTAATGGTAAAGAAGTGACTGCAGAACTAGAAGTTCTCAGTTGAAAAATGGCATGGCTACATGATTAGGACTTAGTTTCAACCACAGACTACCAAAGCTCAGTTTACATTGCCAACCGGAACAGACGATGTAATATTATTTGTGCGAGTGGTTTTGCTAATCTTCCTTTTATAACTTCAATTTTTATGGCAAAGGACATAAAATTGTTTAATGTTCTTTTTATTAGTGCAATATCTCAAATTCACTAATAAGTAGACATTTCGGTTTTAACAACTTTACTTTTTATCATAAAATTAGAATAAAATATTATTTGTTTTTTCAATGAAAAAGATACTTCTGAATAAATTATCTGAAAAAACCCGAAAGGGATGCTGGGATGTTTTTTATTAATAAAATTTTTATCGATTTCTATTTTTTTTTTTTCTTTCAATTATGTTATTATGTTGGTAAGCCCTTAACCACATTACAACATATAATGTAAGTAAGACCAAATGTAATTATCTTTGTTGAAAGCAATTAGCTGCATATTGTATGAAAGTTCACAAAGCATACTTTTTGGCTTAGCTAAGCTTAATCATAATTAAAGTGCTCATGTGTGAGTGTGTGTATGAGAGAGAGAGAGAGTGAAAGAGAGAGGGAAAATATGTGTACATAGGTATAATCAGTTGGGTGATGCTTTGTAATATAGCGTACATAATTAAGTTCATCAAGCACTTTACAATATTCTATAACAAATTACACATCACGTAGACTGTTGCTTAATAAACCTTTTACAAACATTTTGATATAATATTTAACAAAAGCAGATATGAAATACTTTCCAAAACAATAGAATGAAATTCAATAACATTGACCTAACCATCTTAAACCACCCAGAGACTTTCAATTAAAGTTAAAAATTTTAAAATAGAAACACAAACAAATACAATATACAATATGCGAGAGTATTGCATTTTTCTTAAAATGCAGAAAAGATTCATAAAATGTTATAAATTTTGTTTTTTGATTTATAAAATAAATAACAAACCATCGAAAAACTCAAGAGGATAAAAGTTCTTTTCTATACTAAACAAAATTGTTACAGAATTTCAACTCTTACCTTGCCTTCTGACGGACGGAAAATATACACACAAAATTTATATCAACCAACAGAGATTTCCTGTCAGCTTGATACTGTAGATTTTTACGCATTTTTTCTATATTTAATTCTATACACATATGTATGTATTGTATTGTACTTAGATCTATCTATTCACAGATGTATGTGTCTGTGTGTAGCATATTTCTTTGTATTGTTCAATGTAAGTATGTATAGACAAATTTAGTATTTGTATGAAAACTCAAAGGATTAGAGTTACAGCGAAACTCTATGCAAAAATCTGTATTCACATTAAATTTATGCTTTGAAGGTTTTCTCTTTACCTCAACTTTTTCAACTTGCTTCCAAGCATTTTATACCGTTTATTTATTGCTTTCTATCTAAGTTTCCTTAATTCATGCATTAGACACTATAGAACTTTTGAAATTGAAGTTATTTTCATTCAAAGTAGTGCTTTTCTAAACAAAAATATGTAAGTACAAGTTGTTACTCAGTAAAACCCTTGAATAAATATTGATGGAAATTTTTATGTTGCCACTATTCTATGCCCATAAGTGTGCAATGTATAATATAATTTCATTTTTTGGTTTTATGTTTTTTTTTATGTTCTTTTGAATAGATTGCAATTTGGATATTAAAATATTAATTATTAATGATTTCTTAGAATTCACTTTATTTTGTTGCACATGGATTACTTTTTATATTTCGGAAAAGGTTTCATTGTTTTTCAAAATATTTTCCATATTCCAAATTCAATCTCCCACATATCAATTAATTTTTTATGTGGATAAACTAAAAGAAATCATTGCGTGTCAAATCAAAACTATACAGCCATGATCCATCAATTCAATGTCTGGCACGATTTTATAAACACCGCAGATATATTACTTCAACTTTTTTTTGCACCAATCGACCTGGGTCTCGGTATCCAAGGCGAACGAAACTTTTTGTCGGCCAAATGTGAATACTTGTATATTCATGCAATATTGGATGTACACTGATGGAATCAATGCACAAGGATGCCTCAATATAACGACAAACCATATAACGATCTTGTAATTCCAGCAACTATGGTTTCTTTGAAAATTATATTCATTAGTAAAATGGAACTAAACCAAAGCAGCCTAATTACTTGGATACAAAATTGTTACGCGGCTGATTATATTGTATGTAGTATCATTGCGCCACACCGAAAGATTTACTCTCGCGTCACATGATAAGTGTACGATAACTTTACACACAATAACCGATGTTCGGAAGAGATGATTCAAGATGTAAAAAGCTGCAAATGTGATAACACCTTCAGGACTTTGTCACTAACAATGAGGTTCTTCTACTATCCGGAATGAAGCATTTGTTCCCTTAATTAAAAAATATTTGTTGTAGTGACACTACAACAACTGCCACTAACTGAGAATGTTTAAAGGCAAAAAAATTCGTGGAAGTATGATACTGAAGGAAGTCGTTGCAAAATTGAATAAAAACTTTTTTCCAATTTTTTCAATTGAACTATGATCAAATTAATTAAACTAAAAATATAAAAATATTAAAGTTCCAAGAACCAAAAACAACAAATTTCAAACTTTCATTTAAAATTTAAACTTGATTAAAAAAAGTGAATCTCAGCTAAAAAAATAATAATAAAAATAAATTACCAAAACCCAAAAAACAAAAGTTCTTCTTGCTTTTAAGAAAATCATACCTAATGTTATGTTTTTTATTTGTTTTTTTTTTTTTATTTTTGTGTGAATTTCATGCATCCGAAACGGCGCCAAAAACAAAGGACAAATGGAAAAGGGAAACAAAGAAAAGAAAAAGGAAAATGGGCGTCATACAGACATAGTGTTATTACTGTAAATTGTCTCAGAACTGTCACTTCTTGTTGCTATTCGTGGTGCTGTTGTCATTGTTGTTATTAAGCTGCCTTTTAAAGACAATTGTCATATTCCAGTTATTTAAAGTTATAGTTGCTTTTGTTCTTCTTGCTAAATGGCTCAATTACACAGATAATTTAAATGCTTAAAAAACCCACTTTGTCTCCACCTGACAATTGAAATTAGTTTATGCTTTTTAAAGCAAATTTTATGACCCCAAATATGTATGGCTACACAAATATAACAAAAGAACAACACGATCCTGCCATAAGTCGTGGGACAATTTATGTGAAGCATAAAATTTTATTAAAATACTATGATTATGTAAATTTATTGGAAGGATATTACTGATGGATTGAAAACATATGTAAATGCATTCCAATTGACTTAAAACTATAAAGAGTCTAAAAAAAAACGTTTAATATCAAAGTTCTCATAAGAAAATAGCTTGAGGGTTTCCACTCACCCGCGCTATACATGCTTTTGTACTCGTGTTATGGTCACAGTGAATAAACAAATGCAATGCTAAGGCGTCTATCCGACTAACCAACTGACTGGACTGACCAACCGATTGCCTTGGCTGAAAGCAAAACAAAATAAAACAACAGCTAACAGTTCCCTACAAAGCATAAATGGAAACGGAAGTCATAGGAAATCAATAAGAAAACAATGGAAGTTTGCGCACATGCAACAGTTTCACATCTTATACAGTGAGGGGTATGTGAAAAGCTTCTGGCCTAAATCAGAATTTCTGAAATATAAAAAATATAGCGTACTACTTCTAGTAAATAGTTTTTAGTTCAATACCTTTTACCAAATCTTTTCTTCTCTTCCAAATAAAACAATTTGTCATGGGTCATCAAATTATAAATCTTCAGATTAGGAAATGGAACTAATATATTAGACAGAGAAGCAATTCGTAGCGATCTTACACAAATTTTTTAAACATCAAAACAAGTTGTTATTATATTTTGCACTATTAAATTGGAATATTGTTAACAATAAACGATTTTCATCAATATTGGCTTTACAGCTCCATAAAAACTCCGCTGATATCCGCTTTAGTATTATCTAAGTTATATATTTCATTTCTTTATGTTAGCTTAATGGCAACCGATGACAATATAAACCGGTCTCAGGACGGTCACTTTTTAACCCGCCCCTCTTAGAAAGTGTTAGCCAACCACAATTGTAACCGTGGACATTGTATTGTTTGTTTCCGATATGAGCTTTGACTTTTCAAAGTCAAAGTCAATGCAAACGATAAACGATATAACTTTGAAAGACTATGGAATTATTGGAGAAACTTTGTTTTCAAGGCACGCAAACGGAAATCAGAAGGATATACACATCCATGTGGTAATAGTTTCGAAGTCCTCTTTATGCATGAGTAAAATATTTTATTGGTTTCATACGAGTAATACATTTTGTAGTCAATATTGAAAAAGTGAAAAGTTTTTCTTTATTCTTATGCAAGGCAGTAAAGTCAATCAAATTTATATAAATGTTTGGAAGTTTAATCCTCCTCTTCATCCACGTCCAAATTTAGACAATTTATCCAAAAATGATCAATTGTATGATAAAGATGTGGCAAAAAGTTACCAATGCTATGATTCTCATCGGTATAAGTCTGAAATTTGATTGGAGTTTATATTTGTAAGTACTTCACATTCTTTTTAAATAATCTGTTTATCCTTCGACATACCTGTTCCTCAAATTGTATATCCTTTGCCTGTAAGGCTTTGGCCAAAAGCATGGAATGCTGATAGTGAACATTATCATCGCCAGAGCCATGTATAAGCAGGAAGTCATGGGTTCGGAAATTTTCCAAGTTTTCAAATACGCTACTTGAGTTGTAGTTCTTTGCATTATCGTCCAAGGTGGGTAGCCCCATGTAACGTTCGGTGTAAATAGTATCTACAGGGAAAAGAAATTTAAATTTAAACATTATGATTATCATGCTACTTACCGTAGTACAGCCATGAAGTAACTGGTGCCACGGATACGCCGCACTGAAACACGCGATCATTATCTGCTTCAAGAGTTTTTGCGGTCATATAACCACCGTAACTCCAACCCCAAATACCTGTACGTTCCTTGTCCACATAAGGCAAATTACGTTGGAACCATTCAGTTACATACAATTGATCTTCGACTTCATGTAATCCCAAATTATTATTAACCGTAAATAGCAACTTTTTTCCTTTATATCCAGTGCCGCGGCCATCAATATATGCATAGATAATCTCACGTTTCGTAGTAACAAAAGCCTCATAGCCAACACTAAAACTACTACTAACACGCACAGAATTTGGTCCGCCATAAACATTAACAATCATAGGATATTTCTTCGATTCATCAAAATTTGGTGGCAATACCAGTTTGGCATAACCAATTGAGCCATCAGCGAGAGTAACATTAAAGTATTTACTACTTTGTCGTAGTTTACTTTCAAGTTTTTCACGGAAAGCGGTATTCGGTTCCCAATCACGGATAAAACTGTTTGTCTGTAGACAAAAATGCGCATTATCAATAGATTTATATCTTGATATAACTATGTGTTGCATACCTTTGTTTCATATATGCGAGTAAATATTGGATTGGGACCAGAACATGTTACAGTATAATAAGCATAAGCCTTACTAAAACTTGCTGCTGCATCCGTACAAGCATCGCCATCTACATCAATTAGATTACAGGTCAAACAATCATTATTGCTGAAAACATGACGTTTCGAAGGATCACCCCTTAATGTTGCTCGATAATAACTAGAAGGGATTTATTCATTTATAGTTAGTTAAAATTCTTAAGTCGCACCATAGATCTTTATGCTTACAGTTTATTATTAACCTCATCATAGCCATAAATGGACAAGACGGTAAAATCTCCCAACGATTGCCACTCGTTCTCGCCCGTTTGAAGATTTAACTTCCAAACTTGATACCAGTTGCCAATCCAATAAGTGAACAGACAATGCAAACCGCTACTCAGGCATTTAAAATTACTAATGGCAATCCAACCATCAAGTTCCGTCAATCGTTTAACTTCATTGCACACGCCCACGTGACTACAACTCTGTACTGTTCCAATATTCTGCCTGCGATTAAGCCATGTTATGACAATATTGGTATTATTAGCCCAAATTACATTTTGCAATATGTGATCGGTGCTCACAATGTCAGTAGGTGCCGTAATACGCACAGCACTCGGTGTTACGGTGCCTAGATCAAAAATACGTAATCCCACAATTGGATTAGGTGTACCCGGTTTAGGATATTTAAGATGAATCTCTTTCGGATATTGATATTCAATATTATCAGCATCGCCGTAAATAGTATATTTATAAGTAACAACTTCAGTATCATTAAAAACACCTACAGCAAGTTTTAAACCATCCGGTGACCACCATAACGAACTCCCTGAGCTGAGAACTTCCTCTTCATATACCCAATCCGGTACACCATTATAGACGATGCCATCAATTCCATCAGTTGTTATTTGAACCTCTACATCATTTTCAAAATGTATGTAAACATTATTCTCAAAGACATACGCCAACCGGTCTTTGACTGGCGACCAATTACAGTATTGCAGCTTTAGACTATTATGTATATTAATTGCAGTATTCTCAGCGATATTATAGACATCATATTTAGCAATAGATGAGTGCCGGAAGACTGATTCCACGGCGTAGCGAACGAGTATTTTGGTATTATCCGGTGACAGGCTAAAACTGGCACCTGTATAGCGATTCTAAAATTTTTATATATTTTTTAGATATATGGTAGTTAGTTTAAGGTTCCAACTAAAATAGTTTCTTTACCAAAAAATCAGAAGTCAAAAAGATACTATCCGTTTGATTTGCAACATTGACCTTATGTATAGATCTATCCGAAGCAGTATAATAGAATTCATTATCTGTAATAACAAAACAAAAATAACAATTTATCTGTAAATGTCAACTTTAAATTGGACTCACTTAATTATTTATGAAAATATTTTATTGTATTGTATATGGTAATACTCGTAGTAATTATTTTTATAATAATATTTCCATTAGTTTTTGAGATTCCCATTCCAAATTTTGAACAAGTTCTTCTTAATTATTACACTCGATTAGAGTTGATCAGTCTACTACTAGAAGACTCATATGCAAATCAAAGCGTGAAATGCGAATCAATTAAGTTAGTTATTTGCTTTTCTTAACTTTCTAACTAACTAAGAGTCTTTCATTTACATACATTGTAAGTTCTAACCACCAGAAGTCTTAGACCGTTTTCACACATAGACTTTGTGTGACTCTCTTGAGTTTCTTGTTCGTTGAGAAGGGAAACACGGGGCTTACGAAATAGGTTTCAGTGACCAGAATCTCTGCCGACTATTTTCTTAGTTTTCCTTCGCGTCTTTCGTTGTGTGTTCATTTCGTTTGTGTTTTATATGTGAGAATGTGAAAAAAATTTCCTTTTGCTCAAAGAGCGAGTGAGTATCAAACGTAAATCCAAGCAAGAATCACCAAAGATGAATCGTTGATAAGTGACTCAAGAGAGAGTCTAAGTGTGAAAGCGGTCTAAGCAACTTAGCTAATGATTTGAGTTCATTGTATAAAAATATGCAAACAAGTACAAAAGTGGAAAAGTAGCGTCCGATCGATTCGATGTTCATTTCGTAAGGCCATTCGATCACTTTGATGCTCTGTTCGCAAGTGAAGTCACAACCTGACATCAATGTTTTTCTTGTACTTGAACTTGTACCGAAACTCTTTATGCTATATAACAAAGTACAACAAAATTCCAAAATTTATCAGATGCGGAATTCGGTTTTTTTTAAACTTCATTTCCTGAATTTCTTCAGTTTATGGAAAAAAATATCATAAATTTGTCGAAATGTTTATCTTTGGATCACCACTATATGCAAAAAGCATGCAGGCGGCAACTCTAAAACAACTGTTTAAAATTATTGCTCTCTCCTACGACCATTTTTTTCATTGTTCCAATAACTTATTACGTATTGTACTTGTACGAGGGGTACTATGTATATTTCGGGATCTGGCAACACTAATGTCAATAGCTAAAATCTGGCGACACCAGAATAAAGTTTGACATTTTTTACCACAAACGTGCTCACAACGTTTTGATGTACAAATGATATTTGTTTCGTTTACAGTGAGTTAAGAAAATCAATTTGGCCAAAAGCTGGAAATTTCAAGAGAATGTTTTCGTTTGATTGGTCGTCCAAAATCGATTCTTGTGCCACAAACATCGAACCAGTGCATTAACTGATAATGCAAGATCGTTATGTGACATATCGTGAGATAGAGGCCTCCTTGCACATTAGTTTCACTTCAATACATTCGATTTTGCTCAAAAAAAGGCCTGCGTCGATTAGTGTAAGGAAATGCTTAAAAAGTTAAACCGCGGTGCTTCAAAAGACGCGTATAAAATCGTGACAGATTGCGAAACATGGATATATGCATATGAACCGGAAAGAAAACAGCAATCGACCGTGTGGGTGTTCCAAAACCATCCAAATGCAACCAAAGGTGTTCGCGCTTGAAGCACTGCGAGGCAAATGGTCGCCTGTTTCTTCGGTCGAATGAGTCATGTGGCCACTGTTCTGCTTGAGCAACGTAGGCCGGTCAATACTGAGTGGTACCCAACCATTTGTTTGCCGGAAGTCTTCAGAAAAATTCGTAAAACCAACCGCCAAAGACGAATCATTCGCCATCATGACAATGCGAGCTCTCACACATCTCGTCAAACAGGTGAATTTTTTAGCAGTCAAAACATCGAATTGATGACTCATCCTCAATGAGTTCTTCTTGTTCCCGAATATCAAAGGCAAACTGCTTGGTCAACGATTTAAGAGCGCCGAAGAAGCAGTCTAAGCGTTCGAAAACCATGGTTTGGAAGTGTCTCAAGAGGAATAGAAATACTGCTATGACAAATGGTTTGAACGAATGCAAAAGTGCATTGATCATCATGGTGAATATTTTGAAAAACAATAAAGCCGTTTTCATTTAAAAATGTTTGTAATTATTTGCTATTCCAGAAATATAAATAGTACCCCTCGTATAAGTAAATGGAAAAACTTTTGTTAAGTATTATATCTTTGTTTCCTTGTTAGTTGTATAATTGCGTTTAGACCCAGAGATAAGTGCACGCGATAAGTCCAATAAATGCCTTTAAATAGTAACACTTAGTAATACACAACTTGGTAATAAAACAGAAAAGATTAGATTTCATGCCATAATTTATTATTAATGCCAAAACGACAATATATCGACTGACTTCGAATTTAAGTCATTAAAATTATAGTGTGCTCTTGTTGAAGAAGAATTCGCTTCATGCCTCGCTTAATTATCCAACTAATCCGGAACAAAGATGTTTATTCAATTCAGGCATTATTAAGTGTCTCAAAATTCATTAAATCTATTTTAAAATGAAAAAACTTTTATTGAAAATCCCACATAAAGTTCAAAAGGCATTTACATATGTAGGTGCGTAGATATACTTGTAGATTATTTTGAATAAAAATAATACACACTTATGAATCTACAAATAAATCATTTCATTTCTGCATATTAGTAATCGTTATGGGAAATACCCAGAGGGGCAGGGAGAGGAAGAGAGAGAGAAATGTTTACAAACTCAATTAATTTCATTAATTAATGTGTGTGTAGTTTGTTCCCCGCTTTATCTCTGCTTATCAACACAGTCAATAACATTATTTTTGAAGTCCCCCACTTACCTGTAATCCATGTGCCATTGAAACCGCGCACAGCTGAAGCTGCATTCAAGGCCTCAACCAGTTCCCATGGGGTTTTATTAGCGGTTTTTATTTGTTGTTGCGATTTAATTATCGCCGATTGTATTAGCGACGTAGTCAAGCCTAATACGATTAATGCTATAGCAAAATACCTGTCAGACCACATGTTCATAACTCAAAAATGCACTATTCTGTTTTATTTCACACAAAAAACAAAAAAAAAAAAAAACACTCGAATAGAAAACGAAAGCGATAACACAAAATTTAAGCGCCTTTAAACAGGCGTTAGAAAGAAGATATGAAAAACAGAATTCAAAGCGCAAAGAAAATATGATCCTCACTTAATGCAAACGAAATCAAAAATGAAATGAACAAAATCGAAATCGAATGCGAATGCGCAAAGAGCCAGCAGCGTCAAGTTCAATAGACTCTAGACTACTCTCAGTCCTACACACGAATAGTCTTCATCTACTAGGTTTAATGTTGTTCTCTTGTTGTGCTTATTGCTTTCGTTTTGCCGGATCTGACGAGAATACAAATCGCGATAATGTTATTGTTATTATTTGTGCTGTGGCTTCTATTGTTTTAGTTTAGTTTTGTTTTGTTTTTCTTATCAAAAGGCCCATCAAACCTGTCATTGTTGATGCGTTGCTTTGCTATACGCGTTTGCATGCAAATGTAAATTGTTGTAGTTGTTGAATATGTGTGGGAAGCACGAAACATAATCCATGGGTGTAGTTACAGGGTTTGAAGAAGTCACATTAGAACTTATGCATTTAATAAGTGTAACATTTCGATACACATTTTCAAATTAGTAACGCCTTTGAAAATTCTTATAGCAAACACATCAATAAGAAATGTCTAAGTTTGACGTTGAAAATACATTTAAGGTTTCTTATAAAGAAAAGTATCTAAGTATAAACGAGTACATACATACAATTCCATGACTTTTAAATAGCGCCTACGGCATTTTATTCAAGTGGTGGTGACTCTTATAAAAGACATCTTCAAATTGTTAAAGATTTGAAGTTTTTAAAGAACAATAGACCAAGAAACTTGTTGATTTAGAACAAACATGACAGACTATTTTTTTTTTTTTTTTTTTTTTTTTGAATTGTTACAGGACTGATGGGTTTAAATTAAAAGATGTACTTAAAACATAAGATCGAGCACATATGATAAGGAACTGCTGCTGGCGTCAATAATGAAAGTTTCACTTAAAATATGTATAGAACGATAAATACACTATACAATCTACATATGATCTGATCTAGACTTATGTATATATTAATTACAGTTTGCAAATTTATTGGACCATATGTCCATGTATGGGAATTAGTGTATGACTTTATACAAGATTTAAAATACATAATAAATTAGCAAATACTTAAAGGGTGCACATAATATATTCATAAGGAAATTACATCGAAGTAAAATTAACATGACTAAACTAATTTGTATAAAAAACTAAAATCGATTTAAATGATAATGATGACGACTTCGACAACAGCACCACATCCTAATTGGATGGTAACTTGGCCAGAATCATAGTCTGCAGTTCTATGAATTTGGGAAAGAATTGAGACATAAGTTCAACTTTGCGTTCTTCAACCTCCAAACGACGCTGTGCAATTCTTAATTTATCGTCAAGTATCTGATTTTTGCGCCGTATTTCTAGAAGATAAATTGCTTCAAGAGAGTCACCGAGAGGACGGCCACGTTTGCGCATAGCAGATGGTGATTGTGCTGCAGAAACAGGCGCAGGCGGTTGCATTGAAGTACCATTAGTTGTGGCAATGGCGAGTGCTGTAGAAGAGGAATTTGTTGAATGTGGTTGCTTTGCAAAATCGACAGAGTTTGCAGAAGTATTGCTACCATTGTTATTGTACTCCGCAGTGTGATTTGTGTTAGTATGCATAGCCACAGGTGCTGCTTGCTCTGATATCGCATATGATTGAGAGGGTTGGTCATAAGTGTTAAGGTGTTGAGACTGTTCATGTGACGGATACTGTGGTTGTTGTTGCTGTTGTTGTTGAAAATGTTGCTGCTGCTGTTGTTGCTGCAGTTGTAAGGGTGTTTGTAGTTCATGTAGTTGTACCTCTTCAGCTGGTATATAATTTGCTGCATTCGGATCATCCGATTGCATTTGCTCATATGGTTGCCTGGAACGAAAAGTCGAATCATCATATTCTTGCTTAATATCATCATAAGCATCGGTAAAAAGTTCACTGCCATAGTCAAGACGCGTGCTTTGAACGTCATTTGAATTGAAGTAACCGGTGGATACGTTGTGCTCCTGTAAAAAAAAAAAATAGTTATAAATTTTCATTATTTCCATATTGTAGTTTGTAAATTATATTTACACTGCTCATGCTGTTTTCCAAGCTCAGTTGGTCAGCTTGCGATGTAATAACACTGGTAGGAGTCACTGTCGCTGGTACAGATGTCATTATCGTTTCTGCACTTTTTTGCCTTGAATTCATAGTCTTCGATGACGGAGGTGGCGTCATATCACGGTTACGCTCTAACGCCTCTTTCGGTATAGGATCAGCATCTTCCGATCGATGCTGATTCTTCAGTATATTATCAATAAGAGTATATTTTTTCCAGCGTGCCGTTGTCATGCCCTCAGCAATCATTGCTTTCTTTACGCTCCTGCAATTGAATAGCATTTCAGACTTGCTTTAAACTCTCTGTACACAGAAACTTACCGAAATTTCGCACGCGTCTGATTTACCTTCGCTTGGATCTCCTCTGGTTTAATATCGATACCATGAATATCGCGCAACTCATCCGCCCATTTGGCAAAAAACACAGTGTTTTTACCGTGGCGCGTAAGTAACCAATTGTCACGTCCCCATACCTCGAAGAAACGCTCTTCCTCGAATGCTGACCAATACCGTCTAGTTTTGTTTTTGTTATCTGTTTCTTGTTCACTGACACCACCATCTATGTGTGGGGCATTTAAGTTAAGATCTTCGGGACATTCCCTATTAGCTGCTGCATTACTTCCAGATTTCTCATTTTTTAACTGACCCGGCACGATTTCATCACTTGCTTCCAGTGGTTTCGTTGTCGTTGTTTCCTCGTTCGTAGCCAGCGAATGTGGCATCTCTATGTTAGCTTGCATATGTTATATATTTTTATTAAACTTCTTATCTAATTATTAGGCAACTTCGTTTTTTTGCAAACTAAAATGCAATTTTCAATGCTGAATACCCAGGAACAAAAATTACTTTAAAGCCGACATATTTACTTTAACGGCGTCACTAAATGCATTTTGGTGTTGCCACCTTACAAATGAATTATGTAACCTAATATAAACTAGACTTGTGCAAGAGCACATTCGCATTGCCAACAAGGGTTGTAATTCAGGTACGTCTACTCAAATTCAATGTGCGCAACGAAATTCGTACGTTGTTCTTGTTTTGCGAAAGAAGAAGTGAATGCATGTTTTCGATATTCATTCATTTGTACGGGGATGAAATATACAAAAAAGTTCCAACATTAATTTTCATTCACAATAGATGTAGGTAGGAACATGTGAATGGGAACAACATTCACATTACAGAAACGAAATTCTACAGTCACTTACATTCACTTTAAATGGGTTCGGCCATATTATTATATTAATAGACGCCCTAGGTATCTCATGTAGCTAAAAATGGTAAAATGCAGCGTTTCGGTGAGATGCAGACGAAATGTCACTTTACAGCAACCATATGGAAAACAGGGCTGCTATTGTACATTGATACGCGGCGTTTCACCGAAACTCATTTTGCTTTGCTAACTTGTTGGCCAATGTAGCATCACTTTTTGCTGTGCTGTAGGGCTTTAGGTGATTTTTCTTTCGCGTCAACTTCAAATAACTGACGAAAATTTTAATTATTTTCAAAGTGTAAAATTCTAACAAAATACTTAGCTGATATGGTAACCGGAACTGCTAGAACTATTCGCATTCATTGCAAATTGTTCTAAATCATGTATTTTTCACACACTTTACAAATTGAATCGCATTCATAATACAAAAAGACCAGTGTAAATATGCATTTTGGATCCGCTTTTGTGATTCACCCCTCAGTGTAAATTCCATAAAACTCTATTGCCCTTTTTGTACATTGTGTACAATATCTGAAAATAAAAAATGCAAGATCTGGTAAGACTGCAAATTTGTTTCTTGCTATAGTAAATGTCTTTTCTCGTAAGAAGAAGAGGTCACGTAAACAATATTGAAAAATAAGAAGAAGAAGTGGATTTTCTTAATTCGCATAAAAATTATTTCATGAGTGACTCTGATTCAGAGAATGCTATCAGGAAATCTAGAAATATTGGAGTTATTGAATATAATAAAGGAACTTTATTACGCAATCAAAGGATGCGCTACTGGACCAATTATGAGGAGCTACGCTTGGTAGAATTGTGGCGCCGGCATAACGGCGAGATTCCATGTTATGATAAAAACTTACCTATTCATCGCACTATTGCGGATGAAATGAAGGAGCGACGTTTGCAACTCAATGGCCAAGAGTGTCGAAGACGAATTAATGGAATGAGAAATAAATATCTGTAAGCAGTATTGCAAATAATAATCTAATTGACCAGTAGTTTTAATATTAAATTCGATATTATTACTTTCCATAGCGCTGAATGCAAACGTTTACAACAATTAAAGGACACGAATGAAAAGAAAAGTGATTGGTATCTCTTTCCCTACATCGATTGCATATTCAATCCTCGAGTGCCCAATTCGGATATCAATCATGAGCAAATAACACTGCAACGAGTACATGATACCATTAACGCACTACGTCCAAGTTTACGCAAATTCACACCTTACCATGGTTACAAACGCATTCAATATTCTCATGATCCCGATACATTCCCATTTTTACCACAAAAGCTTCAGTACAAAAATGTCAAAGGAGAAGAATCCGCCGCCGCTGCCGCCCCACGTTCACCATTGCAAGTGCACATGCCAAATTCTCAAAGGATACAGCCTGAGAATAATACCACCACCGCCACCACTCCCACAATCAACCAAAGTCGTAGCATTCGACCTTTTCCTGGATTACCTATGAACATTACTATGGAAGGAATTGAACTGCTACGTAGGGAGAACGAAATGCTTGCAACTGAACGTGATACCGAACTGAAAATGTTAAAGCACAAAGAGGCTGAAATTGAAAATTTGGAAAAAGGTTTTGATATGTTAAAAGAGAATAATTTGAGATCAAACATGGAATACTTAAAATGCCTTATGACGATGAGTTAAGGACAAATGAATGCCATATGAAACTGAAATTGTTCTTAAGTCCTTATACCTACATATACATAATAATATTACATTTAACATTTTTTTTTTTTTTTATTTTTATTGAATACCTTAAGTTTGCCTGTTACTGTAAATCTGAAGAACGTTTTATCAGTGGATATCTGCGTGACCATTTAATTTTATTTTAAAAATTAAAAAAATATCTTAACAAAAATGAATTTTAATTTGAAACGGCAGAGTTTTGTAATCAAAATGCATAGAATAAGTTATAATAAATGATTCATTTCATAACCATTAGATGGAACATTATTGTATTCTCTGAAAGTCCTAAATCAGATTTTCTGATTCATAGTTCATCAATTCATCCATCACCAACTAAATCTATATCAAGAAAAAGCCAAAATGATGTAAATTTCACAAACCGTTTTTGTTTTATTTTTAACGCCAGCATCTGCCATCATTTTTTCTCATGTAAATTAAGCTTAATTCACATTTCTTACAATTGTATTATTATTACTCCCAATACAAACTTTTCCATAATTTTCGATAGTCTATTTTGTATTATAAATTTAAAAAACCTATAAAAATTCATTAAGCAGAAGTAACAAGGAACAAGTAATGGGAGTGTGGAGTGTAAAAATCTATTGCACTTGAAGAAAATGCCATTTAATTCATAATTTTACATATATATAATTAAATATACAAAAGTATAGTTGAAGTTAAAGAAAAGTGTTTAAAGGCGGAAAGAGATTTAGAGTATAGTATGTTACTACACTGCTTCAATTAAACAGTGGATATACTAGAGTAGAATTGGGTAGATAAACAAGATCGATCTAGTTTTGCTTTTTGTTGTCTGCGTAGGTAGTTCTTTTGAAGATTATAATACAAATAAAAAATTCAACTATATTAATGTGTATAACTCGTCTGATTGATTATATTAAATGCCTAAGTATGAGCAGAGGGAGAATACCAAACAAATCATGGTAATCATGAATACAATGGCCAGCCAAGCGGGTATGGTACCTGATTGAGTAGAAAAAATAGAGAGAAATTATTTATAAAAGTATATGATAGTTATGATGATGATGAACTTACGTCTTTGCTGCAAACTATGTATGCAGACTTTATTGTCAACGGATATAGAGAGAACAGCTGCTTCAGTGTCACTTGAAATAGGAGGACCTTCCTCACTGGTGATTGGCAAAAACTGCAAGCCCGTCACGAACATAGAGTGTGCATTGGGAATGTGTAGCACGCGCTGTTTTGAAGAATTTCATTAAATTACCAACTAAATTGTCAAGTTAATGTTTTGACTAACCTGTAGACTATAAGCAATGTACATGGATACACTGCCTGAAAACATTGTGCCTACAGCAACAAATCTTCCATCATCACGAACCGCTAGCGATGCAAGACTCTCATCAACTCCGGCAGCTAATCGTAAGTTGCCACTCGCACAGTCCCATTGCTGTAGATAGCCACGTTGTTTGCCCACTTTACCAAGAGGATTAACAATTGTAAATAAACGATAATTATCCTTTCGTGCCTCGACTGTGCCATACCGGCAACGTTTGTACAGATATTTGACACCTTCTGGTTTTTCCCAATCCAGTTTATGCTGCACTTTGCCATTGGCAAGATTCCAAACAATACCTTGGCCATCTTTACCGATGCTAACCAGGTATTTACTATCTGGACTAAAGTCAATGTCGTCAATCTCTTTTGTGTGTGCCTCTAAATCAGCTAATGGCGTCATTTGTGGAAAGCACCACACACGCACAAGGCCATCAGTTCCGCCAGTAGCCATTAAGCATCCACTGCCACTAATGCGTACGACGCGTTGCAATGGTTCCGTTGTTAGGAAATCCGTTTGTATGGAATCCGCTGTCTTAATATCGAAACGTAAACGTTTGAGATTTTTATACAGATCTTGCGCCGAATTGGGAGTAAATCCATTGCACAAGTCATGTGCATTCGAGTGCGCTTCATCGTTAGCACCACGTCGCCTTACACCATTCTCATGTGGCCGTGCAACCGGAGGTGGTTTCTTAACAGTTTCATTATTGCTTTTTGTTGTACTTGCTTCGTCCGTTTCACTTTCCACGACCGGTTGCACAAAGTACATTTGGCAATGTGATTCTTGACCAGCACACAAATAGGAACGACGACCGTCATTACGTACGGCAAAGTTCATGACAACATTTGCGCCGGTTTCATGGCGTACAACCTCTTCCGCACAAAAGTGGCTGCCATTATGATACAATTCGTAGATTTCCTAAAAGTTTAACATAAATTATTGATTTATTTCAACTCATACAATAATGAATTCACTAATATTACTTACAAAACCATTGGCTACTCCTGTTTTACTGGAGCCACCACCGCCGGCCACTAGTATGTGCCGACTTGTTAACATTTCCACTGCGTACAGTGGAAAATTGACGCGTGCAAGCAGACCATCGCTGGGTCTACGAGTGGGTGCCATTACAATAAAAGCTGCCTCTTTGCTTTATCGATATTCCTCAATATGTATGCATATACATATATGAATAATCGAACTACTTTGAATTTATGTTGTGGCCTTCTTTATCAGCTGGCGACGACTACAACTTTAATGGCTTTAACTGATGGCATTTAATTAGGTCGTCGTTATTTATTTAAATAACCTCTATTGGGCACTTTCTGGTGTCTATCTCTATATTAACTAAAAAAAACACTCACACTTTTATTATATTTATTTAAATTGTAAGGCTAGTTAACAAATTATTTAATTACAAACATTTTATGTATTGTGAAAGTCGTTTTTCGTTACAAAAATCCACGTACACTTACCTATGATGCTTCTTTGTACTTTTTGCCATTCACAGCCGCATTGAAATATTTCGCATTCGGCAGAGTTGCTCAGAAAATCGAAAAGGTGAGGTGTTCTGTTAAACACATTCACAAATAAATTTTCAAATATGTGATAGAAACGTACATTAATATCTGTTTTTGATTGGTATTAGTAATTAATTATTGTAATTGCATTGTTTCAATTAATAATACAGTTTCAGCATTTTATCTTGATATTTGTAACAATTTAAATGTTTGTCATTTTTTTTTTTTTTGAAAGATTAGATGTTACAAAGTTAATATAATTTTATTGTTCAAGTTATAGGGTATTTATAGTCTTTTTACAGAGACCTAATGCAGCATTCACCTCAGAAGTAGCTGGGTGTTCATCCAATTAACCAACAACAACAACAACAACAGAGAAAATGGTGAAATTTTGAGGATGTGATTGTAAGCATCCATCCATTAGAAATAAAAATGGTTACTCTGCGTAGTGTTGAACAATTATTCAATGAAAGTTGACAGCTCTTTGTTAGTGTTCCCTTTGTTGGTGTTTGTCTTTTTCCCTTTTTTGTTGCGCACCAATTGTATGTGTTTTAACAGCTGATGATGATTTCGCAAAATTTTTGTTAAAATTTTAATGCAATACATAGCAGTAATAAACAAATGTGTTGCAATAACTATTAGTATTCACAGCAAATTGTTCTAAATTATGTATTTTCCATATATTCTCAGTTCAAAAATTTTTTCAATTGTTTGTATAACCAAAACTAAAAACAGCTGTTCCGTGAACGGAAAAGGTATGTGAAAAGAAAACTGCATGTATTTCAGGGGTTTTGATGCAGCGTCTGTGTAAATGACATATTACACTGAACCTGCATCACCAATGGGCATTCAAAATGCAGCATGTCATTTACTTTGGCCTTTCTGCATTATGATTGCGGTTGTTTGTTTTCTCTTCCATATGAATAGCTGTTTTTTGTTTGGCTTATACATACAAATGGAACGTTGTACGCTCTAAGTTGCTCTAAGTTCAATCGTAAAATTTGTGTGCAGTGAATGCAAATAAGTTTTGCAGCTCCCTTTGTCATTCCTGCTACGTGTTTTATTAAAATTTTAAGAAAAAGCGTGTAACATTGAAATTATACAAAGAGCACAATCAAAGATACTTAAAAAAAATCACAGGAGTTCCATGGTGATTATTAAGCAGGATATCTGCTATTCTATACATGAGCCCGTTAGGACGACAAAACTGCAAATGGCTACCATTCAGATTGCAACCAGTAGGGGTGAGTTAATCATCTCTGCATTATACCTCCCCCCGCATCTTAATTGGTCAACAATAGACTTTGAAGAACTTTTTAGTAGTCTAGGAAGAATGTACCTTATAGGTGGAGATTTCAACGCCAAAAGCAGATTCTGGGGTAACTTTAGAGCAGATACACGGGGTAGCCGCCTCCAGGAAGTAGTGCAAAACTCGACAGCTCAAATCCTGGCAACTGGTCAAGCGACCCACTTCCCGTATGCCATAAGACATACACCCAGCGCTATTGATTTCTTCATATATAATGGGCTGCGTCCAGATGATCTGTCTATCAGGACAGAGTATCGGCTCTCCTCTGATCATCTTCCCCTTGTGGTTACATTTGACTCCACTCCGAAGATCAAAACAATAAAAGGACGACTACTATCACCTGGAGCTGACATAGCTGCGTTTCGTAGAGATTTGGAAGAATCACTTAATTTAAATTTTGAAATCCTGGTGCCTGAGGATATTGAAGACGCCCACTCGATTTTCTTAAATAAGGTGCACTCTGCAGCTCTCACTGCTGCCCCCTTAAATCCATCAAATGGCTCAAGGGTGCGTACTAGACTTCCTCCAGCTATTGAGGCGTTGCTGCTTATCAAGAGGAGACTTAAGAGACAGTTTTGTCGAACTCGGGACCCTGTTGTGGACAGGGTTTTTCGTAGAGTGTCGAATAGAATCAAGAAGCTGCTGGAACTGCACAAACAGGAGGAAAACGACCGATTTTTGTCAAGAGTCTCCTCCGATGACAACACAAAGCACTCCTTGTGGAGGACTTAGAAACTCGCTTTCAGCCATTTGCCACTAGCTCAGCACATAGAGTTCACCAAGTCCAAATGAGACTTTATAGCGCTGGCCAATTATGCCCCCAGTTGCTCCCATCATAGCAGAGGAAGTCTCGGGTCACATTAAAGGGTTGAATACAAAAAAGGCTCCAGGTAAAGATGGTGTGGATAATTTTACACTAAAGGCTATGCCGATCAAAGCTGTGCTATTCTCGGTCCTCATTTTCAACTCTGTGCTTAGATTGGGATATATTCCAAAACAGTGGAAGAAGGCGAGAATCTGCATGATTCATAAGACTGGTAAGAGCCCTTACATATTGGATTTTTACAGGCCAATCAGTCTGCTGCCCACTGTAGCAAAGCTGTTTGAACGCTGTCTGCTGACACGCCTACTTGACTTGAAAGAGGTCAAGGAAATTGTTCCTCCATTTCAATTCGGGTTCCGTAAGGCCCACGGAACTCCAGAACAATTGAATAGGGTAGTCAACTTTATCCTTGAAGGATTTGAGGCCAAGGAGTACGTTGTGGCAGCGTATCTCGATATCAAGCAGGCTTTTGATCGAGTTTGGCACGACGGGTTGCTCAGTAAACTCAAGAGCCTCTTACCGTCTCAACTATGGTTAATAGTGCACAGCTACCTCAATAATTGGACTTTTACAGTGGTACTGGATGGTGTGGAGTCTAGCATCAAGGCTATTCGCGCAGGTGTCCCCCAGGGTAGCGTTTTGGGGCCGACACTCTATACCCTGTTCACGCACGACATGTCCAATAGCTTAAAGCTACCGCTAGAAGATTCTGATGATTTTTTCATCGCCACGTTTGCAGATGATACGGCCATCCTCTCCAGAAACAGGTGCATATATGAAGCCACGGACAACCTGCAACAATATCTGCACAGTTTTGAGGTCTGGACAAAAAGATGGAACATTGGCATTAACGAAAAGAAATGTGCCAATGTGACGTACTCCTTACGGCCGGATGTTTGTCCGGGCGTCTTTATTGGCATTATTAAAACCCATATCTCAAATATAACGAAGTCGCTCGGGCAGAGAATTAGGAAATTGTATTGGCTCCTAAACAGTCGCAATAAATTGTCACTCCTGCTTGGCGTTATGGCTTACAGGTGTACGGCATAGCAGCAAAAACAAATATTGCTAAGGTTAGAGTTCTGCAAGCCAAGACATTGCGCATGATTTCTGGGGCCCCTTGGTTCATGCGCACAGCGGATCTTGAGCACGACTTGAAAATACCAAAAATTGGCGACGTGATTAATCATCAGGCCAAGGACTACATTAATCGGTTGGCAAATCATCCAAACGATCTAGCCAGGCGGCTTTTAAGGCGACGCAGAAAGGAGGGGTCAGAGTGGCGAGGAGGCTGAGAAGATCGCATCCTGTAGACCTCCCTACTAGATCATATTAGTTTTATTAGTATTATTATTCCCACTTGTTAATATAAGTTGTTTTGTTATTGTTTTGTATATAGTTTAATTTAAGTTGTTTCATAATAACAGTATAATTAAAGATTTAAAAAAAAAAAAAAAAAAACGAACTCTTCTTTTAATGTTTGACGTGTATTAAAGATAGATACGCTATTTTACAAAATCATTCTGCATTGTCAACTAAAACTTTATCCAATGATCTACTACTTGTATTTTGTGTGCAAAAAATTTCTTCCTATGACTGACAACTTAAAGCACATCAAACTTTGTGCCCGTTGCATTAAATGGGCTTAATGTTTAGCAACATTTTAGGCCAACAAACATATGCTTCGACCATTTACCCAACCCATCTAATGGGGGAATGGGTGTTGGGGGCTTGTAATTGCGCGCAGACATGGTGTGGCATATAAAATAAGGCAAGATGAGTAGACGAATTTATAGCTCTATGTGTGATGGTGATGGGGATGGTATACTTCTTCTAGTACATTCACTGTACTCACACTCTTATCAATGTACATACATATTGTATTGTAGATAATATAAAATGTTACCTTTTGGTAAATGGGGACCGGTAGTAAAAGTTCTTATTCTTCTTATTTACATACATATACAGTAAGTATGTAAACGAAACAAGAAAAAATAAAATCTATCCGTTTTTTTTTTTTAGATTTTTATTAAAAACAAGAAATATGTGTAACTTCTGACTGGAAATTGTCTTGTTTGCGGTTATTTTCTTTGTACACACCTACGGGTTCTTTTTTTTTTTTGTGTCAAGGAAGAATGCTTCCTTATTGCTATCATCCTCCTCCTGTAAAAAATATTCTAACCATATAAGGCGCAACAAGTTTCTGCGCAGTTTCTTCTTTGTTGACTTCTTTGTTACTGGTACTGATGATTCTGAGTCTGATGCTAAAGTTGCTACTGATTCGTTGTTCTTATACTACAAGTATATTTATACGAGTATTGAATGCAAACGACAGTTGACGTTGAATATCAATTATTTTTTCAACTTTTATTTTCTTTTTTTCCCCGTTCAATTTAATTGTGACTCAGCTTTTGAAGTGGGCAGCGGTTTGTTTAAACTTCATCTTTATTTATTTCAGATTAAAACTATTTACTTTGTTTCGGTCTTTTTTGAATGGGCCAAAAATGGTCAGCTTTAGTTTGAATGTGAACACAATCAGTTTAATAATGTATAAATTAATTAATGTTGCAGTGAAATTATCACGTTTCTGCCTCATTGCAAATTCCATTGCCCTTTTGATTTTGTGGGTGGCTGCGCAACCAGTGAATGTTGTTAATTGTGAGGATTGCTTATGATAAAGGACAAAGGGGCCATAACTATTAAAAAATTCTTGCTTCCAGTTCAGATTTACCAGGTACAATCATTAATTTTAGAGTAGACTTGGGGCCTCACATAAGTATGTATGTACTTAGTTTTTCCACTCATGGTCAATAAAGGGTTTAGACAGGTTACTTGAATATTGTTGTAACAAATTTAATACGCATGCCGCAATTAATTAAAAATAATCGTATGACAAACGCTTATGTCCAACATTAATGCATACCAATTAAGGCACCGCCGCCACCGATGCAATTCAATTTTTCAATATCAATAATGAGAAAATTTTGTGCGTTTGGTGAAAATGGAACCGGTAAATTGCTACGCACTGCGCCAAACATGTTTGCGACAGTTTTCACTTTTGATTTTTGGTCAAAAAGGCGTTCATTTTAACTGATCTACGCTGCGTACATTAACCTTGCTACAATACATAATTGTATTGACATCTTTCGTGCTGCCTGTGCCCGCCCACCTTAGAAATAAGCAGACGACGCCCGATATCGTTGTCGTTGTCGTCAATCATCATGGTACAATCCGCCACTTGTAGGTTGGTTGACTGAGTGGTAAGTAATTGTTTCATGTTTGTTGCTTGAGATTTAGCCAAGCTAAGTTAATTATGTATTTGAATTTTGCCTATTGTTTGACACACTTTGTTATCGCATTATAATGCAAATTGTATTTGATGATGACGATTTTGTTTTGTAGGTGTGAAGTCACAGTAGTAGGCATGGGTAAACATGGCCTCCAGGGACCATTGCCTTGGCAATGAATGACAAACAAATATCTATGGTATGTTATAGAAATTGTAACATGAGTCCCTCATTTAGGGTAAAGAAACTACGCCTATGAAAAAGAAAGAGAGTTTTGGGCGCTGGTTGTAAATGTCATCGTTACTATATAATTATGCCAATTTTCGGTAGTTAATTATATTGTAGTTTGTGTTTCTTAAATAATTGTAGTATGTAGTTCATTGTACTTTTAGTTTTTTTTTTTTATTTTATTCAGTTAATTTAATTAAAATAACAAAACTCTTAGAAATATTGAGCTACTCAACTCAGTTTCATTATTCAAAAGTTAGATTTAAAGCTCGAATTTCAATTGAAATTGTAAATTGACAGATTTCTTTTTTTGTCATCAATCTTATAATTGTCTACTACTTAGTTACTTCTTTCCCATCTCCTAAGTACATATGTATATTGTGCGCTATTAGTCGAGTCATATTTTCTTTATTTAATGATCAAATCCAGTGTTTCTCTTACATGAAACTGCCTGCATTCAAATTTGCTTTATCAGTATACATACATACATATGAATATACTTACATACCATCGCACAAACAGTACTTCGAGGGTGTATTGTATGGACTCTGCTCAATCGATTATTTACATACATACATAGATAGAGTATAATGTAGACGTGTTGTTTTTGTTGTTTCCTCATCATAGGTTATTTGATTATTATTTCTGTGATTTGTTGGCGCGTATCAATCAATGCATGCGATAAGAATAAATTTACGAATAAAGAGAGTGAGAGAGTGTTGGATGAGGAAGGGTCACACAATGTGCAACCAAACCCTATTGTCTTTCCACAAACGCATAAAAATTGAATTGCAATAAAGTGTGAATGAAGATAATTAAACATTTTCTGGAATTTACCCAGCTCAGCTCTCAATTCAAGAGTCTGCAAAAGGGAGGCAAATACTTATTATTGATATTATTGTCTTACATAAGTATATTTTGTCTGGATATGCATGCAGGTTCTTTGACTCATATTTCCATATGAACATATTTAAAATTCTAACAGTCAAAAATTGATGATTTCATAATTGAGCTATGCAAAAAAGAAAAAATTCATTTCCGAAAATTAAAAATAAAAGCAAAAATATACTTAGGCGCAAAGACACTGAACTCACACGTATTATTCCTATAAACAACAACAATAAGAGACATGATCGCGCCTCCACAAACAACGCGAAGATGTGGAATACATAGATACGTATGTGTGTATGTTCTTTGAGACATACTTCATTTAAATCTAATTTGTCTGTTTGTTTGTTTGTTGGACTCACAAACCAAAAGCCAGTTTCCCCAATTGGATGTCATCCATCATGAAGAGCACTTGCAAATTCAAATTCTAACGGTTGTGTTTTTTGCAATTACTCTCTCTTGCTCTTTCAATTAAAACAGATGAGAGAAAGAGTGTGTAAATGTCGATATTTAGTGATGCCAGACTGTTAAAGAAATGCAAGCTTAATTAATATATTTGATCAAATAAACTTGATTAAATGAAAGCAATTAAGTACATAAGATTGTTTCATAATGAATAAACTTTTGGAATGTCTGTCTCATCATTGATATTAATTCATTTCTTCTGAAGCCAATTACCCAACGTTATTATCATTATATGTTACTTCTAAAAACAAAAACAAAAACTGAATGAAATTAGAAGTCACAGTCATTTATGACATTGCACTTGAATAGATAAATTCTAGTTTGAAAACCACAGTAAGTTTCATGAACGAGTGTACCTACCATATATTTACCAAAAATCGTTCACAATTGTTTGTGTCCCACTCATCATTTTCATTTAAATTTCTAGTTCCAGATAAAAACCATACAAAATTGTGAAAGAGTTCTGTCAGACGCAGTAAACTACAAAAGAGATAACGTCCTTTTACGTTTAACCTGAATAATTTATGTAGAATAGGTCCAAGTAATGACTCAAAATAAAGCCTTCTCATTTTACTTAAGGTAGGAATATATACATTAAATCATTCTTCAAATCGAGCTTATTGTGTTTTGATATATCCGCACACAGCAGACTCGTACGTTCACAACAAAGATTTCATAATAATGAGTTGATTTGCCCAACAACACTTAAAATAGCTTTCAAATGCATAAATGAGAGAGAGTGATTTGAAGAAAAATCAAAGCTTTTTGATTTTATCAAATCATTTGACAAACGCAAATACACCACTATCGACACGTTAAATAGCTTTCGCTCTCTCAAAAAGAGAGTGATTTGAAGAACGATTTGATGTGTGTCTTCCTAGCTTAAATGTCTGGCAACACTTTGTCGGTATGTCATTGTATCTCTGTTCTCTTTTGTGCTTTAGTGTGTTACTTTTGCATATAAATACCGAAGCCGCTTGCACTCGCTGATCATTTCCAAAATTAAACGCGATCATTTGGAGAATTGGAGTTAATTCGCCTTGCAGGCAAAACAGTTGTCAGTTGTTCTTCAATTAAGTTGACAAGAAGATTTTAAGTGTTTTTTTATTGTTAAAAAAAAAAAAACAATCTAAGTAGTGTTGAACGCTTCTGTTGTTGATTGCCCTTATTTTTCTGTTTCAAATATATATATTTTCATTGTGTGGAAAAATAAAGAAAACGTAATAAAATCGTGGTAAGGCCTTGTGAATTTAAACATAGAAGAACGAAGTGTAACATATACATATTAATAAAAACAAAATATGTAACTAAAACGACAAGAAAAAAACAAAAAAAAAGTGGAGTGACAACAACAAAAAAAAAAAACGAACAAAGAAAAACTGCATTGTTTTTTTTTTTGTTTTCGCTCTTCTCCTTTTACTTCATTTCGTAGCATCCATCTATACCAATTGCTTGGTGTTGATGTTTTTTCTCCTCTTCAGTGCCGCTACTTCGCACCGGTTATTTGCGCATTTTATTAAAATTGTTTTTGTTCTTTTCCTCGGTGTGTGTGTGTCCCTTTTATAAATGTTTTTAAACTTGTTTTTTCGGTGTGCATTTAAATGCAATGTAATATGAGAGTTGAGTGTAGATAAGACGTGTGCGCGAGCAAAGGAATCGGGACGTCATGCTGCAAGCGGCAGAGCTGAATTGCAACAGCAGCAGCATAAGTTATTCTTCTTTTTGTTTGTTCCACTTCCATTCTTTGTTGCCTTTGCCTTTGGCATTGCATCGTCATCTCTTTGTTTGTGTTCTTTGTAGTTCTTCTTCGCGTAACTTTGCTAATTCGTTAGTTCGTACGTTGCATAGCTTTCTTTCTATACCTCTGAATTTGTGTGTGTGTGTGTGTGTGTGTGAAAGAGTTAGATTTTACAGTTTCCTTTTTCTTATTCTTAACACTTGTTTGCAATGTATTAACATTTCACTCTAACGTTTGTAACGCAGAGAATCGTGGGCTCGTAATAATAGAATGATTAGCATCGCTAAAGGAATTTAATTTAGCTCAGTCGGTGTCTTTGTACTTTCGCCTGCCCTGCCGGAGAACTAGTCCTTAGTTTTTGAGATCAAATTTACTAATTGTATGATCATTATTTTTAAAGTGGCACGTTAGGGGATTACTTCCGACCACATAAGCACTCGCCAGGCGATCCTGTATTCCACGTATCTTCTCCAATTTATTACGTCAAGCGTGTTTAAGATTTACTCCTCCTGGTGCTTCCATCGTCCAAGAGATCTTCTGTTTCAAACATCTTCTTTATCGGAGCTTCTTTTTTCATAGGGATATCTTGGCCTAGCTAGCGGAAACTCGTGGTATATATAAATACGTCAGTCATCGCCGATACGAACAGGTTCAAAAGCAAATGTGAATTGGAGATATATAGTAAAGATAAAAGTATTCTGCTTTACTCACATCGAGTCTGGGAGATTTTTTGATAACTGAAAGACATAGACCGATGATTAATATTTAACAACTCTACATGTCTTTAAATGACTATAGTTTTAGCTCTAGAAGGCCAGTATTCGTGTTGAAGTGTATGTAAGTTTTGGTAAGCCTACAACTAGCGTTTCTGCTTATTCATCCATTAGCATATTAGGAACGAAAAGCAATGTTTGATATTAAAGAAAACAATGAAGAAATTGAAATTGTGACAACGGTAAATGAAGCGGTGTTCAAGATGCTGCAATAATTAAGAAAAGTATAACGGTTTCATTCCAACTAAAATGCATTGTCACTTTGAGTTAAACTTTTCCATTAAAACTGTTTTCTGTAGATTTTTTCATTAAAACTATGCCTCTCGATAAACGTAAGATCTGGAAATGAAATCTTTTGACCCCAATTGATTGCTTGAAAGCGTGCAAATCTTTTACTTGACTTTTTTTATTCTTTTTCTTTGTTTTTTTTTTTTTTTGTATATTTATTTCATCTCATAGAGAATGTCTGTAGCAACCCCTTAAACTCACTCACCTTTTGATTCCCGGTTTTCGCTAGCCGTAAAAATAAATCTTTCTATGAAGAAAATCTATAAGGTTTACTCTTGTCTTCTTCAGAAGTATTGAACACTTTACATGCGTGCCAGCAATAACACAACAAAAGCAGCATCAACATCAGCAACAATTCGCAGTTTATCACTGTTGTACATAGTATCTGTTATTACTTTTGCTTTACTGTGACCGGAGCTCACTATTAAATCTCCATTGCTTGGGTTTGTAGCAATATTTAACATGAAGTATTGAAAGTTGGGGTTTGGTTTCGACATAAACCTGTTAGATATTTGACTTAGGCGAATCAATCTTGACTTGATTACTGGTTGGCCAGAGGGTGGATGAAAGAGTCTGGAGCTATTCATTGCGCTGTCAATTTGGCTTTATTTTATATCTTATCTCATTACAGACATCGAAGAATTTATGGATGTAAGAGTAGTTGCTTTAATTAGACATCAATAGATGATGGAATGCTTAAGTGAGAAACTTAATCAAATTAAGGTGCTAATAAGCATCCTTGTGTTGTATTGTTAATG
Source organism: Amiota minor (assembly GCA_037043295.1). NCBI lineage: Eukaryota > Metazoa > Arthropoda > Insecta > Diptera > Drosophilidae > Amiota > Amiota minor. The sequence continues at coordinate 903,291 of JBAMAW010000732.1, read as the reverse complement.
AAGACATTGTTCTGTGCTAAAAGGTTTTCACAAGGTGTGTAGATGGGTGGAGTGGTGGCTGTCTGGCAACGCAGCTTTGTCTCATTGTCATTATAAACCTGTAAAGCATCATAAGGTTTTAATAAAAGCAACCACTTTTCTGAAATCTTAAAGTCCGGAACTTCTAATACTCTATCAAAAGAGTTGATTCCGAGTATACACAAGATTTTCCATACAGAGTTTTTTCTACAATAGATTCGTATTGTACAGAAAATGTTATTTTAGGATCTCTATAGTAATTCTTAACCCTTTCTATTCAACTGAAGCCTATTGTGACCCATGTTTCATTCTAGCTTCGTTAGTCGTCTACTGATTGAGTCCATGGTTTGTTAGAACTTTCGTAGTACTCGTATCATCGATCAGTGAACAATTTACAGATTGACAATGGTAATGTTTCTTTCTCCACAAGGTTCCTAGCCAAAAACTATTAAGCCCATCAAGTTGAAACTATGTATTCTTTATTAAAGCAGTTTGCCTTACCTTGTGAAGAAAATTACTAAATTTTTATATTTCTTTACAGCTATTTATCTGTTGAACTTAAAACAGCAAATTGAAGGAGCTAACTGTAGTGAATCAATTGGAATAAATTATTTTATATATTGTTAATTTTACTTAAACATGGTTAACAATAAGATTGAGATATCCGAAGTAGAAGGTAAGTTAAAATTGTTACATCAATCACTTTATAGATCTCAAGATACATAAGCATTTACTTTAGCTTTTGTTATTAAAACCTTTTACTTTCTTTCTATTCAAATGAAATTTTACTATTTCATTCATTTCCTTTTCAAAATTGTTTTTTCTTTTAGCTTTCATATCTTGCAGTTTTTGTATCTAGATACATTGTTATTGTTGTTTTTATTGTATTTGCATAGCAATCATAAAAATGCAACGAAAAACCTTTGCCTGGAGCAACTTCAAACTACAAAAGCTTTTTTGATTATGTTATTTGCTCCTAAGTATTTGAAATGCAGTATACAGCAGAACGAAGTTCATATGCAAATGCATTCAAGTAAAATACAATACTTTCTTTAACAGAGCAGTAGATACATACATTTGCCTGTTACTATAGATACGTTTCCCTTCTGTATACAGTGTATCACATACATAGATAGCGAGATTAAGCGCATTTGTGGCCTAAAATAGTTTTACTTACTATCGCAGGCACAGTGAGTTGCACACTCTGTTCAGTCTATGCGAATGTGTGTAGTAGTATGTATCTGTGTATAGCAAATCCTACGCCTTGCAATTGTATCTTTTTTTGTCGTATTTTCGTATTTTTGCGCATAATACAATGATTTGTTTTTCTTATTTTGTTTTGTTTTTCTGCTGCAAAAGAGATGAGCGGCTTTTGTGCCAATTTTTATTGGGAAATAACTTCGTCGCCGTCATCATCATCATCATCATTGTCATCAGGCAACCGGGAAATGTTGCTTGTTGTAGGACTACGAATGCTATTGACTAGCATCATAGCATAGCACTGCTATTATTATTATCTGTTTGTTACGCCTTTTGTGTAACGGAATTCGTCATCGACTGCACTAAACTACACACCACTCAATTCTACTCTAGGCCTGGTCCGGGGGTTAGGGGGGTGGAAAATGAAATCTCAAAAACTGGCAAAATATGAAAAACTGCATTTTGCTTGGTTTGATGGCAGCAACATCAGCATTAGAGTCAGTGGTGTGTGTTTGAAAATTTATGCTATTTCATGCATCAGAAAGATTTGAAAGGGTTTTTCTTTTCTATACGTTTCACAAATATAATATTTTTTTTTTTTCGTTTTTTGCTGCGTGGGTGGGTGTAGCTTTTTATTCTCTAAAAAACAAAAAAGAAAAACAAAAAAAAAAAAAAACAAAATCAATTCAATGCGATTTAGTTTTTGAATTTCTATGGGTCGATTATTTTTTCATTCTTAGTGAAAAGCTATGAAATCCATTTGTATCTATAATCTCTCATTTCAATAAAGGATTTAGTTAATGAAAAATATCATAATTGGAATCATTTTTTTAGAAGTTTACAATTAAAAAAATGAGTAAAATTTAACATTTTAATTTCCATTCCAACTTATTGTTATCTACTTGTGCAGTGAGTCTTTTTTATATCTACAAATCTTAGAAAATGTCCCTAAGTTGAACTATAATACCTCAGTAGACCGAGGCAGCGAATGTTGAGTGAATGTTCGCCTAAACTATCGCAAACGGCCACATAAACGATCGTTTTGCGGTCAAACACAAGCGTTGCTTGAACATTCGATCACTGATAAATAAGAAATAATAGGCAAGAGAGACGACAAACGGAACAAAAAAAAAAAAAAAAGCAAGTATCGCAATACGTTAAAGATTTCCAAAAGGCTCTCTGATGATATCATTTGCAAGTGTCGTAAAAGAAACTTTTGTTGACACACTGAACGACATATTGTTGTTTTGCCCGCAAAACTCTCATAAACGATATCGTTTACGAATATTTTGTCCACCTTCCCACCTATTTACAAGAAGTGCAATATGTAAGTGCCTCAGTTTATCGCTGTGTATAGTTTTCCATAATGTAGTAGCAGTAGTAGTAATATTATATATGTATATAGAAAAACACAAGAAAAAACCTCACGGCTGTTATACTACTGAATGCAACGAATTGTTCCTTTTTTTTTTCAATAATAGAAAAATAAAATGAGAAATAAAAAATGCACGCCCAACATATCCGATCCAAAGTATAGGAGAAAAAATCATGACTACACAGTTTTTTTTACACAATTGTTGAATGTATATGTATCTGTAAGTCGGTGTGTGTGAGTATGGGTAAGTTTGTGGTAGTATGAAGGTTGTTGCACTTTGTCAGATAATTTGTAGAGCACTACTACCAGTATAGGTATAACACGCCCATTGTATCTCTGCAATGTACCGGTGGCATCGTCATCGTCTTCTGGATCATTGTCATTGACTTCGTCGTTCCTTCATTCCCATTGCTTGTGCTGCTAATGGCACACAAAAATTGACAGCCCTGTAGATTGGAATTTATGTTATTTGATAAAAGTTTTGTGTTCACGATTTTGCATACGAGTACAAGAAGTATAACTGAGACCATAGAATGAAAACCCATTTAAATATTTATATTTAGATACGGATACATACATATGTACATATTTGCCCATAAAGATATACTCGTATATTGTAGTATACAATAGTACATACATAGGTGCGATTGAGTTGTTTGTGTTGTGCATGATGCTCACTTTAATTAAATCAATAATGCAAATTTCTACTTCAATGACATAAGAAAAGAAATCCAAATAGAGTTCACTAACAAATCTAACAATCAGATGAGTTCAAAACTTGGCAATTCATTTGAAATCGTTGTTGAAATTGATTGCTTTTCTTGTTGTCTATTTATGTATCTACTACAATACTTTGTTGTATCTAAGTAAGCAAAGTATTGTAGAAAGATAGATAGATATCTAGAGGCAACTTCAAGTTTGACGGTGGCACACTCTCCATGGCTTCAAGATCAAGTTTTTCTTAGTTTTGTAAAATAAATTTGTTTTGAATTTTTTTTTTTATTTTATTTGTTATTATTCTTGATTCTCTGTTAGTTTTACCAAGAAACTAACTCTGTTTGAGCAGCATATGTTTGTGGCAGTTTCGAATGCAAGGCAGCACAGTGGAAATCAAATAAAAAATTATTTACAAACAACAAGATAACTAAAAAGACAAATAGAAGAGTTTCATATAAATAAACAAACTCAGTGTATCTCTTTTACTGATGATTTAATGATTGACATTTGAAACTGTGATTTGTCTACTTAGTAGAAATTTCCCATAATTTGACCACTGTACACCAATATGCGACAGTTGCATTTACCTTGTTCTTTTTTTACCACAACCATTTCCTTCGCCTGCACTTGGCTCAAATATTTAACAAGAAAGTTCACAACTCACATTTATTTCTGATTTTTATTCTTTCTCTACTTTTTCATTTACGACTTCCAAGAATGTATTTTACGTTTCTTTGATTCTCCATTCAGTTTTCCTCCTTTCAATATTTTCTCTGTTATTTTATGGTGTGTGTGTGTGTGTGTGTGTGTGTGTGTGTGTGTGTGTGTGTGTCTGTCTCAAATACAGACGACGATATCGTTCGTTGCACAACCAACAGTAGAGGTAAGTGTTTGCAATTCTTGTTTTCTTGACAACTGCAAAACACTCAATTTCTGCACTGCCTGATAAATTGTTGTACAACCGAAACGAATCGAATCGAATCGAATAATTTGATTGAAAAAGAGAAAGAGTTTTTCTACTTAGAAACTAAAGTGAAACTTGTCTGTGGCAAAGACGAAGTACTTATAAAGAGTTTACGGCTACTTTGAGTTTTGATAAATTTCTTTCTTTTTACACTTGAAGGAATGTCTAATTTTCCAATAAACCTAAATGTAAAATAAAAATGCTTTACACTTACTAAGAACAGAATAAAGTAGGTCACAGCATGCGTAAAAAGAAGCGTAAAAGTAAAGTGTGTACCTATGTATTGAATAATTTCAGGCTTCGCATGCTTTGTCGTAGTTCTATGGCTCCGTCGGCCGACAGTGGGAAAACGCATTAAATTAAGATGGCATTACATTGATAAGGTTTTGGAGTGAGTGAGTGGAGTGAGAGTGGTAACAAATGTATTGAAATGTATGTTAGACAGATAAAGTTAAAGTGTACCATATTTAAAATAAGCAGGAAAGACGCCCGAAGGTATGCTATGAAAATTCCTTGTACGACGACAACATTTCAAGGTATTAGTAAATTGTCATAGTATTTCGAAAGAAAGTAAGTACTGTACCAGCAGAAAGACCTTAAAAAGAAGTCGTCTTATCCAGACCACACGTATGACGACACTTGAATTTATTTTAATGATTTCCATTTCGTTTTTTTCGTGCACGTATGAGGTCTTTCATGTGACATAATGATTATAGTTGAATATTTACACAGGTTTTTGGATCTCAATAGAAATTCTTTATTCATTGTGTTGTGTGTTCCGTTCGTTTCTCATTGTTGACAAAGTTATTTTGCGATAATTATGTGTAAATCACTAAAAACTGTTGTTAAGCAAAAGATGTATATCTCCATTTTATTTAAAAAGCCTACAAAATGTCTGCATTTAAATAAAATGTTTATATTAGGCTTTGGTTGTAGAGAAGATTTAAAGCCCATTTTCTGGCTAATTGATTTCTCCGTCTGTGTTATGGTTTTTATACCAATTTTCTCTTGCTCTTGGCAAGACAATGATATTTTATTAGTATACTATTTTTCCACCATCATCATAACTCTGGCCTAATTTTCAATTGTGGCAAAGAAAAGCATTTTGTTGTTCGCGTCATCTGCCAAAACAAAAGTTGTAAGTAGTTTGAACTATTGTTAGTGTTTTGGTGTTGTTGCTCTTGATTTTGTGCCAAACAGTTTTTTTTTTTTTTTGTTATTCTTCTTTTAACATGGCGTCAACAACTCGTCTTTCTTGTTTTTTATTATATTTTATTTTACACCAAAAATTTGTGTTCACGAGTATTTTAAAATATTAGAAAATTTGCTTTGGCAAAAGTTTTTACTTAGCTTTCTTGGCACTTAAATTAGCATAGATGTTCTTGATGTGATTTTGAATTGGATTGATTCCGGAAGGTGTTTATTACAATGCGAATCAAGTACAATTTAGAAAGTGCTCTTCAATGAATTTAAACCGCATTTCAATTCTATTTGACATATAAGTTTATGTGATGGTTAATCAGATTTAACAGAAACTAGTTTAACTCGTAACATCATACTATACTATAAAGCAAAGTCCAAATTCCTGTCCAGCCCAATACACAGAACATCTAAACCACGCAATGGATTTTTAAAAGGGTTTCACTTTCATGTAGGCGCTTTTTTACTGAAGGTTTATATGTAGATAAAGAAATTGGTTCAACATTGAAATGTTTTAATTAATTTTCTTTTATTAAGAAGTTGAAATTTATGAAAAAAAAAAAATATATATATAATATTTTTTTACTGCCACTACAGACCACCTAGAGTTTACTGTATAACGAATGTAATGAGCAATATCCTTTGGGTATGTTGTAATTTCTGGTGGAAAGTTTTGGGCTTATCATTGTTTACGGCAGCAAAGGTAAAAGAAACAATTGTTCACGTTCGATATAAGGAAAAACTTATTATTGTACTTGCATATGGTAAATCACTATACATATTATAAAACAAAGTCGCTTTCTCTGTCCCTATATCCCTATGTAAGCTTAAATCTTTAAAACTACACAACGTATTTTGATGCGGTTTTTTTTAATAGATAGAGTGATTGAAGAGGAAGGTTTATATTTATAATAACATTCATTAAATAGTGGAGAAATACTTTTATTTTCACTATACATATACCTATATGCCTATCTTTAAAATTAATGTAGTTGGCATAGTGTTATAATTCATTGAAAAAGCATTTACTGTCACTACAATATTCCAGCTTCTCATTATTTACACAGCAAAGTTTCTTCAAATGTAATTTTAGATTTAAGTCTGATTATTACTATCAAGAAATTATAAAGTCATGTTTGGAAGACGTCATCGTTCGAACATAGGTCGCAGTACAGTACTTTCAGCAAGAGATGAAGAACCGTCAATGGAACATGAGGCTCGCCTCAGTCAGCTTCGGGATAGATATAGAGCTGAGAGAGAGAGAGAGAGAGAGAGAGAGAGAATCATCAGCACGAGTTACTAATTCATGGATAAATAAAAAAAATTCTGCCATGAATTACGATCCTTTGATATCTTACAAGGACGATCGTATAGTATCAATAGGTACTATGTCAGTAGTGTGTGAACATTGCTTGGCATTGAAATTCAAGGACGAATCGAAAGGCATGTGTTGCTTACAAGGAAAGGTCAAATTAGAAGAAATTCTCCCTCCACCTGAACCACTTCACTCTCTTCTTCCGGGTGATCGTCAGAAATCCAAACAATTCACGTAAATTATTAATTACACATTTTAGAACAAAGCTTTTTAGAAGAAACACCCAATTATTGGATAGGTGGTGTAGCAACGCACGCCGAGTAACGCTTGTAATATAATAAAATATAATAATATAAACTAAACAATTTTTTAAAATACTTGTCGTTCAATAAGAAACGCAAACGGACATCGTCTGCTTTTGAATGATGAAATCGATGAAAAAATGGAAATTAGAATGTGTAATGCATCCGCGCAAAGCATGGGCAATATGTCAACTCATCATGAAACCATATATTGTGTAGCTGCTAATCTTAAAGAGGTTTAAAAATGCTAAGCGCTTATTATTATTAAATTGCAAATCGACTCAAAAAAGGAGTAAATCAAGAAAATAAGGATTTTAAACGTGCACGAATTAAATCGCTTGTTTCGTTTAAAAATCATTTTGGCTTTGACGGTTACACCAATTTTTGTTAAATTCAGCACATAAATATATGTACTTATATATATATTCTTCAACAAATAGGAAGCAATACATAATGAGAGTCAATCGTAATTAACAAGTTTCATTTAATATCTTTCTTTTAGTGTGTTGCCATCCAGAAAACTTAAGCTAATTTGAAAAGGATAATCCACTTTACTAACAAACAATGTCGTAACTTTGTTATTAGATACATCAAAACATTGAGATGCGAGCGCTGAGATGATATGTCATCCATACTTCTATCTAGAACGATTTCCTTATGCTGCTTCCTTGAAATTTGTTAAGCTCGACACGTAACGTTTATCTTATTAATATACACATCATTATAATTTTGCACATATTACGCATAAAATGATATATGTTAAGATAGTATTGTATTCGGTTGTTCGGTTGGTTGCGTGGTGATGATAAACACTTGGGGCCAAATATATATTTCTTGTTGTAATCAGTCTTGGGCTTTCAACTGAAGTATAGAAATTTTAGTAAGATGATGAGCCTAGTAGGGGAAGACTGATGCTGCTGGTGCTGCTGCTTAACAAGCACATAATAAGGCAAAGAAAAAAGATACATGTCATATACATAGATATTCTTGTGTGTGTGTGTGTGTGCATATAATCAAAGTTTGTTACAAGTTACAAACATGTTTTGTTGCAGAAGGACCAAAGAGACTTATGTAGTTTTCTTGCAGCTTTCCTTTTATATTTGTGTTCGTTTGCTGTTACATCATTCCTTTAATACAGAAACTTGCTTGAACTCGTTTGGCACTTTAAATATATCTAAGTATCTACTATATACAATACTATGCAACTTATGCAACTAGTTGCTGTCACAGAGACTTTAGAGTAAAAAGGTCACAACAAGACTAAGACATGAAAATATCCTTTTACGTTTCACTTATTTCCGTTCAACTTTGACATATAGTGTAAGGCAAAAGGGCATCAATCTAATAAGTTAGAATATTTTCACAAACTTCCAAAGGGGAATAAAACATAAACCATGAATGAATGCTATGCTATGCTATGCGTATAGATAAATAAAGTAGCATCCTAAATCCAAAAAGTTGAAGTATCAGGATTTTAGAGTTTGTCATGCTTTGACTTGAAAGATGAAGTAGTCAACATCATGTATTATATCTTTCCCTACTGGAAAATGATGAAAACGACAACGAATACGACATAATTAGAAATTGGAATATTGCAAAACAAACTTTTCTATATTTGCGATATAAAGACAGAATTATCTGTCTGTGTTACAGACAAAAGTTCTGTTTTCTTGCAAGCAGCAACAAGAACGACGATGTACATGTCTCGCATTGCAAATGAGTTAAGTCTGGGTTCAGTTTAGTTGGTAGTTCTTTGGTCGTAAACCATCACCCACTAGTGACGTATTGTATCTAATGCTGAATCACTTCACTCTATTCTATCTTTACTACGTACTTTCCTAGTTGACATTTTGCACAGAGTCAAATTCTGTTCGTCTTTACTGCCTTTGCTCTTCACTGTTTACAATGTTGTGTTGGCTCTGACATGACCGGAATAGATAATATTTTATTTCTATTTTACGCAACAACCAACTGGGAAGAAATTGCCGCACTTCGACCATCTGGGAGTACGACAAATCAACTAAGTTGCCGCCTCTTGTTGTATCCAATACAACATACTCGTACCACACAACTTTATGAACCTCCTTCGTCTTACTTTAGAGATTTAGACATCATCCTCCTTGGAGGCATTCACTGCTTTTGATGCGACGGCGTTTCTTTTCTTTTTTATAGTAGAAAACAACGCCTTCTGCTGCTTATGATGTCACTGCAAAAATATCTTTAGTTTTTTAGTCTTAACGGAAATGTATTTCATTCGAATTCCTTTTCGCTTCGTAGTTTCCTTTCTTACTTATTTCTTTTATTTGAAAAGTAGTTCAACTTTAGTTTTCCAATGAGTTCGCCTATTTTCGTCATCATTATCAGTTGTAAGCTCTTCGTGTGAAGTTTTCATTTCCAACTTTCTCGTGGTTGTCATTGTTATAACAAAATTAAAACTAATGCGTCTCTTAATTGATAACCAGTTTGTGCACATTTCAACATACTATTCCTAAATTTATAATTTCACTTCAATTAATTTTGAAAGCATTTAAACTAAATTAATACGGGTGAACTCCTATTATTCGTTCCTCCTTCATCATCAACCTGTAACATGAGTTAACGAAGATGAAGTAATTTTCCTCTATGATCTATAATTTTATTAAATTCAAGAATATTGTCCTAAATAAATTTCGAGGAAACAGACAGATGAAATATGGACGATGGATCCATTTTGGCCCAGGCAATAGATACTAGTATTATTCTTTTAGCAAGCCAATGCAAACTCTAGTTTTCAATCACCAATTATGAGCTCTTGGTCCCGAGCAACCCTAATTATTATTGATGTTCAATGGTATTTTAAAATTTTTTAAGCAACAACACGCACTTTATAAATAACTGACAGTCTACTCTTAAAGTGTATTTAATAAAGCAAAGCAAACTTCATTTATTAAATTAAATGAAGACAATAAACACTAACAAAGGATATTCGTCAGACAAATGAAACAACTTTCATTCCATCATTGAACTCTCCTCATTAAAGAAAAGAGAAACAGACTGATGGTTTTTTATTTGATCTGCCATCTACAGTCAGTCAGTCGTCCTTGCCTTGAGGAGTTGTAATATTCTTCCGCACTGTCAGTAAATTAATCAAATTACGAGAACACAAAAACCTTTCTTGATTGTCAATTAAAAACGTTTCGAAACACACAAAATGTCGGGTGGACTATTAAAAGCACTTAATGAATGATATAGAGGAGAACGAAGCAGCTCTTTAGTCCACTTAAACTCCCTCAAACCCCCCATATTCCTTCTGGTAAAAACCAATTGTTGCATTTGGCATGGTATTTGAATGGTAGCTTGGGTTTGGTGTGTGTGTGTGTGGGGGGGTCCTATTACTATCGTGGCAAAAGGGTTGCTGCTGTGCAAGCAATTTGTTTTGTATCTCTGTATCTTTCAATTGCCTTTTGAATATTTGTTTGTACTAATTATATGAAATTGAGCACAAATAGGCTACACAAAGTCGTTATATCTTTTGGAGAGAGATATTTCGACTACACTTAAAATTGTGTTGGGTAATAAAAGATAGAAATGAAAAATATTTCAATTGAACGTAAGAGACCTTTAATTAAAAACACATCAGTGCAGAAACAAAATAGTTAAACACATTTTTGGTTCATTGATGATTGCGGTGGTTGTTGTTGGCGTATGAGAAATTACAAAAGTTGAAAAGGTAAAAAGAATTCCTAATGACCACAATTTGGCGTTGACGTGATTTTCAAATTTAACTTTGTCCTTCGTTGTTGTCCCTTGGGTATTGGTCGGTTGAGCCGTTTCTTTTTATTACGGTGAGAGTTGTGCGTTTAATACGCATTTACTGGTGTAAACTAAGTGTAAATACTTTGACCTGGCACGAACCATTTCACCTTAGATTTGGATTTGGGGTTTTTGGAATTGCGCCAAAAATTATGCAATAAAAATGGGCATCAACAGAATATCGGTCATATCGTCAATGCCAACAAACGAACCATTTCCAGATAGTCAAATTGTATGAGTTCAAGAGAACTCATCATAAGCATAGCATGGTACAGTCTGCTGCTGTTGTTGTGGTTATTGTTGTGGTTATGGCGACATTTGTACTTTATGGTTTTGTAATTACCTGTAGTATTCTTTTTTGTTGTTGTGGGGTCCTGCACTCATTTTCATTTCTTCTGTAGCTTTGAAGGTATTGGGTTTTTATACAAATATGTTTATAGCATTTTGATTGTTGTTCAGGATGAAATGAGAGCCACAACGAAGGTTGCTTGTGGTGAGTTATTATTACAAAAGTGTGAGATTGTGAGAAAGCAACAATTTGTGGCCCCATTTAAATGTCATTAATTGGCCATTAAGTTAACTTGGTAGAGAAGTTTAAATGCAATTCATGTTTAAAAAGGCGACCTGCATACATTTATGTAAGACTTTTACTTAATGTTTTCGGTTGTTGAACATTACTTTTCCACCGACTCAGTGTACTTTTAGTATTTGATTCTTAAAGTTAATGGCATTGAAATTCACTCGTAAAATGCCTAGCATCGTTATGAAATGTATCAAAATAGCATACAGTGTGTGCTTCCTATTGCTTGCATACAAATGCAAATCACAATTATTAACTCCCCCTAAAATTGTATACCTCAATTCGATTAACTTTTGTTGGTATTGGATCGTCCACCATACACAGATCACGTTTGATTAGATCGCAAATCTCGGTGGATAACTGAGTTCCGGACAAACCACTGCTCGCCTACAATCCTCCGCAGTAGTTTGGACTGAAACCTCTGATGGATTTCTACGTTTCAGTTGGCTGCGGTGCCTCAAAGCATTATACCGTAAGTCCATGCCGGATTCAGCATGGCCTTGTATAGTAACAGCTTGTTTCGCAGGTTCAGCTTCGAGTTTGTAACGAGGAGCCAACTTATTCTTCGAAGTTTCAGGTCCCACTGATTTCTTCTTCTTCTTTGGTTTCCAGGTGAGGCTATCCAGTGTCAATCCCAGGTACTTGACAGTGTCGTTGTTTGGAATGACACCACCGTTGATGAACCCTGCAGGGCCACATCCATGGCATGGTAGTTTTTTTTATAAATAAATATTTTCTTCGTAATATTCATCATTATGATTTCCTACTTCTTTTTTAAAAGAATCCCAAACATAAAGTTTATCAAAGTCCTTAACTTGCAATAGTTTAGTTTGGATCGACAAAAAATCATTCTATTAAATTTACGTCTGAAATACTTGGCAAAGTTTTGTGTGAATGTTTAAAACAGCACTGCGTTTATCCATAGCTTTGATGAAATTTTTATCAGGCCCAAATTTAAATGTGTAATGGCCGGACTTTGTGGATCTACTAGAGACAAATATTTCACATTCATCATAAATCATTTCGGACTGGCCAATATTTTCGATATAACGATGTCCTTTAGCTACTTTTAAATCGCCACATATATTCTAGTTGTGCATTGTTTGATAGATTTCTTTACTGTTTACAGCATTGCCAATAGGTAAAGATTTTAGGTTTTATATTACCGTCATGAAGCAATATAGCGTACAAGCTATATGTAGATGAATCGATGAATAAACTCTATTCTTTTGGATCACAATTTTGATTCATCGCATTAAAAAACCCGGGATTATCATGGCAAAAGCAAAAATCATCCTTTTTGGTAAATAACTAAAGTTGACAATGTGGGTAGGTAAAAAAATGTTATTACCATTAAAAAAAAAAAATGTGATGTGATAGATTGTTTTCAGATAGCGCCTTTCATTAATAAGAAAAAATAGGTGTTTCACCAAAGTACATAAAAAGCGTTAAAATTTGTAAACAGAAGCAACAAGAACTCCTAAAAGCATACAACATAAAACTAAAAAACATGTGAACCTAATGAAGTTACATAGCTTAGTTCAGCAGCTTCCATACATTTCTTTTTACATTTTTATTCTTCTCTAACGTTATGTTATTATACCATTATACGGTTGGTTGGTTCGGACAAATTGCCATTGAATAGACCAAAGACTTTTATGGGGCTGCAGATGGAATGGTGTCGAAAACTACAAAAAAAAACAGAAACCAAAATTCTGTTTTCTGCGCGCATGTTTTCAATGACAAAAATAATAAAAACCGCAGACATTGAAAATGTTTATTGAGCGGTTGACGTTAGTGGACAGGATACAAACATTATATCGTATGTCGGAAGTGTGTTTTGTATGATAGCATTGATGCTGCAAAATGTGGCTATATTGGGGTTTTAGGAATGAGAACGAACCTTAGTTTGGTGATATGATATTCTTTGAAGTGTCATAGTCGAATATGAGGGTATAAAAGTGACATTAGTTTTTATGTTGTGTGATGTTTAAAGAGGTGCCAAATACAAAGAAGGCAAATGCTTGGTTTTAAGGAAGTGATTATGATTGTAAAGAGTTGTGTTAGTTAGTTTCATAGATCATTTAAAAAGGAATATAGTCTTATTATATTATAGAATAGCTTAAAGTGATTAATTTGTTTAATTTTGAATAACTAAGAATATAAAATGCCAACAAATGTTGGCTTAGTATCTATTAAAAATTGCAATTAACATGCGTCTTTAGTTGCACTCTCTGAGATACATATACATACATACATACATATGTATATAATGGCAATGTGTGATTGTTGTACAAATAAAAGGCGTGCAATGTAATAATGCCGCAAGACATAACCACAACAGCATGAAGTGCTGTGAGATACTTGTTGCCCATCTCGTTGTAAGTGGCGCTCAAATGTAACGATTATAGTTTTGAAAATGCGGCAAAAATGTATAGATGAAAGAAGAAACTGACAACTGTTCAACAAAAGATAAATGGAATGCGTTTATAGCTTTTGCACCCAAAAGGCGGATCAACTAACAGTGTAGTACTAGAAGCAATATACGCTGGTTTATCTTAATAAAATAGGCTCCACTCTGCTAAGAGGAGAGTACTTCTCAAACTCATGTACCAGAAATAGGCGAGTGCCCCTTGAAGTATGCTATGCATACTTTTATAGACATTTAAGTAGCTGAGCTCTCTATTTTTCTTTTTTCATATTTTTTTTTTTTTTTTTTTTGTTAATTTTTCCTTTGTTGTATGCGGTTGGCAACTAAAGAAATCGTTACTTTTTATATTACAATATAGGAAAGTAGTTTTGCAAAGTTTATTGAACCGAAAGTTGAGTTGTGCTACTTACTTAAAATAGTCTGTACTCACACAACCAAGTTTTGGATGTTGCTGCACTTTTGCTAGTTGTTTCTATTATTTATCTGTGCAGTGTTGGCAAATGTCTGCCGCGCCGATTTTATTGCATACATTTTATTTTCTGGTTTCACCCAAGTTCAAGACGTTTTCCTTTTATTCAAAACAAGAATACAGGGAAATTACTGTGGCATAACAAATCTAAACAAACGCGCAACGCCTTGAGTGAAGTTTTTGATTTGCGTCTGTCACTTCTAAGAGCAACCATCTCCTGACTGACTGAAGGAAACAGAAAAATGGAAAATAAAATATTATTTTCAGATTTTTTAAACATTATTTATTCATGCATTTTTGCTGTCACAACACTCCCCATATTTTCTAGATTTGTTTTTTTTTTTATTCAACACACCAACAATCAAAAATAAATAAAAAATTGTTGGATATGGTTGTATGCTTTTGGGCGTCGCATTTGATTTATTTTTGATTTTTTTCTTGTTATTCATAGCATCCCAATGCAATCATCATCATGATCATCATCTTTATTCGTTATTCTCATCATCGTGCTGTCATTTCAATTGCAAAAAGCAGGCAGCAACTGATGTTGTCCTTTCCAAGAACAGCAGGCATCCTGTGGCATCCTGACAACTGGCGGCTCCCCTTTTCTGCTTTTCTGAAAATGTTTGAAACGCATTCATCATAGTCATCATTGTTGTATTTCTTGTTCGACGACGACGACGACTCCCCTCTATGAATTTTGTGTTGTGTTGTTGTGACTGTATGCCTGAGGACATGTAATTGCTGCTGCTCCTGCAGATCCTTCTTGATTTCAGTCTTTTGTTGTTAAGTGATGCAAATGAGCGCATTGAGTATTTTCTTGTTGGGAAATGGTCGCGATAAACTCACAAAAAGTGTAGATGAAAACAAAAAATGGCAAAAGATTTACTACGTTGTGGCCTCAAGATGATTTTATAAAAATATAAATAAATAAATTTGCTTCTAAATTATTATTATTATTAAATTGTTTCATCCCCATTTGCTGCAAGCTTTAATCAATCAAATTCAACTTTAAACTGTTGCTTATGAAACTTTTGATTACTCATATATGGAAAAAATTGCCCAAATAAAATATTTATTATTATTTTAATATTTCAAATAACAATTTCATGTGAGAATTGATACAATTATCTCTGGATCAAGAATGTATCTTTCCTTCGGCATATTGAAATAATTATGCAAATAATAATCAAGAACAATAAAACTTTTTATTTACACAAATTAATATGAAATTTGTTATTTTGCATTGTATTTGTTTTAACATAATAAATGCATAATGCCAATGCAAAAATGAAATGATTTTTCAATCTGAAATTACATCAACAAAGTAATAATACAAGTGTTTTTAAGCATGAACAACAAATCGTTCATCGGTTAGAGGCAAAAATCGATTAATGCAATAGTTGTATAAAAGCATATATGACCTGACCCACACCACACTTTGAGAGATTTTGTGGTGAAATTGACACTATTTGTAGAGAGAAAAGTATTTAATACAAATAGTCAATTAACTTATAATAAATATTTTATAAACTTAACAATTTGTCTGTCTTTTTGTTCTCCAATCTGCCATAAATAATTGATGCTTGCAATGAAATTCAAATGAATTTCAATCCTATGATTAGTGTTTATTTTTAATAAAGTTGATGCATTCTCATTGAAGTTATAAAACCATCAAGTCCAGTGTAAATTTTTGCAACTTCAAAATCGTTCTATTTGCCAAACAACAAACAAAACATGGATACAAACCATGTCATTTTCTCATTCCAATGCTTGCAGCATATGTATTGTATACATGCAACCCCTACACACTTCCCTTGAGGCTTTTCCAATATATAGACACATCTCATACATGGGGGGATATATAACAAAAATAAAAAAATAAGACTTAAAAAACTGACTAGAGTTCCGTCATATATAAATTTAACGCTGCATTGGCGACAGTAAACATATGTCACACTTGACGCTGTCACCGACACCGCCTCTCTGACCTCGCCAGTTTGCCTTGCCATAGGGTGTACGAACCGAGTATGTGTAACTTGAAGGAAGGCTGCCAGCTTAATTGGTGTATGCAATATGCATTATTTCGAATGTATATAGTAATGTAATGCGTGAGTTCGGTTCTATGTATCTGTGGGCATGTTGAACATATAAAAAGACAACGTCATTAGCGTTTATGGGTTGCATGAATGTGTGCACCTCAAAACGAAGTTGCAATATATCGTACATACATATGTGCACATGTGATTACTATAGTATATAGTATACATGAGTTTGTTTTACTGGAAATAAAATCAATTTTTTAAATTGGTTTACGTTTACATAAATATAGGCAGAAGTGCCTGTTTCCTTTCATTATATATACATATATATATATATTTTATTTTAAAGTTATTCTGTTTTGTTCTTTTGGTGGATTGCTAGTGACAGGGAGCATATGGTTCTTTTATAGTCACGTTGCATGCACATGATAATTATTGGTATGGCAAATGTTGAAGGCAATTCAGAGTAGTGCAATGATGACGATGATGATGATTCGTTGGAAAATCGTCATTTAATAGCGGTTTGTTGCACTCGCAACTCAACTCAACTCAACTCAACTCTTGTTGAGGAAGAGACGGTCAAAGTTCTTTATGCAAAAGATTGTTGAAAAATGAGGAGTAGGGGAAGGGCAAGATATCTCCAAAAGTGGAGACAACAATGTTATAGTATGCATGAACGTTTTGCGGCTTTTTGCTATAATTTTAAATTATTCGCAAGGGAGATAATTTAAAAGATATTTAAGTGCATTTCAATTTATATGAGAAATTGTAATAGAAGTGGCAGTAATTAAATAGAGAAAAAATGGGTATTAATTAAATTTTTAAAAATATTTTATTAATTAAACGAATTTTTTAAATATCTGAGACACTTTCTGCTGCACTCACGTTTGTATATGCGTATGAATTATGAAAATAAAATAAATAATGAGATCAGATCCCCCATCGTTGTCAAAACAACACACATGTCTGTAATAAACAATGCAATTTTAGAAACCACTAAAAATGTCAGGAAAGAATAAAAGGACACTTTTTACGCTTAACTTAATTACAAGCATAAGACATAAGACATGCAATATTTGGCGCCATCACAGGAGGTCAATTTTACAAACTTTCAAATGTATCTACAGTAAAGTGTCTTGGAACATGACTGTGGTGAATCTTGTAACAAGCAAAAGTATAAAACGATGTGTTCGTTTTATGTTATAAAAAAGAAGGCACTTTGTGAATTAGAGAGGGGAAGGAATGTACTGAATGTATCTCCTCCTCAATAGCCTCTAAAATCCTTGTAAATACCAACTACCCTCAATTTTAGTTTTTATGTTTTCCATCCCAAAGCAAAAGATATCTAATTGAAAATTTCAACAGAAACCTGAAGCTTTCGACAATTTAATTGAATTTATTATATTTGTTAATGGTGAGGAGTGTGGGACAAATTGTAGGACTGAGTCAATGGAAGTGAGCGCGCACACCTGTAAGTTTAAAGATTCTCAACGAAAACAACTTTATAGGTTGAGCACACTTGTGTTATTGGATTGAAAGTTCCATTAATATGTGAGTTTTTCTTAAAAAATTAATGTTTTTATTTGTGTCCAATGTCAAAATAATCTTTCATAGACCAAATTTTCTTCTAAAATCATTTCAAACTTTAATCTGTCTTCAATTTTCTGCTGCCATGCTCCCTGCAGTTAGCTCTTAAGCAACTTCAAATCTCCGAATGTGAATGACATTTGAGAAGTGGATTTTATTTCTTGCATATATGTATGTTAGAAAGCTCTTGTAGTTTATATAGAAAATAAGAAGTGGATTACAAAATACGACTGTTATGTATATTTATAATTTATAGCACAGTCTCCAATCCAAAGTAGAATGCTAAAGTCTTAGTCATCAAGTAAATATAATACATCCCCTGTTTATTGTCTACACCCTACACATATGATTTGATCGATATGAATTTTCTATGTTGAATGCAATAAGTGTATATTTTGTTTCCCTATTTTTTTTATTTTTTTTTTTTGTTGTTTTTTTTTATTTGTAATATTAAGCGTCTATCATGGGTCAGTATGTTATATAATAAGCGTCTTTGCGTTACATAATTATATTATTAAATTCTCGTAGTAGTTAAGACCTGGGTGCGCCTCATTCGCTGTCTGCGCCATTGCAGTAGGGAGCCAAAATGCAGTCTTTTGAGTCCGGATAGCAATTGCATCGTTCAGTGATCTGTGACGCTCTATCTCAGGTTGAGTTCCTAATTTGCTAGGGAACACTATGTCATATTTTGAAGCACTTATACTCTTGTCCAGTGAAGCCTCTTCAATTTATTGCGAAACCTGACCAATACCGAGGTGATGTGCTGGCCGAAAGTAAGTCTTTGATACACGATGAGACTTGAGTATATCGCCTTCTTTGCTTAGGTGATGGTGTTCCCGCAGAGGTGTACAGCCGTTGGGATATTCCTCCTCAGAGTGAAGCATACGTTGGTGGAGCATTTGGCGGTATTTATTCTCACATTCCACCGATAAGGCCATGTCTCTAAAAGGTGGGGATACTGTATATTTGCTAACCAAACTAATTTCTTAATTTCCTTTGGATGAGAGCCATTATGATATTACGATATGAAGAGCATATCAATTGCAATTAATTATGATTGTAGTTGTTGCCAACTTTCTTCAAAATTTAGCCGATGGGACAAATTTTATTATTGTATTAACCATATAAAACTATGGAATATTCATAAGTTTTAAATGGAAAACTTTTACATTTCTTAAGATATTCAAATGAAATTTTACAAAACGATCTCATTTGTTAACACACAAAATATTTTAAGAATTCGTGAAGGGTATTAAGTCTTTGATGAGACATAAGTTAATGATTTTTCTTGATACTTTTTCGCAATACGAAACCGCTTAAATGTTTGATGATTATAATGGAAGTGGTGGTGGCAATCTCACACCCATCATCTTCATGTTGTTGTACCTCTTACTACGAAACACGTAAAAACATAACGTGACGCATTTACGTGAAGCATAACGTATAACGTGCGTAGTAAACACACACACACACACACACACATATCATTATTAATGCATTTGCAGCACCTTATGCTAGAGGGGGGGCAACCTCCATCTACCTGTTACAAGTCAGTCACCCAACCAGTAACTGAAGTGGTGTTAAGGGCATAAGACTTTAGGGCGATATAGGGTTGACAGGCATTCGCTGAACATACTCGTGCAATATATAGGCAATTCTCCTTTGCCACTTGTAGGAATTGACTGTTGTGTGGGGCTTCTTTTAAAAAAAAAACCCCCCCATGCACCAATTTACCAAGTACCATGTAAACCCAAAAAAAAAAGTATTCAACAAAGTCCTTCATTCGCCCCTTTTTTCCATATTTGTGTTTGTTGAGTTCGCTTTTGTTACCAGCCGCACACGTTCATATTGAATAGAAATACGCTTAGGGAGTTAACCGAGTTTATTTTTATTTATTTCTGTTTGTTCTATTTTTTGCTTTTATATTTGTCTATACAATTTCCATACAAGTTTTTCTTTACTTTTCTTTGTTATTTGTATCCATCACCTCATCATCCTTATAAAGGATAAGTCATACATAGTATTAAAGATATCCGAAGATACACGCAAACACTAATGGGTCAGTTGTATTATAGTATAGTCATAATACAATATTACAAAATTGCATTCACCGTCAATAAATTTTTGGTGGTGGTGCCTTTTTAAAGCTTTAACATTGCTTTGAATTGGTTTCATTTTACTAAGTTCAGGATTATCATAAATAATTATTATAACGAATGCTTTAATTTATAGAAAGGGTTGCTGCGGTAGGAATACATATGTGTTTCTTTTTTTTACTTTCTTTACCTCATTCTTACATTTTAATTCACTCTCACTGACGATGAGGGTTTCATGTCATTTTGTTGTCATCGCTTTTCCGGTCGTAAAATGTCATTACATGTGCATAAAATTACATTTAATGGTTGCCATTTTTTCCGTTTCGGAGGCTGTTAGTTGGTTGAGAGTCTAGACATCTAGACATTGTCTGGTTTCATTATTTGAATATGGGCTTACCTATACATACCTGTCACCTAAGAAATGTCATAAAATTTGTGTACATTAAAAAGTAAAAATTATTGTGTGGAGTGAAGAGATTGTGAGGAAATGGAGAATTATCTTTCTTTTTAGTAGAAGGTTGGTTGGATATGTGCTTGGTAAGATGAGTCGACATTTTTATGCTTATATTTTAAGAACATTGGTTTTTAGTAACAAATTGGAAATGTCTTCAATCACAAGATATAAGATTAACTTAGTAATTTCAAATTGAATCAAAGATTCACTTATTTACTACTACGGGATCTCTAGTCTTATCAAGGACATGTTCCAACTTGTATGAAAGGTATAAAATTAATAAATTTTTTTTTTTTTAGTGATGAAATCTTATTACTGTGTGTGTACATTTTTCAATGTTTTGAAACTCTTATCGAACTTAACACTTTCGTTAACATAACATCCTTAACTTGATTTGTTTGGAAATTTCTTCGTGAAGAACTTTTTACAAGTTTTTCACATTTCACTTACTTCAACTGTCCTAAGATAATTTAAAATCTCATTTAACTATTCAGTGAGTTTGCAGTCAAACACCATCACACCCACATACTCGGTAATAGTTAGTAGAGGAGACACATATAACATTTTATGACCACTGAACTCCCATTACAAATTTGCATATAATTTTATTTTCTTTGAGTGTACAAGTGTAGTGTAGTGTATTTGCCTCTGAGAAGTGAAGTGTGTGTGGTGGTGGATGTGTGTATGTGGCAACAACTTTAAAATGCCATAAAAAAATTTCAGCACTTAACAACTATTTTCATACTATTTTGCACAAAATAAAAGTTTTTCCAACGAGCGTTGGAACCTTTCTAGGACTTGTATACAAGGTTGATGGTGGTGGACGAATGATGAGGGGAGTGAGAGGAGTGAATGTAAAAAAGAGTAACTCATGATGCTTTGCTGCACATGAACTGCGAACGTAAATTTCCCAAGTGACATAAAAGAAAATTTCAGTGCAAAGTGCGCGGTTGAAAAAAAAAAAAGAAAGAAAATAACAAAATTTAATATATATTTTTTCCATATGAATGAATGAAAAACTACGAACGACTTTTAACAATTTGCAGCCGCAACATTTTCGCGTGCTCCTTTTTCGCATTTGATTTTCATTTTTATTATTTTTTATGAGAAAAGGAAGTGTGTAGGTATAGAAATACCTTAAATGTGGACATTAAAATGGAATACTATACAACTACATGTAACAAAAATTCAAATAACAAAAAAAAAAAAAAGAAATGAATAACATTTCTGCAACGTGTAAGAACTTTAATACTTTAAGGATATGCTTCGAAGGATCCCTTAGAACTGTCAGTTCAAAAGCCTATTCACTCTTTGACCAAATGAAGGGAAACCACATACAAAATGGCAGACATTCAGAAACTCATAGGCATAAAGCACAAAAGTATGCAATAATAATTCGTTCTGACGCATAATTTTTTGTATTTTCTTTATGTGTGTGTGTGTGTGTATCTTTTATATCATCTCAACCGTTCTGTCTATCTGACAGTCGTCGTTCTTACAATTTGTCTGACTGTATGACTGCCTCCTCGTGTCTGTCAAAGGGTTAAAAAATATGATCTGAGAAGATTCAGGCTTAAAAACCTTATGCTGCCTATATGCTTCGCTTTAATACAAAACGTCAGTCAAACTTTTGGCAAAGGGACACAAAAGGATTTGGAACAAGGAACCCCATACTCCTCGTCGTCGTCATCATCATCATCATGATGATGCTTTATGACGTTGTCGTGCGTAAATTTCTACCCAATCACCAATCCGACTTCCACCGCCTAAAAACATTAAAAAATTTATGGCAAAAACAACACAAGAAAAATAAAAAATATTCACAAAAGGTTTTGAATTTCAAGTGTTTTTTTATTTTCATTTTTTTGTTTGTAACCATAAAGTAAATTTTCTGCTCCTTTCTTGAGCCATAAAATGGTTTAAGCATATTAAGAAAGTTGAAACGTAAAGCGAAATTTTTTGTGATGAATTGACAGAAAAATTGAATGAAATGAAAAGTTATCTGTCTTGTGTAGCAAGTAGTAGCAGTGATATGATTATACATAAATCCTTTTGAATTAAGATACAAAAAATATTTGTGTGCCTTATAAAGCGTGTTACAAAATTTTAATTTGAATATTTGCTGGGTTACATTTCTTCAGGGTTAAATGTAATGCATTTGCCCATTGTTGGGGGGGTGGGTTTAAATTTTGGTATCAATATGTGTCCCCCTTTGAGCATTCTAAAGTTATTTTTATGAGCTTATAGATTTCATCGAGGAGAAACTTGCACTCGAAGACGTTAATTGTCAGAAATTTATTAAAAGATGTTTTCTGTTTTTTAAGAAAAATATTATGTTAATAGAAAAAAATAATTAGACAAATATAGTGGAATATTTTTAAACATCATTTGAAAGTAATAATTTACTTTGACAAACATAGCATTTTTGTGTCAAGAAGAGAGGATAGAGGACAGTCGATCTATTAATCTCAGTTAAAAATGTTTATTTTTCTCAAACTACTTTAAAATTTTTAATTTAACAAAAATCATCATTCAAAAATTGTCGTTTTTGATAAACTTTTAATTTTTCCTTTCTCTTTTTTTGTAGAATGTGTTCAGCAGCCACAAAGATTAGAACGCATGAAAAAGTGAAATCTTTGAAATTTGCTCTTTCGTTCAATAGAAATGCAGTCAGCAGAAAGTTAATAACCAAGTTCAGTGAGCCAAAATGGAAGGAACAGTACTTAAATTTATTTCTTTTTTTTTCTCGTTTCGATTTCTCTCTACGGTTTAGAGTTAATAGTAGTAGTAGCATAGAAAGAGCATCATATCTCGGTTTTGGAATTTTTGTGAAATATATTTCTTCTTCTTCAAAATGAATACGACATTTGGCAATATATCAATATTACAACAAATATAGCGAAAAATACAAACTGAAATCATTGTGTAGAGCTTAAGGAAGGAAGGGGGCATGTAAGAAAAGAAAACCAGAAAAAATCGCTTTGGCACGAACAAATATTCAAGAGTTTTCACCCAAAGCCCACTCCTTTCTTTTTTACTCTGCAACCGGCAGAATGAAGAAAAATCGTTCTGGAGTTAAGCAAACCAAGTTACAAGGGCAGCAGCAAATAGGTGTTGTTGTTAGGGAGCTCAACGAAGGAATAAATGAATGAGTGGTTCTCGATGGAAGGAAGTGAGCTTAGTTGGAGTAGCAATAATATAAATGTGAAAAATTCAAAAAGGAAACGAATATTGACTGAAGAAAAAATGCATATATAAAAAAGAAAAATATAAAACGAAAAATGGGAGAAAGAAAGAAATCCAATAACTGTTAGGCAGTGATAGAGGGAGGGATGTGAGAGAAAGTGTGAAAGAGCAAACTTGTCGAAGTTGAGTATCCTTGTGCCAAGATATACCAAGCCAACCAACCAACAGTAGTGCTTGACTTCATTAGAAACTTCATAATGTTTGTCTTAATGCTTGTTACTTTCTTGTCTTACAGTACACATACACAACAACGTTCAAAAGGAAAAGCAGATTTGCCAACGATCTCCTCCACCTGCTCACCCACCCACCCACATGATATGAATGTCTCAAGTAGTTAAGCTTGCGACTTTAGGCTTTCCTTCTTTCGTCTTTTTGACTTTTCCTTCCTCGCATACTCTCGCACTTAAGTAGTAGTACGATACATTATAATACTAGACAGTGTCAAACCATGTTATTGATGAAAGGATTGTCTATCGCTAGACAAACAAATGTCCATCTATATTTTTATTTTTATTTTACTCATTCCCTTTTATTTGGTTTTTCTTTGGAAAATATATCGTTAAGAAAATTGTATGCATGACACGCGCTTCAAGTGGTAAACTCTTTTTCCTTTTGTTAGAAGTTAATTTTTATTTATCGGATGGTTGGGGTTTTGTACAAAAAGATATGGTGGCTGGCTGGTAAGAGAGATTCGCTTCATTGTAATTGAAGTGACAACTGATAAACAATGTACTGACAAACGAAGAGATAACGTGACGCATACGTGATATTGATTTATCATCAATAATTGAATGAAATCATCTAGGATCAATGGATGCATGATGCTTTTTATGATTTTTGTCATTTATTAAATTAAATATGAAAAATATGTTTTCACACAAATTTTGAACTTAAATTTATATCTACAAATATTAATTCAATTTAACCAATAAACCACAAAGGACTTACGTGTCCCGTTGCATAAATCCATTGTCAAATGAAATTTTATTGATGAAGTTATCGGTATTTGTTAATTGACAGCATTGTGTATAGTAAAGTGAACGTGATTCTCGACGTTGATGGTGGTGGTGGTGTTGTACAACATATCTAAATTACATACAATAACATAGACGTGCTGAATCTGAATCCACCATATTTTGCTTAAATTACTTTAAATCCTCTAAATCTCTGTTCTAAATACGCCACTGTATTGCATATTTTTGCATATGAAATATGAATATTGAGTATATGAACAACAATTTGCAGCTGTCAATGACAAACATAAAGTTCAATATTAAGGATTGAGTAATTGAAGAGATATGAGACACATAGTAGAGTAGTACGCTGTTTGGGGATGAGGAAGACTTGCATAAGTGAGACTAATCAACTTTTGTTTATATATTGTTAATTTGTTGTGATTGGAACTGAATTGAGGATAAACTTTTTGTTATTGAAGCAGAAGATTCCGGACCAAATATGAGGAAAAAAATGTAGAAATTTCATAAAACAAAAAAATCAATAAGAAATAGAGAAAAAAAAACATACAAACAAAAGTTTGCCATTAAAACAATAAAACGTTTTGGAATGTTGAGGGAAATTGCTTCATTTTCAACAACAAAAACAAAACAAATAAACCAATAAGCAGTAAACTAAAACTAATACACTTTCGCATACAACACACACACACACATGCAATTTAACACATACTAAGACAGACATACAAATATAATTCGAAAGGAAATGTCTACGATGAGGACGTGAACAACGTGCTCTGGCAGCAAGAACTGTCGTTCGTTCATACGTAATCGAATACGTGGCAGTGTCCTTTCACGCGATTGTCTATTCCTGCTTTGTCTTCCTGCGTTGTTTCTCCTTCATCATGCATATTCCGTTCTACACTTGTCTTTTATATAATAGTCTTCTTTAGCTCTGCATAGTTTGTCTGAACTGTCCTTTCCGTTTCTTCTTCGTTTCGAAACCACATTGTCTAGGTTTTTAGTTGCTTTTTTTCTTCTTCTTCTTCGGAGTTTGCTATTGTCAGTAGTTTTGCTTGCAATGCAAGACATTTTATCCTTTGATCCTTTTTATTGTTGCAACCGCAGCTGGTGTTGCGTTTCTATATATCATACTCGTTCGTACATATCAACATGTGTATGCAAGTAGAGCAACGTTAGATATGCCTCCTGGCTTCATTTTTCTTCTATTGTACTTTCTCCATGTAGAGGTTTAAGTAAGAAAACGCGTAAACTAACCGCAAAAGCAATGTCGTTGACGTCGTTGTCTTCAGACTTAAGCTTTACCGATATCTTGAACTTGCTGCAATATCTATAAGAGGTAAAATATAAGAAGACTTAGTGTTGTGGTTTACTAAATTGGTTTCTTCGAGTGCACAAAAAAGGATATGCTGAACTTCGTCTCTACCCAAGTTGTTCTAGAAAAGATGCATGTAGTGGATCTTTAAGCTTGAAGGAAATTATAAAGTAAGTTCTTTATATGTATTATAGAGTCTTTTAATCTTTCGGTTTCAGTTGGAAGTACCTACACTGAATGCATGCTGTCTGTTGATTAGTCATGTCCACATTGTCCATGCCACGCCATTCAATTCAGTTTGCATAATTAGACAGACTCATTTGTTTGTTTTCTTTTTTTTTTTTTGTCAAAACTCTCACACTTCCACACATTCACACTTTACTTGAAGTTGATGTCTCCGCCTCACTGACCGCCAATCTTCATTAAGAGTTCTAAACTGCAATAGTAGAGCAACCATCATCAGTAAAATCATTTGCCTCCAGCTTATTTCATTCGTTGATTGCAACACTTGATAATGTATGCGAATAGCGGTTGCAAGTGGTGGCGGCGAGGAGGAAGGGTAACTACATACATTGTTGTGCTAAAGAGCTTAGAGGATTTGCAACACGTCATTGTCACTATGGCCGCCGCTACTTCATAGCAACAGAGCATATTTACCATTTAACCGCAAAAAAAAAACAAGCAATTGGAAAGCCACTTCAAGGACTTTGATGTGAAAAGAGGTTTAGCAGAAATATGCAGCATATGAGTGGAATGACAAATTTAACTTGTTAAAGAAGTACTGATCAGTTTGGGTTTCATGCATTTATTAAATTCGTCATTGTGATTAAGACAAAATATGACTTAAATCAATAGTACAATATTCGTAATACATAAACTGGGTATACAACACATCACTTAATAAGTGCCAAATCTAATTCCACACGCAGATTTCTTCAAGAAATGCACTTAATATATAACCTGTTCCTTTTCTCTTTAATACTTCGATTCCTACTTTGTAGTGTGATGATGACTCAAAATAGATGAATTTCTTTCTTTCGTTTTTGTGCCGCTTAGATAGTTTTTTCATGCTATAATGCTGCCACCCGTTTTAGATGCCGGCTAATTTAACTTGCAAACACAATTCGCAACAATAACAACTTTACTTACATGTGGCTTTAATATTTGCAAACATTTCCGGATTACAATCACAAACACACCATCGTCCTCCACCCATTAGTCTATCCTGGCAGTCTACTTCACACTAAGAGTATAAAATGAAATGAAATGAAATGAAAAGAAATTGTATCTAAAACGTAAAGCATTTTTATTTGATTTCGTCATCTTTCCGGCAACTGTCTCCCACTATCTTGGTATCTGTTATATACTCGTATAGTGTATAGAGTTCTATGATGACTCACTCACTTGTAATGTATGAAGACAATAAGAATAAAGCCAAACAAAAAATCTCCGTTAAACTCGTACACCCCGAAATAAATGGGCGACAAACAACAACATTTTGGCAACAACTACAATCATGTATATACGAGTATTTTGCGGAGGCTAATAGTTTTTTTTTTTTTTGTTTGTGTGCCTTTTTAGTTTAAGCCACCCCAAAAAGTATTGTATAATTCCGTAGCGCCCTACTCAAATATTGCGATTCAAGATTGGACGTTGCTTGGGAGTTGTTTTTATACATTTTTTTTTTCTTTCTTGGTGGCATGAGTCCTGTGAACGAGAGTGAGTCAAAAACGACAAGTAAAGTCAATGAGGAGAGGAATGGGAATATCAAAGGCGTCAGCATGCTTTTCTCTCGGCCAAGGCGGCTTAAATTCAACTCGTTGCAAGTCTTTTGGCTGTTACCATGCCGGGTATTTAAAACAAGAGTTAATAGCAAAGAAAAGTCGTCCTCCATGTGCATTGCATGCAACATGCCATTTTGCTAAGGAGGGTTACAATTGATATTTTGTTTTTTTTTATATGTTTCAAAAACACTCAATTTTCATTTTGTCACGCCTATATGTATGTTTCTCAGAGAGCAAGATGATTTAGTTTGCACTAGAAAGTAAAATATATTTTAAAAGTTATTTGATCTTACAGAAAGTCATCCATTTACTAATGCATATTTCAGGCGCCCAAGATTTAAAGTATGTATTGTAATTTAAAAGGACTGATCCAGCCAGCTACACAAGTCTTTTTCTCAACATATTGTCATCTTTGTACCACGAAAATAGTAGAGGAAGGGTGGGTGTTCATTCATTGTTGTCGTTTGCCGATGTTCATTCATGATGTTCGTTCACTACATATTGATTCTCGTAGGTTCAACATCCTTCCTTTCACATTCTTTTATCATCACACCTCCTTTGTTGTTTGCTGTGCTCTGTTTCCATTTTGTTCTCCTCCTTCAATCTGTCCTCGTTCGTTGCTCATCCGATGTTAATGTGTTGTTGTTACCGACGACGAAGTATGCGCCTGACATTTTCGAAGACATCGTTAACTTTTACCACCATCATCATCGTCGTCACCGTGGTGTATAACAACATCCGCGCCTTGTCGCTATTGTTTGTTCCAAAATTGAATTTCTATTTTATTTTGTGTTCTTCCTTCATGTTTTCATTTATTTTTTTTATTTTTGTCACAAAATCTGAGTCTTTTCGATTTTGTTTATTTCCCTTCTTTCGTTTACACTTACTCAGTCTTCCGATTAAGCCTTGTTTGTTTGTGTGTTGTTCTTTTCATCTCATTGATATCAAGATGTTGTCCTTCCTATTTTTTCATGTGTTTAAGAAGAATGGATAGAAGAAGTTTTTACACACTTGCATCATTACTTTAGTTTGGTGTTTGTAATGCATTGAATTGTGTATCGGAAATCCTATAAAAAACACACTTTTTGATGGGAAGCAGTTCAGCACTTGCGTCGCCGAAATCAAACCAAAATCCTAAAGAAACAAAAACAACCCAGATACGTGTATAATGAGATCCATTTCTTTTAAAAGCAGATCGTGCAGCTCAAATGTACATATACTTTTACAATTGTTTTATTTTTATCCACAAGGAATTTATGTTTTCCCCTGGGTGTCACAAGTCAAAATCGCTTTTAGTATTGACATAATCAGCATCGATGATCAATTCATTTACCTTAACCCATAATAACATAGGTTTGTTAGTAAGTTTTGCTTTTAATAGAGATAAAGAGTTTAAAAGATTTATTTAGATAAGAAAGGTAGAGAGGAATTTTGTTAATTAACTTGGGGGTGGCTACTGCAGACAAAAATACTATCGTAAACTATTACTGATAAACCTTCTCATCACATACTAATTCTGTTAATTAAGTGACTTTCCTCAAATTCTAATGCCGACATTTAATTACTGACAAATACGAAACTAATCTCATCAAGTGCTAATCGTTTTAATAATCGTCATCAAACTTTGCTAATCTTCTCTCTTTATCATTATTTGATTAAAAAATTAAATCAACTGCCTGCTTGCCCTGCATCCTGTTTCACAAGTTTTGTAAATGTAATCGTTTCAATTTGACAAGTTTCATTTTCAAGAAAACTTCCGTTTACTTTTGAAAAACTAGAGAAAACAAAAGAAAATAGATTGCCATATTTTGCTTGTTCTACAAAAGTATTCAGAAATTTCCACTTATTGTTTTTCCTTTTTTTGTTTTTTTTGTTTATGACGTTTATATTAAAACTTTACTAAACTTCTTTACTTCAAAACACTTTTATTCATTGCGTTTTCCATGAAAATACAAAATTTGCACTTAAGTTACACTTATCCATTCAAGAAAGAAGAAACAGAGGATGGCGATGATTATGATTATGTTGGATATGTGGAATACATTTGTGTGCAGTATGTGATTTGGTTTCTTCTTTTTTTTTTTTTTTCTTTTTGCAAGGTTCAATAAACTATACTTGCAATGTGCCATTACAGTCCGTAGACCCTAGGGGCATGAATTGACACTGTAAGGCATGCATTCATTCAACTCAATAATAATAATCTTAATCTGCATTTGCCTTATAATTTTCTATATATAAACATGAATTTTAATATAACGAATAATAACGAGATATAAACTCATGATGATGAAGTTTGCTTATAGTAGTTTTATATTCAAAGGACATTATTACCCTGCTTGAATTTCTGTCTATGTGTCTTTAAGTTTCCTAACCTACTTATGTTTGTGGTTAGTTTTGGGGTTTGTCACATAAATGTAAATGTATGATTTTCTTTTGAAAATATTTAAAATATTTGAATTTCATTAACAAACCTTGATTTAAATATGGATAATTTATGTATGCCAATTATCTTTAGATTATTTATTAATATTTAATTGTCTTTTCTTTTTAGGTAAGTCGAAATGACTCTATGAATAAATATGTGCCCTCTTAAATTGTGTAAGTGATGAGAAACAAATTAAAGTAATAATTCACCCAATTTATTTGACACTTTTTATGCTTAAATTGTATGAAAAAATTTTGAGATAACCGCAATTACAAGTATATGCAACTTGGTGTTTGCTGGTCCTGGTGCTGGTATCCTGCGGCTTTACATAACAGGCAACAGCAACAGCAACTAAAAATGGGCTTATGACACACACTTAAGTCTTGGGTTTAGTAGCTAACAACATAACAAAAGGACTAAAGCCATTGAACTAAGCGTCGCTATCCTTGCGAGAAAACTAAGCGGTCGACCAGCTCAACTAAACACAGAATATCCTAGCACAGAACACATGAACACATCAGAGTATATATTAATGCATATTTGTATGTATATGTATGCCTTTGATATGCCACCCAAAAATACGCTACCCAAGAATGACCTCTCAAACTCATGTTTTGATCATGAGAGCGCAAAGACTCATTCTTCCCACCATCCTCGGCAGAGAAAAGATATGACCAAACGACAGACTTTATGAATATGAGAATGAGGCATTGACGCCAACATTCATACCTTATGCCATTGTTCGACAATTTATGTCTGTCTCTATGTCCCATCGTCCGTTTGTCCTTCCGTCCATTTATTCATAGTCGGCATAATTTTCACAACGGACATGCTATCATCCTAGCATATCCTTAACACATACACATCCATACTTTTAGATTCAGTTGAACTTAACTCAACAGAACACAGAACATTGTGTGATTCATCGCTGCCAGAGGCAGCCCTATGACTATATACGAGTATATGATGTATTCAACGACAATGAGTCCTTCAACTGAACGCTTTCGGTCGGTTGGTCGTTTCGATGTTCGTTTGTTCCTTTAGTCATCCATCGTGACTCGCTCTCGCTTCACTTTCGAATGCATGCGGTTAGTTTGCTGGCGCCGTTCTGGTATTTAAATTGCCGCTCTAGAGTCATCCTCTCCGCTGTTGTTCTTATTGTTGTCGATATCATCGTCATCATAGCCATAGCCATTTGGAGTTGGAGTTGCCGCCGGAGCTGCCAGTGCCGCCTTTATTGCTGCCAATACAATATCCTACTAATAGTAACGAAAGAATATTGTTTTTCGAACTCAAACCATCAGGTGTGTTCTCTTCCCTTTTCTCTGAACTAGTCATTCATGGCTCCTCTTCCTGTTGCTATTGTTGTTAAAACGTTCCCTTCTTTTTGTATGAAGACGACGGTATTATATGTGCATATATACTTATTGGTTGTTTTTTTTTTTTTTTTTTGTTTCTCTCTTCGATTCTGTTGTTGCTTTCATCAGTTTTACACTCATGTCGATAATTTTAACATTCGAACACAAATCTGTCTAATTTAATTGCTTTTTCGCAAGTTCGAATTGCTGTACAGAGAGTATGAGAGTTAAAAAAAGATTCGTCAGTAAAACGCAATAAAATATATTTGTTTCGCAATGTATTTTCGAATTTTTATTTCGGAGATTTGGAAAGTTTTTTACATTTTCGAATATAAACAAAAATTTCTACTTACAATTTTGTATTTTACATTCGAACATCGGATCCAATGAAAATCGATATGAAGTACAATTTGATTTCTAGATCAAACTTTAAAATTTCTTACATCATAGAAAGGTAACGATAACATAATAATTTTTCTGTTAATTTATTTCAAAAGAAAACTTTTCTGTAAGTTCTTTCTGATTTTCGATATTACAATTAAAATTTTACAGTAAATATTGTGTTATTCATAGATTTATAAACATTCCATGTTAATATTTGAACAAATTTCTCTATCTTTTATTTTTTAACCGTCTTCAAAACAAAGGATGTTATCAATTCTTCTGTATATTTTTCTATATGTGTTGCCTCGGAACTCTTTCCTAAGATGATTCTGAAATCTATTGTCAAATCTAACGAAATTCGCAAACTACTTCTCTTACCTTCACTAAACATATTTTCGAATATTATGAAATAATAAACCGGCTTTTTAAAATGTGTTCTTCTCTGCAATCCATTGGGTGGGGGTTGGAAAGGGGATGAATGAATGAAGGTAGAGTAAGTAGGTACAAGTAGTAAAATAATATAAAATTTACAAACACTTCTCTATCTTCCAATACAACTTAGCGTTATGTCTCTCAACATCAAACATAAAAGTGCGCAGGTCCATTTTCAGCATGAATATTAATGCAAAACGTAATATGTTCGAATTTCGAAATGGCAATCGTGAAAATACTACGTCCTACTGTATTACTTTTAAAGCAAATGCGAACAACTAATCATGATGTACAATCCTCTCTGGGTATTGGGCTTTCAATTAATTTTTTAAAGTTAATAAAATGGAACTATGTGAAATGTAGTAAAAAGTCTTAATTTTGTATGTGTTTTTGTGTTCGAAAATATAATATTTTGTTTCATCACCAATTCGTAATATTTCTCTCTTTGATTTCGCAAAGTTGAACGTTAAATCTCTTGCTAATTTCGCAATACTCTTTCTCTCTCTTTTTTTCCCTTGTTATGCGGTGGGTTGTATGTTTGTGCTATGCTCTACTGTCTTGTTGTTCCCCAAACCGCTTGCTTCTCCTTTGCAGTACTCACCATCTTCCTGCCCTTGTTCTCATTGTTTGTTCATTCGAAGTTCTCTCTTTCTCTCTCTCCTCCCCCTTCTCATATGGCTTACTTACTTGTTCGCGCTCTCAGTTATTTGTGAGCGCCCCAAGTGAGTGACTTCCTTTTCAGCCTTACTTTTTTATCATGTCCTTGCTTACTTGCCGCCATATCCACTAAGTGACGCTGCTGACGTTGGCATCGCTTGCTTTCTTTACTTGCTGCTTTCTACTGCTGCTGCCTGCTAAAAAATTAACGTCGGCATAATTTAGTTTGTCTTTGTCGTTCGTTGCGGTTGTTACGTTCACTCTCTTGACAACAGAAGAGACACAGAGACAATTTTCCCCAACTAGTAGAATCTGTATCCGACGTAAAACTTAGTTTTGTAGTGCAAACGAAAAGTCAAAGCAAAATAATTGATCTAAATTAATCTTGATACGAACAAAATATACAAAAATTGGTTTTCAAAGGTTGACCAGATACAAAAAAAAAAATTAAATAAAAAGACTGTCGCAAAGCGTTTAAAGTAAACCGTCAGTTTTTCTAAGTATATATACGAAACTAGAAAAGGAAGTGAACCGTACCATTGAAAGTTTACAGAATTAAATAATTTATCACTAGATGTAAAGAGAAAAGAACATAAAGCAAGTAAAAAAACATCAATTTAGTTCAATTTTGAAAAAAAAAAAAAAAAAAAACAACATATCCCCAAGAACTTCTACTTCAACACATACATCAAGTGTTCTAGAACCACCAATCGAACTGCAAAAATCCGCGCACACAAGAGCTACTCCTACTACCAAAGAATATACCTTCTTCGTATTAATTACCAACAGAAAACAACAAATAAACAGAAGTAAAGAAAATCAACTCAGACACTTAAGTCACGTGTAAAATCAATAAATTAACTTAAACGTAAAACAACAAGCAGAAATCGTATTCTTAGTCAAAATGCTGATTGGATTAGTACGCGATTCAGTAATGCAGTGCTTCTGCCATACATGCCGGGCACCCATACTGCCAGCTGGTAAGCGATTATCCTATTATCTCAACTCATCCCACCTTTACTAACTTAACTACTCACCTCTTCTCTTTAATGAATACTTGGCAACAATATTTCTGCAGGCGGCATATTTAAAAGAATCTCATGTTTTCGAGTAATTTAAATTAATTTCATTTTAAAGTCTTTTATGTGTTGTAAGGATTACCACCAACTAAGGATGATTCAATTGATTATTATTGTTCATAATTTCTGTTATTGCATGTGTTTAAATATCATGCTTATGTTATATGTACATACCTATATGTTACATTATATTTTTCATTAACTTTGAAGGTCAGATTAGTTGTTGTTGTTGTTGTTGGTTACTTGCTGTCAAAGTTCATGGTATATTGTATAAGTATTACGTACTAGTTTTTGGTGTCTTAATCTATGTTCACTTGAAACTATCAACCTTGTAGGTTACATCCATGAGTCGTTCCATTAAAACTATGTTTTGTGGTTATCTTTGGTCCTGCTGCATGCTAGTTTCTTTGTCATCTTCTCTCTTCTCTTCTACCACCACTATATTGAGTTTTAATAGTTCTTGTGGAAAACTTTGAGTTCAAGTTTTGGAATTATTCATGTATCTTGCGGGTAACATATTTGGCATATGTATTAGGACTATGCATTAATTTTAAAGGTTTTTTCACCAAATATGGGGCTTTATTTCGATTTCAAAATGGATTGATACATCATTCAAAGTACTGTCCGTCGCTAGCCACAACCTTTTCCCATCTTTCTTTCAATTTCCGGATTCCGTTTCTCCAAAATTCCGGCTTCTGGGCGGCTATGAATGAATCGATCCATTTTTTGGTCTCTTCATATGAAGAGAAGCGGTGTCCAGCCAGCTTACGCTGCATCTCCCGGAACAAGTGGTAATCCGAAGGAGCAATGTCTGGGCTGTACGGCGGGTGGGGTAGCACTTCCCAGTTGAGCGTTCCAAGGTATGTTTTGACGACCTGTGCAACATGCGGCCGAGCGTTGTCATGCTGCAAAATAACCTTGTCGTGTCTTTCGACCGTTTCCGACCGTTTTTCAAGCAATGCTCGGCTCAAACGCATCAATTGACGTCGGTAGACTTCCCCAGAGATGGTTTCGTTGGGTTGGAGCAGCTCATAGTACACCACACCCTTCTGATCCCACCAAATACAGAGCATGAGCTTCGAACCATGAATATTCGGCTTGGACGTCGATGGCGCCGGTTGGCCGGGCTTGACATATGTTTTTTTACGCTTTGAGTTATCGTAATGGATCCACTTTTCGTCGCCAGTCACAATACGATGCAAAAAACCCTTCCGGCCAAGTCGTTCAAGCAGCAATTCGCACGTGAAAAATCGGCGTTCGACGTCTCTCGGCTTCAACTCGTATGGCACCCAATTACCTTGCTTTTGGATTATTCCCATCGCTTTGAGACGTCTGGAAATGGTTGCTTGGTCAACGTCCAACGTTTCGGCGAGCTCTTCTTGCGTTTGGCACGGGTCTTGGTCCAGCAATGCCTCCAATTCTGCGTCTTCGAACCTTTTGGGCTGGCCAGGTCGCTCCTTGTCCTCGGTATCAAAAACACCACTTTTGAAGCGTCGAAACCAGTACTCACAGGTTGAAATCGATGGAGTATGGTTCGGGTAGGCATCCAACAGCAATTGACGGGCTTGGGTGGTATTTTTCTTCAAATTGAAGCAAAAAAGCAAGGCTTCCCGCAAATTGCGTTTTGACGGCACGAAAGTTGACATACTCGGAGCACAAAAAAACTATGTTGTGTACACTTCAGCGAAATGACAGATACTGCTAAACAAAGCCTAATGATGAGGCTTTGACATGAATATAGTTACAGTATTGCCAGATGCGATACTGTTGTAAATAACGCCATCTGTGTGCAACCTTTAAAATTAATGCATAGTCCCAATAGAAGTCATAAAATGAATTTGGTAAAACAACCAGTGGAAGCGTAGGAATAGTTCAGGGATCAAAGGCAAAATAAAGCGTAGTCAAGCGAGGTAAGTTTGTATTAAATGTTTGTGTCCATAAAACTATTTTGAATTAAAAAAAAGGCTAGCATATTAAAACCAAAAGATCTGTTCTACATTGGTAATAGATCACCTTATTCTTATAACACTTTTATTAGAATTTGTTATAATATTCGCACCAGTTTGGATAAAAGTAATATTATCACTTTGCTTTCATCTGTTCATTACTTAGAACCGTGAGTCCGAGACTCTATAAATAGTATTACATATATAATAATTGGATTAATGTGGCGAGAAGAATTGATTGCTGAGCATGATGCAATTTGTTCTCAGATTTCGATCTAAAGAGTTTAGACTCGATGATTTTCCATTTAATGGAATTACTAGTCTTCATACAAAATTCATTTGTAAATCGAAATTGTTGTTTTGCAGAAAAACATACCGATTTCATCATCATCATCATTTTCGAAGCCAACATCAAATAAAACATTTTCAACGATCGCTGAAAATGAAATTTATTTTATACAAAACTAGTTGATTAATAGACATAATAATTCCAAGATTTGTGATGGGCGAATGTAAGTTTGATGAATGAATGATAGTTAGGGATATTTCAAAATTGAGAGAAGAGTTACACATCACATTCTTCGTTTGCATTAAAATTGTTTCTTTGTTTAAAGAAAGTTTCTGTTAAAATATTAGTTGGTATAAAATTTCAACAGTTTTTTTATTCACATTGAAGCTGCCCTGCAAATGATCAAAAAAGGGAATGAAAAATAAAACACCAAACGAATGCTTAACCAATTCTAATGTTTATTTTGTTTTCTCTTTTTTTTTTTTTGTCTATTTTTTGTATATTTGTTTATTTTGCTTTTGACCACTATGATGATTTTTCTTTTTTATTTGTTTGAAATCAACAAAATTGTGTGGCAAGTAAAACAAGTGGAAACACTGCTACGAGATCTCACCAAAAAAGAATATGAAGAAAGAAAGAAAATAAAAGCTGGAAACAATTTTTCGATTGCAATTTCGCAAAAGGAAATCTAATTTGAACAAACGATGGAATTGCGAGCACCCTTGACTAGCAGCAAAAAGGAATGAAAAATACATATGTATTTGTGACATTTGAGCTCGAATCTGTCAGAAGTCAAATGTGTGGAAGATGAATAAGTTTGTATGTACATATATGTATGTATGTTGTTTCGACCATTACCACCTTAAGCAAATCTGACAATTAGTAATATCTGCCAATGGATGTGTTTGTCTATGTGAGAGCGAAGAAAAAAACGAAAGAGGAAAGAATTTAAATTAGAAAAGAAAAATAACGTATGTATGAATAACCTTGGCTCGTTAATGAAAGGACAACGAAAAGATAAAGCAAAACGAGATTGAAGGGTCTGGTTGGTGGGTGTCTTTGTGTGTGTGATGGTTGTTGAAAATAAAATACGATTACATACATAGATAAAAAGTCAACAAGAAAATAAAAAAGTAAATGAAATAATTTGTCTTCTTTTGTAAAGAGAAGGTAAATTTGTAAAATTCATTAAATGTAAGTTTGTAATACAATGGTATTGTAAATTACAATCACAAAGTGTTGATAGATGAAAAGAATTAAATATGTCAGACATGTAACAATAAATGTAATCAAATTTTCACCTCTTTACCATTTTTCACTCTTCTTTTTATTTTTGCACAAAATAATTTATTAGGCAACGCACGAAAGTATGCAACAAAAATCAATTCATATGACAATGAAGAACACAACGTGACACGCATAACAACAGAAATATAAACTTGTCTTTTATTTTTTTATTGTTGTGCACAATAATATTGTTATTATTATAAGTTCCATTTAGTTATTATTGTTGTTGTTTGTACTATTGTTGTTATTGACAATAAATCAATACAAATGCTGCTTGAATAGAGAAAAATTGCGCAATCATTCGCACACAAACTTTGTATTGCTTCGACTTACTTTGATTATTTGATTTTAATAGCTTAATAAAATAAATATTAAATGAAATCGGACAGAGAAAAATGCTACATATAACAAACAATTCAAAGAATTAAATGTACATTCAAGTATATTCTTCAACGACAATAACAAAAACAATAATAATGGAATATCTTAATCTCAATACTATATAGAAATAATATGCTTTATATGAGTAGGAATAACAATGAGCAAGGAATCTAAAAAGAAAGGGAAGACCTACTGTAGTGACCCAAACTCATGCTGTTAACAACTAAAAGTAAATCTTCATTGCGTTCGTTCCTTCCTCGAAATGATTGTCAACAAAACGCGAGAGACAGCAATTGAGATAAGTTTAGCTTAAAGGATGCACACTGCTAATGTGCTTATAAATTAAATTTTGATGCTTCCTCTCGCCATACATACAGTGAAATCTTACTAGCGTCGACCTTGCTTGAGGCTTAAGAGCTCAAATCATTGATTGCCCCCGGCCCTGGCCGCCGGCCGCCATTCTTTTATTGTGTGCTATGCAGCAAACTGTTCAGTCATTTATTCATTTATAAACTCAAACATTCGCTTGCATGACTATGCCTTGTTTCATTTCATTACAATTTGATTCGATTTTCCTTGCCTACAAAAGTCAGTAGTAGATGATGATGACGCCGATTCCTTGGCCGGGTATGACTCATCGTTTGGCGCCAAATGTCTGACTTTACTATGCTCCCGACGTCTGACTGCCCGCTGTTGTCCTCATGGAAATAACAATAATTCGAATACGCCGCATAGACATATTTATAATAACGCAAAAGAATGAGGCAAACAAAAAAGTAGAGAAACAAACACACAAAACTTAACACCAAAGAACGCACGAGCAAAAATAAAATTGTTATTGCCTACTTCGTGGCGTTTTAGTGACAGCGACCTTCTTATCGTTGTTTATTCATTGCCTTCTTCATTCACACATCTTTGACTTTTTAACTTTTTAGCTTTTATTGTTAGAAAGAATTGATTTTCTCTTTTCATTTCAACGAGAATTAGTGGGTGGGGCATTTGACTTTAACTATGTAATTCACTATTCAAAATCTATCGGTAGGCAATCAGCTTTCCTTTTTTTTATATCTTATGGTGCTTTCCTATAAATAATATAAGCCTTTATTAACATTAATAGTAACAAATTTAATTGAAGGATTATAATGTATTATCACAAAAGTCTAACTAATTACAATTATGTAATTGAGGTTGAAGAAACTCTCAACTCAACACAACTTGCCTAATAATAGAATATAAGGCTTTGTTTGATACTGAATCTGGCACTCATATGGTAATGATGATGTTGCCTATGATGACAAGCCAAAGGCAAAAATCAATTAAGACAAATTGCAAAATGAGCAAATCTACAATGACAGAATCCTTTTATGGATATCATATAATTTTCAGATTATGCAAATATGTATTAAATAATAAAATTAAAGGACCAACACATTGTCAAGCAGCCCAGATGGCAAAGATAACTGAAGCAACACATCTCCGTTGAATTTATGTAGTAGAAAAACATACATATATATTTGAATAACATTTTCCAAATGTGTCTACGAAAGAGACTTACGATGGATTAGTTTTATTATGATGTGGTTCGTTCTACCAGCATCAGAGATGATAATTTACTCTCTTTCTCTCTGTATATATACTTAAATATATACATGGTGTAACTATATGTACATATATATGTATGTTTGTGCATGTGTTGGTTATAAATGTGTTGAAAACCCCAAATCTGAAAGTATCTAGTCTTAGTAAAAACCGCTAGAGTAATTAACTATGCGTGCGCTTCATTAAGGCAAAAGTCCTTGAGCCAGCTGCCAGCTTTTATTACTCTCCTTTCAGTTGTTTGTCTGTTTTCTTCTTTTTGCCTTAAATATTTATAAATAAGAAACCGACACACTCACCTCAAGCACATGCATCAACTCATGTAAATGTATGCTAAAAAGAAGACAAAGAAGAATAACAAAACTGTTGTTTATCCAAAACGTCAAATGCAAACTTAACTCAGATACACACACATACTCACACACACTCAACCACTCATGCCCATACTCAATTTCCTTTTTACTACAATATTATTCTCTTCTGTGGTATATGTTATGCATTTGTATGTTTTATATGTGTGTGTTTATAACAAATAAATAAATAAGAAGGATAACAAACACGATAACACACAAAACAAAAAAAAAAAAAAACGAAATAAATTGCCGTCTTTTTGGAGCCTCGTGCGAAAAAGTAAAATTATTCATTTCTTACGCTGAGTCTCCGATTGAATCTTTTCAATCTTACATCCCCAATAAATTAACTTTTAACATTATGACTATGGCTATTCATGTGATTATTCTAATCGTCACTCGTCGTTCTCTTTGCTTGATGTTAATTTGTTATACCTCATGGCACAGGTTTATATTCATATGTTATGTATCTAATGTTATTTCCAAATCAAATGTGTAGTAAAGATACTAAGTATATAAACTACTTAGAGTTAATCTGTTTATTAATTAACACGCACAGCCACTTCTATTCTACTTATGGTACTCGTGCTATTGATGATTCATCATTAATCGGGTTTTTTGTTTTGTAAGGATTTTTTGCGCAGTTTTTTTTTTTCCATTGGACGCCTTAAATTTGGGTTGGGAAAGGAAACATTATTAATTAACAAAGTGAGAAAGAGTCTTTTCTAATGGTAATAGAATTGGAAAATTGTTAAGAAATTGCTTATTTTAACTTTTTAAGTGAAATAGAACATATACATAATTAATCAAATCTTTGTGTCAAACTCTTGACAATTCAAATTGTGTAAAAGTAGAAAAACATTTAAAATTTATTTTAACAATTTTCCAAAATAAAATAACTTTATGATACTTTGAATGATGTTTGACATTTTGTATTAAAGAATTCGTGTAAAGACATTTTCCTTTTACAGTCTTAGTATTTATAGTATTATAAGTTTGTAATACACAGAAGGACACATCCATATATTCTTGATAAGCTCCACGAGACGAGCTCGTCTGTCCGTCTGTGTGTATGCAAACTAGTCCAAAAGAGATCTAAAATTTTGCACAAGGTTATCTTTTCACAAGACGCTGCAAATTTGTCGGAATCAGCCGAATCGGTCTTTTAGGGCGGGGGGGCTCCTCTCATACAAAACCAAATTCAGAATTATGATTTTGTTAGAAAAGCTTTTTGCTTTTTTGTATTATTTAACTGAAATTCGGATACTATAAAAGTCTGACCCATATTCACCAACCATATAAATTTGAAGATCTAAGGATTGCTGGATTATATGCTCCCATACAAATATTTCGGTCTCAATGATGACTCTACCCTAAGCATAAGTTAAATCAATAGTATAAGATTTCTGTATGCTCAATCACATGAGTGAAGCGTGAAGAGTATTAAAATTTTGGTATAGCCAAAGATAATCTTCTTTTTTTCTTGTTTTAATGTTGGTTTTTCTCTTCTCTTGTTCAATATTTTATGTAAAATATCAATTTTGACAAGCTTTGTTTCGTAGCAACACTTACAACAGCAATATACCTACATATAACAATAATCCATTATGCTGACACATTTACCAACACTACCTAGTTTCCTGTTCCTGAGTCACTTATTTTTTTTTTTGCCGTTTTCTCCTTCCGCCACAATGAGGACATCTACTTTTTTTTGTAGGCAACACTTTTGCAATTTTGTTCTGAGTTCATTTAACTTCCGCTTGCTCGATTTTTCAACAACTGTCAAAGTCATAAATAATAGTAAGAATGAAAATATCTGGTACATTTTGATGTAGAAGGGAGGTAGGCATTCAGAAGTGTTGGTTGCTTTCTCTGTAATCATGGTTTGTCTTCTCATCTGCATATTTAAAAGGTTTATGTGAATTTTTCATTCTGTTCGCTGTGAAAATCTCTATAATAAACTAGCCTTAAGGCGCATCACATGCTCTGAGTGTTTTTGCAGATCCTTTCTTCTCCTACAAAGAGTCGACACGATTTTCACTTCATCTGCTGTCGCTTGCAGTCGTCATCATCCTTTATTGTGGTAGTCTACCAAAGTTGAAAAATAATAATCTTGCTGCAGGCGTAGAATAGAACACAAAAAAAAAAAGGAAAGAAAAAAGTTTAATCAAAATGGGATTAAAATAAGGAAGTATGTAGTTAAGACTTAAATGAGTCTTTGGTAGAAGAATATTTCATCTTTTGTTCTGTTTGATCAAGACAAGCCCGGAAGCGTACTTAATTTCCTTAAACAAGAGCCTTACTACTTACCTATTTGTATTCATTCTACTGTTTTATTAATAGAAAAGAATTTAGTTTAGTTTATATTCATTCGAAATATTTGGAATAGAAATTGTTAATTTAAATTTAACTTTTTACTAGTTACTTTTTTTAGGGTTCCGGACCCAAAGAATACCTAAAGGAGACTTCTTTGTCCGTCCGTCCGTCCTCAGGTCATATCTCATAAACCGCAATAGCTAGAGAGTTGAAATTTTAACAGAAGGTTTTCTATCCGGGCATCAGCAACAAGCACTAAAACTAAAATATTTTCAAAAAATTAAAGGGATACCCATACAAAAACAGTTTGGTTTGTATGGCAGCTTTACGATCCAGTAATCCCACGATCTTTAAATTTGGAAGGTTCAGAAACTTATATTGTCAAAATTTCAGTTTGATCTGATTGCTAGGAAGGGTACCCCATACAAACCCCCATTAAAATTCAGGTTCTTATTAGAAAAACATTTTTGTTTTTTGTTCTATCGAACTTTAATTTATAAACTACATTATAACTTTCTAATATAGGCGCGATATATCTGTTGGAATCAACCAAATAGGCCACCTAGGAGGGGTGCCTCCCATATAAACCCCCATTAAAATTGAGGTTCTTATTAAAAAAAACTTTTTTGTGTTTTGGACTATTGAACTGAAATTTAAATACTCTAAGTTTCTGATATAGGCGCGCTATTTTTTTTTTTGGATCTGTCAAATCAAACCCGAATCTGGTACGGAACCCTCCGTCTACGAGTCTGACTCGCACTTGGCCCATTTTTTATAATTACTATATCCTTAAAGAAACATTGTGTCAATCTCTCTCTCTCTCTATCAAAATCCGTACTAATGAAATTCTGCTCTATGTGTGAAGCCTAGTGAAACTATTTTTGTCTTAAATGTTTGCTAATTTATCATATAAAGAAAAAACTAATCAAAACAAACGTTTAACATGCCACAAGTCTTTAGGCTTAATATCAACAAATTTACGTGCCACAGCACATGCAAGTGATTGCTTTACTACTACTTTATGTAGTATTCCTATCTTTCATCATGCGCTGCATAGGTTAGGTGGACCCATTGAACAAGAGAACGCAACATATGGTAAGACATAAAAGTCTGGTATATTAAATTTACCACGCCCAGGCACGGGGTTCCAGATCCAAACCATCATCATCTATCTCATCAGAGTTGTTTCTCGGTTTGTCTGAATCTGCCTTGCTTGCATAACTATATTTCAACTTTGCCGTCACCGTCATCATAGTCGTACAATAGTTCTGTCTCACAAATGTCACGTACAAGCGACATTTTTTCATATTACACAAAACGTCGCTCAAGGGTCATGGACATGGACATGGATTCTGAAATTTGTTTTTGTTGTTTGCTTACTTAAATTTGTATTTCTCCAAAAAAAAAAAAAAGAAAAGCAAACTTATTTTCGTGTTTGGTTCAGTATTTTGCTCACATAAAAGACGCATACAAAAAATTCTTTATTATATTTTTTTCTTTTTCTTTTCTGCTTTCAATTTGGAATCCATATAATCCTTATTTCTTTTTCCGTTTTATATTATCGATTCTCAGATACGTTTAAGGATCATATTTTGTACAAATTAATGAAGTTGTAAATAGCCTTTGTTCCAAAAGATGCTTGTTATTTATTACCCAGTAGCAACTAGTACGTAAAGGCAGACGACATGTCCTTCTTGGTGGTTTATTTTATATCAATCAATTGCTATTGTTATCATCCTTGATTGTCATTCATGCGGTCAACATCAGAGAATAATATTTACTCAGCATTTGTCTGATTTTTACTCTTTTTGTAAACGACAAGTACATGACGGTTACTTTAATGTCTCCATTTGTTGTATTTCACGTAAGAAAAGAATGAAGTTGTAACAAAATAATAATATGTACCGTGTACAGAGCAGACATGCAGGACGTGTCACTGAGTTAAATCGAGTTGAGAGTTGATACAGAAATGCAAATGTTTGACATTGCCAGGCGTAGTAGGTAGACACACAATTGTTTCATGTTCATACGCATACGTTTACATGTTATTGATGATGATTGG
Organism: Amiota minor; assembly: GCA_037043295.1. Taxonomy (NCBI): domain Eukaryota; kingdom Metazoa; phylum Arthropoda; class Insecta; order Diptera; family Drosophilidae; genus Amiota; species Amiota minor. The sequence continues at coordinate 858,868 of JBAMAW010000732.1, read as the reverse complement.
GTTGATGGCGATCATCGCAGACAGGCACCAATTTCGTCGACAAATCCTTGCTGCGCCTGTCAAAGTTATCATCAGCATTGCCATTGCCAATATGCCTGTCAATAAAAGATATAATAAATACGAGCTCTCATGCCTTTAGTCTTTTCATGTGAGCTCATACGTGGCCCTTTGGCGTTCAAGTCTCGCGACAGAGCATGGTAGTACTGTACTATAAATGCAGAAGGCATGGAATCACTTGAAACGGAAAGCCTTAAAATTGCAAGATCAGGATATGATAGAGAGGGAGAAGCTAAAGAGAAGATTGTTGTCAAAAGTCACAGGTCACAATTTATAAGTTTGGGGTATGGTAAGTCATGGTTTAATGGAAGGAACACTGGATAAATTTTGCATTGAAGTGGGTTGGTGGAATTGATGCATATCACAGAAGGCAAGGCAACTTGTCAAACCGAATGGGATTTATTGCTTGCGTAGCTCCTAAAATCATTTTCATCCACCATGGTTTTATTGAACTTCTTGTCTCTTAAAGCATTTTTAGTTTTATTTTCTTTATACAAAAATTTTTTTTTTACACAAATAAAATTTTGTCTCCCAAATTGCAGTTATAGAAAAGAAAATAAAAGTCTATGGCAGCGGTTCTTAAGCTTTGGTGACATGGGAGAAACGGCCAAAACTTTTCAATATTCAAAACAGGAGGAAATAATATTGAAAAATGAAGGAACCACCAACTTATGCTTTCATTAGTCAAATATCCAATCCAATTGTCACCAAAATAAACTGGATCTGTGTATCTTTGCCGAAAAGTATGCAAAGTGCTTTATCAGACAAGGATGTGCATTGAATAAATGTTTCATTCCACATTGCATTTATGAGTATGCAAACACGTACAAGCCACGATGCGATTGTAGTCCAATGGAATTGCTCTGAATTGTAGCGTTAATATGATTTTCTCTCTAGACCCTTGTGCATTTGCGGCGATAAATGGATAAAATACACGTAGTAGTGCGCATAGAGTCTAAATCGCATTAGTAGAATAAAATGATGAACGAGAAAGTGTCTAAGCCAAGTCAAAGCCGCCTTGCGGCAAACCAACATAGTTTAACACATTTTTCTACCTTGTTTTTTGTGTGCACATTCACATTTTTTCTGCATTTCTGTTTTCTCTACACGAGTATTTTAACACCCACATTCTCCTTTGCAGATTTTTTCTGCTTTTGTGTGCACGTAAATTGCATTTATTCCAAACAGTAGATATTTTTTCTCTCTGTTTTTTATTTCACAAACCTTGGTTGAGTGATGACGACGACGACTACTTGATTTTCTGCTTGACTTGGCTTTAGTTGTTTTTTCTCTTCACATTGTACACAGGATGTATACTTAGTATATGTCACAGATTGGCGCTTATAGTGAAAGTCTGCTCATCACCGGACAAAACAACAGTGTGAATGCGTCGTTAACTTAAAGTCTGACTGTCACTTGATGAACTGTTTGTTTGATGCACACTCACATTTCAAATAATTTGTTTTGTTGGGTTATTTATATATTTAGAATATAATGTTAAATAATTCATAGTACGTTCTAAATTCTTTTACTCCTATTTTTCTTTTTATTTTTTTATTCTACCCAAACAAAGGTCGAACGTCACGAATGACCCCATGATGTGCGTTGCCAATGAAAAACTCGACATGGAGCTCTTACAGATTGCCAGCGTGACATTCTTCTTCGCACATTGTTTTTGTTTGATTTGCCTGTGTCTTTCTATCATTCCCCTCGATTTTATTCTATTTAACTTGATTATTTATTCAAGAAATGCAACATGGCGCAACTCTACTTCCCCATCCCATCGTTAAAGAAAAAAAGTGATTCAAAGTTATGATGAAAAGAGAGATGGATTGGGTGTCCGTCCCTATGATAAATGCGTAGGTGGTAGGAACAATAATAAAAATTGGATTAGATTGAGCAGCAACAATTTCATTATGCTAGAGTTGATAAAGAAATATGTGTACATAGCTTGCTTGCTTGCATAACATTGTTGCAAACTGTGTGTGTGTGTGTGTGTGTGTGTGTGTATGTAGATTGAGTACTGTGTGCACTATAAGTATGACAAATACCTAAGTGCTTTTGAGATAGAAGGCGAAACATCGCTTAAGGTTAATATTGATTATATTTGTATACTCGTAGTATGCATGTGATTTTTTAAGAAAAGAAAAGCAAATTTAAATGTTTGAGTGGATTGAATTCGTTATTTTCAAAATATATAGATATATTCTTGATATTTTAGTAGGAGATTATCTGAATTAGAACATCAAGTTAAATGGGTATCATGCATACTTTATGTTATTATTATCAGTTTGGCCAAGTTTACATTGAGATCAAATAAGCATTTACCGTGCTGTGGATGGAATTATTATTATTACAAATCTCAGTATCTCCTAGACTCAATATCTTCAGATCATATTTGAGATCATCATTGTTTAGGTATTTTCTGAAAAGTCTAGGAAATACTTTGATTGCCTTTAACGTTTTCTGTAGTTGTTTCCAGTAGTTTCCACTTAGTATTTATTGGGTGGGCTTCAGTGAAGCAATTGAGACCAAGGTTGAAGGTGGATGTTACATTATAACAAATAAGATACCTCAGATTCAGATCTTAAAGCGTTTTTGGAGTTCCAGCTTTTAATTACATCATTAAACTTTGACTAACCTAACAACCTCCTGTTTCCTTTCCGTCCTTGCGTCCGGACGGATATTTATTAATTTTTTTATGTTTTTTTTTTTTTTGTTTTGAAAATCGATTTTAAAGCTAAGGCAAAGATGATTATTTTCCATCCAAATGAGCAGTAATTATAAATTTATGCTTAATTTAACGCAAAGTGTCAAATCGGCTCTAAGAGAAATTTGGGGACAAACAACAACAGAACAGAGAAAGTAAATACTGCTGAAGATACTTAATAATAATAATGATAATGAAAAGACAACAACATTAAATCAACTCAAGTTGAAAAGTATTTTTTATGTTATGGAAAATTCCTTGATGAAAGCCGCAAAAGAAAGAAAATAACAGCAAATGTAATGAGTCAAACTTTCATTTGCCATTCACAGACAAGAAAGTTGTAATTGCTGTCAGAAAAATTTGACATTTAAAAGATCTCAAGGCTGTAGAGTGCTTTTAGTTGCTGTTGTTAACATCAACAAAACCACACCCAGCAAATCCTAGTGACTTTTGTCTTTGGGTCCTTTCAAAAACATGTTTGTGGTCAACCAACAGCAGTTCTAAGAAGACCGAAGAACAGGATACGCCAAAGTTTTGACTGCAAGAAAAGTCATAAAAACAAATGTTAATTTCTTTGAAGACACTCACTAACTAACTTGTCATTGTAGACTTGAAGTTAGAGTTTGTGGTCTGTGTGCATTTAGTATCTTCCTTCGTTGTCTTTGGTTGTCGTAACTACACGCGTCACGCCTATTAGTTTGTGGCAAGTTGAAGGAGGAAAGGAACAGAACACATCATGACAAAACTGAATTCTCTGTCGCTACTTTGCTCCTTAAAATTTTAGTTACAACTGTCATTAGACATCAAAAGACATTCACGACAATGAAAACAACGTCAATGTTTTGTCTTTAGTGCTGCTCCTCTATAGTTTGGTTCGTAACAATTAATGTCGTCATGTGGGTGTGCGTCCTACAAGTGTGTTAACATTAAATAGGTGTGAGAAACAAGCCAAGCAAGACTTTAAGTTTGTGTTCGGATATGCAATTTTACACAAATTTATTTAATTATTTATTTATTTATTTATTTAATTACAAAAGAGACCTACTCACTTTTTAACCGAAGAAGACAAACAGTTGATGTTAACCAATATTTGATTTTCAAACAATCATTGTTTTTTTTTTTACCAAACACATACAAAATCAATAGAAATATATTAAAAATAATATAAATGTTTACATAAAAGCATAAAGCGTAAAAGCACTTAAAAGTGAAATGTATCCGCCTTATTGAACCCAGAGGAGGGAGGTAACAATAATCAGCAGCAGTTGAAGGCATGAAAATTTCTTCCTTAAATTGTACGTGTATTAAGTAAATATCTCCAAATCGAATATAACAAAAGTAAATTCAAGACTACCTAGTAGCTGACATCTATATAAATTGCACCCGCTCTGAACAGGAGTGGTAGCTCTTAAGCTTCCTCGAACGTGTTCAATAAAAATTCAATGTTATTGTCAACACTTTACCGTCTCCACTGTCTCAGTATGTGTGCGTGTGTATGTGTGTCTGTTTGTTCTGAGTTAACAAAACGGAAGTTTTAGGTGCGACATACAAAAGAAAGGAGGACAAAACATCACTAAAATAACAATGGCGATGGTAACATCGACGACTTTGATAACAGCGGTAGGCAGGGGCATTTGTTTTAAATAGACGAAGAAAAACTGTTTTTTTTTTTTTTTTTGTCTAACCCCATAAAGCCCCTAACATACATACACAAAGCCCCAGCCACTTAGATGCAAACAATCACACTAAAACTTACACAAACACACATGTGACCAGTCAATGGATGACAAAAATAAATATAAAAGGTGTTTTTGTATGTATGATTGTACGTGTGACTGTTGTGTGTATTTTTGTATGCAAAATCTTCTTGGGGACTAAAATGAAATATAAAAATAAAACAAGAATAACATAAAAGGTTTAAATACAAACACACGCACACAATAGAGTAACAAAAGGAACAAACGACAACAATAACAAATAACATCATTATCATCCTCCTCGTCATCGTCATCATCATCTACTATTCACAATGTAAACGCAGCTGTTGCCTTCTACATTTTTTTAAAGTTAACTTTTAGGCGCGCACATTGTCCCTTTAAAACAACATATTTTTCCGTCATCAACAATGATTTTAAGACATTCCGTTGTTGGCGGGGCTTATTAGTTTTGATCAGATTCAGGGTGCTTTAAATTGAAATTGCATTAGACCTTGGCATCTTTAAGAGAATCGTTTTTACTATGTGTCATTTTTGGTAGTGTTCTTGTGCTCGGCATTTCGCAACTTCTGTGCCTAATTCATGGGAAAGCGTTTTACTGTGTCTGAAATACTGGAAATCTTTTTGCACAATATTGTTACCCTCGGCGGAAATTGTAAACATTATGCCAATCATAAGAACTATAATCGTTTGTTGATAGGCATAAATTCAATCCGATGCCAAATATCCATGGTATAGTATTGTGTGTTTTAGTTAGTTCAGAAATGTGTTATATAAAATCAGAGAAAACTATCAATATGGATGTGTGAAATACGTTGATAATGTTAATATTCATATGGGACAACATCAGATGGGAATGTCTACTTCCACCATTATTATTAGACGCAGAAAACCTTGTCTGGAACATAAAAGTGTTTGGATTCAGTACATTGGATCGATGCAGTTTTTGGCTTAACAAGTGAGTAGATCTTATGGAACCCTTCCTCATCCGCGCTTCCCAAAAGATAAAGAGAATGAAATGCTTTGTTTAAACGATCTTGTAGATACTCTGGCGCTAGTGCTCGAAAATAAAATCAAGTATTTTTTTTTTTTTTTGTGTCCATGAAGACATTCTTTAAATCGTTTCTTTTATCAATCTTCTTAATCCCTGAGCTCATTTTCCTCCCAGTTAAGATTTTAAATAGACGCCAAATTTATTGTTATATTGTAATTTAAATTGTAAATTTTTATACATAACAAAAAAGTCGAAACGCTTAAAACTATTTATATTTTGTATATATATATACAATACTTATATTGAAATTATGCAAAACACGTAAATGAACAAGTGGGGAAGAGAGTGTGTGGATATGTGTGTGAATGAAAAAGAAAGCTTTCATTGAATTTAAATGCAAACAATACCATCCTGGTCCTTGCCACCGAGTTGTCTCGTCCTTCTCCATCTCGTTTCCGTTAAATCTTTTGTCCGGCACAGGAAAACACAGTTCATTCTATATGCCGTCGTGTCACGTTGAATGAGAAGATTGTATGCTACTCGTGAATACCAAAGCAGAAATGTGGAAATGTTAAAATTTTTCTATATTTTCCAACATTTTTATAGACCATATTTTTATACATTTTACGTATTCTCATCTCTACAATAATAATATTTCCACTCTACCGACTCTTTTGCATAGCATAATAAACAAATGAGGCTTAATGATGTTGAGTGTTTGTTTGTTTGTTTGTTTACTGTTCTTATTTTTGCAATAATAATGCGTTGGATTATGAAATGCGGCGGATTACAACTTCTCCATCCTATCACACAATTCTCGGTTTATCATATGTGTTGGGCCGCCCTCTTTTTCATCATTATATAAGATAATGTATTTTGTTTGTTGGTTGAAAAATAAAATAAAATAAAATGATATAAGAAATGAACTCATAATGTTTATATGTTCGTTGTTTTTATATTCGTCATTAACTACAGATTATTGAATTGATTATTGGTATTGGGTATTAAAGGTAAAGACTGACAGAATAAATCTATTAATTCAATGATTGAAATAAATTTGTTGCCAAGTGTTCATAACTTTCATGCCTAATGAAACACAATTTTAAAACGTTTCTCTCTATTGATTTTTACTTTTAACTCGCTTACCAACAATGGCGGATATAACATTTTTAACGGTACAGTATCACGAAGATCTGCGCCTTTGAAGAAAAACAATAAAATACGCTCAAAGCAGCCAAGACTCAACAAGAAAGTGAAATTTATAAGTAAGTATAGTTTATAAGAAAGTGCACATTTTGGTTTTCAACAATAACAACAATTTGTTGATAAAATGATTCTTTTTCTATTGTAAATTATGTTTCGATCAATCATTGCAGAATGATATTCCCTTACAAATTATAGTATCTTAGGTTCCATGAGGAACATAATACTCTTAAATGTACAAACATCTGCCTGACAACTGATTTTTGCGGACATAGGTATACCCCCATTCATACCGGACTGAACCACGATGATTAATTTTGGCGTAAATCATACAGGCGTTTTTGAATCATGAACAGCCTTTTTAAGGTTCTGGACCCAAAGGGTAACAAACGGAAACTTATATTTTATGTATGTATCTAATCGGCCCCATTAAATTCATTAGTCTTTGTAAATACTAGAAAAATTTCACCACAATATCTCAGATATTAAATAAACCATATAAATAATGAATAATATACCCGTATTACCTTGTGATGCGAAGGACTCTGATGTAGGACGAAAACATGTCTCATTAAATATGAAGTATCTTAGGTTCCATACAAACAAAAAATATGGTTCTACAAAACTTAATTTTTTTGTATATAACCTTCAAAAAATGTTATGATGACAACGGCAATGAATTGACTCTGACATCAGTACGTGGCAGATTTACGTGACCGTCAAAATACTAAAAATAACAAAAAACAGAAACAAAAAATGACAGTAACAAAGCAAATACATAGTAGTAGTTTAGCTTAAGGCTTTTTTTCTATGATTTCTTTTCTTTTTTACTTTTCTATTTTCTTTTTTCTTTTACTTTTGATTCACTGTCTGATGTTTGTCGTCGCCTTCTTTTACTAACAACTTAATTAGCCAAAGGCGCTGCTAACTTAATACAATAATAAAGAAACGAAAGCACGACTTTTCCAACACTCTACAAAATGGACTGCACTTGAAGAACTACGACGCTTGTTGTTCGTTGGTGAGCATGACGTGTTTGAAATTTTTCCAACTTTTTCGAACTTAAACTTTATTGGGTTATAATAAAAATGGCGTCAAAATAAATGACAATAACGACGACAAGGAGAATGTGAGAAAAGGAAGTTACAATAAGAACGAAGATAATTACAAAGAATGGGACATTATTGATAAGTAAGTGAGCAGAAAAGCAAAGAAAATACAGTTGAACCTCGACTAACGGGATCTCTAACAACCGGCGACATTTGTTAACCACTGGGATGTTGAGTGGTTGATTCTATTCTTTCGATTAATCGTTATTTTTCTTTATTATCCGTGATTTCATACATTTTTGGGTTCCGGACCCAAAGGAACCCTATTGCAGAGACTTCGTTGTCTGTCCGTCCGTCCTCTTATCTATTGAACCATAATAGCTAGAGAGTTGAAATTTTCACAGAATGTGTAGTTCTAACCAGGCAATAAAAACAAATACTAATAGATTAAATATAATTAAAAAATTCAAGGGGTCCCATATAAGAAACATTTTGGTTTGTATGGCAGCTATAGGATCCAGTAACCCCATGATCACATTTATAGTGTTGAAACTTCAGTTTGTTCCGACCACTAGGGAGGATACCTCCTATACAAACACCCATTAAAATTCAGGTTCTTATTAGAAAAGCTTTTTTGTTTTTTGCAGCATTGAACTGAAATTTAGATACTATTAGTTTTTAACACAGACGCTGTAAATTTGTTGGAGTCAGCCAAATCGGTCAACCTGGGGGGTACGGAACTCTTCGTGTGCGAACCTGTATGTTTAATAATATAATATCCTCAGTTCTGAATAGCATAGATAATCGAGATTCAACTGTACTACAATGCAATATTAGCCAAGAGTTAATGTCGGAAGAATGTATCAAAGCAAAGTTGACGACAACATGAAATCCAACACAAGACGACAACAACAATAATCACTATAGTGTAGTCCCTGAAGGCAGAGTTCTGTTACCGAGCATTATTGCCTTGCCGGCTGGACAAAACTAAAATGACTCATGGATCCCCTCTATTCTGCTGTCGTTGCCTACCTTTATTTATATCTTCTTCCATTTTTACCTTTATGCTCTGAGGTTTGCCCTTTTGTTGTGTAATAAAATGTCAAAATCGTCTGGACGGCGCCATGAAAGCCATTATGGCTTGGGAGGAGGGAAGTAGGAGAGAAAGAAAGTAAACCGTGGCTAACTTTTTTTTGGGTAGGTGGGTGTCAGTCAGACGACTTTTGTGGTTGCCTTTTGTTTTGTATTTTTGTTGTCTTGTGTATTATGCCAGCGCGTCATCGTATTAAATTAATTTCTTGTTTAGCTGTTCTTTTTTGTATTTTCTTGTTTATCATTATTTCTTTTTTAAATGTTTTACTGCAATTAAAAAAAAAGTAGCGAGAACATCGGTGCCGGTAATCGGATATTATTGCACAGAGCTCGGTTAAGTGAGTTTTAGGTAGTTAACTATATAGTCAGTACAACTGATATTAGCCATAATAAATGACGATAGAAAGTGAAAAAGATACAGTGAATTTCGTTTGTGCAAACTTTTTTTTCTTTACCTCCGCGTTCGGGGATTTCTTTTCTGCGGCTTTGGTCAAATGTAATTAAAGTCGAGCGTGGACTTACTCCTCGCAGATTATGGTCAAGTGAATAGAATGTGAATTTGAAATAGGGAGAAAAGTAAAAAAGGATATGAAGTTGTGGTGGTGGTGTTAGTAATGAAAAAAAAAAAAAAAAAATATGGCATTCAAACTTTGAAAAAGGAATAAATGCAGACACAGCGACAAGTTGGCAGAAATGCAATTGATAGCAAAGATAATATAAAAGAAAGTACATAACAACATTATAGTTTCGTAATTTCATTTTGTTTGCGGCTAATAGACGCACAATATTATTGTCCCTTAGTTCATTTCATGCAATAAAATTGATTGCTTGTCAAATTTAATTTTTTATTGAACAATGTGAAAATAGTTTCCAATGTCAAGACAATGTTGTGCAATAAGGCAACATTTGTTGCTCAAACTTTGAAAAGAGTCGTCTGCCAAACCAGCAAAAACTGTTGAGTAAATTCATGTTGGAATTTATCAATGTGTTCCATTCAATTCTTATTCAATAGGACTGTAAAAATAATGACTACAGCAACCGTGTACCGGTATCTCGTACAATAATATTTCAAGTCTTTGCCGGGTGTGCACAAATATTGTAAATGGTACATTTATTAAAATCTCATCGATAACCGATTAACTTATTGTACCTATAAATATTTTGTATTTTATTTTATTCAATATACTTTCCCATTAATGTTGCACGTTAACTAGTCGCTGTAACTACATTCTATTAAAGAAGTTTCTAAACCTTTTTTTTTCCTCAAATACTCATTATGGCGATTTTTTGTTTCGCCATACAACCCAACTTAACTTAAAATGTGGGGAAAAACAAACATAGTATTTGACACTGAAGAGTATTGTGACACGAATTGACCATTTAGAGAGGGTGGAGTTGTCATTCTAATCAATATGCTAGTCACGCACAGGAAGAACTAGTCTACATTTGACTAAAGCAAATAAAACTAAATACAATAAAGTCAACGGGGGAGATTTACATTTTCATATTCCATATTAATTACCACATTGTATCGTTGACAATCGCTTTGATGAGCAAACCCGAGAAGCTAACAATAACAAAAACCACCACCGAAACAAGTTATATAGTAGTAACTAACTACAATAATATAGTTAAGCAGGAAGTTTTATGCCATAATAAACTACGTATAAAATGGGGAAACCCAATCCATTTTTATACTCTTCACGGAAGTGAATAGTATTATAGGTTTGTCATGAAGTTTGTAACAGGCACAAGGAGACAAAAAAAAAAAAACACATAAAGTATATATATTCTTGATTAGCTCGATTAGGCGAATTGATTAAGCCATGTCCGTCTGTCCGTCTGTCCGTCTATGTTGTATGCAAACTAATCCCTCAGTTTTTGAGCTAGAGAGCAGCAAATTTGCACGAACCTTTCTTTTTACCATACGCAGTACATTTGTCGAAATCACCCGAATCGGACCACTAGGGGGAATACCACCTTCCATACAAACCACCCATTTGAATACTACAATGAAACTTTCACTGCGTCCCGTGAGGAGTATTTCATCTTCGGCATAGTCGAAGAGAACCTTCTTTCTAGTTTTTTCTTCATTTTGCTTTAAATATTCTGCACCCTTAACTTCCACTAGAAACAATAAGAACAACAACAATGACCAACACTACAACATTCCTTGCCTCACAATCGCCACCCAATGTGCAAAAATTGCGTTCTTTGGACACACACACACACCCAACAATAATAATAAAATTTTAGTTCCAAGACCGAACAATGAAGAAGAAAAGAAAAAAAAAAAAATCAATAAATTTGTATTAATTACAAATTGCTAAAAGAGTGGTTTTTCTTTATATTGCCCCCTAATGTATGCAATAAAATAATAGTGTTGAATAAACGTTACAGCTATGGGTCACGAACACAAAAAGATGGGTTGACCAAAAGCGTCTTAGAAACTAGAAACAATTTCTTTAAAAAAAAAAAAGAAAGAAATACATAATTTAAACAAATTAAATTCTGAGGTTTTTCAATAAATTTAAGAAAATTTTAAAGGAAGGCATAGAATGTAAAATGGCTTAGATTTTATACTTTGGTGGTAAAGATAAATGTTGTTTTAAGTATAATGTCAAGAGCAGAAAGGCTATAAAATAAAAAGGAGGTACATAAGGAGATAGAGAAATGCAACTAAAAGTAGTAGGCAAATATTACAAGCAAAAATATGACGACGAGAGTAAAATCCTACAACAAATAGAAGATAGAAGGACAACAGAACATATAATAATGAATATAAAATTTAAAAATATTTTCATTCTCTTTTGGTTTCATATTTATCTTTGCTATAAGTAACAACGAGAGAAGAAGCATCTGCGGCAATTTTGCGAATATTGCATACTTTTGCGCGTTGTTAAAATGTCACTGACATTTTTAACATTGTTGCTGTTCTTACATTAGTTTTAGTGCATCTACTCTCCATTCTCCATTGTAAATTCTCCATTCTCATGTCCCCAGTGGATTTTGTAACTCTGCTTTGTCATTGTTATTATTGTCGTTTCTGTTGCTGTTGGTGTGTTGGTGTTGGTGGTGCTTGTTTGTCGTTTGTTACAATTTCCTCTTTGATGCGTCACTTAGCGCTATTTTGTTGTTGTTAGTCAGGAACAGAAACTGCACATGAAGGCAAAATGGTTGCACAACAACAGCAACACAGAAACAATCACAACAACAACAACAACACTATCATCCGTTGTTGCTTACGTACGTGTATGTTTACGTCCGTTGTGACTCCTCCGACAACAGCAAAATAGCAAAGTAAAACGTCAGCAACATGCTTTTGGAGCAACAACAATGAACATAATTATGTTGCCATTCATGGCATGTAAAGGAGGAAAGGAGGCATGTTGCAGTAAAAGCCATGATATGTTCTTGTTGAATGAATATTGTTGATCTTGTTTGTAGTTGTCATTTCGCTTTTGGCATTGTTGTGACAGTTTAATGTTGCAACTACTGCTGGTGCTGCTACAGCTGATTCTCTTTTGTCTTTATTGTTGCCATTATTTTCTGTTTATTAAAAAAAAAAAAACAACAAAAGAAAATTTTATAATTTACTTTTAACTGCCATTATTTAATAAAACCATAATTTTTTGTTTAAAAGAATTTAAAAATGGGATTTCGGTCAATCTGAAGTGCATAATAATACAGTCAAACTTTCAAAACTCGAACCAAATTCGGTTTCAGTTGCACTTAGATCAAGAATTGTATAGAATTCTTCTTTCATAACTCGAATCTATATAATTGGAACAGAAGAACAGCATCATGCAAATTCAGTCAAACTATAAAAGTTTAATCCTGATGATTATTTAGAGGTTAACAAAATTCTTTCATAACTCGAATCTATATAATTGGAACAGAAGAACAGCATCATGCAAATTCAGTCAAACTATCAAAGTTTATTCCTGATGATTATTTAGAGGTTAACAAAATGAGGCGTGCAGAGCAGGATTTTTCTAGATGAAAATCAGCCTTTTAAAGTACCATGGAATGTAATGATGATGGAGGTTATTATTTTACAAACTACAAAATGTTATGCAGAGGTTGCCCAAACAATTTTAAATCTATCTTTACGAACAAATAGTAAACAATGTAAAATATTTAACAAATTAAAATCTCATTTAAAAATTCTAATTATCTACGCCAAATTTTCTGGTTTTAAAGAATAATTCTACAATGTGAAAAGTATATAAGTCGAACTTTTTATTGTATTGTATGTATTATTATTTCGCTCATTCTTGATTTCATCCCTTCATAGAGTCCTCACTCTCACACTCATAAAATATTCCCATGCTGTTGCTAACTCAAAATTACATTGCAAGTGTAAAAATGATGAGTTCAATGAGCCGCAAATATTTTGTGTGGTGTGAAACTCCTCATAGAGATGCGTAATAAATATGTCAGGACATATTTTCATTTAAATCCTTTACAAAGCACACAATGAGACTGAATGGTCTAACTCATTCCAATAAACAATTTTACAACAATGCAATCTAATCCCACAAGAATGTGCTTTACATACGAGTACATTGAGAGAGAGAGAAAGAGAGAGAGAGAGAAAAATGATGGGGAAAAGTTTGTAGGATTTGAAATTTTCTGATGAGATATTGGTTGTATTGGTTTGGTATATGGTCAACGGACGGATTGTTGTTAAATAGAACTTCATGTTCGAGAGCAACCGCAATGTAATTCTGAGGTCATAATATCGTATTGTTGTATGTATGTGATAAAAGGACATGCAAAGGACAAAGGACCAACCAACCATGCACAATGCACATGAGTTCAACATATAGACAACCTGCAATCGCATGTTGTGTAGGTAGCTCTCTACCCTTCCGATTTACGAGTACCGCATATATTATAATACAATTGTCAAGCTCATAAATTGAACGTTTTATTTAAGTGTTTCCGCGTTTGTTCTCTAGAGTGCATCTGATGTCCCAGATCCCTGACTAACCAATTTCAACACATTCTCATTGTTTGCACAAACGAACAACACCAACAGTGATAACCCTCCCAGTTGACCGCAGTTGTCGCTATATTCTGCATCCTTTTTGTACCATTAAAAAGCAAATGCATGAACAAATGAATAAGCGAACGAATGAATTGCAATCAGTGACCAAACATAGAGCGAGCTCTCTCAGTTCACACCGCAAAACTCGTCCTGCATTTTCCTTTTTGTATCTGAGGTCAAAGGATATTTGGTATTTTTGTTGTTCTCCTCATTGCAAAGTATTTCCAAAAAACTACCATAGTTGGTTGGGTGTGTCGGAGAGTAAATTTTTAATAAAGTTAGCTTCATTTCGCACACATGAAATACTATTTTAAATAGTTTTCTTTTTTTTTTTGTTTTGTATATAAAGAATAGAGCAAATATCATTTTATCATGCTTACGCAATATTAAACAATTTTATAACAAAAATAATTGAAATAGCTTAATAATTTATAAAATAATTCACAAAAATATAAAATATTGAAAAAACCAATAAGAAAATATTTTAAAAAGTATTTTGATGACATTGCAGATGATTTCATTTAGTTTGTGAATTAAAAGAGGGTCTCAGTATTAATGAAAACTATGCAATCTCTTTCTATTTAAAACAGTAAATATTAAGTTATGTGAACCAGATTTTAGTACAACAAACATGTTATTTCTTTTCTGGAAACAATTCCATTCTTTATTGTATTTTAAACATCCTGTTGGTGCTTAGAATTCAAAAAGAGTAAGTAGAACAACACATTTTAGAGCATAAAAAGTTAACCATTCTTTAGAAAACAAGAAATAACATTTTTATGAAAATGCGTTTGGGATTATGGATTGGAACATCATCAATGTGTCCTCAAAGTGATCTTCTCCAAATTGTATTAAAACACTTTCTAAGAGCTCCACATAGGTTTCAGCATTCATTCATACTATAAGGGACCAAACCATAAGGGACTCACCGTGGTAGTTGCTCGATACTTTGACTTTCTTAGGATATCATATATCGCGATAATAATTTAGGTAGCCATCTGACCCATCCAAACTAAAACTTTTCTTATCGCTAAATATGACACGTGGAATTCCATGTCCCAAAATTTGTGCCTCTCGCCATACTGAACGCATGCTGTTTTATGTCTAGAAGTTTTAAGAAGTTTCTTTTTCATATGAACTGTTTTCCAAACTTTGGAATATTTCTTTTACTCGTCGGGGGGTTATCGGGAGAGACAAATTATGGCGAATTTGTGATTCGCTAATGTTTTCGTTGACTGCAAGAAAAATAATTCTTCTGATGTCTCGCAAGTCCTCTAATGATGGGTGACCAGAACGGGGCTTTTTTCCATTAGTTTCTGGGTCATTCAGGAATTTTTAGACTATGCATTTATTTATGCTAAGATTGTCCGTAATCCTACGTGTACACATGCTCATTTCACGCAGTGCCACCATTTTTCCATGCTCTTAGCACTTAAATGGATAAAGAAAGTTCAATATTTTTTAAAAAACAAAAATGATTAGAAGTTATAATTAATTTAATTTTAAAACTCATTATTTTATTAAGTTTCTTGATAAATTTTAGTTCGGTAAATTAAAAGAAACTAATCTGTTCTATTTACCTACATATTCCGTTCACAAAACATAAACATAACACGACAGCCGACAGCCTGGCGATAGTTTTGCAAAATCCTTTGCTCATCGCGAGATCAGATTGCGGAGGCCAAATGGGAGGAAAAAGTATAATAAATTCGCGCATCTTATTATCCAATAAATTGTGGAATATACTGCAAAAACACTTCATCATATTTATACTCTTTTGTTTTACGCAGAATAAAATTCTTAATTTGAATTTCCCGAATCGGAACATTAGGAGGGGCACCTCCCATGCAAAACACCCATTTGAAATCATGTCATTAGAAAAACCTCTTTTGATTTTTGTCCTATCGAACTGAAACTTGGACACTATTAGTTTCCAAGAAAGGTGCAACACATTTGTCGGAACCAGCGGACTACTAGGGGGGGTACCTCCCATACAAACAAACCACCCATTTTAATACTACAATGAAACATTCACTGCGTTCCGTGAAGAGTATTTCATCTTCGGCAAGATAATGTTCTTTCTTGTTTTTTGTTTGTAAAAACTCAGTAACCATGAAAACGAATTATCTATTAATCTTGACGACAGCAATGATACTGATACATTCAGCTAAACTGGTAACATATCCTTGACTTACCAAATAAATTCAGTTATTTGCTTATTGTTATGATATCTAATGTGTGAGTTTATAATAAATAATTGGGTCTAACACATTTACAAATATGCAATTTAAACGCTTCTTTAGAGATCCCTTTTAATGTGATGTAATGAGATAAAAAGATATCACTTTGTGAAATAAACCGTTGAAATACATTTCAGATTTTATTCTTTCCAATGAAACTGGAATTTAAATGATTTCCTAAATCAGCAGTATAAAGTATCAACTCTATTGGCTCCGATACACATTTAACATATAAAATAAAAAATGGTAAACAAAAACTACCATTAATCACTTTCTTTTGACAAAAACCTAATTCCAACAACCAGAAATGACGACGCGCGTCAACACATTTTGAACATTTTGCGCATTAATTTGACAAAATGTTTGACAACATTTACGTAAATTGTTTCACATCAACTTCTTCCAACTCATTCTTCTCTCTTTTCATCAAGACGAAGTAATAGTACCAATAATCCCTCCCCCTCCGCCTCTGCTGTATTTCAATTTGTCATCACCATTTCCTGTTGTTGTCCATGAACAATGCTCCGTGTTCAAAACCAATATTGAAGCATATGTTCGATTTGTCCTGGAAAAGTGGTTTGTATAATGATATAGTGGTACATAGACAAATTGTATGAGAAGAAAGAGGTGTTTTCATTACAATGAAACATGAATATGCAGGCGAAAAAGAAAAACAATTGTTTTGAACATTTGTTTACTGTTGTTCCGTTCGTTATTCTGTGTTTTATGTTGAGTTCGAGTAAGTAACCCAAAACTTGAGCTAAGCACGTTTTTGGCTAAGTGACGACCGGAAATAAGAGAAAATGAGTTTTGGTGCTGATGACATATTCCAATTTGTTCGTTTCAAACTATGGAAAATATAGAACAAATATAATTTTGGTACAAATGTTTCCAAAGTTTCAAAATTACTGCGTCTGAAAGATTTCATTCCTGATTTTAGTCGTTATCTCTTTATATGGCCTCCGCATCTAATGCTCATTGCTCATTGCTTTGTTGTAGTTTCTGTTTTATTGTTTTGTTTAATAATAATTTCCATTTCAATAGCAAGGAAATTCATGTGTTAGTACAATGGTGTTTTTGCCTATAATGTGGTCTTGTCCCTCCTATAATTTGCATAACAAATAACCAAAGTATATAACAAATAGACCAGGACCAGGAATCAAAAAGCAAATAGCACAACATCAATAACAACAGCGGCAACAACTGATATTTAAGTTGACAACAATAGAAATGATAATAATAATGACATTGGTCTATAATTTGGTAGATTTGAATTACAAGTACATAATTTATAAAATAAACTGAGTGCGTAAATTGTTGAATATTTTATGACATCTAAGAATTTATCAATTCAATGCTAATGCGTTTATTTTGTTGTATAAATTGACTTTGTAATTTTCTTAAATGCTTCTCTATGTGTTATAACATTAATTCGAAATTAAATTTAAAAAGTCAGCTTCTTTTCCATGTCTTATCAATCATAAAGTTCAGTAAGTATAGTAGATGATATTTAATGCATTAGCCTTATTTTCCATGTGAATTTTCATATTCGTAAATTAACTACATTAATATTATAAGTATTTACGTAAATGTCATTTTTCTTACAACTGCATTACTAATGGCATTTCCAGTTCTCATCTTTCATCTCTTTAGGCTTTAAGTTGACCCTCAGATAGACAGACAGACTACTACCAAGTCCTAGAACAACAAACTGAAAGCAAAAAAGGAACGACAAAAGGCAATGCGCAACCATACCAAGCATATGCTGAAACTATCTCATTCTTCTTCGATTTACTACTGCTCTTTTATAATTTTTCATGCCTTCTTTCAATGATTTATCTTCAATTTGGCCGTGCGCCAAAAAAAAAAAAAAGTTACGATCTATTGAAAAGGAAACCAAGTAAACCCTGGGTAAAGGCAATGGGAATAAACGATGATGACGACGATACTCGCAAACAATAAAGATTAATGCAACGTTCCATTCCATTGTCTGTCATCAGGCATTTTGTCAGTATTTCAAGATTTTTCCCATTTCTGCAACAAAACAAAATTGTATAGAAATTTTAAAAAACAAAAAATTAACTAGAAATGTATTGCTTTTCACATTCTAGAAGAAGAATCTGCAATAAGTGAAGCTCAGCAAAGCAAATGTGGGAATTTCCTTTTTTCCATAATTTCCTCCGATAATCATAATTTCAATACTAGGAATTAATAATCTTTCGAATCAATATTTTGAGCTACATGCCCGCCCGCCCCATGAGTCTGCGTACCACAGATTATGAACCGCTGGTCTAAGCCAAAGGGACAGCAACAAAACTTTATTGCAATGTGTTGGCAATTTGTCATTTTTCATTTTATTTTTGTTCTAATTTTCTTCAACCCTCTTCTTCCTCATGGTCAACGCCATTGCCTTTTTCCGCTAACTAACTAACTAACTGCACTCAAACACAAAACAATGTTGCACTAAAAGCCGTTTTTCAATACTGTCATTTTTTTTTTCCTATTTCATTTTTGTTTATTTGCTTCGTTGCCGTTAACTACTGCCATTGAGCAAAACTGGATTCAAGCGCACTTTATTACGTTTCACAGCACTCCGCCTTTTTTTGTTGTCATCTTTACGGATGACACAACATTGGACTTAAATAAAATGTTTGCCAACACTTATCGCCTGAATTCTCTTAAATTGCTTAAGTTTTACTTACAATATTATTTTCAATTGCATTTTAAATGAAATCAACATTAAAAAAATAAAATTTAAATTTATTTTTGCCCATTTGTTGCTCTTTTCACATTTTTGATGCAATTTTTTTTTTTCATATTTTATGATATAAATTAAAATACAAATAAAAATGTCTTAATTAAAAATGTGCATTCGGTTTAATTGAATTGTCGAATTGTTGTCCTTTACCAGACTTGTCGATTCTGTTTTCGCATATATGTATGTGCAATGTACACCTACTTTTACATAACTGTATCTACGGTATGATTGCATTTGATTGTATGCGCGTTTAATTATTAAAGCATAAAATATATTTAATTAAATTTGTGCTCTGCTTTGTCTGTCGTAATGTTTGTAAAGCATAAAACCATGCTTCGGATAACCGTTCACTTAGTGGTTCATCTAATCAAGCTGAGATTTATCACAGAGGCTTCTAAGAACCAGTTGTTGCAATAAGAGGAAGATTCGCAATTATGGGATGATTTTTTATTTTTATTATCGAACTGAAATTTGCCCACTCCAAGAGCCTTAAAACAAATATTTCTCTCTCAGTGTTGAAATGCTGTACGTGTATTGGCTTTATATGTTCAAAAACGTTTTCTGGAGATGCGTGAAGAGTATGACAACTTCGGAATAGCCGAAGTTAACTTTCTTTTTTCTTGTTTTTCTATTCATTTATAGCATTTAGGTATATAACCTGTATTACATAATAAATATATTGTATAAATGCATAATTGAGAGAAAAAGGGACTGAGTACAATAACAAACAAATAATCCTCACTTAATTAGATTTTAATTAGTTTTGATTTTATGCGAAGTTATGATGAAAGTAATGGCGTTTTATGATGATGGTTGTGATAGTAGATAGATAAAAGTCGCCTTACATAATTATGTTTATTAATTGCCAGGATAATTACGTTTAAAAGCATGAAATTACTTTAGTTTGAGTTGAATTGGATTGAGTTGAAAGACAGGCAAAAAATTGTTTGTTGAAATAATTTTCTTTTTCTTTGTTTAATCAATTTTCTTTTTTTATTTTAATTAGGAAAAAAGAAGAAAATACTTGTAAAAATAACCTAATAATAATACCATAAAAATTGTCATTATTATTTCTTTTAAGCACCACGACCGATTGCATCTTTTGTGCAATTCTATGGTTTGTTTAATCAATAATGTAGGAGTTGTTAGTTTTACCATTGTACGAGGCTCTAAGTCGCTGATTCTATTTGAATTTATGCGAGTATATGAAAAGGGAAATGATCTTTCTTGAGATTGTTACCAGTCTGAACAATGGCTGGTTGTTAGTATATTGATATGGAAGTTTGTCAAAATACAATATGACAAAACAATATCATCGATATTCGAGTATTTTAAATTCAATAAAATTTTTTAGCAAATCTCAAATTAAAATTACAAATTGTTCAGAATAGTAGATTCCTTTTGTAGTACGCAACTAATTTTGGAAGTTTTTTTGTCAAGAGAAAACGTTTGCAAATTATAAAGTGTATATTTTGACTCTTCTTTAGAGTCGTTCGCCCTGGTTGTTCCACCGATTCCTCCTACTCCAAGCAGCTTAAATAAATTGACTAAAATCATTTTCATTTAAGCCATTGAATCAAGTTTTTGAACACGAACGAGGATCTCTTTACTTAAGAGCGCCTTGGGTGCCAAACGGCGTCTTTTCTTACTCAATTCCTAATCCTAAAATGTTAAATGGGAAAAACTTCAAATAGAGAAAAGAGCTGCAAAAAAAAAAAAAAAAAAAAATTTGAAAATCACACCAAATCAATACTATAAACAAATCAAGTAAATACTTTGTTTATGCATTTGTTGTATAACATTTAATGTAAACTACAAAAACCAAAACGAAAGCAAGAATGAAGAAAAAACTCAAAATGAAAAACAAAAATGGTTTAATATGGCAATCATGGGTTGGATGTGGATGTGGATGAAGATGTGGAAGGTACGAACGAGTACATTGAGTGAGGTGCTTTATATGAATACAACAAGTTCAAATGACTTAAATATTTACTCAAGGGAAGCTTTGAATGAAGTTATTTATTTTAAGCTTAGTCAGCAGCAGCATATAATTGAAATGGCAGAAGACAGAACAATGAAACTAAGTACAAGGAAAAAAGTAAAGAACTAGTATACTGCGGGTTTAAAAGATACAACAGAATTGAAAGAACCATTTTTTGTGGTCCCTTTTTTTCTTTTTCTAAGCGTAAACAAAAAGGAACCAAATTTTACACAACACATGTTGCCACAGCGCGACCAAAGAGAATACAAAACAGTAAGGTAAGAAAGTAGCAACAGAGACACACAAATAAATTTGAAATTGTAGAAAAGTATAAAAGAAAGAGAAAAAGAAGACTCTAATTAGTTATGCAACAAAACAGAAAAGAACAAAAAAGGAAAAAGGAAACGGAAGTTCAAAGAAGCAGAGGAAGACGAAAGGAAGTAAGCTCTTGGTGAAGTTTATTATTATTTGTTTTAAGCCATGTGTGTGCTGTGCTTGCGAGTGTGCACGTGTGTAAATAGAAATAATATGTTGCATACTTTCTTGATGACGCACCACACAAGCAACAATGAAAGAATGACTGACATCGACAATTTGCCGCTGTTTTGAACTTTATCAAGCATTTTTAATTTTAAACAATGTTGGCAACGTTTCGTTGTTGCCTTTGTTGCCTACTTTTTACATTTAGTTATTGCTCCTTCTTTATTCTCATTTCATTTCGCAACATTGCCTACTTATATTCGCTTAATGAAGGAAACAAGGACTTGAAAGCAATAGCAGCTTAAAATGGTGTGTAAATAACACAAAAAAAAAAACAGGGGAGACGACAACGACTACTAGGACTAGAGGCTCTTAGAAAATGGCGTAATTTTTTATTTTAGAATCTTTCATTATATACTTATGTATATCTATTGTATGTTTGTACAATAGCAAAATAGAAGAAGATGACGAGCAAAAACTCTGAAGAATATAAAGTGGCAACAAAAAAAGACAAAAAATGACGTTAATTTCGCATAAAGTGTTGTAAAATAAAAGTAAATATGCTTGAAAGGAAAAAGATGAAGAGAAAATAATACTATAACAAAAATGTTAAAGATCATGAAGGAAGGAAAGGATTCGTGAAACGTGCTTGGGAGAATTTCATTAAATATATTTTTTGGTCTAAAAGATTGAACTTTGTAGAATTTTCTTTACAATATACGTACATACCATAAAAAAGGTGGAAAAGGATATTCGTGACCTTTCCTGCAATTACGCAACTAAATACATTTAATATTAGCAAATAGAAAGATGTAGTAGTCTTTCAAGAATAATTTAAAGAGCTCTTCCTCCATTGAGTATTTGGTTTAACTTATAATATTATTACATAGGAGTATGTTAATATACCAATTTACCAATTAAAATTGAAGTGCATCTTACGGCTTAAGGTTTCTTTTTTTATGTCTTACATTAAATCAATTGGAAATTTCATTGATTAAATTGAAATAGCATTCATATTTTTTAAACATTTCACACCTATTGCTACACTTGGATAAGTTACCAACTGTGTCAATAAAGTTTGGTTTGAAAGCCTAGAAGATGGGCCGACCGATCGCAACTGCAATCAAATGTCAACTTGTGACAGTGAAATAATTAAAAAAAAAAATAAAAAGGAATTTCCAATCTTTTCAGTATTCAGTATAGAGCAGGTAGATAGTCAAGCAAGTTCGATTATATCGACTTTTATATTTTATTTTTATCAGAAAGTTGAGTTGACTTGCGTCTGATCTTGCCAGCGTTCATTTCGCCTGTGGAGTGACAACATGACTTGAATATCCTTTTATAGTAAAAAAAAAAAAAAAAAAATAAGAGCCGAGAAACGTTTTGCTAAATAGAACACACAAAATTGATCAGGTTGTTTGAAACTTTCACATTTTCTCAATTTTCTACTATTTAACCAAAAATGGCCTAAACAAAATGATGCATTAAAGTTAGCTTAGAAAGTTTTTTGATTTATGTGAAATACTATATTAAAAATTGTGTGAACAACATTTACTTTTTGATGATGTTACTGAATCTCATAGTTTTTCTAGCTGATTATGAATTTTTTGTATTTCTAGATCCTTTCATATAACCTTGTGTAGTTTCATTTGTGTAAAGATAATGTCACAGTTTAAAAACCGCTTCTTAATACTTTATTATTCTACAATCCCTTCTTACCTACGTTAACACAGTTTATTGACTTCTATGCTAATTTCGCAAAACCAAGTAAAACACACCAATTGCTGCAATACTTGATTGCATGTTGTGATATATCACACAAAAAAAAAAAAAAAAGGAAAAACAAAATTAAAATGGTAAAAAAAACCCCTAAAAGAAATCAATAGTGCAGTAGCCTCTTCAACATAAAAGTCAATGTACACACAACATTAAACATGTATATATATACACCATGGTATAGTTGCCTATCTAAATGGCGAATTATATATGTATGCACATAAGTATCTATGTATGTATGTAGTGTTTTCGTATATGCAACATTCTGCGGCATTACCAAGGTGATAAAGTTTATATAGCTAAAGCACCACAATTCCCTCTATGTTCTCTCGAACACTTAACGTCACGAACAACCAAAATAAACATACAAACTAACTGACAAACAAACAAAACACACTACATTACCACGTCACATCAAGTCACGTCATTGCACCATTTGCAGCAAAATTTTTGCCTTCATGTAGTTTTGTTACTGTTCGTCGTACTTACCACTAAGAAGTGTTGTCAAGTATATAATATACAACCGTATATATGTGTGTACATATGTAGTATATAGAGTATAGTATCTAGATGTTGGTAAGTAAGTAAGTATTTATATAAAACTAAACACACAAAAAAATTACCAATGCAACATTATTTTGCAATGCATTGCAACTTTGTATATATGTATGTACAAAAGTAGAAGAGAAGTGGGTGATTTTTTGTTGTTACTATAGCTGCCATCATTTGGGGCCAAGGAATTACGCTTCATTGGATTTGATGTTGGTTTACTTACTGTCTGCTGCCTCACTTGAGCAACTGACTCTGACTGTCTGATACATGAAGAAAGGACGGTTGGTTGGTTGGTTGGTTAGTTGCTTGTAGAGAATCGACTGCTGCTGCTTTGTTATATATTTTGTTATTGCCTCACGTGCTATTGGTGGAGTAGTAGCCGGCTTTATATTTTTATTTCCAGGAAAGTGTTTTATACAAGTATAAATTTCAAATGAAAGAAAAAAAAAAAAAATCGAATTGCATAAAGCAATTTGTGTCGCTTGGGTAATAATGCATAAGAAAAAAAACTTAGTTTTATTTTAGTTTTCATGAAGAAATAAAACTTTTTAAAGCGACATCAAAATATGCGTCTTTGTTTCTAAAAGGCTGTCGCAGAAAATTACAATAAATTATAAAAAGAAAGAATAACAGCCAAAGGCTTTGAAACCTCAACTTTTCGTTTCCTACACTCACTCACTCACTCACTCACTAACTAACTAACCCTCTTCTGTATCACCATTTTTGCTTCTCAAATATGTTTTTTATGGTCTCATTTTTTCAACACTTTTTTTAAGTTTCTCAACCTACCTACCTACATATATCAAGGAGGCACAACTTGAGGCAAGTAGCATGTTGTATATACATTCAAACTACATAATTGTGTGTTTTTGCAATGCGAAAAACTTTGTTAAAGTTTTATTATCAGCAAAACGTCCATCATCATGCGCGCTGTCGCCGCCATCCTCATCCACGTTGAAATGTCTGAAGTTGTGGTGTTGCCTACTTTTTGGCGAAAAAAATACATACAACTTAAAATAAAGAAAAATTGTAAGATAAAAAGAAAGGCTTAGACATTGTGACAGCTGTCTTGATTCTATTTTGGCTAGCAGTATGTAGCCATTTTTTGTAACACAGCGCACGTCATTGTCCTCATCTTATAGTACTTGAAAATTGTTGTTGTTGTCTGATGAGTATGGTAGTAAAAAGAAAAGCAGCATTAACACAACAGCTGCCAACTACTTAAGCTCAGGATCTGCTTAAGGCTCGTCACTCTATAGATGACAAGTTTTGTCTCTGCGGAATAATAGTAACTGAATTCAGATTAGTTTGAGTTTATGCAAGAAAATCTTAAAGAAGCCTAGCCTTACCTAGCTTCTATTGTATAAAAAATTTAAAACATTTAGCTGCTCCAAAGTGTGAGTCTTAGAGATTTTTACAGGATTAAGATATTCGAAGTTTCTTCTGGACGATTTTAATCAAAAAAAAAAAAGAACTAAGTTGGGAACTTAAAAAAAAACTGCACCAATAATTCATCATATGACATAATTTTTGTACGATTATACCTAACATATTAATAAAGCGATTGCACTTGACATGGCTATTTTGGTATTGCCAGTTTAAGTGTGAGTAGTCACTATAAACTATGGAGTAGCATTTAATTTGAAATTGGTTCTACCTCGGCTTTAGAATCTTTAAGTGGATATAGATATGTAAAAATTCTCTCCTCATACAAATCCAATATAAGATCCTTGAATGAAATCTCCTTCACCTTGATAATTCAACACGGACACCTTGATAACAAACAACGACCTTTTCAATTCGATTACAGTACTTTACTATTTTTCTATTATTTTTATCTCACTTTTATTATTTTGCATTTACTAATTTTTATTTACAATTCTATTTCTTTTCAGGTAAGTTAGAACAAAATATCTTCTTCGTCAATAAAACTCTTGTTATTGAAAGCCAAATCTTCATGCACACAATGTTTTTGTAAGTATGTATCCTTCGAGAAGAAATTTACTAAAAAACATCTTGGCAAAGTCTAACAACCCTTTGTTGTTTGTTTGATTGCTTACCATGTTGTGTTATTTACCTTGTGCCAAGTGCTCAATGAACTGGAACTGAAAATTTGTCTAAACTCTTGATGACAACAAAACAAGCAAAAAAAAAAAAACAAAAAGTGAGAAAAGACACAAAAAAAGGGCAATGAATACTCAATAGCAACTAAAAAGTAATAAAGAACGACAAGTTCCTCTTCTCTTTTTCTTTCTCATTCTCCCGCTTTACTTAAGAAGATAAATGTTGCAAAAAGGCAAACGTGTGAATCATCATCATCAACATCAAAACCAACTTCCTTCATCTCTATCTCTCAGACTACTAAGCCAATCAAAAAAATGTTGCCAAAAAAAAAGAAAAACAAAGTAAAAACTGCTAAATCTTTTTCTGCAAATAGCACAAAATCCAACGAAGAAAAACACTCAATCCTTGCACCACTCAGCCAGCAGTAAATAACAACAACAAAACTCAAAAAAGTAAACAACTCAAAAATGTTGCATGCAACACAATTTTCTCATTTCCTTTTTTATTTGGCAAAATACAAGCAGCAACAGACGACTTAAGTCGTCCTTTTACCATGGTCTAACCATTTTTGTTTCTCGCCAACTCTCAACTCAAAAATGTCTGCAATTTTTCCACAGTTTCCATCTTTTAGCTTTTAATTTTTTGCTTTTAATCTTTTCGTCGTTTATTTTTTTCTTGGCTGGTGGCAGACTTATGAAGCCAATCAATGTACCGTCTCATTCTTAGAATTCTGAGTTAAATTTCTCTTTAAAGTTTGTTATTTTGTATATGACAGAAGTACTCGTACTCGTATGTACTTAATGATGTTCAATTAGAAAAAGTGACGACTTTTTCTTTTTTTTTTTTGGAATGAAAGTAAATATTTATTAAAATGCATGACAGGATCAGTTATTTTGGACTCAATGTATGATAAAATGGGGCTCGGAGATCTATTAGTATGGGTTCGCCGTCCCTTGCTTAAGAGATTATTGGGGGCAAAAAGAAAAGTTTAAATTTAAATTGTTGAAGAACCGCTGGTATACAAAAGATGTGAACTATTGGACTTCACACAGGGTTTAACATGACTAGGAAAGACAACTCAAATTTCTGTCACAGTAGAAAAAGCAACAACTCAACACTTATGTATACGTAACTACTTACACAACACCAAAGGAGGAAACGATATGGAAAGAAACTTACCAACAAACGAAGCAATTACGAAATGAACAGAACAAAAGCAACAAAACTTGCATTTCCAATGGGTGTTCTCACATGTTGGCGACGTTTTCCTTTTTCGCCTTCATTTTGTTGTCGTTGCAGACGACAACGTTGTCTGGCAGCCAAGAAGTATGCAACAACACAAAAGACACTTATTGAAAGGAAAAAAAAAAAAAAAAAACAACAAAATGAAAGCATAAAAATCCATTACAATAATATTTTCTTTTCATATGTTCTCGTTCTGAGTTGCAACTTTGAACATTCGATTGTTGGTCGTCACTTGGATTGCAATCGTCAGTCAGTAATAAACGCTCGCAAAAGAGAATTTTCACAGTAACAATCCTTAAAAAAAAGTTGTGCTATTAATTCGTGAGTGTGGAATTAAAAAGAAAAATTTATATTTTTATTAATTAAAAGCAATTAAAAGTAAAGAAAAATACTTAATTGAGTGTTATTAGTAGAACATCTATCGCATTGCCTTTTGCTAAACGCGACACACCACCAACACACTGCTACTTGGCTGGTAGATCTCCTTCATCATCTGATACAGTAACGTCTGCGGTGCACTTTCTTTTCCTTCTGTTGAAGTGAAAAGCTAGAAAAGCGTTAAGAAAATGGTTGCCATTAATTTAAATTGTAAGTTTCTTTCCATCTATAAAATTTTTCCTTTTTCTAGTTGGAAATGATGAGGTGGTTTTTCTTTTAATTATTATGTGTTTTGAAGGGTCTCGTTTAAGTGCGTAATAATGGAGAAGTTGAAGTTCTTTTTCAACTTGATTAAGGAGGAGTTAGTTATGTAATGTGTTCACTTATAAATTCTGGATTAATTAATTGAATTATGGAATTTCACCTAAGTTGTATTTAGGATTGGTCTATCTATATTTATCATAGTTAGAATCTCAATTTTCTATTAAATTTCTTAAGTAAAGTTTGAAGTTAATTAAGAAAGTAAATAAAAATTTGTTAGGGATAATAGATAAAAATAGCATATATTATTGAAAATGAGATTTATTATATTGTTAAATATCAAATATTGTCATTGTCTGCTTAAACTGTGTCTTACAATGAAGTATTTTACAATTTAATCTAATATTAGAAAAGTCTTCATTCTCTTAAATGTTATATTTCTGTGTTTTACCAAAATCCTTAAACTGAGTAATGTATACTCGTATAATATGATAATAACAGGCGTGACGATGTGAATTGATTGAGTCTAGTTCATTCTGTATTCATGTATATATAAACTAAACTATTGAACTGATACTTGATATAGACACGTCTTATGAGCGATCACTTACAGATTATGACACATTACAACCAAAGTTCTTCAAATACTGGACACGAAATTCACATTTAAAGTAGCTTAGTACATTGAAAATCACCACCACATTTATATAGAGTATACTATGTAAGCCTTGTAAAACAAATAAATTGCCTTTTTTCAGGACCATATGTTCCCGAACCACAAACGCCCACTTTGAGCTGTAAAAAAATTGTAGTGTCCCCTTTACTTGCCATGGCTTCCAGCTCTTAGATTATTAAGTATGATAATTTAATTATGAGATTTAATAATTTAGTAAATTTAACAAAATTATAGATCGAATTTATGTGGTCCATTGTATCCTACAAGCAGGAGCTGCGCTGTTCTAAAGCCGTTGCAGAATGGGCATGTTCTGTCTTGGTTTTTACTCACTAGTCACTCTGTCTGAAGATGAACTTTATTTTGTTTCTCCTATACTTACCTGCCTCAATACAATTTTTTGTAACTCATAACTACTTAAACCAGACTCTAGACACTACTCTAGACACATATTCTCACACACTCTTACACAGCGAGGTGACACATATATCATCATTAGAAGTTGCCAGACATTTACAGAACTTCAATTTTTAAGCAACTCTAACGAATAACACTAATGACACCCTGTGGGACACCAAACACAGTGTTGTGTCTCCATGCCACTGTATTAAATACAACCATGTCATGATGATGACTATGATGTACACACACAAACATCATCATCATCATCTACACTCATCTCAACACATCTCCTTAATGCAGTACAAAAGTATGCAATGACAAAACCAGTACAACATGAAGAGAGAGAAGCGTAACAGTAAATGAATGAAGCCAAAGTTTGATAAAAAATTGTCGAAAACTTTGCTGTCTAAAACTTTGCTGTCGAAACTTTTCCAACTTAAAAAAAAAATATATATCAAAACCAACGAGAATACACATGAATATAATAACGACGCGTAATTTGGCAAAGCATGCTTTATTTAAAATTCACACACACGTTTATACTAAAGAAGAAAAAAAGAATAGGATGGGGGAAAAGGAAAGACAAATACATTGAGTAAAGTGACATTTCGTAATTTAATTTACGCTCTGAACAATTTTCCAAAAATGATTTTATAATTGACATAACGTTGCACTCAACTCAACTCACTTTCACACACATACACACACACACACATACACTCACGTTCATTCACTTATTGACTAAGGATGGAATAGTGATGTGAAGTGAAGTGGTTCTATTTCTATTTGAGTATCTGTGTGTTGTGTGCTTAATGGCCGTGGCTTGTCATTGTGGAGTGGGTTGCAAAATATTATTGCATACTTTTGTGCTTACTTACGCTAAAGCAAATACACACATACGGTTGTGTTTGCATGTGGAATCCCTTTGCTTTTGTTGTCCTTGTTGTTTGTAAGTTGAAAATTTATTGTCACTCGATGGCTACAATTTCCCCCCAGACAACCACCTTATACACATGTATCTATCTATGCATGCATTTGTGTATGTCGACCTTTATTTGTCGCCATTTATGATGACTCAATGGGGAATTGTGGCTCTGACAAAGTACTATCTAGTAGAGAACATAAGAATATCTTTGGGTATGCAAGATACGCACAACATACTATATATGTACGTACTAACAAACATCATATGATTGTGTTAGCATTTTGAAACTTGTATCTTTATAAGATTTTTCAAACTTTTTGTCATATGTGTATGTTGGTTGTAATGCCATAAAGTACACAAAAAACTCTACCAAAATAAGAGAAAACTGTACTTAATTTAATTAAATGCACAACATTATCGCCGATAACAGTTTAGTCACAATTTTTAAGTCAAAGCAACCGATGATGGTTGGTTTTGGGTTCTGTTTTCTGGCTTAGAAAAAAATATGAATTTCATTATTGCACAATTTTGGGATGAAAATGAATTTAGTTAATTATTTATTTGTTTTCTCTCTACATTAAGATATAATTAATTCTAGCACTTCGTTTTGTAAATTCATTAAAAATTAATCAATTTTAAATAAAAAGCATAAACCTAAACCGTTGTCGATTTTTTAAGTATTAATTATCTTCTCAAAAAGAAAAAAATAAAAAAAAAAAACAAATTCAGATACACAAGTCTCTATCTAACACACGTACCTTAATTAATATTTATAAAAAAAAAAAGGATCCCAAAAAATTCTCATTTATTTTCGCTCAACTGAATAGGTTCATTTTTGTATGATTTAGTAGTTAGTACTCCTTCCTTTGTTCAATATAACTTCATTAAAACGATTTGGCACAGACTTATAATATTTTTTAATAATTTCAAGCGAAATTGTTGACCAGGCAATTTTAATGGCGTCAATTAGGGCCGCCGGATCGTCAAATTGTCTCATACCATCATGTACATTTTGGGCCAACAATCTTCAGCCATTTTCCATAATATTTATGTCCGGGAAGTATAGCGGTCTCGCCAGCAATTTCACATTTTGGTCGTTTTGCCATTTTGAATGGGGGCCGGTATGTCCATGGATCCATTCAAAAATATTCGGGAATTATGGAAAAGTCTTTTGTAGTACAATTTTGCATACATTCATGTTAATGTTTGATGTAAGAAACAGCAAACTCATAAGCCCCATAATATACAATAATATGGCCTGTAAACAATTATAGCACCTTCACAGGTGCGGTGAAAGTAATAGTAATAGTAACCATCCGGTCCACCCCCGGTTGAACTTCTATTCATCAGAAAAGATGACTGTGTGCCACTCCTTGTTCAGCTTAACGCACATCATTACGAGATGTTTTTCTTTTTCTTTACTTCTATTCTCTTCAAATGTTTGGCACTCCGAATTATGCTTTTTAGAGTTACCATACTTGAATTTTTCTTTGATTTTGGGAATTTAAAGAAGTGTTGAACCTATTCAGTTGAGTGTCAGTGTACTTGCAAAACAGTGAAAGGAAAAGGAGCCTCCTCCCCTTTCTGTGTATTTGTTGATTGTCAACAGTCAGCATCCTTTTGTTTTTATGTGTTGCTGCATTAATGAGAGTACAAAATTTATGCTTATAATTGAATTATTACAAGCAACAATGTTTTTATGTAATTTTTCATTTTTTGTTTTTAATATTTTTGAGTTCTTTAGTCTGCTTAGTCTGCTTAACCTGACCCAATGCGAAAATACTTTGTCACCCAAAGGCTTTAATAAAAACATTCATCAAGTCAGTTGGTAGTAGGTTGGCGGTGTTCGTGTTTGTTTTGGTTTTGTCCTTAGACAACATACCGTTTATGTCATTCAGTTGTTGCTGTTACCGACACTTGTATCTGTATGTCTGTTTGTCTGTCCGTCCGTCTGATTACCTCTTTAAAATGTCATAAAAAGATAAATGAGATTACGAATGATGATGCTTTAAGGCGGATAATTGTTTGCAATCAGAGTTTTATTTACTGTTAATGCTGCTGCCACTCACAGAACAGTTTAAATTATTGCTGTTATGAATGAATTTGGTTTTCCATTTTTGTTGTTGTATGTCAGTAAACCAATAATACAATCATTAAAAAGTATAATTTTGTTGAAATCGCTTCTGGATTGAAAATGCATTAAATTTTATTTTATCAATAACTTTATGACACTTATAAAATTGGATATATGTATGTATGTATGTATAATGTTTAAGGACTACTTATTGCTTTATCTTGCATCCTTAGTTCAATGAACTATACATCCTTCGAACATAGATAGTGTGGGTGGTATTCGATCAACAAAAGATTTCATAAAAAAACTTGTGGATTTACCAAATAATTTGCAAGATTTCTTATCATTAGTTATCTCACTATTATTCATACAACTGTAACAAACTAGGAACATGAAATAACAACTTGAACCACAAAACATAAATACAGTAGAACTTCGCTAATCCAGACCAATTAAAGTCGGCGCAGATTACTCGAGAATCTGGGATTACCAAAAGCATACTAAAATTATAAATTATTCATTTATTATAACAATCACAACAATAACAACAACAACAAAAGATAAATGTTAGAAATATGTCTAAGTAATGGAATATAGAATCAAAATTTGTTTAAAAAAAAAATAGGTTACTTTTGGCTCTTCGCTGCCAACTTCTTACACGGAGGAATTGTCGACAATTTCTAGTGGTAAATGTGTCTTAAACTCCAATGGCTCATTCACAAATTTCAGATTGTGACGGCTGCTGATCTGATTATCAATATTCATTTTCTGAATTTTCATGCAGTAACATCCTTCTTTTTTTAGAGAAACGACAACGAAATTTGCCACCTGGATCCTCTTCAGCAGCTGAATTCTTTTCGGTACTAACAAAATCGTTATCCACTGATACCATACAACAAACGTAGCAAAATATATTTTCACATAATTTTATTATCGTTATTTTATCAGGAGGAGGACTACTTGTTCCAAGAATTCGCAAGCAAGAACACATCATCCACAATTCTAGTGCCTCCCAAAATTTTTAATTTTAAGTCCTCATTCATCGGTTTAAATTGACGAGCCGCATCGGGTTGGACAGCCCTAGTTTCTAAGATAGAATTTTTGATTGCCTTAACGCCGCCCCCTAATTTGCTCTGAGTTCTTTTGCGCCCTGGATACCACCAACGCCCACAAGGGGACGTTCCCGTCCACTTTGGGAACCTATGCATTTTAAAATATGCGGTTCAGATTAGCGAAATCTTGATTCTTCTAGTTTATAAAGGAGATAATAATTTTATTACATTTTTTAACTCTGTCCGGATTAGTCCATATCTAGATTAGCGAAGTTCTAATATACATATATTTAAATAATTATGGTTTTATGAGCAAGAGCACGATCACAGTGGCACTGCACACGAATGACAATGGAAATTCAGAGAGTCGTTTATAGTGGCCCTTTGTGCATTATGAATGCGATTTGTTTGTTTTATTAATACATAGAAATGGAACATTGCGCTAAGTTAAATCGTAAAATTAATATTTATATTATAAATAATCCACAAATTTTAAATTTGAAATTAGCACAACGTGCGCGCAACATTCCATGTAAGCAAAACGAACAACAGCTGTTTTCCAGTAAGCGAAACAACATTATGAGAGCAGTATGAAAAGGTTTTAGAAGCAGCAACT
The DNA here is from genome assembly GCA_037043295.1 of Amiota minor. NCBI lineage: Eukaryota > Metazoa > Arthropoda > Insecta > Diptera > Drosophilidae > Amiota > Amiota minor. The sequence continues at coordinate 825,518 of JBAMAW010000732.1, read as the reverse complement.
TTTTCAGCACTGTGAATAGGGCATTCTAGTATCATTCATTACTACATTGTGTGGCGGTTCGTTGGAGTGTGCCCATGCGATGTCTAATAGGTGCAGATGTCCATATCAAAAGACAATGTTTTCAACAATAGAATAAGTAATTTGAAATACGTAATTCATGTTAGAGAAATTGTGTCACACAGTGTAATTAAAATGACCCACAGCTTAAGAGCTAAGAAAATATTTTACTATACTATGTTATATAATACAATAGTAATATCCTATAATGGAGGAATAAGCGAACTTTACTAACAAACCTTTGAATTTAAATAATTTTAATGTACTTTCGTGAAATCTACAAGTATGAATATTGCAAAAGTATACAATTCTTTTGCAGAATAATTATGTATTGTATAATTTAAGAGATTAAACCTTCTAAAATACAATATAATATAGTGAGTAGTGAGTTCACTAAGCTGACGTAGTGACTTAGAAGACCAACCTAGGCTTAGAAGACCAACCTCCCATTTCCTTTCATTTCAATTAATCGTTTGCTTTTCTACTCTCGAATATGACCAGAAAAATGCAGTTCAGTTGGGATTTCTTTATCTGAGATAATTTTTCATTTTAGTTTCACTTTATTTTTATTAAATTTTTTTCCATTTGTATATTATGAGATTTTGAAAAGAGAAAATTTGGGTCAACTTTGCTTAATTTACGCTTTTTTAGTTATTTATAAAGCCAAGGTTTTTTTAATAATGTTGATTTAACTGAATGAGTGAGAGTTTTTGCATTTTGCAAACTGGTATAAGAATTATAAATCGCACAGCGTTGCCACATCATGCAACTGCTATTAAATATTTGGGGCGTAAAATTAAACCTGATAAGAGTTGAATTTAATAACAAATTTTTATCTCCAACAAAAAAATACTTAGCCGACCCAGATCCTTGGTAAATGATTAACTGATTAAAAGATCAAAAGGCATTACCAGCTATAAAGCAACAAAATAGAATTTTTAGGCTGCGCTGTACTTCTGTCCATCCGCCTGTCATCGAGCTGCATCTCATGAACCGTAATAGGTATTTAGTTGAACAATTCTGACATAGGCGCGCGCTATATATTTGTTGGAATCAGCCAAATCGGACAACTACAGGGGGTACCAACCACACAACAAACCCACCATTAAAATTCAGGTTCTTCTTAGAAAAACTTTTTGTGTTTTTCACTATTGAACTGAAATTTAGACGCTATAAGTGTTTGTTTTGCAATTAGGGGGTTTTGACGGACGGCTAGATGAAATAACATTTTTTATCAGATTTAATCTCACACATTGAGTCCCTCAAATATAAAAATAAAGTTTCTATAGGCAAACACTATTGGATCTACTAACATTTATCTAAGAATTTCCATTAATCTGGCAACGCAGCAGACTTGTTCCTCTCATTTGAAATGATTTACTTTACCCATCATCATGTTCCTTACTTTACTCCATTCTCTACAATATCCCGTTATATGCGCTTTTGTATTAAAGTTTCTAGGGCTGATCTCTCTCTTTCTCTCTACTGCTGCAGATAGTCATTGGAAACATTCGAAACTAAGAAGAGTCAATAGTTGCTAAATGGTTTTTATTTTTTGTAGTGCCCTCAACATCAAATATGAAAAGAATTTTTTCTTTTTAATTTAATATTAAAAAAAAGAAAAAAGTGCATTTGTGAGTTATAAATATTAAAATATATTCTATGCAAATCTCTTAACTTTTGTGTTATTTGTGAAAAGTCAGTATTTTATGTAGAATAGAGTAATATGGAACGGTTAAAATACAGTTGTGGTGTGTGTATGGATGAGAAGTAGAGCATAAAAGAGGGGGAAATAGGCAAACGATTAATATATGTAAGAAGATTTTGACGATTGCTTTTTGGAGGGACAATTTTCTGCTAGAAAGTACTAATTTCATATTCTCATCTAATTCAATTTGTGTTGACATATTTTGATGATGATTTTATGTTATCATCATAATCTGTGTGCGTCGGACTTACTATGTAGAATCTTGAAAATCCATTATTATAACATTATTTCTAATATAAAATGCACAACATACTCCAAGTTAAATATTTAAATAAAATATCATAAATCTTTTTCTTTTTTTTTTCAAGTCTGTAAAAAATGAAGCAATGAAAATTTTTCATTCAGAATTTATTTTATTTTAAAAATTTATATTAGTCATTGCTTTGGTTCATGCACAATGCATATGATGTATCCTTTATTCTTGTGTATTTCGCTATGTACATAAATAAATACATATATTTTTAGTTTGTTTTATTTATGTAGAAAAGAATATTTGTATGGTCGATAAACACACAATGAGAATGGAGGGGAATTGGCTTGGTTTGGGTGTTTGCTATATTCAAAATGCATGATGCATGTTTTTGTCCATCTATGTACAGAAAGACCCACCGGACTAATACATTGAAGCCCAGAATATTGTTGTCACTCAACGGTTTGTTTAGTTGTCTTGACGTTTGTTGTTTAACTTACTAATTTGTATAGCATATTTTAGTTGATATTATGATGATGTGTCGTCTATATTAAATGTACAAAATTTATGTTAAAATTTCATTTGAAATTTTTGCCAAACATTTTGATTTATGTTTTCAAATATTTGCATAGTTTGTGTAGTTTGTTTGTAAAAAAATATCATCATCATAACATAACAAAACATGCATAGTTTAGTCATTTCGTTTGGAAGTTTATTTGTTTACCTAAGTAAAAATTATAATTGTAAAATAATTTAATAGCATAGAGTTATAAACATTATACATATTATTATCAGTATTGTGGTATTGTATTCCTGTGTTTGTCATGTCATTTTCTGATCATTAAAACTATAATGAATATTATCAAGAACCATTATTTTTTAAAATTGGATGGAATACGTTACAAGATTTTAGAAATGATCTCAATATTGCAATAAATCAAGTTGGCAGTACTCAATTAGTGATTGATTTAAGATCTTCTTTACAAAGGAAGAAGACACTATTCACTATTCATAATTTGTGAGAGAGAGAAGCGGGCAACGGTGGTGGCACTTAACAGTTTTTAAAGCGGGAATATACTAAATTGTATTAATAATTATTCAATAATTTTGTTTTAAGGTAAGCAAGCAGTACAGTGGAATGAAAAAGAACTGTATTTGTACTGATTTTCCTTTAATTTTTCTTTTATTCATTTATGTAGAATCAGAAGGATGAGTGGACAAAGGTCACAATTTTTGGTTTGTCGCAGTTGCTCGAGACCATTATTGTCGGGGAAACGCTTTGAATGCATGATCTGTCCTGATAGGGTTAATTGTTGTGCTAATTGTCAAGAACCATTCAAACGCAAAGTTTATAAGACTCATAAATATTTTCATCCTATGAAGGGATACTTTCGCAGTAGTTCTTCAGGTCGACTGGGTCAGAATGGTGGCACAAACGATGCTGCCGTTACGTCAGCAGTTAGTGACGGTGATGAAACGATTTGGAAAGAGATACCACTAAGCTTCAATTGTCCTTTCTGTCATCAACGTGGTTTGGAGTGTGAGAAATCTCTTCTTTTTCATATTATATGTGACCATATTGATCATAAAGATGCATTAGAATTGATAATGGACCTGGGTGAGATGATATATAAAGATGTGGATACGTCTGATTGGAAATTAATACTCTATATGAATCCATTGTTACCCAATGGAAATGTCGATCCTGCATCGATTGGTAGCGCCCAAAAAAGGAGCAGAGATCCACGCTTGACAGGTTATAAACGGCGTGCATCAGTTGTACGCGCACGTATTAATTACATTATACAAGCTATGGTGCCTCAAATAAAGGCCACCTATGTGCCCGATTACTTGAAGAATATGGCGTCGAATGTGAATAGAGGTTGGGCACCGGATCCGATACGTAAGAGCTTTTCCGTTGAGATCGCTGAATTGATAAACATGGCTATAGGAATACCCATAGATGATCCTGATAATCGAACTATTTTGCGAGTGCCGAAATTCGGCATTCTTCTAGCAGCAATAGCTAACAACACAACTGCACAATTTAACAACAAAGAGAAAAACTTCAGTAACGAAGATGTCTACTATGTACATATGGAAATAAATCCGGATCCAGCCTATGTAGCACCAGCACAACAACCACAAATCGAATGTCAAGCAATAAATCTCAATGCAGTTGAAGAAAAATCTTCTTTATCATCAGAATCCAGTTCTCCAGAAGTTCCAGATATATTCCCTCGTTTTCCAATTAGTCTGAGTGTGAATACCGCGGTTTTTGAAGCCCTTCGTTATCTGTCGACCGATAAAATAGACCAAATGCAATTTACCAATAAAAATATTTTGGCAAGGAAAAATCAACATCAAGCATCAAACAAATCTGATCATAATTACAGTTTGAAAGCGGATATGAACACAATCCGATTTGGCAAGGGATCAATTGATGCAAAATTCAAGGAGAATAATAACTCTGCTGATACTTCAAAAACTGACTATCTTCTATTGGATGAATTTTTGAAGTCGCAAGGAAAGAAGAAGAAATCCTTGAAGAAAAACAAGGAGGAGGAGGAGGATAAAATTAAACATGGACAATTTATTAAATCTGTTTTGTGGTCAATGCTTAGCTCTGATAGTTTGGAATTGGACAATGAAAATAAAACGAGTTCCAAGAGAAAAGTTGTAAAGCAGCTATGTAAAAATCATCGTAGAAGTTCCATAAAAAAAACAAAGAAACTACAGATAACAACTGGGGAAGATCTAAGAAGTCATCCCAGACGTCATAGCATTGCTGCATCTGCTGTTGCTGCCTCTATTGCGAAAAAACGCGAGATTGGCTTGAAAGAATTTAAGAACTTTTTGGTTGGCTATCAAAATTATAGGAACGCGAAAATCTCCTCGAATCCAGATTATGAAAAGTCTATTACAAATCGTTCAACTTTAACCTTTATGAATTGCAATAGATCTTTTGATGAACAAATTAATAATGACGGCAACGACAGCATCAATTTCATGTCCGCCGACGACAATGTTGAGTAAAATGTTAAATATTGATGTGCATTGCGAATGTAAAATTAATTTTATCCTGACTGACAAAGATCACAATCTGATTTGTTATTTTTTATGTCTAAATGTTTTAGTTTCAAATCTATAAAATTATACAATATAATATTTAAAAAAAACTAAATAGAACATTCACAATTTATGTGAAACATAACTTAATTTATGCGAAGAAGACTTAAAAATAAAAATAAAAAAAACTTAAACTAGACAACAGAAAACTATACATTTTTTGTGGGATCTCCAAGATGCAAGATTCTGTGCATTAAAAAGAACATTAAGTCACATGAATGAATAATTGTGAGATAATCAAACAGTAATTAGGCATTGTATATTATAGTGTACATTTTCAGTTCTAGAAGGTCTTACATATGTTAATCTCTTTTTGTGTTTATTTCTTTTGCCCACACATTTGATTTTGACAATAGTCGCATATGCAAAAAGGATGAAAAAAAGAAAAAACAAAGGCATTTTTAGTGTTTGGTGTTAAATAGTTCCGCCGGTGAGTGTGGAAATGTGTTAAGAATGCATACATAAGTATGCATACAAGAATGTGGATAAGAAAAATAAACGGGACAAATATCACAAACAACAGCAAACAACAATGGGCAACTGTAAAAAAAATGTAATACCACTTAAAAAAACAAATGAGTGGAGGAAGAAGGAGGCCACTTTAGTAAATTGCAAATAAGAAAAAGAAAAGGCGGTAAAAACTAAAAAAAAAAAAAAAACAAGAGGAACGGAACCCAAGTAGAATCTTAGAAGATGGAGAAAGAAAAACAAAAACACTTGATGCCATTAACCCAATGGAAATATGTAATAGGTAAATACGATGGACTATGATATTTTATGAGAAAACGGTAAATATAGCAAAAGGAAAAACAAAAATAATCACCCACGGAGGGTTCCGTACCACCACCACAACTGACTGTCTTTCTGTATGTATGAAAACTAGTCTGCCCCTCAGTTTTTCAGGTAGAGAGCTAAAATTTTGCACACAGATTTCTTATCCTTGAAAGATGAATATCACTTAAGAAATGAGCAGAAATGACGTTGAACCACTAACCACTTGTGAAAATATATTTTGCCCTCCAAAAATTGCTTACGCTTAACTTAGAAGCTTGTCACATATGTACATACATACTTCAAAAGACTTGTGGAATTTATTATTATCTGATATTTGTTATGAATGAAATGGTAACAGAAACAGAATTTCGGGCTACTAACAAATTAATGAATGATCATATCTGTTGTTGTGTTGTTTTAATTTCTTTGGGCGCTTGTCATTTGCCCAATGCTGAGAGACCTTTACATATAGCAACTTAGTTGTCAAATAAAATGAAATTGTGCGCATGGAAATGTCTGTGTTTCACTGATCTGATTATGAAGATGCCAATATTTTTCTAATAGATTTTGATGCTGTGGAGAATTGGGATGCTAATCGTGAAAAGTGTAAAGTGTATAATAATGTAATGTCGTAATCAAATACTATATTATGACATTGTTATATGATATATGTACAATTTGTATGCATGTACAACAATATTGATGTATCGATAGATGAATATTCCTATCGGCAACAATATTAATGGGTGCCTCCTCCTACACTATGCCAATATCTTCTCCTATTGTCAACGTTGCTGCATACTCAAGACCAAATATCAAACATTGTAGATGTGTGTCCTTCCTTGTGGCCATAAATGATTGACAGTCGATAAAAATACAATACTTAATAGTAGTGACACTAACAACAAAAGGTGGAAGACAAACAAACATCCTATTATGTATAAACATAAGGAGAAAAGGTCTCATAATGGACAGGAAGGCGTGATAGGCAAACAAAAGAGAAATAACCTTTAAAAATAATACTCATGTTGCTAATATTGCATTGGGTTTTTTACTTTCCTTTTTAATAATATCAATATAGGTATACAATATTTTCTACATGGTCACCATCATCGATGATGATGATGATGATGATGATGATGATGACTATAGAACCATAACAATGTTGTGTTGTTGTATACAGTTACAAATTTATTGTTGTGTTTTGACAAATAATTTTCCACTTCATTTAAGCATCGTTTAATGGTTGTGTTTTTCGCTTTATTCTTCTGAGGTTCTGTGTCGGTCGGTCGTCTCCATTGTATATTTTGTTTATTATGCTTAGTAAACAAAAATCACCAAATATGGCATGCTTCCCTTTTTTTTTTTTTTTTTTTTGTGGTAACCAGAAGATCTTGAATGATGCTTTGCACCTTTACATTTACAATATTATGGGGTTAGAATAGTTTTGTGTCTTTTCTTGAATGAAACTACTCAGTTTAAAATCCATTCTTTTTTGAGAGTGAAGTATTTTGTTATTCGCAGAACCACCACTCAGTTTTTCATCTAAACTTGTTAAAAAAAAAAAAACCTGTAATTTTATCGTTGATTCTACTTTGCTTTAAGATTAAAGTTAACTGGCAAAATGCTTGCCACAACTTAAAACATTACTTTCATAAGCCCAACACAGTGGCTCGTTTTAACTAGAAGTGGCTTTGGGAAAAGTAATATTTTGGAACTACTTTAATACATTTAAGAAAGAGCGTATCTGAGGGCCGGGCCTAGTGTCCTGTACCCAATTACCTTAAATTTCATTTTTAATGCTTTATATATTATACAATAGTATTTGCTTTTTCATATTTGTTTAAAGGGATTATTTTGCCCCCGTGTTAATGACAATATGAAACAATAAAGCCTTGCATTATTAATGAATCCAAAGTACAATACAATGTTTTGTTGATAAATTCTCGTTTTATTGTAAATATAAAAGCTCAACCAACTGCCATAAACATAATATGCTGTTCGTTGAAAGATAAAAATATACAACAATGCAAAGAGGATTTGGCAATTTGTGTCCGAGTATTTAACATTTTTCATAATAAATTAAATCTTTATATAATTATAAATCTTTTTTATTATCTCTTAAACAGCAACTGAGATTCGTTGCCAGGAGAAATCGCGCGGCGGTCTTAGCTATGAGGTTATACTTGCTGAGCCAGCACCAAATGTTGCTGTTCCCAAGCGTCCAGTAACTCCAGGCAAGAATGTGTCAGTCGAAGAGATTGAGCAAAAACTTAAAGCTGCCGAAGAGCGACGCATTGTAAGTCTATAAAATGAAAATGTCTACATTTTATTAGTACATAAATTGCAAAATGACAATTTCTTCGTTTTGTGTTTTTAGTCTTTGGAACAGAAGAAAATGGCTGAGATTTCCAATAAGTTGGCTAAAATTGAGGAGGCTACACGCAAAAAGGATGAGATCACCAATGAGTTCATTACTCAGACCAAGGAGCAACTCGAAACAAAAATGGAACATGTTGGTGAGAAGCGTGAAGCCATCATTAGTTACATGAAGGAGAAGTTGCAGGTTTCTAAATGGATTTGAAATTAAAAAATTATGTATTTGATATAATGATGATTTTATAGATTCATGCTCAAGAGATTGAGAAAACTCGCGAACAATTGGAACAACAGAAATTCATTGAAAAAGTCGCCATTGAAGAGAAATTGAAGACCGCTCAATCTTTGCGCGATGAGAATATCAAAAAGATGTTGGATCGTCTAAGGAACATGTATGTTTTTGAACATCTACAATAAAATCATTCTGTAAAATGGGATCTTTTGCTTTTATTAATTGTACTTAAAAATACTTTTGCACTCCATATTTTTGCTGCACTTCTTCAAATAACAAATTATCGTTCAGACACACAACAAACACTAAATTTTATTCACACAATTTTTGTATTTTATTTTCATCATCATGAAATGCTAAATTCTTGCTTCCTTTTTTTAATTTTGAAATATTTTAGTTATCGATTCATGATTTGTTAAATATTGAATCATGTTAAAATTCCATTACTCATTTAATTTGTGACTTTATATTGTAGAACACAGTCAAAATTGCCGAAATCAAAACTCAAAATGATCAATTGGAAACACAAAAAATCGAGGAGAAGGCCCGAATTATCGAAAATAAATTGTACACAGCCGAACAAAATCGCGAAAAGGAGTTGCAAAAGAAAATTGAAAAAGTTCAAAAACTTGTACGTTGTTATTGCTTTTTTTAAACATTTATTATTGCTTTTCATTATTTAATTGTTAATACATATTATCATCTTCATCATCATCATCATAAATATTATTATTTTTTCAACAAAGAAAACAATTCAATGTTACATTTATCAATTGGCTTCATTAAGCAAAGAAAAACATAAGTCGTTTCATCATATGGAGACTGTCAAATGACCCCTCCACTATGTAGCATTGTAGTAACATATCAGTCAATCTGATGGGTAGATGGCAGACCCGTTATATCTATGACTACTGACTCTACCGCAAAAAAAAAAGAAGTTTTTATGCTTACAAGTTGTTGTCAATAATGTTGTCTTCAACACAATCACAATTGTTGAGGTAATTAAATTAGTAGTGCCTCTGTCCTGATTTCTAGCGATAAATTTCGTTTCTTCAAATCGTTTATTCAATGGAGACTCGCAATCCAAACAAAATTCATGATTCGTTGATAAAAACCTTGCCACCTTGATGGTTTCCCGTCCTCTTTGCAGATGATTCACCAAATGATGTTGATTTTCAATTAAGTGATTCTCTTTGCCTTGGCTTATAGTAATGAATTCATGTTTTTAGTTCGCGATGCCGAAATAATCTTAGACCACTTGTGTTAAGGACATCTCAATAAATCGAATTTTCAAGAAGTTTTCTTGAGAAGTAGTTTTAATTTATGAAAGTAGTAAACTATATTTTAACGTTTTTATTTGCAAAAAATAATTGTTTTGAAAGTTGCTATAGCTGATCTCTGAGAGCACGCACCTCTGAAAAAAGTCATCTTGCGGTGAACACAATATCTTGCGGGACTGGATCATGTATAATGAACAAAACAACACGAAAAATATTTCGTTAATTATTCGTGAATTATCTTGTAATTGAATGCATTTAAAGTGTCAAAATCACTTTACTTAAAAATGATGTTCAAATTTGAGATATCTTTTTAAATTTGAAATAAAAGTCATAAATTGTATGAAACCTTTTTTTATTTTGATTGGAAATTAAAGAACTTTTGTTCCGGTTAATAATGAAAAAGAATGTTGTTCTTAACTGGCTGTCTATCTTTTACCAAAATTTTGAATAAGTTTACAAACGCTCTGATACGTCATTACAAATGTGCGTAGAACGTTTAGATAATTTTCGCCGAATTGACATGTGTATTTAGTTGAATAAAATAAAAAAGATTTTCAAAAATTCTAAATAATAAATGAAACATAAGCCCTATTTTTTACGTAAAATTAGATGAATCATTGTGCCATTTGATATTCCCATTGTGTTATAGTTATTAATAATGAAGGTAATAGGATTCCCACAAATAAAGCAATGAGTTTCCGTTTAAATATCATAATTTGTATATATTTTATCACTGCCTAAAATTCAATTTGTAATTTAAACTATCACTTTTAGGAAGCTATCTCATGTCTAGACAAAATCTATTAAAGACAGCAAGTTACTACAAGAATTCACTAAAAATTACTTTCTTATAGGAAATTTTTATTTAGCATATTTAGCTGCCAAGATAATACTTACATATGAATATTTATTTTAAATTGAACATTCAATTAAACAGACAACTTTTCAATTTTCCTTTTAGGAACGTCGTGCTGAGGTTGTACGTCAAAATAAAGCTGCCGCCCAACAGCCACTCGATGAACAACAGAATGCCATCGCCTCTTCGGGTTAGACAGAGCCAGGCAAGCTGCTCTCCTGAAAGCAATCACAACATCAGCAACAGATCTTCAAAATATATATAAAATACACAACACTAAACACTAAACAAAAAATATATAAAATAAACCTTAAAATTTAAATGGTAAATCAAAAGCAAATCAAGACAAGTAAAGCAGCTTCAAATGATAATATTAAAAAAAAAGGAAAGAGAATAAAACAAACAGATTTCAAGTATTAACAATAAAAATAAAAATCTTTTAAAAAAAAAATATTCAGCAAATGAAATCATACAAGAAACAAAAAACAAAATCAAGCAAATATTCAAGATGACAAATAAAGAAACAAATTTCTTTAACCATTTAAAATAATAATACAAATAAAACCAAGGAAGGAGGGAGACTTGCATAAACAACAAAATATTAAAAAAAAAAAAACAAACATAAAACATGAACACAAAATACAATTTAATTTTAAATATATTTACTTATAAATCTTATTATTATTATTATTATGATTATCTAACTGATTATTGTGTATTTCAACTTATCTCTATCGCCCATACGTAAATGCATACATATTTTTATTAATTTTTGAGATTAAGTGAGTGAATATGAAAGCTTTTTGTTTACTAATTTTTGAACATCACAAGAAAATGCTAACATTTTGATTTTTTAATTTATTTAATAAAAAAAAAGAAAAAATTTGCATAAACAAACATACATAAACAAAAACTCAATTGAATTGAATAAAAAAAAATCTTAAAAAAAGAACAACAAAATTCTATAGCAAAATATTATATATATGTTAAGTGTAAATTCCAACTCTCTTTACAAAAAGAACAGCGACTGAACCCAGACCGTTAAAATAAGTAGACACTTGTCAGTCAGCAACTTGAGATTGTACGTATGTTAACAATGCAAGTGAAAAAGGTTGATTTTAACGGTTGAAGAGATTGTGAAACATTGGAATACAAAGTGTCAGTGGCAGCACTTAATAATTAAAAAATATTATTTTGAAATGATAAATCAAATTAAAATTAATTAAAATTATGAATTAAATATAAGAACAATCATTGCGCGTTTTGCTATCGAAAAAAAGGTTTAGCCATTGCATATTTCTTTAAATTTCAAAATTAAGAAATATGCCACATTTATTATTTTTTTATTTATTTATTTACTATGTTCATTGTGCCCTTACAATTTAAGATTTAACACACTCTATTACACATTATTTAAAAACAAACTTATTAATAAAAACATCATTCATTTCTTTTACTAAACAAACATATTTAAGTCTATAAAAATGCTTACAATATAAAATGATAAATGAAAATCAATAAAAAATAACAAATCATACACAAAAATAAATAAACTGTATTTTATTTTTATAATTTGTTTTTTTTTTTTAACAGAAAAACACAATACACACTACATAGTTACAATATTTACAAATATCTTAATTGCAAAAAACAAACAAAAAATGGAGGAATTAAACTAAATAAAGATACAAAAAAAAAAATATTTTGTCTAACTTAAACCAACAAAAAACAAAAAGAAAGGATATTTATAATGAAAAAATAAATTGATAATGACGCGAGTATTTGTATGTAAGACATAAGCGAGCGACGATTTCAAAATACATTATAATTATGATGATAATAATATTATTAATTAATAACAGGAAGAACAACCAAATTTGATAGGAAAAGACAGAAAAATAATGATGAATAAAATACTAAAAAGCGGCATAATTTCTTCGCAGCTTTTTAGGCAAAGATACAAAACAAAATTCTACACAAAAGAATAAATTTTATATACAATAATATACTTACAATGGAAAATTATGGATAATTAATTAAATTAAGTATTCATTTGCGCTTAAAAATCAACTAAATACAACTCTAGCTTAATTCTTATAAACAAACATAACAAAAAATATCTAAAAACGTTGAATGAATGTAATTGTATTTGTGTATTTAAACAAAATGAAATATAATCAAAAAAACAAAAATAAAATAAAAATATATTGACATAAATATTTGCATTTACACATGATTGACATCAATAAAATTGATATATAACACGCTTGCTTAATTAATACACATTATATCTATCTTTATCAATCAATCAACAATATGGACAACAACAAGAAAAAAAATTCTACTATATAATCTTTGTATTCAATATAAGTAAATAATGTCTAACCAAAAATAAAGGGCCCGGGGGTTTCAAAAATATAATCATAAAATCAAATCTTTCAATGAAATTTTGCGCTTGACGCCTTATATCTTTATTGGGTTTTCTTTGAACCCTAATAATCCTTTCTTGTACTATTCCAAAACTACGCTTTCATTTTGCACCTTTAAGACTTTTCATTGTTTTTATTTTTGCCAAGAAAAGCTACATTTTTTACATTTAAGTTTCATAAACAAGCTAAAACGACAAAAGAACAACACAACAAACAAAACTAAGTAGATGAAATAAAAGACAACTTAATAAATGTATAAACCGAAACATTTACATATATATATGGATATATATATACTTATATATATATATATATAAATACAATATATATCAAAATGAGAAACAAATAAAATAAAGAAAATTTATAATTGGATAATGCTAAAACAAAAAATGTTTGTCACACGATGATGGTGATTGTGCGTTGTTTCATTTCTATTACTTGGGTTGGGAAAATTTAATCTATCAGATTTAAATATCGGAAGCAGGTTGGACAAACTTTAACATATAGTTGGCAGCATTTATTGGAATGTAATTATTATTTATTGTCTACTATCTCGATTCCACTCTTTTTTTTTTAAATCAGCTCACGTATTACACACTTGAGTCTGATGTTTGTAGCGCAAGGAATATAATATGTAATTTGACATTGACATACAATTGAACAGCACGAAGAAATTTGAATGGGCTTTGTCTTTCTTGTTTTGTGGGATAGTCTACCGCTACAGTTTTATAAAGTTTGTGATGAAACTTTGTACGGCATATGCCAACTACATACAGCCATAAAAAAAAAACGCAATTCGCCACATTCGGTTCCTCTCCAAACGCTGCTGTGACCATTGACCTGGCACCAACAAATCTCTGACAATGCAAGAAAACGTGTTCTGCGTTGTCTTTTACGCCTCTATAATCCAGACAGTAGGGATCATCATCATATCCCGCCCTTAAAGCATCGGTGACCGCTCAAGAACTGCGCAAGGTAACGATTAACCTCGACAAAATTTCTTCCGACCCATTCTTCGACGTTATTAATGAGCCGATGGGCTTTTGTCAGAGCTTTGCCATTCCAGCATACTGAGGGCCCTCTCATCTAGCCTTCTCACCTCGCCAGTGCTCCTCTTAGCGGCAAACAGTCAGCTTATCTCTGCAACCACTAAGTTAACAGACTTCATACTCGCCATTACCAGGATTGCATCGCTTGACGCGGATGGCACATGATCTGTAGACTGCATTCATTTCTTTCATATATGACTTAATTCTACTAGCATCCATCCAGATCGGCGCAGCATTGACTAGCTCCAACGTTACGACATTTGTCGTCGCTTGCGATCTTGGAGCACTCCATAATGCGGCATAAGATTGAGGAGATCCTGATGATTTTGATGCTTAAGCAGCTGTTTGCGTCAAATGTAGCTTGAACGTCATTTTTGAGTCCAGTTCCACTCCAAAGTACCTCAAAGATGGCTGTGACACAATTTTGAGGTCGCCAACCATTACGCTAAGGTGTTCCCTCAGTCTGCGTTTGCTGACAAGCGGTACTTCTGTTTTATGTTCGCAAAGGCGCAGATCCTTTTGGCTCAGCCAGACACCAACTTTCCTAACAGCATCGTTGCAGATAAACATAAGTTCATCGATGAACTTAGCCACCACTACGTTTTGGGCATGTCAATATTTAGGACGCCATCATACAAAGGATTCCATAGCAGAGGGCCGAAAACTGACGCTGTGGTATACCTCCTGAGACGTCATACTGGAGCTCCCTGTCTTCTGCATAGTAAGTTAACCGTCTTTTGCTAAAATAGTCGACTACTAATCGGATCAGGTACTGTCGAACGCTGAACCCTCTAAGAGCTTCAATAATGTGCTGCCACTTTGCAGTGATAAATGCGTTTTGACTGTCGTGTACCTTTCCGTGTACCTTTAATGGCGTTTTCGGCGATGTCGACCACTTTCATTGCGTCGATCGTTGAGCGCCCCTTACGAAATCTATATTGATGTTGGGCCATATTGCCGTTTTCAAACGATCTCGCACAATTCGTTCAAATATTTTCCCCACAGTATCCAACATACATAAGGGCCTATATGAAGAAGGTTCCTCAAGTGGTTTATCTCCTTTCGGTATTAGCTTTTGAATTTTCAATCTATCCGGAAAAATTCGCTCCTGCAGGCTCGTTCGATCCTAGCAAGTTTCAGCACTATATTGGGTATCCTAGCGCCTTCGATGCCTTAAGTGTCTTTTCCAATTCAATCACCTTCGCCGTTGTAACACCCCTGACTTCTTCTCTGTGGTTTGAGTTGATATAGGAGCCCAAGTTACTTTCCTCATAGCTCGGGAACAGCGCCGTTACAATCCTTCGTAGCAATTTGGGGCAAGTTGGCTGCTTTGAATTGCCACCCTTCAGCTTTACAGTGACAACTTTGTAACATATTCCCCATGTATCAGCTTCTACCGATTCACACAGCTCAACGAAACAACCTTTTTTGCTGTCGTATACAGCATGTTTCAGCTGACGTCGCTTCACTCTAAAAGCCTCACGCAGCTGGCTTCTAAGTACCTTATTCTTACAACGTATACGGGCCTCCTTGCATTTGTGCCAAATTTACGGACCATGTACTACATTCGCAGGCACAACCGGTAGGGTGGAATGTATGTATCAGTACGTTTATTTGTGTGGAGGTCAACTATAAGAGCATGATGGTTCATGTTCATGAAGCATAGGTCTATTATGATTCCTCTGGAGCCCTGCTGGAATGTCTGCTCGGTCGTGTTGTTTGCCACTATTAGATTCAGCGAAGACATGGCGTCCACTAATATACGGCCTCTAGGATTTCTCCTACAGTATCCCCATGTTATCGACCATGCATCGAAGTCTCCAGCGACTATAATGGGACTTTTTGCTCTATCTTCCAGCATCCTTCAATCGCATGTGTGTCCAGCCGAGGAGGAGTATAGCAGCTGTATACATGAGTTCCAGCAATGCTTGCTAGCACTGATCTGCCTTCATATGCATGCCCATCGCAAATCCCGTCTAGTGAAGTGCTAATAGCAACAACTGCCATTGTTACTCGTCGAGATTTTTTTTTTGGTCCCTAAGTATAGCAATATCGACTTTATCATCCTTCACGTGTTATACATTGAGGTTTAAATGTAGTTCCCTCATTTACGTGGTCTGTTTCACAGCTGCCTTATAAACACTTTCAGTGCTGCGTATATCGCGTTTTTCTGAGCAAAACAAAGCAACATCGAGTACGACCTACTTTATTTTTGCAGTTGCGCCCAATGTGACCATACTCGAGGCATCTGAAGCATCTAGTCACCGGTTCCTTTTATGCCTGGCTTAGTCTGCTTAAGACCCACACGATTTTAATTCTCCCTATTTCCAGGACTTTATGTGCATCAGCTCCTGGCAGGAATATATATGCTGTACGTGCACCACGGTACGAATTTCTGATTCTCCGTATTGCACATTCATTGATGGATGAAATACTTCATGCCACCTTCACAGATTTCATTTGCCTCAGTTATTTCATCCAAATTCTTGCACATAAGCATTAACTCATGGGTCTTAGCTTTTATATCCGCTACCTCTCCAATAGCATCACTTACGGTTGACTGGAAAAATTTACTCTTACTTTTCCCTTCAGGACTCAGGGCTGCTGCTTTCCCTCCGGAGTATTTCAACATACGTCACATCGCCTTTTGCTGTAATGATAATAGCTTCTGGCTTAGCTCTTATTATAGAGGCATTGTTGTTCTTACTTTTGACAGTAGACCATCCGCTTTTGTCTGCTGCTACATGTTCTTCTGCTTGTTCACCAATCTGGATAGTCACCTGGATTACCCCAGTTCCAGATCCATCACTTTGTACTAGCTGCCCTAGATTATTTTACAGCCCAGGTTTTTTTTCTTTTGCACCCGTGCAGACTTCAAGCTGACACCCAAGTCAACATCAGTTTGGGTTTCTGCATTATTGATTGCTTTATTAGCAATTGGCCCCTTTCTGTGAATTTGGTCACTTCAAGAAAAACCATTTTGATCAGACGGCCCAGTATCTTAATTTCGTGGTGTACCTTGTTCCTGTCATGATTCATTCATGCTATCAATCGTGTCACCCAGCTTCTTTATCTTGGCTTCAAATGATCCTCCGTTTTCACCATATTTTAACTAAAGGTTAGAATCATCCCCAGCACGAGTTTTCATCCTTTGAGTCTCCAGTGGTGTACGTGGCATCTTTGTGGTCATTTCAAAAGAGTCCAAAATACCCTCTTTACTAGATGGTGCGATGAAATCGGGTGGTTAGTTCGGTGTCTTTCACCTTTTTTGGAATGGATTCAAATAAACCATCTTTTTGCCATTGGCGAATCCATACCCAAAGATTAAGTACTCCATAGAATCACTAAGGTAATGGGTTGTCACAGATCCAGATTTCTCTGTCACTAAAGTCAGACACAATCATCCGAATCAGGTTGCCGATTATCTCCGATGAACCTAGCGCATTGATAATATAGCTCCAATCTGCAGAATTAAAGGCAGCGTGACAACCGCGCAGTACTTTTTGTTGCCGCCTAACCACCTAGTATCCTTTAGACCCTTCTTGGCAATGTCACAAACCTTCTAAATTGCTAAATACACCTCTGTTAAAAACATGCGGAGGTGAAGTACGATTTCTTACGGATGTTTCACAGTTGCGGAGGTGGAGGCGAAGTTCCGTTACAACTCTATTCTATCTAAGCGAACAACTGTATTGCGGATAAATTATCCTAATTTTCTGGTATCTGTCATCATATCATCGCCTCCAATAAGAGAGTTTACTGGACATGATGCTTTGGAATCATCTCTTCAAGACGCAGCCAGATATATTACATTTTTAGTTTGAGTTTCCAATGATCTGCTCTCCAGTTTAGCCATGTTAGAGGGACTAAAAGGAACATGCAGGACTGCATAGAATATTCAGCTCTTTTTGCTTTTTAATGTACAATAAAATAAGGGGAATAGTTAAGATAGATCTCTTATAACCAAAATACTGTTATATCATCGGGCCCGGGATGGCAACATTAAATAAGGCATCGATGGATGAAAAGTTCCATAGTTTTAGATTTTTTTTTAGATCTACCACATTCACTTGATAAAATTTGCGGCTTCTGGACCCCTCTAGTCCACCCTTAGTCGGTAACTAAGTAGTAAGTGAAACAAAAATTACGTTTGAGCTGCTTTCTCAGTGGAAGTGCTTTCTGCACTCAGACTGTTCCATGTTTGTATAATCAAAACAATCAACTGGTCAAAAATGTTGCAGTCTTTGGCAATAAGTTAACAGCTCAGCTGATTAAAAAAAAGATTACGAATAATAATCTAATCCATGACAATTTAGAATGTTCAGGGAAATTTTTGCCCATTGTTGCCAAGTTTTGGGTAACTGCCATTGTTTGTGGTGGTCATGTTCGACTCATTTCCTCTTTTTTTGTTGCGCGCCATCATTGAACAACAGATGATAGCACAAAACAATTTTAAGCAAATTTCAAATTGTAAAATTGGTTGTTAAAATTTTTATAAAATACGAAGCAGGAATGGAAAAGGGTTTTGCAAATTGGTCTAAATAATTTATATTCCAAAAATTTTACTTTTAAACTTAGCTGGCTTTCTTGAGGAAGTAGAAATGCCCTTTTCACACAGAGGCAAATGCGGCAAATTTAAGAAATGCGAGAATATGCGGCATTTTAAACTTTTTTATACCGCGTATTCTTGCATTTATAATGTACGCCGCATATTTTCTGTGAAAATTTTCCATCACAGTATAAATTATTACGTAGTAGGAATGAGAGATCCCTATTACTAAGCCTCCGCTGGACGTCCGTCTGTCCTCGAGTTTTACTTACATACGAGGTCTGTTCAAAAAGTATAGGGAATTTTGAATTTACGCGGAAGTGAATTATAACTTTGTCAGAAGGGAAAAAAAACCATATGTCCAAATTTTAGTTCGATAGAACAAAAAACAAGTTAGTAAGTTTGCTCATTATGACCCCTAGGCCACCCAACTTGGGGACTAATCGGTTCTCCACACTTGCTGAGACCCCCGTTCACAAAAAAGCGGAGACAACCATTAAAATTTGAATTTGATTGATTGCATTTATCACCACATCACTAGAACACAACTCTTCGGAGACATTCTGTTAATGTGGAATTAATTCAATTTCCTTCCCTCGATAATATTAGCAAAATAGTATCCTTCATCAAATCCTGTAACCTTAGTTTTTTTTTTAATTTTTAATTTTTTTAATCTATTATTTTTTACTTAAGACAGACGAGTCGAAGGCCTTGTAGCTAGCACTCCTTAAAAAACTTATGTTATGTATTATAAGTAACTAAATGTATATAATTTAATCCTGTAAATAAATAAAAAAATAAAAAAATGGAAAAATCTCGAAATTTTCAAATTGATGATATGATTTACGAAATTGGCCTATGTTTCAAGCGAATTGTGGGGAACTTAGAGCACATATTTCGAATTTGGTCATGTTTGTCAGTCATACTGTCGTATAATTTTGTGACAATGAAATTTGTTGTAATACGTACCCCGTTTCTTCATTTTACGCGAATACTGGGCGAAAATGACCAACTCATGACCAAAATGATGAACGTGCCATTGTGTCTCCATTTTAACAAAATGTTTAAACATGACCGAAATTTCAACAAATTCTGTAAATAAAATAATAAATAGTAAATTTGGCGACAATATGAAATTTGTTGTAATACGTGCCCCCGTTTCTCCATCTTACGTATCCGTATATAACCTAATCCTATAAATAAATAATAATTTTTATCTAATAAAATAAATAAGAAATACAAAATTTGTTAAACTAGGTTCATTTCCTAAATAGATGGATGGCGTTAGTGGTGTGAACTTCCGGTTCTTGCATTCACTATTGTAGTATAAAATGCAACCGTGTGAAAATCATGAATTATTCGGCATTTTTAGGCATTTTCTTACATGAGAAACGAATACACTATCTTGTTGTTGTTCAGCTGTTGTTGTTGGAAGACGTAGTAAGAAGTAAGCGGCGGCATTGAATTTATACATTTTACAAAATTCGTTGAACAAAGAAACCAGCCAACAACAAGGAGATTTTTATACTTTTATAAAAGAAACAAAAAAAAAAGTAATCAAAACACAACAACGAAATGACTGATTTAAGGAACGATATGGACAGCGACCTGGATCAGAACTACTCGCTCAACAGCAACGCCGATCCAAAGAATATGCAGGAGTTGACCGTTTATGTGAGTACGCATTTTAATTGCTAGTGTGGTTTAGAACACTTGGTGGTCGATGGGATGCTGGCTTCATAAAATTGGTGACGTGGAGATGGACACTACCCATCCAGCACCGAACACTTTGTGCTATACATATTTATTTCTTATTAAACACTGACTACTTTGACACACCCTCAATTAATAGAATTTACTTTCTTAATATGCAGGTGCAAAATCTTTTGCAAAATGTGCAGGACAAATTCCAGAACATGTCGGATCAGATAATAACACGCATCGATGACATGGGCAATCGAATAGACGATCTGGAAAAGAGCATTGCCGATCTCATGAACCAAGCGGGCGTTGAGGGACCAGAAAAGTAGTTATAACCAAACATGGTAGAAATGAGCATAAATATAATAAAAACTAAAGTCTTCGATGGGCAGATTCCCAATATCAACGTGCTTTAGAGACACGTCCAAATAAAATGAGCCCACAAAACCACAAATCAATCATTCACCTCACCAAGCACGAACACCGCAAAACCAAACAACCAATCACTTCATATGAATACATTTTATTGCACCTAAATTGCATCCTTTTGCCGTGTAGATCCACGTGCATATTCATCTCAATTAAACACAAGTGAATATTTGCCATTTTTGCTCATTGATTAAGTTTTAAGTTCTCTTTCTTAATTAAGTACATTCTCTGATGATCATATTGTGTATTTTAGCTATTTGTTATATTCTTTATATTTTAAAGATTTTAATTAAAAATAACAAAAGTTTATAATGTGCAAATGCAATAATCATAAATCTAATTATTTATTGTACTCCCATATACAATAATTGTATGCAAATGTAACTTAAGCTAAGAACGTGGTTGGAGTTCTCTCTACGCTTGATTTGCGTTTCGATTCA
Source organism: Amiota minor (assembly GCA_037043295.1). Classification (NCBI taxonomy): domain Eukaryota; kingdom Metazoa; phylum Arthropoda; class Insecta; order Diptera; family Drosophilidae; genus Amiota; species Amiota minor. The sequence goes on along the minus strand of JBAMAW010000732.1, from coordinate 804,256 downwards.
ACAACGGTTACCAAGCGACTTCCTCGTCCTCCTGCTGCGCCACCTCGTTCATTGCTTGATATCCCCTTGCCAGAACTTGTCGTGATGCCTCCGCCAGTCAAAGATGTGCTACCGCCTGAAATGCTTGGTTTTGATGTGCGTTTCTTATGCATTTGTGTTTTGATAACCTGTGACGGAAGTGCGGAAGTGTATACAACATGGTTATTAGATTCACTTTTTATTAACATAAATTGTTTATTTCAAATAAACAATTCACAATGTTTCTATGCTAATTCATTGCCTATAAAATAAGTATGTACTTTAAAGGTGAGTTGAATGAATCATAAAGTATAATACTATTAGTATGTGTCATGGAATCACATCTCAAAGGAGGTTAATCAATAAAACATAACAAGTTAGAAAGTAAGATCATCATAAAAGCGGTTTGTTGTCATACACTTAGTATACAAATCAATACAATACAACAAGTCAAAGAAACTTCTGTCGCAAATCAATGACATCAATGTTACCAAGAAATATCTTCTTCATTTTGACATATGCATTATTGTTTGAAAAAACTTTAATTACAAAGTAAAATGAGATAATTATGCGGTGAATAATAATCACGTTCAAACTCAATTTTCGCTATAAACAATTCTTCCATTAATTTCTATACAATTAAATCCTTATGTCTTTGAGTAGATTAAAAAGATTGGACCATAACAATTAGATGATACTTTCATCAGTATTTTGTAAGAAGTTACATATTGGTAATCCCTTCATGCAATTCGATTGTCGACTAAATTTTATATAGTTTGGACAATTCGGACAACAGAAAAGTTGACTGAGTTTAATTTGTCCGGACTCTAATAACAATTTTGTTTGAAATTTTTGTATTTTGGGAAACTGTTGAAATTGGAATTTTGAAACTCTCCCAACCGTCCATAGTCTGAATTATTCACTCCATATAAAATATAGTCTTTGGTATCTAATACATTGTAGTTCCCAAACCAATTTAATTAAAATGGTTTTAAAATATGCAATTAAGATTTTTACAAAATATAGATTCTTTGCTGAGAAGAAGAACATTAGATTTAATAACTAATCGGAATATAGATTCTAATTCAAAATTATTTATGCAAATTCATATACTATTGTATTATGTACTTCCAGATTAAATAGAACTTTGAAGCAAACGAAACAAAAATATTACATTCTTTTATTTTTTTAAATATTTTCCAAAAACATCAACCAAACCCTATTTTTTTTATCAACACAATGCATTTTTTTTTTAGGAATGACGGGGGTACCTGCTAAAGACAAGTATTTTTTTAATAAAATGTTATTGTATATTTAAATTGTTTTTTAAATAAATATTTAGTTGACTAGAAGAATAAACTGCACAAGTCAAATCCACATGTATGTATGAAAATAAAAATGATATGACTCAATTTCAAATGAAGCAATTTCTACTACATAGATACGAATACATCAGTATGTACTACATACATACTCGTCAAATATGATTAACATAATGATGTTTTGTAGTAGATATAAAGCCAATGTTCTAACTACAATGACTTAAGTATTAGTTAGTATTAAATTTATAAAGTATTGTAGATGATGCTTTGTCTGATTGATTTAATTTTGTGGCACATGAAATTGCTTTTGCAATCTTACATGCGTTGCGGCAACTGCCTTGAATGGATGCTTCACTGCATTACGGGTGGGTTTACTGACTGTTGTATCTGGCTTGGTATTTCTCATTCGTGCTCCAAATACATTTTCACGTGGTTTAGGTTTGCCTTCATGTTCATCATCTGATGCACTGCCAGAATCTTGACCACTACGTGCAGAATCACGTGCTGAAGAAGCATCTTCTTCTTCATCCTCATCATCATCTTCTTCATCATCTTCATCCTTAGAAAATATAAAAGGAAAACCATAAATAACTTTTAGAACAATTTTAAGACATTATCTAAGACCTACCTCTTCCTCTTCGCCATCATCCTCATCATCATCTTCATCACTTGTTGCTGCTTTTCTAGTGCCACCAATGCCGCTATTAAGATTCTTTGTGCTTCTGGATAATTTGCTTGTACGCTTAAGTGGACTCATCAATTGATCACGTTCTAAACTGTCCATAGACTGTGAACGTAAGCCCTTCTTAAGCGCTGCTTTCCGATTCGCACTAGATTCCTCTTTACTTTTCATTAGCTTTTGGAATACCATAAAATCGTCCTTTTCATCAATATTGCTGATGTCGTAGTAATTCATAGAGAGCACTTCTATGGCTTTAGTGTGATACTTCATAGAAATCAGTATGAAATCCCCGAGAATATTTTTAATATCTGCAAGTTTACGTTGTTCAAAATTGCCAATGATCTCATCGATTTCCTTGTTAGTACGTTGGACCTCCATTTTCGCCTTAACGAGCTCTGAATCGGCAGCACTCTAAGGAATTGATACTACAGATAATCTGACTCTCATAAAGCATACATAACCCACAGACTTGACTTACATTGTTCGCGGAAAACTTAGATTTCAGTTCCAGCATCTGACGCTGTTTGAGAACCTCTTTGTCTCGAGCAATCACCGCCAGACGCAAATTATCACGCGTTGACTTGCATAGTTGTTCAAACTGCGCCAACTCATTAACAATCTACAAATTAGATGTTCATTCGTGTATATACTTAGAAATAATATCAGATCAATCATCGTTTTAAATTAAATCTAAGCTTCACCTTATGTTCCATGCGATGCACATTGATGTCCATGTAGTCACCCAGTATTGTCACTGCGTTTGTGAAACTCTTCAAACCGGTGGATAGACTTTCGTTAATTTCCTCATCGTCTGCATAACTTTTAATACTTTTGGCCAACTCATCATAGGAGTCACGATATCTTAATATTTTAGAAGGTAAATGCATTTATTAGACAAAGTATCTATGGATATGGACATGGACTCACTTTGCCATTTTTCTTGTGCATGCGGCAAAAGCCGTACACATTTCCGTTAAATGACGTTCGGTTTGGTTGATTCGCTCATTGATGACTTTAATGCGATCATCTTTTGTGCTAAGGAAAGTAAGTTTACCACGACGGAACATAATCGTAATTATTTATTTTGGAAATTGCAAGTACTGTTTTTAATATTTTCCTTTTGAACAAAACCGGCTTCTATTTTATTTTTTGAGATTTACATTAAAAGTAAAGTTGCTATGACAACCAAAAGTACAAACAAAAATTGGGGTTGTCATTCAAGATGTGTTTATACAATAAGTTTTTAACTCAAATTTACTTCCAATATTAATTGCCAGCTATTCTATGTCATGAAAATTGGAAATGCGTTGTATATTGTGATGTTGTAGTTCATCACCACATTAATCTGAACACAAAGCGTGAAACCAGATTTTCTTTAAAAAAAAATTCAATTAAGTCATTATTTAATTCATATTTGTTTTATTATCCGCACAATATTTGGATGGGAGAGTAGTACACCGGAAAAGAACAATGATGTATATTGTTATTGTGTATAGACTGCTATTGCATTTGTTGTGATCCGTCTTTTGCCTCTGGTGAAAAAACGACGAATTGTGTTTAATAAGTCTATTTAGATTGGGTGCCCTTCTTGGGTTTGGCTTGTGTACCCTCACGGAAACCATTGCGGAAACGACGTCTGACGACTTTAAGATGGCTCATGCGGCCAGTGCCAGTAGTCTTTCTCCTTTTGGCCTTGTCAGACCAGTTGTAGGAACGCAATTTGGCGGCGGGATACCCGCATTGCGCAAGTTGACTTCTGTATGTGATAGGATGAACGACCACAGCGACGGCACAATGTGTGCGTCTTATTATGACGTTTGCCAAAACTTGATGTACCTTTCGTCATCTTGAATGGCAAAAAACTTAATTAATGTCTTTTTTTATGTCGAAAACACATTCGACGATGCGTCGTAGTTTGTTAGTCTGAAAAGTTTGGTTAACCAGCACTGTGTAGCAGACAGAGTTGCCAAATGTTTAGGAGAAGATACATAAAATCTTGCATTTAAGCTACATTTAAATCAAATGACAAGTGATTCATGTTATTTGTTATTCGAGAGACAAAGTGTGCAGAATTGCGTCGAAAATTCTCATGCATTTACAATATGTCATTAAAAATAGGCATCAGTCGAAATTGCATGTAACGAGTTCTTGTCAATAGAACGTCAATAGTGAATGGCAAGTCTTTGTACCTGCGGGTACATATGACACTGTGAATGACAAAAATTGTATATTTACCTATTGAAATTAATTTAATTATTTTGAATTTTAGCCTTTGATATTTTTTCTTTTTCAATAAACATTTTCGGTTTTTTTTTTGTTTGTTGTTAATTTAACAAGACACTTAAAATACCTAAAAAAAATTAGCGTTTCAAATTTCATTTTTGCCATTCACTCCCAGGAATACTATAGGTGACGGCCGCTTCCAAAATCATCTGAACAAAACCACAGGTGTTCTAGCATTTTGGGTGATTTCGTTTTTCGAACTTTGGTGTTCGAAAGAACAGCTGATTGAAGAATGTTTGAGATGTTATGTGATAAACAAACAGTTTGCAAATTCAAAACAAGTTTTGAAAATTACCTTGACAATTGTGTATAAAAAATATTGATTAGTTAGTTATTTATTAATATTAATATAAATAATTTTTTTTTTTTATAATAACAGAAAATATGAATAAAACAAAAAAAAAAAAAAATAATAATAATATGCCCCACCTATATATCAGCACACTGTTGAAGTGAAACTGCTGAACAACATGGTAGGAATCAAGTTTTAAAATGATTACTAGAATTGGGTTTTATAATTATGGTAATTTATTTCATTATTTGGTGATACGAACGTTATGACACGCTTATAGTGCTCCCTTTATGATCATGCATATAACATCAGCCATTTCGTATACGTGTGATCATCATGCTGCATGCTTGTTATTTTTCGAAGTGGATGAGGGGACAACAAATATTGCAAATATTTCGCATGTCATCCGCTAACGCGCTCACGTCTGCTCTGTCCAAATATTTCATAAAAGTTAGCACTTGTCAATATTCGCCTCTTTCACACGTACTTAATTCGTGAAGGCTTAAATGAGATAGCATGGCCAAAGAGAGAATGTTGTTTATGAAACAGAGCAATGAGATAGTAAATAGCATGATGAAATATCTATATCGATTAGATATTTTGTCATGCTTTTTTCATGCCACGCACACATACTTATCTCACTACCACTAGCAGTCATTATATTCACAAGAATGAGAGAATTTCATCATCCACAAAAAAAAAGAGTAAAGAAGAAAAATCAAAACGTTTTGATTTTTGGCAAACATTTGCACAAGCCGTCATGACCATCGACGACATAAATGACTTGCGATCTCTCTCTTTTCATAACATTATAACATTTGCGCAAATATTTGTATAGTGGATTCCTCCCTTACACACCAATGTTAGAAGGCAGATCCGCTTTTAATCTATAATAAATGTTATGCATTATTACATCAAGCAAAGTCTTTAGTGCCCCCGACATGATCATGCAATTATCATGCATCGACCTGCGCAGCGCTCAAACTCTGACTCAAATTATTTTTCGCCACTACAAACTCTCGATAATGCTATCCGTATATTGACCGGAACCGGCGGAAATTACGTATTAGGAGGTGACTTCAACTGTCGTCATCGAAGTCGATACTCACACAAGGGGCCCGTACCCGCTGGCCAGGACGGAAACAAGTTCCGTGGGATCCTGACCACCCGTGGTACCAGAAAATAGCCTCTGGTCAGACTTCGTACCCGAGGTACTACAAAATTCGAACTCCAAAAAGTTCATGGGTTGGTGGCCCAAATTTGAACATAGCTCTCTGGAATAGCACGCAGGTTGTTAGCCCACAGATGGCACAGTATAAAGCTATACTTATGGGTACTGCTTCCTCACTGTTGGGAGCGAGGTCTATTCCTACCTCTTCTACCAATTTGTCAGCATTTATATGATAAAGATCAGGCGAGCATATGTCCCTACTGTCACAAGAACTTTAAGGGAAAGGGTAGTACGCTGAACCGCTACAAGCCAGACGCCCGTGGTACCAGAAAAATGGTCAGGCAGCGTAACCAAGTTATTACCAGTAGCTCAGGGACTGGTTACCCCGGGGGAACACCAACCAACCCACATTCACACACACACATATCGGACAGTCTCAGGCTACAATCGGACGACTTCTCAAAAATACTACACGTGCAAACCCATTTAATCTCCTAACTCTATCCCTATTAGAGAGAACCTCACTTAAATCAAAACCCCCATTAACACTCAAAATACCGAACTCATTCATATCCCTTAAATCATCATGCAGAGAACATTCACAGAGAACATGTTGCCATGTCTTGTCCGTTGAGCCATAAGGGCATTCCGCACTGTCATTTAGGCCCCTTGAATGCAAAAAGCATTAAGGGAACCATGACCAGTCAACAGGAATCCGAGCCAAAGGTTAAAACCAAAGTCCGGTCGACCGCCAACAAATGTGACATCCTGAATGAACCTGTATGTTACCCGCCCACACATAGAACTGTCCCATCTGATTTGCAAGTCAGACAGGACACACTCATTCAACATTCTCTTTCACACATTACGACCTAAGCTCTCCACATCCATCCCATATAACCATTCATCCTGCAGCAATAGTAATCCTCCCCTGATCTTGAAGTCAATGGCTCTTCGCCTGACCTCCAGATCAAGAGGAACCAAGCAAAGCACCAAGCAAAATCTGCAAAGCCTCAGTGGAGACAGTGCGACATACCGGCAAACATCCCAATATCATGACCTTCTGGCATGATACCACTTTCTTTCTGCCTACAAGAGACGATGCCGTTTTGTACCACACCGAAGATCCATATGCTGCACAAGCAATAAATAGACCTCCATAAATGGTACGAACAGCACGCCTACTGAGACCCCATTTACTCCGCAGAATACGGCGCACATCTCAGCGTCCAGTAAGAACCAAAGTTCTATCCTTGATATTTTTCTTACAAACAGTTAGTAACTCGAATTTTACCCTCCGCAAAATCACTACCTCGCCGCATTCAAAACCTAATTAGTTCAGAAAAAGTCATCTGCGGAACTGGCAGAGATACAGAAGAACGACTGACCATGTCCGTTTCAAATGGCTAACCATACTAGTCTCCGACAAAATCACCATATTCCGCAATGAATCTTGGAACAATCTCTTATCATCGCTAGACAAAGTGACACTTCAAGGCGGTTCTTTACACTTGAAGAAAGAGCGGAGGTATTAGCCCAAACCTTCAGTTTAAATCACACCATCTCAAATGACTTATGTGACCCAATCACAACTTTTGTGGTAAACAATTGCAGTACAATGTTCGATTCATCGTTCTCCATTCCGGACGAATCATCTATACATATTATAAAACAAAGTCGCTTTTTTCCTATATTTGCTTAAATCTTTAAAACTACGCAACGTATTTTGATGCGGTTTTTTTTTTAATAGATAAAGTGATTGAAGAGGAAGGTTTATATTTGTAATAACATCCATTAAATAGTGGAGAAAACTGTTATTTTCACTATACATATGCCTATTTTTAAAATTAATGTAGTTGGAATAGTGTTATAATTCATGGAAAAAGCATTTACTGTCACTACAATATTGCAACTTCTCATTATTTACACAGCAAAGTTTCTTCAAATGCGATTTTAGATTTTTTTTATTTAAGTCTGATTATTACTATCAAGAAATTATAAAGTATTTTCTGGAAGACGTCGTCGTTCGTATATAGGTCGTTGTACAGTGAATGCCAAAAGAGTACGTCCAGCAAGAGATGAAGAATCGTCAACGGAACGTGAGGCTCGCCTCAGTCAGGCTTGAAATAGATATAGAGCTCAGAGAGAGAGAGAGAATCATCAGCACGAGTTACTAACTCATGGGTAAATAAAGAAAATTCTGCCATGAATTACGATCCTTCGATTTCTTACAAGGACGATCATATAGTATCAATAGGTACTATGTCAGTGGTGTGTGAACATTGCTTGGCATTGAAATTCAAGGACTAATCGAAAGGCATGTGTTGCTTACAAGGAAAAGTCAAATTAGAAGAAATTCTCCCTCCACCTGAACCACTTCACTCTCTTCTTACGGGTGATCATCTATATATATAAAAATGCACTCAAAAAATAGTATGACCCCGCAAAACTCGAGAACGGCTGGACCAATTTTGATGATTTTGTTTTTTTGTTGTACTCATGGAGTTACAGTCAGGTTCTTTACTACATTTGGATCCGGTAGGTAGCGCTGTTGTCCAGATATAGATAGTTTTATGCCATTTTTAAATTTTTTTTTTGTTTGGTGCAAAATATACTGAACCGATTTTTTTTAAAAGAACAAATGATTCATAAAGTTGCTTTGGTTATAATAGAATATTAAAATATATTGTAAATTATTAATTACACATTTTACAACAAAGCTTTTTATAAGAAACACCCAATTAACGCATAGGGGGTGTAGCAACGGACGCTGGTTAACGCTAGTACTTTATAAAAAGTTCAGATTTAAAAATTCTGCAGTCCCTTAGGTCTGACGAATTTGAAATTATTTTCCAAAAAGCAATCACTCGCCGTGAAATAAAATATCTCACTAAGCTTATCAATGAGTGCTTACGTCTTAGCTATTTTCCCAACCCTTGGAAAATCTCCAAAGTTATTCCTATTAGAAAAGCTAACAAACCCTCTGAGCAGCCTTCTTCATAACGTCCTCGGTTGGTAAAATTTTGGAAATAGTCATTAAAAAAAAACTTCCTCTTGATTCTGGATGACAATGACTTATTCCCATTGCAACAATTCGGATTTCGAAGTGAATATAACACGTTGCACCCGTTGGTCAAAATCAAGAACTTTGTTAAAACAAACTTCTCAAGATCCAAATTCGCTGGCATAGTTCTATTGGATATAACAGCAGCATTCGACTCAGTTTGGCATGATGGGTTAGCTTACAAAATGGAACTTATGAGTTTCCCCACTGAGCTCACAAAAATAATTCAAAGTTTCCTAAACAACCGGTCATTTCTGGTAATATATTGATAATACGAAATCCCAATCTTTTGCCATAAGTGCAGGCTGCCCTAAGGTTCTTGTCTTTCACCCATTCTTTACAACATATATACCTCAGACCTCCCAACATCGAGTTGTTGCATTATCTCAATCTATGCTGATGACACAGCGATCCTCTGTTCAGAGACACTACCTGCTGACATCTCCAATAAGCTGCAGGGAGCTTTTGTCTCTCTCGTCTCCTATTTCTCGAAGTGGAAAATTCTAGTTAACTCTGGAAAAACTCATGCAATTTTTTTCTCCAGAAAGCGTAAAGACTTAGATATACCTCTCTAGCAGACATATAATTTTAAACCTTGTTGATGTCATATGAGAAATTGGTGTTAAATATTTAGGGGTAATGTTAGATAAAAAGTTAACCTTCAAAAAACCCATTAACTTCACAAATAATTGTATTAGCACTTTAATCCACACTCTATACCCGTTCATAAACAGGAACTCACGCCTTAACATAGAAAATAAAATGTACCTTTTCAGATCCATTTTCAATCAGTTATGGGGCCCCAGCCTGGGCAGATTTTGCTAAATATCACTCTAATAGTCTACAAGTCACCCAAAATGACATATTAAAAATGATTTTTAACCTGCCCTGGCATTACTTCACTATTGATTTGCATCAGAAAACAAATATCCAATTAATGGCAGACATACGCGCTCGACTACATGGAAATTTTAGAAATAAGTGTACTGAATCCAACCTTCCGCATATTAATAATATAGCACAAATACAATAACTTAGTCTTTAGTATTAAGTCTTAGATATAAGTTTCAATTAATACAATTTTCATGGGTTTCTGTAAAAATTTTTTATCCCTCCATTTTTTTCATTAGAATGTTCAATATCACACTCTTTATATATGTACATATATTTAAATAGCATAGGAAATGTAGCCTGATCTCTCAATTAGTCTAGTTATGTTATGCTATCACAAACATATAAATTAACAATTTAAGGTGAAATAAATGAAATGAATTGAAATGAAATAATGTTGCATTATTATAACTTTTCATTAAACTAATCATTTTTAAAATAAAATTAAAATATCATAGCTGCATATATTATCAATAATTATAGTTTATGTAAACATATCAATTCATTAAAGTCACTATATATGCGCCTATAAAAAGGTTAAATTGGTTTTGAAAGTCATCCCGGGCATAGAATGCGATAACTGGTAATTTATAAAAGGTATCCTAAGAGATATGGAACTCTCACAATGGCGATCATACAACCACTGGTATAAAAATTCCAACTCTTTCAAAACACCTATCTACTTCCCTGACTCCTGCGATCGTCCAACTTTGTCCTTGTTGGTACGATTGAGAGCGGGGCACAGTCAACTAACTCACCAAGATCTCCTCGAAGGCAAAAGCCAACCTCCTTGTCGATTCTTTGGTGACTACTTGTCAATAAGACACCTGCTAGATGATTGCATGTATCACCACATTACTAGAACACAACTCTTCGGAGACATTCTACCTTCCATATTAATTCAATTTCCTTTCCTCGATAATATTAGCAAAATAGTATCCTTCATCAAATCCTGTAACCTTAGTAATTTAATCTAATCTTTTTTATTTAAGACAGACGAGTCGAAGGCCTTGTAGCTAGCAACTTCTTAAAAAACTTCCGTTATATATTATAAGTAACTAAATGTATATAATCTAATCATGTAAATAAATAAATAATAAACATGTCAATTCATTAAAGTTAATATAATATAATAAATAAATAACTTGCTCTCAATAAGAAACCATTTTACTTAAAATTTTAATTAATTTTAATTTTAATTCAAATTAAAAATATAAAAATGGAAAAATCTCGAAATTTTCAAATTGATGATATGAATTAAGAAATTGCCCTATGTTTTAAGCGAACTGTGGGGAACTTAGAGCACATATTTCGAATTTGGTCATGTTTGTCAGTCATACTGGCGTATAATTTTGTAGGAATTTATACCAAAAAATTTTAAAGAAAAACTTTTGCAACAACAATATGAAATTTGATGTAATACGTGCCCCCGTTTCTCCATCTTACGTATCATATATAATCTAATCCTGTAAATAAATAAATAAATAAAAAAAAAGGTTAAATTTAGTTCTAAAAATATCACTGGAATTCAATCTTGGTTGTTCTACCAGCTGCGCAGATTGCGCTCATACAAAAACCAAAGCTCGAATGGTGCTCGCTCAATTCATACAAAAACCAAACGAAATGAGATTATTAAATTAAAAACTCGAAAGGAGACAAGAAAAATGTTGGCGTCCCGCCGCATAGGCTCAACGAGACTAAAAGTTTAAAAGAATAAAAGCTCAAAGCTCAAACGCATCATCTTTATATCGTATGCATGTGTTAGTTTTATTGAAGCTGCGGTGTGCGAACAGGACAGCTGGTAGCTGACGTCAGAGGGCGCAATGGTTACGGTAGCAAAGGCTAATTGCTACAAAACGACGAGTTGCCTTAAAACTGTTTACAGCTTCACTTTCACTATTTGATACGACTGCGCTGTCAGCGACGGTTTTTCTGTTACTTTTTTGGTCATGGTTGGTCATGGAAATGGAAAATTTATCAAAATGGAGAAGCGCCCCGTTCAAATTTCATAATTTTGTTGTAAAATTTTTATTTTCGAGTTTTTGGAAACTAACGGGCATGCAGGAAATAAATCAGGACACGTACATTTTGAGTCAAAGTCTGTCCTGAGAGAGCGAGAGAGAGAGAGAGAGAGAATGATAAAATAGTACGAGCATTTTTGACTGATTTGCACATTTCTTTCGGTGATTTCGCTAATTGCTTCTTCTACTACCAGTCACGCAGAAACTTAACAGCCTTTTAGTTTGTTTTCTTTTGTTAAATTTCATTTAAGGTTCTCTCTCTCTCTCTCTCTCTTTCTTCATTGTCCGTTTACGTTTATCATTGAATGAAGGCCTTTTATCAAGGAGGCTTGATAAAAATTATATACTAAAGTAATTTTATAATCTTGTGTTTTTTGGATTTTACGAGACCACGAAAATGGAAAGCGACTTGTTGTGGTAACGTCGATTAACTTGGCAAAAACCACTTGAATCAAAGTTACTAATTTAAACAAGAATGTCGCGTATTTATATTGTTTCGAGGTTATATCGATAAGTTGACTCACTTAAAATGAAATTAAAATACACTGTCTAGACTTGAACTTGTGATCATTTATTTTTCAAACAACCCTAGCACGCATGATTATTGGAACAGTCAACACCAAAATCTGCGGCAAACAAAGCACCAAATTCTGCAATAAACAAAAGAATCCGGTTTGGCTAAAAGCGACAGCAAATTAAATTCAAAATAAGAACCATAAACAACATGAATAAGCAAGTTGTATTCAATTTTATTCCGTTTATTTCTCTTCCATCGATTGTAAATTTCATGGCGAATTTGCTCAAATAAGAGCAACAAATTGATCATGATTATCTTTCTTTATCTATATTCTTTTACGCTTATGTATATGTTCTTAGTAAATATATAAGAATATACAGTAACAGCTCTCATAACTGACAGTTACCATAGCTTAAATAACCGGACAAATATCGTAAATGTAATATTGAAGTCTTTAATGTTTGAAACTTCTATTCCAGCTGTCCAAGCTTCAAGAACAAGAAACATTATCTTGACTGTAAGTGTTCGGTTATGAGAGCTTTTACTGTATCTATGTTTGTTTGTTTATGTTTATAAAAGTCACTCTTTACAAATTTAGAAAGAAAAATATAGTTTTGTACTTTTCTTTCATTTTTGTTTGATTTTATTCCATTAATACCCTCGAACGAAGTAGGATATTCATATTAGGTTTTTGCAAATAATGTCACAATGGTGCCCAAGAGGAGTGAAGTGATCAGAACGAAGAGATGAATCGATCCAACCATGTCCAACTGCCAACCCAACAGTGTGTCCGTTTCTTGGAAATTATAAAATATATTTGTTATGTTGACTTTTCTGGTTCCTACGATGCTCAAATATTATTGTACAAGTATTTCAAAATTTTCCCACACATCATAGTGCCGGTCATATAGTACATTAAATATTGTTAAATATATAAAGCGTAGTATAGTTAAAATTACAATTCATCGACTTAAATAATGTACTGGAATACTTTTTCCGCTATATAACAATATTATAGAAAAATGTAACAGTAATGAGAAATTTTTAGAGACATTGAGTATTTCCCTTATATCTATGTATACTTCTTTTAATTTGATAAATTTTTTTGTTTTTAAATATATATTTTAATGTTTAGTAAGTACGAGAATGTCACTTTGAAAAACAACACTCAATACAGTTTACCTACCCTTAATGGCTTCAATTGAGACAATATATACTTTATTTTATAGAGATCCATAGGACTGTTATTATACACCACCGTATATAGAGGGTATTCGTTAGTCACATTACATGACTTGTTTATTATTTTGGTTTTGTCGTTGTCTCTCAGTTGTTTATTCTCTTTAGCTCGAATCTTGTTTGCTATAAATTTAACCAAATTCATACGCACGGTCCGTTTAGTTGATCATTCGCAAACAAAGTCTGAAACGATAAGAAACTAAGTACTACTTATAACAAGAATCGGTTAAGTGACAGAAGTGTGTTTTTACATCCATTGGTTTCGTTCGAAATTCGGTTTAAAAAATATATTAAGTAAATAAAAAAATAATAATAAAAATATAAATAAAATTCACCTTGAAATTTTGCAAATGATTTTTCTTTTAATGCGTATAAAATTCTAAAAATAATATATAATATATTGTATAATTTGTGTATAAATAAATTCATACTATTGTGTATGTATAAGTATGTTAAAACGTGTCTGGATTATAAATTCAAATCGTTTAATATCAAGGAAAATTTAAAGAAAAACAAGGAGAAACGCTTACTTTGGTGTCATTGAAAATTCTAGTACATAAATTTTTAAGAAATTTATTTGATTTAAACATTTTCATTACAAAATTATATCTTTAAATCATTTTTAATGTTTATATTATTATAAATATATAAATGATAATCCAATAATGAATATTTGATTCATAGGGTTGCTAATGGTTTTAATTGTCTGAGTTTTGTCTTTCCTTTGCTCATCTTAAAATGTCTTCTCTAATCGGATAAATTTAATTAACTGATCAGTTTAGTATGAACGACCAAATAACTTGTTCCCATCTCATTTACATTTCCCGTTTCTTAATATCGTCAACCTCCTTATTCTTCATCTCTCATGTTTTAAATGTTTCTCTAATCAAGATATTTAAGGTGAATATGTCTTACCAAGATTTTTTTATGGTGATCACCGGTTAAGATAATAAAACAAACTAAATGGAAATTGTAGTCGTGCTGATAAAAAGTCTTAACTAAATAATTTATTGAGAAAATTGATGAGATAAATTTTTAATGGGATTATTATTAAGTCGTGCAGCAATCTTATTAAATATAATATAAATATTTTTATTGTAATATTTCACTAATTTGCACTTAGGTTTATTTTAATGGATTGCAACATTTTTGTGGTAAAAATTTTAAAAGAAGAAAAGAAAAATTGCAACACTCAATTCTGTTATTTATTTATGAAGATAGTAAAAATTTTAATATTTTCTCGGAATTAGTAAAGAGGTATGTCGGTGAGCAGTGAAACTTGTTTAAAACAAGTTAATCATTTCGATTTCAAATCTGAAAATGAAGTTCGAATATTATTTTATTGTTTATTCAGCACATTTACATAGATTAAAATAAATATTGTAAATTAATGAAGTCTTAATCGATTGCAATACAAGTTGATTAACACAATTTTAAGAACCTTGACCTGACCTTCCATGAAAAACAATAACTGACTATGATTCATTATCTAAAGTCCGCCTAAGTTCTGATGAGGGGATCCATTATATTTTTCCCCCAATAACTGAACGGTTTAAAAACAAACTTGTACTACAAAATACAAAAAATAAAATCCATGTAAAGTAGTTAAATGGTTTAAAACCTAACGATGCGTTGCAATTGTTGATTAACTTGCAAAAAATTTATTAATAAATACAATAAATAATTGGTTGAAAAAAGATTCTGAGTGTGAGGGAAAGAGTTGAGTTGAGCAAAAGAGATAGAATGACATTAAAACGACAATAATAACAAGTCAAATGACATGCCGGCAGCCATAGGGTTATTACATATATTATTTTATTTTGTTTAAAAATCATTTGACTACAATGCTGACAATAAAAATGTGTATACAGAACAACAAAAAATAATAAAAAACAAAAACAACATTTATTTCACACACACATGATTTATTTCTGTACACATGAAATACACCAAACATCGCAAATAAGTTGTGATTGCCAAGTATTGTGAGTTAGTTTTGTAAATTTGCAATTTTTTGTATTATTTTGCACAGTTTATATAAATAAATACATTATGCGTTTTAGTAGTTCGTCATTCGGTAATCAAAATTGAGAAGCTTCCAGATTCAAGTCAAATGCAATACGAAATCATCACAAACAGTTTTACCGGTATATTCATTCAACTTAACGATTGCCATCGTCACGTTGTTTTTGTTATGGCATTTTAGTATAGTAGTTTGTCTGTGACACAAAAATAAAAGATAGAAATAAAATCTCATTTACTCAGTTCTACACTAGTTGAACTGAACGATAATAGATAGACTGTGAGATTCACACTCACATGCATAATACTACTACAACAATATACATATGTACTCGTACATACCTATGTCTATAGGTAGTACTTAAATGTATCTACAATACTCATTTCATCATTTGTTCATGGCAATGCATGAGTGTGGTGGTGTTATTTCGCTCAATTTTCTGAGTGTGTTCAGTCAGTCAGTCAGCAGCTCAATTCACAAAACAAACTGTTGAATTCTGACTTTTCTATCTTTATTTGTCGTTTCCTCATCGCATTATAGCGCATTTGCGTATTGTTTGTCAATCAGAACCCTCGGAACAATTCTCATTGCGCGTTTCTTCATACCAAAGAAAACCGACAATCTTCAATCTAGCGAATTTGTTTATGTATAGTTTTTTATTTTAAATTAAAAGCGAGTGTGGGAAAAAAGTGGTTCAATTTAAATATTATTATAATTTTGTTTTAGTCAAATAAACCAAAATCAACAAAATACGACAAATACGAAAAGATACAAAAAAAAAAAAAAAAAGAAAAATAAAGTACTAAATCAGATGAAACTCTTTGGAGGAATTCTGTTTGCTTTACTCGCTGTTAGCGGCGTTTTGTCTTTGCCAGGTAAGTGAAACCCATTATTATTCCATTTATTTAGATCATTTTGTCAATAAACAAAAGTGTAGACTTAAAGTTTCTTATCTTCAAATTTGATATGATATTCTTATTATACTTAGTATAGGTATTATAATTTATTAATCTAAAATTCTAGCTGGAATTTAGACATTCGAAATAATTTCATACAAACCTTTGAATTATCTTCATATAAACATCTGTTGTATTGTACAAGTTAACGCTTCATAAGTAACAATGTGATAAAACTAGAAACCCGCTTTGACTAGTGAGGAATCTGGCAGTGATTGAATTTCTGGGCTCCTAACCAGTTAGTAAAAATAAAACTACTGTAAAAACAAGAAAAAATAAGGTTAAATTATTATTACATTTGTATTCGGGTAGTTCCTTGGATACTGATCGGAGCCCATTTTGCTCGGAGCACTTGTCTTTAGATGAACACGTATATGGAATATCCTTACTTAGCTTTTATATATGTAAATACAAGACGAGACAAGTCTTCGATGGATTGGAAAAAAAGTCTTTGATTGTTTATAAAATATGCAGTACAGTTTTTATGATAACAATTATTGATTTTAATAATAAAACAAATGTTGTGCTGATTGATTATTCCAAGAATTTTTTAAAACAACATGTTGGAGAATGGTTTTGAAACAGATTCCAGTATACATATGTATTTAGTATCATATTACCATGATAATAGACTAAGAAATAAATATAATAAACTCAATACTTAAGAATGCAATAAGCAAATGTTATGAAAAGAAAAGATGTGTTTTTCCATGATTCTCAGAAACAATGGAATGATGGAAGAAGTGAATAGAACAACGGGAGAGAAGGAGAGTGAGTGCAAATGATTGTTGTATATTTGTAGTATATATTGTATTGTATTATATACGAGTATTTTTACAATAATTGAATCAGCACAAATAGCCTTTAACCTTTTCAGACACGAAAGCTTGATAGTGATAGCGCATATTATTTATATTCAGCGATGGTGATTATCTACCCTTTAAGCTGATGATGATAGTCAATGCACGGTTTATTATTGTTTTTAAACACTGTACAGTGCACACAGTGCAATCTTGAAAATTTATACAATATGGAGTTTATTATTATTGTTATTTGTTGTTTTCCAATTGTTGTTGGATGTTTGTGAAAAATACAGTCAATAGTTTTCCATAACAACGATTCCGCTTCAACTGCAAAATACTTGATGTAAATGTATCTCTCTCTTCAAATCAGACATTGTGAGGAAAGTTGGTACAATACATAGTATTGTAGTACATAGATGATGAGCTATACTGCAATAAGTAGGATTGAAATGTCAGTTATCTGTGCGGCGGTACTTGAAATCTGTCATTGTAGCACGACTTGAGTCAGCCAAAGCGAAATCTTTTGCAAAATATGCTCCATGTACTACAATATTTGGCTTGACTCATTTTTTTGCTTGTGGATTTTTATTTTGCGTTCAGATACTTCAGCATAAGCAGAACTTCAGGAAGCTCGTTAGCGGCGACTTTGAAGAGTGTTTTGCTTTTCAGCAAAAAAATTTTCAACAATTTTTGATGAGTTCCTATTTAAGATTTACTCGTTAATAATTGTATAATAATTATTGTTACAAAATTGTAAAATTCAGTTGAGTTCATGGAAAATGTGGAAATTTCTTTAGTCATACCTCAGCATGCTGTTGCCCTGACAGTTTAATGAACTTTAATGCATTTTTATTTAATTATGTAGGTATATTATCTTATTATTATATTATTTTTCCTTGTAGCAATTTGTTAATAAAATTGGCTACACAAATTTCTCATTTTATTCTTTAATCTTGTTTTTCTGTTTTAACTTTTCGGGGAGCAGTTTTTCTTCGTTGCCCAGCATATGAATTTTTGGTTTATGGCCTCATTTTCTTGGAATTTCATTCATTCATTTATACATTTATTAAAAGCTACGTGTGTGTCAACAAAATTGGGCTAAAGCAATAATTTATTTTATTGTAAAAATAAAAATTAAAAAAAGAAAAAAAAATACCAATACTCGCATGCACTTTTCATTCTTTCACTTTAGTCACCTTTTTCTTCACTTCTTTGCATTGGTTAGGATACTTTGTATGCATATGATTAAAACCATGTGAAAAAACTTGAGTTGAAAAGGGCATTCACAGCGAATAAAGCAAACAGAATTCCTCCAAAGAGTTTCATCTCATATGTCTCAAGGGTCGAACTATCGTAGCGGAAACTAGATATTTATACCAAAATGAACATTTCATAGAAAACTACATTTCTTCACTTTATAAATCCTATGAATATGTAGCAATTAAATCATGGTGGCTGTAGCAAATGATCATCATAAAAAAAAAAGACAATGTATTGTATTTTATTTTATCTTAAAGTTAGAAAAGCTGTTGGACTGTGCAGGACACACACGAATGGATTGCGATTCACATGTACTTAGTTAAGTGTTGGTAGGACAAAAGTTTCCTTTTTGCTAAGTTTAATTAATCATCTAACTGAGAGCAATGTACAATATTTTTACCATCGTCTATACATTTAATTTTAAATATTCATTTTTATTCCATACATTTTTCATACACTTACCAATCAATGCGAGTTTCTTATAATTTTTATTCTTTATGATACATAATAACATATGAGAGTGGTTTGGACTTAGCTTTGAAGATTGTCTTTCTTTCTTTCATTCATTTCGTTCTTCTTTGCTTTCTTTTTGAGGAATCAATCAAATATTTTTCATATTACCTTTATTTTTTTACTGGTGATACACGCTCTCTCGCCGAATAATTCAAGTCTTACGAACTATTATTTATGAGTCAAGTTCAATGGAATCTTTTGTCCTGAATGCGCTGTACTTTCGTCATCAAGTAGTGTTGGTTATACTCGTATCTTACATACTTAGATCCACTTTTATATTGTACAAACATGTAGATAGAAGAGATAGTCCAATGAATTGTTTCTCCATGATTTCACATTTCTATGTTGCAGTGTATTTAATATTTGATGAGATCAAAGCTAATAGTTTTCCTTGTATTTGTTAATTATAATTTTGTGCAAATAAAAGCATGCAATTGACATACATAATGATACTGTAAATAAAATAATAATAATAATAATAATAATAATTCAAAATTAATAAAATGGAAAAGTACATAGTCCTTGTATAAAATATTTGTGTCCCTATTCATTTCGTAATATGTTTTGTTGAAATACAATTTCTTGATAATATTTTTGATTTATTTTCATTTTTCTTTTCTTTTCTTTTTTTTTTTTTTGAATGAATGCATCAAACTTATTTTGAGGAAAACTTGAAAAAAAAAAGAGTGGAATATGATTATTATTTATGAGAATTTAGTGGTGGCTCTCCAAACAATTTGAAGCGTTTTGCAAATATAATAAGCTCATGACAATATTTTTACATTCAATGTGTTTAATTAGGAGAATTATGGTTTTAAAATAAACGCTACGATGAGTTTTGGATTTATGTGTTGTGTAATTAAATCTAAAATCGTGAAATACAAAATAATTAGATTTATTTTAATTTTATTTAGTTATAGGGTTTTATTTTTTGTATAGTTTGACAGAAATTCAATAAAATTTGATTTCAATAATAAATTATGTTATTCAATTTGTGGGAAAACTGATAAAATCTTTTTTTGCTATTAAAAAAAAAGTGTTGATAAATGAATTACTCAATTTGTAAATGGAAATTTTCAACAAAGTCGATTGAGTCAGTCTTCTTCCATTCTATTCCCTGGTAACAACTTTATCACCTACTACTAAATAATATATAAAATCCACACACGGAACACGTACTGTATAATACAATCATATTTAAGTGCATTAAAGTCTTTTCATTGTATTATAAAAATCTGTACTTTTGCTTATTTAAAGTTTATTGTTGATTTTTGATCTTTTTTATTGTTTTTGTTTGGGGTAGATGAATTTGCAGTCTATTTTAAAATTAATCGAGAATTTTCTAATGTAAATGAAATTTTGTTTTTATCCAAGATTTAAATATATACTATGTTTATTGTCAGTACTTCATGTACGAGTATGTTAAACCAAGCAAAGGCTCGACTCCATTGAAAACTATCGCAAACATTACTTCAAAGTCTTGGGATTGTGGGGAGATGAAATGGATTTTATATTTACAGAGTTTTATGTAGGTGTAGCATATACCGATATCTCGGAAACTGTGAGATGTATAGTTTCAAATTTTTCTATTATGAATTTATCTAAATACTTATTCGAATTAAATTTAGTCTTAATAGGTTGTAGACAAATCCCTCTAGTCATGTCATGGTTATCTGAAGATAATTGTTTCTCGTACTCTATAACAAATAAAATGCTAATTATCCAAACTCATAATATTGAAAATATATACAACATGTGATGGTATTTTATTCAGCCCACTTGAATTTGTTAAAGAGATATTTATAAATTGTAAAATTTTGGATGAAAGATACATGTAATTGAAGAAATAATAGTTTTTGAGAATAGGAAGTTTAATATATTGTATATTATAATTTAGTATAGTTACATAGAAACAAATGAAATTTAAAACCAATTGTGTATGTATTGTATATGTTAACTTCAGTCTTGTGGCTACACCTCGTATATAAATGAATATGTCTAATTTATCTATGTTTATTTATTACATAAAGTTTAAAATTATTTCATTGCAATTTTGTATTGAAGAAGATTTATGTTTATAGATAGATAGACACATAGGGTGTACATACATACATTTATGTATGCAATCGCTTTGATTGAGCTGTGGAAGAATCGAAATACGAGTTTGTTGGCGATGTGGTTAAATGCTGCCAAATAAGTAGTAAGTATGTACAATATTTAAATAGGCACGTTTATAATTTGCTCGCATACACAATAAACAAATTGAAAACTGATTTTTCGGGTGAAAACCACAAATTGCTATTAACGAAAATCTAATCATAACCGGAAATTAATTTGACAGAAATCTCATTAAATTAGGAACCACATCAACAAAAATAGCTGAGCTTCAAATGATAAATATGTATTTGTTGGCATTCTTTTTGTCTAACTGTCTAACTGACAATTGTCTATCTGCCAGATTTAATACCATACATATACAATATATATATATATGTATATGTATTCGTATATGCATACATAGTTGATACTCCCATAACATTTAACGGTCGGTTGGTCGGTGAGTTAGCCAGTTACCCAGTCAGCCAGCCAGTCTAGGCCTTGATGTGTTAAATTTGCTTGACATTGCAATCGTTGACATCTATGAGAAATGTGTGCGGCATTCATTTAATTTTGATTTCAATTATTTGCTGACAATTCTATTATATTTGCAATTTCTCCCTCTCAAAGTGCTCATCCAATACTTACTCCATGTTATCTACAATAGTAGTTCAAATGTAATATACATAATAATAATTTATGTCCAATATTGAGTTCCATCCAAGCGCACATTGTGCGTGTTTGTGCATTGGTTTTGTTGTCTCGTACATGAATGCATTGCTTTCTAATTAGCAAGAAATAAGCTGAGTCAGTAAACACTACACACTTACCATACAGTAACATATTCTCATATTCTATAGTAAATAGTAGTACTAACGAGTACGAGTACGAGTATAACTCGTATTTAAGAAGTACAATATTATATTTCGAGTTGTATTGCAATATTTTATGATTTCAATTTTAAGTGAGTCATATACTATAGCAGTAGTAAGATACGAGATACGTAATTACATATTACTGACTGCATGGTTATTAAGCAAATTAAAAACAATTACGGAGTTTCTTTCAGTGTTTTTAAAATGAAGCGCAGAATTATTTATCTAAGTTTCTGTAATTCGATGACAAATGTCTCTGTGAATCACGAGCTTCAATTTTACGGTAAATCGACTATTTCGAATTTGAATGAAACGCTTTTGAAATAGAAAGAATAAAAAATTTTTACAAATACGTAAAATCGTATTTTCCGTGAAAAAATGCGGAGAAACATTTGTCTGTCGTTTGATGACAAATTTAACTTATCTATAATGAAAATTTAATTTAAAATGATCTGTCCGTGAAATAGGTTGGGCTAAGCCCAGTAATTATTTTAAAATAATAATAACAATTTTTGTTGTGAAAGACGAACAATCATATATTTGGATTTCGATAATTTTTTAAACAGAAGACGGATCATTTGGCGAAAGAATTACATATATGTAAGTTTGGAAACGTTTATTAATACTGATTTAGTAGTTTCACAAAATTAGTGATATATTTAGAATTAAATGAGAGATCAACGTTTTTACGGCTGCTGCTGAGTTGATCGACTCACTGCTTTTCATACTCGCTTCTTCTTCTCCACTCGTTGCTTCCTCTGCTAGTCGCTGCTCCTTCTGCTAGTGTTGCTGCTGATAATCGATAGCTCAGCTAAGTATCAATATCCGTTGACCCGATACTCCTCATCATGGTGCTCGTATACCTCGTTACATATATATATTTGAAAGTATTCTGTATTACACATCCTCCACCTCCGAAAAATTCTTCTGAGTTTTATAGTCTCGATGTATAGAACTCATATTTGTGGAGGGAACATTATTTTCATTTTTAATTTGTGATCCAGGTTATCATCTATAAATTGGATTTCTTGGCTACTACATGAATGAAAACAATATGGGCCACCAACCCATGGACTTTTTGGATTTCGAATTGGTAGTACCTTGGGTACGAAGTCTGACCAGAGGCTATTTTCTGGTACCACGGGTGGTCCGGAGCCCACGGAACTTGTTTCCGTCCTGGCCAGTGGGTACGGCCCCCTTGTGGGATTATCGTGGTGGCTATGGTTTAATACCCAAATGCGGGTAGAGTATAACTCGATGTGGAGTTGCGTATACAACCGGGTGCTGTGACCCAGAGAGCAGCAGAGGTTTAAGATGGGCCTCGCTCCTCACCAAGGAGGGAGTCATATTTACCAAAATGAATATGACTCTAATTTGGTACCTGCGGATATATATCCAAGGGGACGTTGATTGACGTTTTTCAATCCATGTTCTTGGCACCGTGTTCTTAAGTCTTTTTACAGACGGGTGAGCCTTCCTCCGAAGCAAACGGTACTCGGAAACCATTGTCACATCCGATCGAGGTGTTAACAAATATAAAGCATTGCTTAAGAGGAAAATCACCTTATGTAGGGTTTTCTCAGATTTTGTGATATGTTTCGAGTATTGCTTTCTTTAAATGGATCGATCGTTTGTGCTCTATAAATATTAAGAGTTCATATTCAAATCCTTTTGTTACCCCTGAACGTTGTTTGGTTTCAAACTTTTAAGCAAAGTCATTCCATTTGTCTAGTTTCAGTTTGATCTTGATTCAAGTAAGCATCCACAAGCATTCAAGTAGTTTCAGTACAAGATTTATTTAAATAGAAGCAATAAATAAATAAATATTTAAAATTAGAGGGTAAATTTCCCTATTGTAAGTTATTTATTTTAAAATTGTAGATTCAAGTTTGTAATTATTGTCTTTTGAACTTGTTGAACAATATTGTAAGATGACTACTTCTTTTGGTTTATATGGTTGGTGTATTTATGTATGAAAGTATGAATGAATGATGATTTTATTGTTTTATGTTCTACTCATTAGTAGATGAAATTTCTTCTTTTTTTTATACATATACTCAAATTCATATAGAAAATAATAAATTTATTTATTAATACCACACATAGTTTGTACGATGATGATGTGATTTAATATTGTCAGTAGAGGATAATATCCAAACAAACAAATATCAAATCAAACAAACATAAAATATTGTACATAAAAATATGTATAAGTGATGCTGAATGTCGGATAAATATTCGTAGAGACATCATAGGTATGGTTAGTTCAATAAGGTATGTAGATTCAATCAAATGTTTACCTTAAAATGCAATTATGTAAACATATTGAAATGGATTGAATCAAGCACGAAGTTTTAGTAATTAGAACTGTCATGTTCATGCAATAAATAAATTTGTTACGAATTATTTAACAATCATGCAAAAATCTCGAACACAAAGAAGCCAAATCAAACCGAAACAACCCATAACTCAAATTCAAACCAAAAATAAAGCTAAAATAAAATCTATTAAATTTTAACTAGTGTATGGTATGTTATAGATTGTGAAAATTCGCATAACAACGAATACAGGGCACCTATCCGATTTTAATAATAAAATTTAATATTTGAAGTACTCAATTTTTAATTTGTAACTCACAAAACAAAAAAGGATGAATGAATTTTGTTGAAGTGATAATTGCAACGCAAAAAGACATAAGAAATAATTCAACATTTTGTTTACAATATTATAGTCGACTTAAAGATGCTCTACAGTAAGTAACTGACTGAATGGCACATAAATAATGTACACTATTTAATATTGAATCGTAGGACTGAATATCAATAAAGGGAATTTAGATGAATGGGGCTTATGAGGCTCATGTTGTTTAGGAGGCCTCGCTATCCTCATTAGTTAAGTATAGTACCTTAGGTACTTGAATCACTGATAAGTTATCTTCTATAGGGTACAAAAAAAAAAAATAAAAAAAAAAATAACAATTGTATCCCAATAACATACGTGTATTATGTCAATTTTTATTTTGGTAAAAATTATTTAAATTTTTATTTGCCACATATGTATTATTTTGACGAAAATATTTTCAACACAATACATTTTTAGTTATTGATATTGATTAAATATTCGTTATGGATTTCATATTGTGGCATATCTTTTTGAATTCGATTTTAGTGGCATCATGTCCTTTGTTTCATTTCATTTTGACTGCGCGCCACTTTGCTGCATTGATGAATGATGAGTTTTCAATTACTTTGCGTCCAATCTATGTTGGTAAAATTATTGGTAAAATTTATATAATATTTTATGCATTTTGACTGCTAAAAAGTTGGTTCGCTTCGTCAGTTCAATTGGTTTATTGGTCGTTGGCCATTGGTCGATATTGCTAGAATTATGTAGTAGATAGAATTCATTTGCAAAACAATTTGATTCAATTCATTTTCATTGAAATAGTAAATGAATTTTATTCGATTTATGCCAAGTTACACACTTTTCATGTATTCTTTTCATTTCAAAAACATATTTGATGGTCAAATCGAAATGAATCAAATTAAAAAGTTGAAAAGTTGTTTTATTTGAATTTGAAATCGGTTTGGCTTGGTTTGGTTGTGGCCATTTGCGTGGCTATACCATAAATAGGTAGACACTAGATGAGTGTGTTTCCATGACCACAAATGCATAACTTTTGTAATTAATGTAATAAATTTTTGGTCTACATATTTTTGGTTGAAAATTAGTTTTCCTGCAAGTGGAAGCGTGTAAAAAGTTTTGATTTCAATAAATTTTCTTTAAATTCTTATTTAAATTTTGTCAAATTGAATTCATTAATTTTTCATATTCTTTTCTTTTGCTAAGTGATTTTTTGTGTACTTCAGTATGAATAATATTTTTTCATTTTAAATCTTTAATTGAGTGAGATTATTAATTTGTCATAAAAGGAGAAGGTAGTAAAGATACTGTTTCTTGTTTAGTATGTTCTAAAATATTTGTCCGCTTTTTGGCAAAATGGTTCTTCAATGTACGAGTTATCGAAGTTGATTTGAGTGGCTGATTTACACATTTGCCACCTGTAGGCTATTCAATTTTCCCGCTCCTAGCGACCTCTACATATCGATACCCCAGCTTACAATCAAAATAAATATTTTTTGGGTATATTTCAGATCTTATATGTCAGGAAATTTGAATGTTTTAAATTGCCGTAAGACATAATTGCTAACCCTTACATCTGCTGCCATAGCCTTTAGCCTACTCAGCTTGCTAGTATTTACATTTGCCATTGGTGGTGATATCTTTGCAACCTTCGAAAAATATTCTCCCATGAAACTTCTTAAAAAAAGTTCCAGAAACTTTCGTGTATTTATTTATCATCTTAAAAATAAGATGGCCAATTTGGTATTACTAAGCTTATCACAACACATTTTCTGAACTTCTTTAACTTGCCTACAGTGACTAGCAAATGGTTTAAAGAATATAAATTGTATTTGCTTGCTTCTGGTACAGAAAGCGCTGTATTGAATAATAAATAAAATTTCGTCTGCTACCATCTAAATTGTGAAAGGAGTCTCCAATACTTTTGTTTATACCTTCATCATATTGCATTTGCAGCCAATTAAATGAATCTTATATTCCTTTGGGGAAAATCACTATTCATTGCATCACAGTTAAGAACTCTTAATTGCAGTGACAGCTCTCATTCAAATAAGGCATTCAAAATGACGCCTGATTAAATTATTACACTTTCTTAATTATCATTTTTTGGTAATGTTTCTTTTTATGTGTTCAATCATCCCACTAACCCAAGTCAATAATTCCACCTAGTTTTCTATTAATTAATTTTTCATAATCACATTGATAATGTAAAAAGTTGTAATAGCTTTTTAAACTTTCAGTTGAGTTTAGTTGGCAGAAAAGGTTTCTCTTATACAATATATTATTGTACATGTCCTTTTTCGTTTATAATGATGTTTGTAACGCAATAAAGATCTCGTAAAGAATAATCATTCTCATGAAATTAGATAATCTAGTCATGTCTGTCTGGGTTTAACCAGTATTCCCTTTTGAGTATCACAATCACCATCCAAAATTGGTAATACCTCACATAATATTATATACGAATAAATTGAAAATAATCGTAAATTGCATTCTACCAATTGAGCCAATCGACACTTTACACACTCATTGTTCACTTAAACATTTAAATGTAAATGTCAAACACATAATGAGTCTGAATGCACTTCATGTAAAATTTACGAGTAGTTTGCACTTTCCATCGGTCTCATGTCGTGTACTTGTGAAGCATGTCACGAAACATTTCGAAGCATCATGAAACCTTTCGAAATGCTTCATGTAGCATCATTTAATCCATAGGCTGCCAAACTTAATTCGACCACCTCCCACTTCTAGTGCCAATCACAATTTGTAATTTTATCAAAATGAAATGGTCATAGGGGTCAATTGGCAAGCCGCATTGTGCCGCACTGATATTTGCCTTCGGCCGCGGTTTGGACAGCCTTTATTTCAAAGATTGGATTTGTCTGAAGTTGCCCCTTTTGAATGCCTTAACGCCCCAAATTTGCTCTGAGCAACCTATGATTTGAACAAAGGTTTTTTGCAGTCGTTCGTCATCTCGCATCAGAATTATTATACTTACGGTGTTGTGTAATGTTGGTGTGGGAGCGAGATAGATGATATCGTCAGCTAGCAATCTGCTTTATTGGTCATACATTTCAGCTTTTATACAATAATATTGAAATTTTGAAAAAAAGAAATGAAAATGTATTTCATGAAGAAAAAATAAAGAATAAAAGAAATCTACCAACGGTTCCTAGGGGATGCGTGAAGAGTATTACAACTTTGGCATAGCCGAAGATAACCAACTTTTTCTTTTTTTTGGTTTAGTTTTCTATTCCTTTTCTTTGTTGAATAAATTAAAGGAAAGTTTGTATTGTGGTATTGGCAAAAAATTAATTGATTATATCCTTTGTATGTAAGCATACTTTGTAAGGATGTTTTAAAGAAGATACAGAAGAATGCCATAATGTTAATATTGCTTTTTAATTCTCATTTTTTTAGTGGTTTAATTGAATTTGAAATGGGTTTTACTTTTTCTATACAATGTACAAAATATTAGTTGTAACTTCATTATTTTGTACAAATTTAGTTGCAAATACCAATGGCATTGGCAGAAGATTCAATATTTGACCTCATGGTATATTGAATGAGTTCAGAAGTTCGGATATAATACCCTTGTGCCAGCGGTTTTCCCAATCCTTGAAGCAGTTCTGATATGCGCTTTTTCTTTCCTTTTTTCCTCGGTTAATTTTTTACGTCTAACCTCTAAATTTGTCAAAAACGACGCGAGATTTAAACGGTTACCTTTATTTGTAAGAATAATATTGTATATACGTATATTTCGTTCTGAATCCGTCGGTTAATACGCAGGAAAAAGTTCATTGGATTACATCATAGCCATTTCTAGTCTCTTATGCGTACCAATTATGAATTTGACATTTACATTGAGAAATGAAAAACTAACATTTACTTTTAGATGATATAAGTACTTAACAATAATTTTTTTGTGTGAACATAAGTACACTATTCTCCTTTTCAGTTATCATCAAAACAATTTCAAACGTCAAGACACAATTTTCAATTACAACTTGATAATGAAACACGTTTACACAAGTCTGATAGACAAGATATTTCGAGCAACAGCCAAATTGACAAACTCAATTGTTTTTGTTGAAATTAAGGTTAGAATGAACCCAATCACCTCAATTTAGAGCCTCTTTAAATGTACTCAATTTACTACAGTCACAGCCTGAAGGGATGGATGGAAGGATAGATTGATGATAGGGCAAACGAATGGATAGGCTGCCAGGTAGTTCGAAAACATGATAGTTATTTGCCAACAAGTGCAAACTTGTGTCACGTTCAAGAACTAAACAGGATGAAATTAGTTTGATGCTCAATGACATACTATCACAGGCAGCATTCAATTGAGGAGGAGAAATCAATTGCAACAATAAGAGAACGGCAACAATAAAACCTTGAACAACCACCAATTTTGGATACAACTTGCAACCCAGAGTTATACCAACAGTGACAACAACAAAAAACACCTTGAAATGAATGTCAACACAACAAAGTGACCGAAAGTGAAATGACTCTTATGTATTCAACACAACGTCAAAGTAACCAATTCCAACTGGTAGTTGGTTGTTGTTTGCAATGGTTGAGTGAAAGTCCTCAATGGTTGTTGCTATTTCTAGAAAATTTCAATTGTACATCACTTTAATTGATGTGAGTTTTAATAGATTTATTTTTTTTGTCCACTAAGAAGGGTATTTCGTTGAGCCAAAGTCCGTACAAACACATTTTTGGGAACATCGTATCGATAGATGTGAATTAAGCCGAGAACCATTGACAAAGTACTAGGTGGTCTCATTATACTGTTGATCAGGATCCGACCCCTGGTAGATGGTTTCGACATTTCGCGTTTTGTGTGTGCATCACATTGATTTAATTAGAACTGACTCTCTTAAATTCCAAAAGGGGATTGAACGGTTCTCTTTGGCTGCTCCACACTGACAATGCTTTTAATTCTAATTGCAAATGTCAACAACGATTTTCACAGCTCATCGCAGACTACAATTCTCAGAATCGATATTAAATACCGATGTGGGATTGTGATGGCATATGTTCGCACTATGTAGGCTTGATTAATGATATTCGGTACTTGTGTGTGACTGTCAGTTTGTCGTCCTCTTTTGGAAAAAATATCGTTTGCAGAAATGTTCATTGGTGACATGAATTTGAATATACTAGCTGTGAACACAATACATTTTGATCTTAACCGTGGTCTGACTGAATATTTTCTATTTCTGCTTATTATAGTCAGTAATTGGCCAAAATGATTGATATAGTACAGATGTGTATTTGCCTTTTCAGGTAACCTTGAAGCTTGATTTTTGTATTGGATATTGAAAGTATGGTTTTCCCACCATTACAACAATTAAAGTAATGTCATCTTAAATAAAAATGGATTCCATCAATGAGCGTTAATTACAATATTTATCAATGATATGCTGAGAGCATAAATTATTGCCATAAGTTCAACAACTAGCAAGTTTTAGTACTATACTACATATATTTGGAATTGTTTCTTTGTCTCTTTTTCTAAGCAATAATAATATAAAATTAAGTACATATAAGGGATAATGCTTTAGTACTTGATCTAAGGTCTTTCACAAATATACATATACATATGTATATGTTTGTGTATGTCTTAATCATTACTTAATCATAATTTTCGTGAAAATCCGGTTTACTTATTTGAATCGCATCATTTATATACATATAATCAGGAACAATTGTTTAGCGCGAATTGGAATTTCCAGAAATTATTTACACAATACAGAAAAGGAATATTTTTGGAATCTCCAAGCACAAAAGACACAAGAATTACAGATTTCACTTCTATAATATCATACAAAAGCGGATGCAATGCAAGAACACGTTACAAAAATCAAAGAAAATGTACACAATGAATATTATTTTAAAAATTTCTGCACGTACATCTATGAAAAACTGTATAATGATGAGGACTACGGACCGAGGGCAACAATCTTCAAAAAAAAAAAAAAAAACTATATGTATATATATATATATATACTTGTATTTACAAAAAATTACACAATCTTACGGTTTTGCACTCCAAACTTAAATGAAAATACAATAATTGTATGTTGAATTGACAAATCGGAAGCGCATGATACAATCACATAGTATTGTATATAGATGAGAATCAAGTTTAATTCTTGACAGTTAAAGTAGAGGGCTGGTGGGTAGATGGATAGATGGATTGGATGAGCGGATGGATGCAGAAGAATAACGCACGACAGCACGATGGAATCAAAAATGAAAAAATCCAAACAATCAAAATCAAATTCGTTCAAAAAACTCATTTTAACGCGACAAACGTAACGTTCAATCTTCCAGAACATTGCGTACGTGACATGATTGTCACATTCGAGTGTTAAGAATCAAGGGTTCTGAGTTCAGAAATCTACATTTTTGTTTTGAGCTTTGTAATGTACAGTGCTTTAGAAAATATATGTCGAAGTATTGTTTATGCTTGCATACTTTAAATTTAAATGAGTTTATGGCATTCAAGAGAAAACTGAGGCAAGGTTGATTATGTAAATTTCTTTTTTTTTTTTTATTTGGCTTTCCGATTTGAATGGGGCGTGTTTGACCCAGCAACCTAAAAATAATTCAATTAAATATTTATTCTTCGCTTGCAGAATTATTCTTTAGTTTATTTGATTGAGCACAATTGCCCAAAAAGTACAGGAGTTCAGCGCTAATAAATATTGTTGGCCCCAAAAATTTCAAAAATTCGAGTAAAATTTGGAAATGCTGGGATTGAAAATTTTAAATTTAATTATTCATATCAATATGTATATGAGTATATTTCTAGACAAACAAACAAAAATCTTAAGTTTTGTTCTGAATCAAAGTAGTTAGTATAATCATGGTATTGTGCCTACCCAAATGTTATATACTCGTACTTATTTTAAACTATGTTAGGGGCCTTCGAGTGTGTTTTAAGTTTTTCGCACTTTATAATAAAATAATATATTCCGGCTGAGTCGGATGTTTCATAATGCAGCATGAGTGATTGTCATGACGATGATGACAGTAATCCATTTGCGAGTACAAAGCTACAATGCAGAAACCCAGGACAATTGTGTTTTATATCCCAACCATATGGAGTTTGTTACATTTATTTATGTTGAATGATGATAGACTTCGCTCTCACACAGATTGAGATCAGCTCGCAATTCCGTTTTGTGGCAACTATCTCAAGCGAAAAGAATTCACCTTTCGTTTTTCTCATTTTTTCATTAAAATACTCACATGCGTAAACGTGAATTTCCTGTACAGTAGCACTACATTTAGACATACTCTTACATATGTAAATGGCTTGAAATTATATGCCATTTTTTTGATGTAGTGAAATGGTGCAGTATGGTAAGCTGATTTATGAGTGTGCTACGTAGGCTCCAAGTAATTTTACTATAAAGGTACAAATGTATTGTATGTTTTTCCTACAGTAATTTAAATAAACATCGGTTTAATCGGAAGTTATTTAGACTTTAAATAAAAACCAAACTGAACCAAACCAAATTAAGTTCAAGTTTCAGT
This sequence comes from Amiota minor, assembly GCA_037043295.1. Taxonomy (NCBI): domain Eukaryota; kingdom Metazoa; phylum Arthropoda; class Insecta; order Diptera; family Drosophilidae; genus Amiota; species Amiota minor. The sequence goes on along the minus strand of JBAMAW010000732.1, from coordinate 772,026 downwards.
TTGTTTAAGTTTGAAATCCTTGGCTGCTTTAACTTAAAGTCTAACTCCTATGGGTACTACCTCTTTCAGTAATCAGAGAATTGATCAGAAAAGAATATTAGGGCTTAATTTTACGTTGTTCAAAATAAAGCAGTGGAATATTTAGGGTTATCTGCTTATATTGAAAATTAATTTTTTTGTTTTTACCATTTTAGTTTATTTTAGCCCATGTTGTATATGTATTTTATGTGAACTCCCTTGACCCCAATAATGCGTTACAAATGCAACAATAAATGTATAATACCATTCTGAATTCACAAGAAATGAAGTAATATAGAAATCTATAAAAACAGCTCATATGAATGTCATTTGCGAGTGCAAATATTAACTTGACGAGTGAAAAAGTTTAAAAAGACAAAACAAAGAGTAATAAAAAGATCAAAGAATGTTCTCGAAAAATTTATAAATATATACGTAGTACATAAAATAAATAGTACAACATTTCATGGTTTTAAGCTGTTTACAAATAAACTAAGTACTCTTCTTAACTGTAGTGGGTAACAGAAGTAACAAAGTCTTGAAATTGTATTGCGAATGTGCAGCTTGACATTATTCTTAAAATGAAACAATATTGAGGTCAAGTGAGTCTAGTTGGTTTTTGATTTATTTAACTCATTTATGCTCATTTAAATTGCCAACGAGGACTTTCTCAAATTAGGTAGTATGTTTATCACAGCTGTCGTAATTAATCATCAGATCCTCGTAGTAATGCCTGGTTGTGCTTAGTCGTCATTGTGAATTTTAGAAAGACTGACGACGCATATGCATACTTTGCTACCCATTCAATTTTCATTAATTTTCTAATAATTAAGACCTAAGCAGAACAGAACAGAACAGAACAAAGCAAACCGAATCGAATCATCATTTATTTGCTCTTTTGTTAGCGTTTAGGTTTCCACAGTTTTTTTGAGTTATGAAATTAATAAAAGTTGCTTTTCTTTTAAAATTCCGTGGGCGTGTTTGCATTGTTTCCATAATTTTCCATTTGGCCACAGCACGACTTCGTCTCTCGACCCAGTCTGACCAACATTTGCTCTGACCACAGCACTTTTGTTCATTCGCTCCAGGGCTTGGACCAAATTTTGTATACGACTATAATCAAGTATAAAACAATTTTCTTCTAATTAAGCATTTTGGCAGGCGTCAGTCGGTTTCACCATTATAGTTTCGTGCTCTCCCAGAATCCTAGCTACAATTGTTAGTTAGCCATGTACGCAATCATCACCTTCAGCGATGCCTTCCTTTAGCTCCACCATTCGTTGGTATAATTCAGCAGATTTTGCTCTGGTTTTGAGTGCTTTTTGTTATGAAACCATTTTTTTTTTTTTGTTCCTACAATATTATTCTAAATGCTCTTTGTATGGGCCGGGTAATTTCGGCAGTAAGTCGCTGAGTCGATGGTGTGCTAATCATTTTTGGGCACTGCGTTTTATGGCACTAATTGCTTGCGTACTCCGTCTACGTTATGTCAATTAATTAACATAATTGTATATTTTTGCATATTTAAATTCGCCTTTTCTCTGCCTTTTTAATCTAAGGGTCCCATATTCTTTGAGCTTTATTTTATGGTAATTCGAATTAATTTTTGGCATTGTGGCTTCACTATTATATTTTGGTTTTATAAATAATGGAATTTTGGCTTACAAACGCATTAATTTGAGTTTCATATTCGAATCTTTTATTCTTTTGTAATAGGTAAAGTTACTACAAAATAGTAATGATAAATGACGTAACATAATACTATTGTATTTTGTCAGTAATTTTTACAGATTTAAGAAACCTGCAAAGTGATTCTTTTTGTGTCGTTGGGTCATTAGAGTTTAGCAGACCTATGGCATTCAATATGCTTTATACAAAATCTTGAGATGCTTAGACTGTGTATTGTGCAGTAAGTATATGTGATAAAATGCTCCCTAGTTTTAATTTTATAAAGTAGTATTGTAGTTTGAAAGAAGTAAAGACACTATTCTACCATTTATAGTCAGTTGTTGTCACTTGTATATGATCAACTTAATTTATTGTCCAGGTCAACTCCAACATTTTAGCTGTAATTTCCTAAGAAATACCATAAGCTCAGTATATAGAGAGACTGGATGGCAATTCTAGCACCTGAGCGAAAATGTGATGTGAGTAAACTTCCCCAATGTTCTATCATCCAGCGAAAAATACTTAAATATGAATTACATTTCTTCCAATAAATAAATAAAACTGAGGTCATCTAAGAAGATCTATCTCACCTTCAATTATGATGAACAAAATTTAACATTAAGAATATAAGAAAAATAATGTCAGATGCCACAATTAATTTTCGAATTTACATATATTTTTAAAATTGCGTGATAAATTAATTTGAGGGCACATGCGCTCATATTGATGGGGCGAGTTGTGCGAGGTGTCTCATAAGGCGTAGCAAATGGCAGCATCTGCGAAAAGTACGCCACAACGAAAATTGTATGTAATTATGTGCGTCATGCTGGATTTTTGACGCTCTTTGCATTATGAAGATGACACTAACAGGAAATTACTGTGGGGTGTGGATTGGTGTGGTTACAGATGATGTTCTGATGTTCTGATGTTGAAGGTTTTAATGGAAAAGTATGCGATATGAAAATATTATAAGAACGGAAAGGTTAAGTATGACGTACTCCTTTAAAAATTTTTGCCGACACGCGCTGTAATAAGCGCTAATGATTATCACTGAAAGCTGATGAAGCTGATGATGACAATGATGACGGTAGCGTTGTAGTAGATAACTTGCCTCCAGCATTGACTCTCACCGATGCGAGTGATGTGCCTTTTGGCATTTCGTTATCCTTGTTGTTAATTTATGAAAATTATCTTTATCTTTGCACCTTTTGTTAATTAAAATGTTACCTTTTTTATCATCTCCGCTAATTCTCTTTGTTATCTTTGTTTTTTATTTCTTGCAGCTGGTTCACCTCAGGATGATGTAGAGGTCATAGCTGTACCAAAACGCCGTCCTGTGTTTTCTGAAGACCCGGACTTCCATGACTTCAAGGGCGTTATTGACACTGGCGCTGGTTATCCGTTCCTACAGCCAAATCCTCATACGTTTTCCTTCAACTTGGGCTTCTTCGATTCATTTGAAGGTGAGTTTTTACCCATTAGCGTATCCAGTCCGTTTTCCTGCTCATATGAAATAAAATATTGTACTTTACTTCGGCGCTGTTTTAATTAAAATTTTATGTTGCATAAAATTGTTGTGGCATATAATTGAGGCTGGTAATTATAGCCAATAATGCTTATTTCATTATTATTGATTTACATGATCGATGGTTTTTTGCTTCATTTGGATGTCCAGTGTTTATATCTTATGCCAATATAATCGTGCAATATGTGAGCGCATTAAAGCAACAGGCATCGACGCAATTAAATGCAGATACAGATATCGGTCGCATATTAATATTATTTTATTTCATGCACATTAATTTCCCATTAAATCACTAAAATCGAATGCGAAATTATTATGCATGGTATAAATTTGGTAAGGATATTTTTTAATTATCTTGTTAGGTCAAAAGAATATTATCAAAATACAATAAGTAGGTCATTTGAAATTCGAAAACATAGTTAGTTCACAAAGAAAAGGAAACATGTTATAACTTTATCATACAAACTATTTATACGAGTACTTGCATAAGAGGATATCCAGAAGTTACCGACCTGACGTAAAAATGGAGCTTCATAGGGTAGAAGGACCCATATTTATAAAGCTATGTTGTTTAGTATATTTTCGGTAACTATCAGTAGTAAACTCTCTCAGTGAATTGGTAATCATGAAAAAAATTATTCACTGTTATGTGAGAGGACTCAGTTCAAACACATCTCACATCTGGGACAAAGGAACAGCCAAAACAATGGGCTAAAAGGGGAGAATTGGCTGCAATGAAGGAAAACACAGTTCTTTCTATAGGCATGGGCATGCCGTCAGTATTTTGGGATGCGCGTGAGATGATTCTCATTAATTATTGTACATTCAGAAAGAAAAAAGAATCAACGCCAAGTATTATGCGAGTTTATTGCGACGTTTCATTTATTTTTATTTTTTATATTTTCGACATTTTTTTGTTTTCTTCTTCCTTGTTAGGTCGGTTACTTCTCAGGTTACCCTGAGAAGAATTTTTACCCCACGATCATTTTTCAAGAAAATATGTTGCCAAAATGTGCGTAGCAAAAAACTTTTGATGGAGTCAAAATAATGCCCAGCTTCATTTATATTGATATATTCCGGCTCACAGTACTCCTGGTGTTTGACTACAAGGCAAAAAAGTTTTTGCAATCTTTTAACGAGTACAAGAAACAAGTTTAAAAACATGAAAACATTATTGACAGAAACGTTCAACTATTTAATACACTATACCATAGCAGAATTCAAAATGTTTTGAGTCAATTGAATCTGAACCAATTCATATGACACTACGAGTATTTCTTGTATGTGAAAGTCGTTTAATCTACATATATAGGAGACAAATTTCTTTCAAGCTTCCTTCTTTTCTTTAGAGAAAAATAAATTATGAATATTTCATCACGAACTTAATATAACTTGCTTATATGTAGGGTACACAAAATTTCTTGTCTTATGATAACTTATATTGTGAGGATTTTAAGAAGTTATGCGACACAAAAGCCGAGTGACTTCATAAATCTCTCCTTCTTGTGAAGAATATAAAATGTGCTTCCCAAATCAATAACCATGGTCTTGTCAGATTCACTGCCATAAGAAAGTAGGTTCATAAGTTATTTTCTTTGATTCTTTAATATATCAGAATATGTTTTGTAATATTTTAACAATTTCTTTAAATCTAAGTTCATTTGAGAAATAAAATGACGAATGATGGGTTTAAAACTTTTGTTGGTTGATTAGATTAAATTTTCTTCATCCACAAATTGGATCTATGATTCCGTTCGGTTTTAAAATCTTTATGATGTTATCAAAACAGTTTGTACACATACAAAATATATATCAGACCGAGTTCAGTTTTATATCTATTCTGTTGTTTTTATATATGCAAAATCTAACTGAAAATTCATAATTACAAAAATATGTTTGTCGATGCCGGTATTTTTATGTTTTGTAGTACAATATTATTACCAAGTCGGCGCCTCAAATTGTCTGAGTACCTTGAATTTAAAATACAAGTATTTACTCATATACAGTACTACGGGTATTTATGCATATGTACGTGTTTGATAGAAATAAGGTTTCAGACATATGTATAAAAGAAGACCACTGAGAATATATTTGTATATGTTAATATTTTAAAAAGAAACAAAAAAAACAAACAATGAAAAGTGAATTCATTATGAAATGAAGCTAAGTCTTATGTCAAAGCATATCAGAGAAATTAGTTCAAGCAACTTTTTTGTTTTCAATATTCCGCACCATTTGCTAATGAGCCTATTTATGTAGACGACTAAGTGCATTAAAGATATTACACATTTGTTATTTGCCATTCTAATGAGTAGAAAATGTAAAATAGAAAAGCGAAAGCGCAAAACAAAAAAAAAAAAAAAAACTGAGCTCTAGAAATAAATACATGTATGTTATGTACTCGCAGATATGTATGTAAGTACGAGTATATACTGTGTGTATATTGTCCAACGACACTTGATCAAGTGGTACAAGGTTAAAAAATGCAAGAGTATTTAAATGTTAAATGCGAAAAGGTCGTAAAGTGCAGCAGATGTTAAAAAAAAATGGATTACTAAAATGTAATAGAAGAAGAAAGAGAACGGGGTAGTGGATTGGCTAGACATTGAAAATGTTTTTGTGTACGATTCACGGATTAAGAATTTCGGTTGAAACTAAAATATACATTAGCAGAGCAAAGCATCGTCTGGGTATAGACTGAGGCTGAGACAGAGACTAAGACTAAGACAACGACAACGACTTAGACTATCAAGGAATTCGGATTTCGAATGAGTAAAGTCGAAAACGTAGTTGTCTTGGAGACGATGACAATAAAAAAATGGAAAAGAAGCTTGTGGCACTTAACGACACCTGCGACAGTTCCCAAGGGGTGACTGCAGTAAAAAAGATATCACGACTAGTTGCCAAAAAAGTAGCAAATTGAAATATTTTAACTAGATAGTCCTGCCTTTTTTTCTTTTAAAATTATGTTTTTATGCCAACTTATCTCTTTGCAGATATTTTCCGTCGTCTGCGTGCTCGCTTGTGGCCCGTAGTATCTGTGCCCGGCGCAGACGATTCTGACAGTAGTGGTGATTCGGGTGAGGGACCCTTCACCTTCAATCTAACACCGAAAATACCAAAGAACAGTAACACAACATCAACTGTAAAAGTATGTGTCTCTTTACATTATTTTTAAATTCTCAATTTAAAAATGCTATACTTTGAACTAAATTTGTAGGTTGTTGATGGTCACAAGGTTGAAGTAAATGAAACCGTGTATGGCGATAACAACAGCGTCTTTAAGGTGCGCGTGGTCAACATTCGTCCACTTGAGAGTGGTGAAGAGGTTGTAGAGACTATTACCACCAACACGGAGGTCAATAAGGAACAACCCTTGAAGCCTCAGGGTCCCATCAACACGGTTACATCTGCACCGAACAAGAAAATTAACGAATTTGTCGATGAGGATGATGATGACTCTCAGGAGGAGGAGGATGTGCACCGCAAACGCGAACCATTGTCAAAAAAGAAGCCCATTGACAATGAGATCAATCCTGATATTGTAGGTTCGCAGGTAAAATATTGAGTACCATTAACTACAATTAAAACTCTTTTATAATCCACGAAATTTTGCCCAAGTTTCTTTTCTTATTGATGCATTCATATATGTACAATAACAAATTGCTTTTGTATCATGCAACATACATATGTACAATATGTTATTTTTTATTTTTTGAGAAACAATTTTATATCTTGCCTGGCTTATAAAAATAATGATAACCACTGCTCTTTAGCATACTAACAGAATTTGTAAAAAGAAAACAAGAAAAAAAGAAAAAAAAAAAGAAGAAAATACTAACACGAAATCGTTTGAGAATCCTACGAGAGAATTTATATACAATATTAAATTTATATACTAAATATTGAAAATGTTATGTATGAATATGATATACCACACTACTTTTTTATATAAATATTTTTCAATAAAAAATGAATACTAAAAACTTGTAAATATGCTTTTGTTGTTTTATGAAAATAATGCAATAGTAATTTTAGTATTGAAAGATTTCTTAATTAATTTGAGGACTTGGCTTGGTTAAGGTATTTTGTTTATTTTTTCTTATATTTAGTAAAGGCTTATGGGCTTAAATTGTTTATTGAGTTAAGGTATGGTAAGTGAAAATACTTATGCAGATTAGGTATATATTTCATTTCAAAACGTTAGATATAAGTACATGGTGATGAAATCACTTAGGTGATGGATAAGAAAACAATATGGTAGGTTTTTTGTATATAAATAGTTGACATATGTCTGTCAGATGTCTCAACTAACATTTACCTATATCAAATTTGTAAGCTGGAAATGTCAAAACCAAATAAATCAAATTGAATATCATAATACATAAATATTAAGGGTTACTGAGTAAGAATTAGAAAGCAATTTGCATTGTTAAGTATAACAATAATATTATTGTATTGGTAATACAGCTAACGATGTTTCCTATTATTCGTTCAAAATATGGGCCCAATATAATAATAATAATTATATTTAATGTATAAAAAACAAGGACTGTATATTTTATTAATATAAAGGTAAACATATTTTTTTATTTTATTTGATTTTTTTTTGCCAAAGTTGGCCATAATTAAGTTTTGTTAATTTGCCAGGCCAATAAATCGACAACCACAAATGTAAATATTTTATTAGCAGGACAATAACAAAATGTTTAATTGTGCATGACACATTTTCTATTAATTCCTTTTATTTTCATTTTTTTAAATAAATGGATTATTAACTTTTGCCAGAAGCTTGTGTCATTTGTTAGACTTCAAAATAATGAAATTCATGTTCAATAATATTCTTAATTGGCATGCTACTGTATCTATCTATCTGTATATTTGTATATGTTGTAAATATTATTGCTTCTCTCAGGTAACTTACAAATTATACTTTGATATTTATCAAATGTTGGATATTAAGTAAGAAATGGGTGAAATCTAAAACATAAATCCCATAAAGTAAATATATAAATATTACAGGGACGTACTCGTATAGTCAATATATATATCTAGTCATCTGTGCTTCATGGAAATTATTGCATAAAAAATAGTTGGAGCAATTTTTTCTTTTCATTTTAGATCATATTAACTTTAATTGCAACTAATATTATTCAATTAGAGAATAAAAAATTTCTCTTTTCTGAAAATTCAAAGACTATTTAATACAATTTGAGGAAATCAAATAAGATTGAAATGTAGACATCAACTATGAACTTAATTACTTTAATATCCATCATCACCAGTAGGGAAAATGGAAGGATTATTGAACTTTTGTTTATTTTGCTGAACATGTCATTCATGAAAATTGTTATACTTTTATACTTTTCCAACTGATCCCTACAACATACCTATATGAGAACAGAGTATTTAATAGTCGCTCTTTTAGTTGCTTCAACATAGAAAATTAATTTAGTTTTTATTTCATATTATTTTTTAATTATTTGCGGTCATTTTGATAAAACAAAAAATTCAATTTTTTCGTTTGCGCTTAAATAAATAAATAAATAAAAAAAAAAAACAAAAAAAAATTGATTTGTGTGACAAAACTTGTAAATATTTAATGGCATTGTGAATTTCTCTACATATGTACGTATATATTTTCTATTGCCAACTTTGAATGAATGAATGATTATGCTCTGATGCAGAGTTGATCAATAAATGAATATTTAAAATGGACGGAAAATGCCATCATGCATCATGCTGTGTGCGGCTTAAAATTCATTAATTATTTCAAACATAATAAAAATTAATTTTTATTTAAGTCATTGCATAAATCTTAAAGCCTTGAAAAGGACACACACATAGAATCGAACAAACAAATTTCTCTGTCTTTGATGCCATATTTTTGTTTATTTACGCATAAATCAATTCATTAAAAAAAGGATAAAAATTCAGAAAAATTATATATATATGAAATAATATTAACAACTTTTAACTTAAAGTGACATGTTAACGGTTAAATGGATATTTAAATTTTTGCAAATAAAATCATTTTTTCATTTATTGTAGTTTTTCCCTACTTTATTTTGTTACTTGACAAACGCACGCACGGATATTGAAAACTGCGGTTGTCCCACACACATTAATAAAATTCAGGATATACACGTATCTATATACACATACGTTGATATAAATATATATTTATATGCATATATATATGTGTCGGATTTTTTTGTTTATGATTTTAATATTCATGGTCATAAATATTAATACTCATAAAAAAGTTGAGTCGTCGACGTCGTCTGTGTTAAAGTAGCCAAAATGTGAGTGTAAAGAAAAAATTTGAATCATTTTTTAAAAATACTGCATTTATGTACATTGTATTGTATTTATAAAAAACAAAAAAACAAAAAAAAAAAAACTCAGATATAAATTGAAAAATATGGCTACGTATAGTAAATGCATGGCAAATAAGCAAAACATAAAACAAAAGTTTTTATATGTTTTGATTTTATATTTATTAAAAAATTAAGAAAAACAATAATGAAAATACAAAAAAAAAAAAAAGATAGCACTGTGTCTGCACATTGATTTGTTTTGTTTTGTTTTGTTTATCTTTTATAACACCAATCGAATACCCAGATACTTCTAAGACATAGGTCTCATACATTGACAGGGGATTGTATATTATATTATTTTTAAATTAATATTTAAATATCATTTGCACAATAAGTAGCATAAAATAATTCTTTTTTGAGAAAGTCATTTTGGTGGGGTCTTTTCAGCCTTCTTCGTGTCGCATGTTGGGTGAAGTACCGAGGTTTGACGTGCTCGCCTGTCTGTAAAAAGACTTAAGAACACGGTGCCAAGCACATGGATTGAACGTCAATCAACGTCCCCTTGGATAAATATCCGCAGGTACCAATTTAGAGTCATATTAAATTTGGAATATGACTCCCTCCTTGGTGGGGTGCGAGGCCCGCCTAAAACCTCTGCTGCTCTCTGGGTCACAGCACCCGGTTGTATGACGCAACTCCACGTCGAGTTATTACTCTACCCGCATTTGGGTATTAAACCATAGCCACCACGATACTCCCACAAGGGGGCCGTACCCGCTGGCCAGGACGGAACAAGTTCCGTGGACTCCTGACCACCCGTGGTACCAGAAAAAGCCTCTGGTCAGACTTCGTACCGGAAGGTACTACCAATTTGAACCCCAACAAGTCCATGGGTTGGTGCCCATTATGTTTTCATTCATGTAGCAGCCAAGAAACCAATTTATAGAGGATAACCTGGATTACAAATTATAAATGAAAATAATGTTCCCTCCAGGAATATGAGTTATATACATAAAGATATAAAACTCAGAAGAATTTCCCGGAGGGGGAGCATGTTGGGTGAGTGCTATCGGCAATAAATCGAGCGCGAAAATAACTTAAGCGACATTTATTTCGAAAACGGCTGTTTGATAGGAAATTTTTCCATAGCCACTAAATCATACCTTTGTAGAATATTATAGCGATAATCACTAGAGTCAAGAAGATAATACAGAAATAATGTTTATTGCCATTCAATGCAAACATAAGTAGAAAAAACCTCTCCTGTAAACTTTGGTTTTTGTATTTTAAGGTATTTTCGCGGTAAGGGATTGATTTCTGGATGATTGTAACGGCTGCTGTGTATGGCATGTGCCTCAAACACTGTAGATCTCTATGTTGGGTTAGTTTTGCGTATTAACCATGGAGTTCCCTTGATTTGACTTAGAGCCAGTTTTATAAACTAGTAGTTACTATGAATAGAACTTTTACAAAATAGAAAAAAAAAAAACCAAAATTGTTTTTAGATCTTATGTTATGATTTAAAATATTTGGGAAATCACTTTAAGATTATTCCAAGTAATTCTAAAAAATTCTTATACTACGCAAAACTTTACTGTTTTATATTATGTACCCTATGTACTACAAAAATGTTGCTTGCAAATTGCATACGACCACCTAACGTGTTTTTTTTTTATTACAAACATTTTGTAATAATTTTTTTTTTTCAAAAATATTTACATCCTTTTTACGCTTTTGGCGTTTGCATTAATTTTTACAGGAGGTTCCTGTTTATAAAATTTTACACGAATTTATTGCCCAACTGAGCTTGAAATGCACCAAACTCAGCGTGTCATCAAAGATACGTTTGGAAAAAGAGTGGAAGAGTGTTTTTCTTGTTTTATAATAATTTTTCACAGCTTTTAACTCGCATTGCATATTCAACAGCAGTTGCTAAGTAAACAGTACCGGCAAGTATCCCAAGAAGTAAGAAGGTGAATCTTTGAAGTTATGCACTCATTTGTGTTGCTGATGAGAAAGCTGTGGGTGAATTTCTAATTTGTATGCAGGTGATTTATTTATTTAGTTGCAAATAGATTGCAAACCTTGGCATAAGTAATAAGTCTAAAAATAGTCGCAGTATTCATCCTTCCTACTCAGCACCGACATTGACTCACATCTAATGAGTTCTTTCTACATGGTAATTAGTCAAGTTTGTCAAATGAATATTTATTTATTCACTCATACATATGTATGTATGAATGTTCTATTCAGTTGATCAATTAATCTGTGAAATTAATATGTATGTAAATAATAACAAATAAATTTGAACAAAACAAACCAAACAAAATAATAAAGAAAACCGCAGAAATTCTATAAAAAGAAGCCAACAGATTTACACGCCAACACATGGTATCTACTACGTAATTCATTCAAAGACGACACAATAAACCAAATAACAAAACAGAAAAAGAAAAAGAAAAATATGAGAAATGTAAAATATTTAGTAGAGTATTTTTGTTATTATTAATAAAAATTTCTGAGAATTCGCTTGCGAACAGTAAAGATCAAAAGTAATTACATCAAGCAAACTGAGCAAACGACAACCAGATGCCCAGTAGAGCAGAGCTTAGCAAAATATTGTGTATAATTTGTATAATATGTTTTAAGAAAAATTAACAAAAGGAGAATATTGAATAAAAAAATGATGTATAAAACGTCATAGCTTCATAATGTGATATTATAGTCTCATAGTACCATATGTTGTTGTTTTATTGATTGTAGTATAAAAAAGTAAACATGACAAGTTTTTTGAGTTAAAAATTAGAGGTGACTTTTAAGCAAAGTGAGTAAAAGTGATTCATAAATCACGCATTGTGAATTGAAAATGAATGAATTTGTAAATTGATTAAGAGAAAACATACGAGTTTTATAGTTAAAAACAAAAAAGAGAATTGGATACATACATTAAAGAGCAACAAAAGTGACTCAGATTTTTAGCTTGAATTAAATTGTATCTTGTTTCATTCAGATACCATAGATATTGTATATAAAGCGAAGCTTACATTTTAGACAACATTTATTCTTATAAAGACATTGACAGGCGTAAGTTGGACAGTATTTAATATTGCTTTTTAATTTCAAACTGGCGCATGTTTTACTCAATATTTTCACAAATTAATTCCAAAATTATAAGTACATACTATTGTATTATTAAAAGAAAACCAAAATTAATTGGCATTTTGCAACAAATTTTCTTTTCATTTCCGCACTTGCACTACGCCACATTCACTTTAATTGCACACAAATAGGGCACAACCGAAACTACAACAATTTCAACAATAAAATCACGAATCCAAAATAGTATTAATAACAAGAAGGAATCTGCAATAATTGCTAATACTGACGACGATCAAGTAATGTTGCCCACAGAGATGAATAGTGAAGTTATCGATTTTGTTGTTGCAGACAAAAGCCAAGAACAAGTTGAGGACGCAACATTGGCAATGGAAGAGCAACTGGATTTGAATGATTCATTCGAACAACAACAACAACAGTCTCCACTGCCCCATGCTTCCTTAACAATTGACAATGGTGACGACGTAATAGAAAAGACGGAATTGCCAAATATAGAAGTGCCGGAAGTCATTGCTACAATAGCTGAAACAGATCACAATGGAGACAATAGTGACGATAACGATGGCGATGGTGATGATGATGGTGATGTTGATGTTGATGTTGATGGAGGCAAACATCTTAAGCACAAATATACTCAACGTGAAGATGCTGAATCCTCAGACGATGAGTCAACCGAACCTGTCGAAATGAATCCAACTTTTAACTCGGAATGGGAAACACTTGCCGAGGATTTGGCTCAAGCCAATGATGCAGAAAATGTTTTAAATAATGTTATCGACGCTTATGATACAGTGCCTGTGGATTTGTCAAATGACATTGCGGTTAACGATGCAGCTGCTGCTGATCCGGATTTCCAGACTAATCCAGATGCGGAATTTATTGATGTCATTGGCATTGATGCACCAGCGAATTCAATGCCAAAGTTTGAGAAACTCTCACTGTCAACAGCCATTGAGCCAACAAGTTATCAACAGGATGAGCTGGCGACGACACATGAAATGAAGTGAACTGCAACCATCAACAAAAATCATACATGCATATCTGCTACTATTGTATATCGAACAAATCATTCATTTGATGACGATGGCCGATTGAATAAATCAAGGTTTCATGTTAAGTGCTGCACTCTTTCATTAAAAGATTTTTTTCATTTTTTCACTGTTTCATTAAATTAATTTATGATGTCGTTTTTATTGATCTATAAGCGAGGGACATGTAAAATGTCTTCATGTTTCAATTATCTTTTGGTTTTTAATCATTTTACTTTTATTTATTAGCAGAAGCGCATTAAAGCATGGAAGAATTTCTTTAATTATTGATATTTTATTTTAAATATAAATACATACACATACATCAAACAATCATAGTACATACCCTAAATACGAGTACATGTATGTAATCACAATGAATGAAATACTCATTAATTTAATATGAGACAATATTAAGTGCAAAAAGAAAACAAATATAAATGAAACTATAGTAGTGTATTAAAGGTTAAAAGTAATGCATAAGTATTAATATTTACATTTATAAACAAACAACGAAATAGTTTTAATATTTATAAGCTTTAAACGTTTGTCATTATTTATTATTGGAATCGAACAAATACAATAAATTTAAATAAAATTAATTTTTGTGTTAAATATACAAGATACTTTTTACTATTCTACCTTTTGTGATTTTGTAATATCCACAACAAACCTGAAATTGTTCAATGGATATGAAGATCTTTTGAATTAAGGGAGAAAGAGAATTTATTTTTTATCTTAACTAAATTTTACTTTATTTTAGGTTATTTATTGTGTAATTAAGTTTCACCACAATCACAACTTCACAGAAAATATTTAAATTTTTAAATACTCAGTTGTGTTATCATATATAAATATAACAATAACTCAACTGAGTAACATTAAAATATAAAAATTCTCAAAATTACCAGAGTAAGAATGGTTGGTTAGATGCTTACTAAGAAACTCTTTCAACTGGTCTATTGTGAAATCGAACAATCACGTGCATTCAGCTAACAACAAATAACCTAAAGAATGCGCAAAAAAGGAATATCCTTCTTCTGAATGATCATAACGAATAATACTAAAAGAAGCTAAAGGATAGATGACGTAGAAAACTTTGGACCAATAATGTAAACCAGATCAATTTACCAAATGAAAAGAAAAAAGTTATTATTTTATGATGTATGAATATTATGAATTTTAAACAGAATTGGAATATTTATAAGGATGTTATAAAGATTCTTGAATCATTTTTTCAAGGTTCCGATTTTTGTCCAAATGAAAAATTGATTGGAAAGTATTGAAAGAAAAACTAAAAGAATGTGAATTTTTAAATGAAATTAGATTTTATAATCATTTTAATCTACCTCAACTTCAATATTATATTTTACTCCAATAATGGTATACCATCTCTGTAATGATTTTCCGGAAGATCTGCAAAATACTATTCCACAGCTGCAATAGCTTCTTCTTTCGATGAAAAAAGCTTTCCACGAGGAAATTGTTATAAGTTTCTAATTAAGTAGTAGTCGCTGGGAGCCAAATCTGGTGAATACAGTGAGTATTCAAGCAATTTGAACTTCCATTCATTGAGTTTAAAATACTTGTGTGAACATGTGCATTGTCCTGATGATAGTCGATTTTTTTCTTTTGCATACAAGGTAATTTTCATGAATTTTTCCATTCGGTTGTTCAAAAAGGTTGTAATAATATTCACCTTTCTCAAAATAATCAGTCAACAAAATCCGTTCTGCATCCGAAAAAACTGTTGCTATAACCTCTTTTGCAGATCGTTCTTACTTCATCTGCTTTGGATCTGAACAAACAGCTTCAATCCACTATAAACGTTCTTGTTTCAGTTTAAAATTATGGTGGTAGATCCAAGTCTCATCCATAGTTATTCTGCTTAAAACACTGAGAAATTTGTTTACGGCACTAACATTGCCAACAGCTCACTCATTCATTTGAGATGCCTATGGTATCAGTACTTTCCCGCTTAGTCAAACTAGGATTTTTACAAACAATTTCATACACTTGTTCACTGATTTCTAGAGTTGTTGTACTCTTTGAACATCCACTACCTGGTTCATCTTTACTGCTTGTACGATCTTGATTAAACTCTAAAACAGTTGGAAATACATTTTTAATTAATATTTTAATGGAATTTATTATACTCTAAACGGTAAGTCAATTGGTTGATACCGTGTTAGAAAATGTCCAGAAAGAACGTAGAACACTACTTTTTGTTTCAAAGAACGATTATATGTCTTATAATGCGGTACAATTGCTTCGGGCTTCCGTGCCTCTTATGAAAGCCGAACCAATATTCAGGTATGATTTTTATTTCATCCAGAACTGGCAAAACTCTTCTTTCAAGTATTTTGGAGAGTATAGCCAGCAAGTTGATGTGGCGATATGAATAATAAATTCAGTTCTAATATCACTGTGATTTGCTGGTTGACCACGCTGCATTTGGTTGAGCATTTTAATAAGTTTAAGCACTTGATTTGGTTTGTTATTACACATCGGGATTTAATCAATCCATTAAAACTGGGAGCCCTTTTCTGGCATGAGAGTCTTAAAAAATGTACATACTCGTATGTGTTTTAATATTATGTTACAATAACAAAATCTGCCATTTTCAGTGCCTAGTATATCTATTTTCTGGAGCCTGTGGAGTTTCTAGTTTGAATCCATACCTGGTATAAAACTATGAGACGGCTACATAACATATTTTACTGTACATTTGGAATTGTTTCTCAGATTTTGTACATAAGCCTAAAAGTATGTAGGGGTTTTGCAATATTCCCTACTGCCTAATTTTACACAAACAATTTGAAAAAAAAATTCGTATTATTTGAATGAAACTTTATTTATTAGAACTAAGATTAATAATTACAAATTATAACCTAGTATTTATTATGAGCAATAGGGACAGAGGCCTTCAGAGCTCAGGGGAAAGTTAAGAAGGAAAGGAGGGAATTAAAAAGTGCAGGACCAGACTTGCGACTCTTGGGATGTCAGCCAGCGCACTAATCTCTGGGCCAACGAGCCCAGTCATTTGAATGAAACTAAATATGTAATCATAATCATATCGTAATACCGTCTGTGTAAATAAGCCTTGAATCTCAATTGTTCGATCATAAAATAAAATAAATAAAAAAAAAACCAGGAAATTTAAAATTTATTGAATTATTCCTTAAAAATTAAATATCATTTTTTCCCCTTTAAACTTAACAAATTTGATAATGTAAACACATTCGGCATTGAATTCGTTTGTTTCGATTTGATATTGTGTAAAGTAATTACCCTTTCCTTCATTGCATTTTTGGTATTATCATAAACAATATTTTGAGTAAATTGTAGACTTTGATTTAATTTTTTTTTTCCACAGAACGGAAATGCTATGTAAGTATTCAATGCATCCGTATTACAAACAAAAAAACAAACGATTTTTCCAATTGTTGTAAGGCGTACATGTTTGCATGTATTTAAATATATTTTAAAATAATATCCAACTGTCATTCGCTTTGTTGAATTCAATGTAAAAACTTACATTGTAAACACAAAGTTATTATGCACTTCACAACACGTAAACTGTAATGAAACTTAAGTCTGATATTTGTAATGCATCAAACCATGCATCGGAGACTCCAGAAAGAATAGCTGCCTATATTGATATCAATATCGCAAGGAGTACCGAGTACACGTAATCCATGAATCAGTTTATGTGTCCGTTTATTACTACGCAAATTAATCCCTTATCATCCGAAATAATAGTTTTCTTTTTTCTGTATAACTCACATAGTGTGTTTTTATAGATAATGTTAGCAATAACCTTCAAAACTTAAATTATTTTTTGAATCTTTCTTGTGATGCCTTGTCCCATAAAATGTGAAAAGGGGAAACGATAATAGTATGAATGAAACATTCACAACGACTAGAGTTAGACCTCACAAAGTTTGCTTAAACTTAATGAGCAATGTGAAGTAAAATATATATAATAATAATATGCATTGTTGTTACAGAGTATCCAATAGTCGAACCCACTTTACTAAAACACCCTAACTTGTTTTTCATTCATTTTTTGCTTTTGGTTTGTAATTATTTGGTGGAAATTGTAATAATGTCCGGCTTATGCGATTTTTTGTGATTTTCTTCATTGTTGTTTCTTCTTTTCTTTTATTGTATTTACTTTTTTATTTTCATTGATTTATTGGCCTTTTATCTTTAGTTATGTTAATTGTTTACTGACCAATGTGGACTTGTATTTAAATATATACACAACATTCATATACACAAAACACATAATGAAATTACTACAACATTTACAATTGATAGTAATTAATAATGGTTAACTTCCTGTTGAGTTAATTATATTTTGTAATTACATATTTATATGAATGTGAATGAGAATTGGTAAGTAAACTCAGACAAAATTACAAAATATTATGTGTCTTAGCTTTTGTTTGAAAGAATCAAAATTAGATTTTTAAAGAAGAAATAAGGTAGGCTGGCGAATCAAATCTTAGTAAAAACTTTTGAATTTTTCACTTTA
Source organism: Amiota minor (assembly GCA_037043295.1). Lineage (NCBI taxonomy): Eukaryota > Metazoa > Arthropoda > Insecta > Diptera > Drosophilidae > Amiota > Amiota minor. The sequence goes on along the minus strand of JBAMAW010000732.1, from coordinate 753,810 downwards.
TTTCATTGTAAATAGCGTTTGATGGCTTATAAAAATCGGTTAAAAAAAAAAAATCTATGCTATTCGAACAATTCAATTTTTAATGACGTCCGGCAAACAATCTTTCTACATGCATTTAATAAATTGATTACGAAGAGTTACGCGTTTTCGGGTCTGTAATTACCTAAAAAAAATTCTATCACTGCTTTTAACGCAGTCCCTGAGTATAAATCCCTGTCATTTAGTTATTGTTAGAAATTTTGGTTCTTTATTAACAGACGTTATAATGGACCGATAAAATTCCTTCTTTTAACTTTGCGTCACCTAATTTTTCGAAAAAATAGATTGTAAATATAAAAATATTTCGCATTTTTATCCATGTCCTTTACAAAATTCTTCATTAATCCGAGTTTAAAAAGTGTGTGGGGGAGTTTATCGATGTGTGCTTCAAAAACCAAATCTTGAAATTCATTGCCTACATACTGTAACTCGCACACGCGAGTGTTATTATACTAATAAGTAAATATTAATTAATAGGTCAGCTGTAAAGTTATGTAAACCTAACTAAATACTATATAATTTAAGAACATTTTTAAAATTTTTTTAAAAATCGTGTTCTTAAAGCACAAAAACAACATGAAATATATATGATGCTCTGGAAATAACTAAGTATGTAGCAATAAATAAATATCTGCAAGAACTTCAAGAAATTACTTGCTCTAGTCCTTAAGAATCTTAGAGGATAGAACTTTAAAGGAACGGCAAAGATATTTTCGATTTGTTCTTTATATTGTATAAAATAAGTGTAAAAATTAAGGATAAGTCACGCTGGTTTCATGGAAACCTTAAAATTCGAGAAGTGTAATCAATCCATTGTTATGAAGTTTTATGGGTTAAATAAAAGCTAAATAAATTGCGTATACTGATATATTCAGAACTACGTTAGATTGATACCTTAAGCTTTATGAGCAAAGAGCACATGTTGATTTTCAATTTAGGCACAAATATTTGGCTTGGTCAAACATTTTATAACGCTTATCGTTTTCGAGATATATTGTAAGTGTTCTACTCGACATCATACTGTCCAAGAAAAAATGTATAATGCCTTATGTTAAAGACTATAAAAAGAACAGACTGCACAAACTGAAATAAAAACTGTACCTCTTTCTAGAATTTCAATTCCCGAGATACTTAACAAGAATATTATAGATAATTATTATACAAAATTTTGTATCCCGAGATTACACACAACAACATATTGTGTGCCACGATTTTTTGCCATTTATTTTACAGTCTTTGCTAGTAGAGTCTCAGCTCTTTTTGAGATTATTTCATTCAACATATCTTATTTCCACTAAATATACATATATTTATCCTTATATGTGGGTAAATTTTATTACATTAAAATATGTGTTAATACAATATCAATATAAGATAATTTCATTCATCCATTGTCTGCATACCCTACACGATATATGACATAAATATATTATGATGACATTTCAAATAATAGTGTACTTTCTTGTAAGTCTATGAAAAAAAAAAAGATATATTTTCCCAATTCTTCCAAAAAATACTTTGATCATGATGTTTGAATTACTAAATCCTACAATTCTCATCAAAAAGTATTATTCGGATTATGTTGTAAGTATAAACTTTTATTTTGTTTTTCGAAATTTTAAATATTGCATTTGTGAAAGGCACACAATTCTCGGCGTAACCGAAATAAAAGTTTTTTTTTTTTCATATTTCCATAAAGTTTAAGAGTATTTATGCGATTTTTATTTGCACTGGAATCCAATGATTGCACAGAAGTGGCTAACAAGCATACATATTGTATTTGTACATTATTCTGCATAAAGGATAAAGGTAAACATGCTTCAGCATTTCAAGCAGCATCAATTGCTGGTTACATTAAGTGTGCAGACGTTAATCTGGTGAGCCTTGTACTAAAGCATTCGATCCTTTAACATGCACATGGGCCTGCAGTCGACGACTATTCAAGGAAGTCAATCAAAAGTATTGCTGGTTTTATTGTTATACGAGTATAAATGTTCATGTTACCTTTGTTAAAGTAAAATACAATTTGAAGTGGGAAATCGGAAGGCCATTGCATATTTTCAGAAAATCGTATTCAATGGTAATATTTATTTAAGTGGCGCTAGAAACTGTCTGGACTTGGAAATATTTTTCAGCTTTTGTATTGCATTGTTTTAACTGATGGTTGCCTGTTGGATGTACTCATACTTGATTTTACCGTTATTATAGATTTAAAGTGCTTCTGAAATGCAAAGCACAATATGACGTGAATCCGACAGAATGAAATTCTTTTACTTCAGTAGCACAATAATAATGTTTCAGAAACATTTCTTTTTCAAATCCTTATTCCTTAATTAGTTGATCACGAAAATACTATTTACTTTTTTGGGGCTTACTTACACCATATAAAAATGTAATCTTTATGTATTAGGTAAGTTTACAAGTATAAACATATCTATGTACTTTTGTGGAAGGTATGTGAATTTTGGGAGAATAGAAATAAATTTGTCTTTAATTTACCTCAAATGGAGAATTTTTGCTTGTTACAAAAACAGATTATAACATTCAAACAGTAGTTCTGATGTAGCTAATAATAAATACTAGTTTTATTACTTAGCTAGGAAGATATGTTCTGGATTACATCACAATTAGTTAATTCATATTGATATCAGTTGCGGATTTACCTGCAGGCTTAGTTATAATATGATATTGCCGCGACCTTGGCTATTATGCGTAAATGCTTACAGGCTAGAATTAAAAGCCAATCACCTTTTCCTGGATTTTGGTTTCTTTTGTTATATACTATAATCTAAAATAACGGTTCTCTGTATAACAACAACACAATTTCTGTCTTTCTCTCTTGCTCCACTCTTAGTGAACATCAAATACAAAAAGAATGTCGCAATACTCTTCTTCGTACTCAGTTAATACTCCTAATAAATGTGATAAAAACAAAAAAAAAAAAAAAAAAAAATAATAGCAACAACACATAGTTCATACAAACCAGCATAGCGAACGAAAATTTTTGTGTGTGGTGCAAAACCAAAAAAAAAAAACATATTTTTAATATTAATATCTTTTGATGTAGGTCGATTTTGATGAAATAAACGCTAAATGTTGCTCACAATAAGGCTTCATATCCTTCGAATTTTTAATTCAATTAGAGAGGTTTACGTCAATCACGCTGAAACAAACAAACAGGCGAACAAACAAAAATTTTAAAGTTTACGATTTTATTATAAAACTGGCTTTGCCCACCAAAGCTTGGCTGTGGCCTTTCAAACAATAAATATATATAAAGAAATATATAAATGATTAAGTTTTGCAAACATAATTATGTTAATGAACAACAAACAAAAAGTAAAGCAACAATTAAAATTAACTGTCTTTAAATCTACGAAATTCATATTCTCAAACATACACCTTAACTTTTGTCTGCTTGGACTATTTCATTCTGCTCTCTAAATATTTATTATTATTATTATACTGAAGCTATTTATTATTATATTATTATATTATATTATATATATTATATTATATTTATTATTATACATACTGAAGCTATTTGCAACTAAACAATATTCTTTAGTTTATTTGTCTTTGTATGAAAAATTAATTAGAATTAATGTCTTTTTAAATAATGGGAAGTTTAGAAGTTTTTTTTTTTTTTAATTGTAAATAAAATACACAAAGAGGTGGCCGAATCTTTATTAAGTCCTGAAAGAACATTCTCTGACATTTACGTTTTGAAAATAATTTCATTCAAATGTTGGCCGCGACTACGCCGTAGGTGGCCCATTCGGGAGGTCCAATTTTGGTTTACTTTTTCCAGCATTGCAACGGGTTCTGCACAATCACGCGACTTATGTTGACTTCCAAGTCCTGAATTTTAGCTGGCTTATTAGCGAAGACCTTTGACTTCACATAACCCCATTGAAAAAAATCCAAAGGTGTGATATCATACGATCTAGGCGCCCAATTGACAGGTCCGAAACGCGAAATTAACTGCTCGCCAAAATGATTTCTAAATAAAGCCATTGTGTCACGCGACACAATCTATCCTGTTGGAACCAAATATCGCCGGCACTTCGGTCTTCAACTTCAGGTAACAAAAAGTCCGTTATCATGGTGCGGTAGAGGTCATCATTGACGGTAATGTTCTGTCCGGCCTCATTTTTGAAGAAATACCGACTGATGATTCCACCAGCCCATAAACCACACCAAAAAGTGCATTTCTGTGGATTTAACGATGGTTCGAGAGTCTCATCAGGTTGCTTGTCAGCCCAAATGCGGCAATTCTGTTTATTGACGCATCCATTGTACCAGAAATGTGCCTGTCAATGAACAAAATTCGACGCGAAAATAGCGGATCTTCTGTGAGCTGTTCCAGAGAGACGTTAGAGACGTTAGAGACGTTGTTACGGTGTGACTCTTTCCATGATGATTTGTCAAACATTACTGAATAAAAATAACATGACAGCATCGCACGTGATTTGTAAAAGAAACCCACTTGACAAAAAACCTCTTAATGAATCACCTGTTATATATAGACAACTTAAAATTTTCTAGCATTACATTTATGGGAAACTCCAATTGAAAATTTCTGTATGGATTAACCATTAGGCGAACGAATATAGATAGAGAAATTCGTATCATTTCTATATAACCCCTACTTTCATAACAAAAGATAATATCATTTACACAAAGTGAAAAAAGTCTACATATTCTTTACAGAATAGAACTTCCCTAATCCGGATCAATTAAAAGCAGCTAATCCGGATTATATGGAAATCCGAATTAACAAAGGTATATTAAAATTATTAAGAAATACATTTATTAATTTATTATAACGGTTATTAAATTATTAAAAAAGTATTAAATAATGAATGATATACCCAAAATTTATAAAAAAAAGTACGGTTTGGCGAATGAATCCTTGCGTAGCCTAGATTGCAGCATTTTACGTATGGTCCAACTATCGATTCAACTTTCTTATTACTCCAATGAATGAATTGTTGTCACTATCGATGGTAAGTGGTCTTGATACCCAACAGAATCATTAGGTACTGAACAGCAAAGTATCTATAATACCTTAACGTGTTTTATTTTACTGAATTATTATTCATTGCATTATATTCGTACACGTACAATATGAGATCTGGATCATTGAAACCATGGTCAAAAAGATACGCGATAGACCATATCCGGATTAGCGAATATCTACTGTACTATAATACAATTACAACATTGTTGTTGTTGTGAAATGTTTTTACTTAAAATGGAATGATGCTGTCTGTATATATAAAAGTAATATTTTGCTGTTAGCCCCTTTTCATGTTTTTAACGGAATCGGCTTAAAATATTTGCAAGTTATAAGTTACGGAAAGACTTTTCGATTTTTTCAATTTTTATATTTACAACTTTTTAAAACAAACATTTTGGCAAGCCGATTATTGAAAGTCTTTCCTTTTTGGATTTGACAACGATTGTGTTAACAAGGTAAAGTTGTAGGAAATTAATTTTAAATTAAATTTGTTACGCTTTTAATTAAGACCACTTTGGGCTATACAAATAGTTTCAACAACAAGAGTGAAGTGCATTAATTAAATGTAAGAAAAAGTGAAATGAACATATGAAATGCTTAGATGAAGAAGATGTAATATAAAAGGACATGTTTGCAACCGCTAATCCGCCTGCTCAAAATTTACTCTAACAAAGTTGTTCCGAGCAAATCTGTTAACATTGTTTGGTTAACAAAACCCTTAACAAAAAAACGGAAACAAAGCGCGATGTATTAAACTATTTAGGAGCATAAAAGGCAAACAAACAGAGGCAAATGTTCCCAAAGGATACACACAGTTGACAGCAACTGGTAGTGTTAGTGCCAGTGGCAACGGTGGCGGTGGTGGTCAGGTTTAAGAGTATAAACTAAAACATTGGCAAGCTCATAATTAAGTGGCGTCAACACGAAGCGAAGCAAATCAAAGGACCAAATGAAAAACGAGCGACACTCATTCGTGCTTCGTTGCGGTTTTCGTCCTTATGAGGATTTGTTCGTTGCTCTCTTTGTGCTGCTTTATCATAAGTTTAGCAAGTCATAAAAGTAAACATGTGTTCTATGCACACACATATCTGCGTAGCAAGGAGTTCGTCCTTATGGCAGCTACATATAATTTACGCTACTTGGTGCTGGTAAATTGAATTAATGAAGTTTATGTGAATGCGTGGTTTTGGTTTATGTGCTTGCCGGCGACCCTAAAAAAGTACATATTGTATACCTTATACTTATATAATAGGAACTCATAACAACTGTTCCTCATTCTACTGTGTTTTACATTTAGTAGCGTTAACAATGGGATGCTACATGCAACCACAATGTTAAACAAATCTAAACAAATATATTTGTTATTTGGTACAAATTCTTTTATCCTTTATATGATACAATACAATATTTTATACGGTGCACGGTGGTCGCTGCCATAGGCTAAAAATAAAAATAAGTGGATGTACCAACTCTAATATGACTAACGTTGCCACCACCTATTGCGTAAAGAAACTTATAGGTTTGTTATAAAGTTTGTAACACTCAGCTCGACGAGACGAGTTGATTCAGCCATGTTAGTCTGTAAGTGTACAAACTAGTCCCTAAGTTTTTGAGCTAGAGAGCTGAAATTTTCCACAAAGTTCTTTTCTCGGACCAATAGTGGGAGTACCTGCCATACAAACCCAAAATTTAAAATAATATTCTTATTAGAAAAACATTATGTGTTGTTTTTTGGTTTCACAAACTAACGCTAGGAATAGCTCCTATTAAAATCCCAATTAAAATTCATATTCTCATTAAAAAACTTTGTGTTTTTTGTATTATCAAACTAAAAATATGGATAGTATCGCAGTCTGACCCATATTCATAACCATGCAAATTTCAAGACTCTTGGTTTTCTGGATCATATAGCACCCATATAAATATTTCGGCCTCAATGTTATGTAAAATGCTCTACCTTAAACATAAGTCAAATCAATAATGAAATATTTCTATACGCAAAATCACAGTAGCGTAGGATAAAACGTTTTCTAGGGGTGCGTGAAGAGTATAACAACTTTGTCTTAGCCGAAATGAATCTTCTTTTTTTTTATGGTTTTACTAATGCTAAGCTGTCCGTCCTCGGGATATAACTCAAGAACCGTAATAGGTAGAAGGAATTTATTACAGAATGTGACGTTCAATCCGGTCAACAGCAACAAATACTAAAAGTAAAATGTATTCAAAAATGTACAAGAAACAAGAAACATATGGATTTGTATGGGACGATCCACTAACCCCACGATCTTGACATATGCATGGTTGGTGAAAGTGGACTTGAAACTTATAGTGTCGAAATTTGAATTTGATCGGACTATTAGGGAGGGTACCTCCCATACAAAATCCAATTAAAATTCAGGTTTTTATTAGAAAAACTTTTTTGTTTTTTGGGTTATTGAACTGAAATTTAAACACTTTAAGTTTTTAATAAAGGAGATGTTGTTTGTTGGAATCAGCCAACTTGAGCCACTATTGAGCCAATTTGGTACGAAACCTTCCGTGAGAGTGTCTGACTCGTATTTGGCCGATTTTTCTGGTTTTATAATGACAAAATGATATTTCATTATGCTTTTTGGCACACGAAATGAAATATGAAAATGAAATGTGACAGAATAGATTTTGCAGCTATCGGCTATAACAAACAAAATACAAAAGTATGAGTATAGGAATTCATGAGAGACAATCTTATTTATAATATTGTATATTGTATTCATTGTAATAGTCAAGATACTGACATAGATATTAAGTACTTAGTACTCTTCAATTACCATAAACTACAAAATAGAAAAGGTTTTGAAGTCAATGCCTAAAGTTAAAATAATCTAGTTTCATAATTAATAATTTTTAATTTTAATTGCAAATTATTCATTGACCATTAAAATTAGGCAAAAATTGCAACAAGTAAGTCGTTTAACTTGTGATTGATATTATAAAATTTATTTGGAATATTGTTTTTTATTCAATAACCTTAAATTTCAATTGAATTTAGCTGTGAGAATTATTTAATATAAAGTCTTGCTGTTATTGCTTACCTACTATGTACATACGTTCGTAAATACAAAATATTTATTATGATATTGCTCCATTCATGTTTTCTCTGACAGCTTTGCAATAAATATGATTTCCATAAATGCATAAATATGAATTGAGTTGACTCGTTTTGACTTGGCCAAGTTACTCTTCATACACTACACTACACACAATTCTTCTCTGTTTATCTGCATGTCTGTGTTTCAGTCTATACAACATCCGTTTGTCTTGGCGTGTTATTCAGTCACTCAGAGCCCCGGTTGATCTTACTACTTCCCTATTTTTTTTATTTGTGTCTTTAGTTAAATATTTGAGTGTAGCTCGCATAGAGCGCTCTATTCATGTTCGAAGTAGTCCAAGTTCTTTTGAAGCAGTCAACATAGCAATCAGAAATCCTTACAGCTCCAGTGGCAACAGAATTTTTATCCTTAAAGCCATAAATCAAAATGTCTGCAGCTGCAATTCAAATGTTGGCGTTAACATATGAAATATGAAAGCGACGGGAAATATATAAAACTCATTGGGTTCCACAATCGTTTGCCTTTTGCAGAGCATTTTATCTCAATGCAACAACTTGAAATAGTAAAATGATGAAGAAAAAATAAGACACAATACATTTTTTGCCTATTTTTTTTATTACATTTTATTTATTTATATTCCAGTTTTTTTTTCAAATCACTGCATTTTTTGATTCCTTGGTATAATTATGCGAAACAAACAACAATAAGAGAATATACATACTTTAAAATTTTTGATGAAAACACTAATTTGACAGAAATTCTTTTTCAAGCGCTTGGTTTCTAACACTTTATTGAGTAGTCTACACAACACTGTATTTTTGTTGCTCAGCTACTTCTTTTAACCTTTCGGTCAGAGAGCTTTGTCGACAGTGCAGTTGTGCTGACGGGTGTTACTTCCCTGTGCTTCCCTCTTTGTGCCCTCTGTAAATGTTGGGATGGTCGTTGCTTCAACTCTCGTAGTAATAGCGATTCTTGTTCAAAGCCGATGGCTATTATAACCCAAGCTTTGTACGTGACAAAAATAGAACCAGCAATTGATAATTATTATCAATTATTATTATCTATAAGTATGTTTGCCTTGATGGAAGATCCTTATGATACTTCGTAATGAGAACCAATTTGAAAATAATATTGTCTTGTCATGATCAATTTTGTATCGAAACTATTGTTTCCAGTATACAATTCGAACAATTTAGTATCTTAAAATATTCTTTAAAACATTATCGACTGATCAGCCAAAAGTTCCCACTTTAATAGCATTTAAAATATGACATCAATTACTTGCTGCTAATTTCAGCGAATAATGGTTTAGGCTTCTGTCCCATAGTATTTACCAATTGGCAATTGGAAATTCTTATTTCCAAGCTAAACTGAATGAATAAATAATTCCAATTTTAACGAAAACTTCAAAATAATTTTTATTTTTTTTTTTTAATTTTTGTGTACTTTTTTATACCCTTTATTTTATTTAAAATATAGTTCTTTGTGTACTTTTACAAAAACAATTTAGTAATATATTTTCTACCAAGATAGTTATAAATTTTCTTTACACTTCTAAAATGCTAATTTCTAAGTTTGTTGAATTGTTTAAGGCAACCTCAGTACAGTTTAAGTACACTTTGCGATTTGTGATTTCTCTATTGTATGTACCCTTTACACTTTTATTTTGAATGCTATTATTTGCTTAAGACCCCTTATATTACCGATCTATTTAGATCAATGATTAGTTACTGGAAGGTGCACGTATCCACTCTGTTCGCTAACTTAACAAATATAAATAGCTTAAGATTAATCAGATCAATATGATAACACTTGTGCTTATTGGTGCAATATCATCCATTGCAGCTGTTCATTGAATAAGTTTTTGTAATATCTTTTGTGCATGATCGGATTAATATTGAATATTGAACTAATCATTTAAATTTCATTTTATAGCCTTTTTTGAGTGGAAAGGATATTCATTAATCGGTATAACCGAAGTTAATGTCTTATGTCTTCTTTATTCTTTTCATAAGATGATTTGTTAATCTAATAATCTAAATTACCAAATAAGTAAATATAATTTATGACTACTAATTGTGACTAACAAGTTGTAAGCATTTTATTGATTTGGTTTTTGTGTAAGAGCAATGTGTGTAACAAATTTTATATACTCGTATTTATGTTTAACAATAAATTTCTATACCTTTCACGAAGTTAATGGTGATTTTTTATATGTTCAAAAAGTTTGAAAGAAGATACAAAATACTTGGTATATTGTTTATCTAATATGATGACTTTCTGTCAATCTTTTTTAATTAATGCAAAATTTAAGATCAGAAAGATTGCTAAAACATAAAGTTATCATAGACAATTATTACAGTTTTAATTAAAGTTCTTCTACTGTGAACATTCACATATTTTTCGATGAGAGAAACTTATGTATATTCAATCATATAAATATAATAGCAGCCATATTTTTACATATTTATAATTTTCTAGTGTGCAAAATCCTTTGTCATTGTAAAACTCCTAAACGGCTGGGCCGATTTTGATGAAAACCTCTGTGTGTGTTTGAGCGGGTCCGTGGATAGATTTATAATTGGGACCCGTTCGATATACATACAATTTATTACCATTTGCTAATGCAGCGATTTGCATACTAATTTGTTTCATTTTTTCAAGGAAATTGTATTTTTTTTAGGATTAAAATTTGTTCCCTGGCTCATGACCACAGTATTGACCTAACAGTTACAATATTAGTATTTATTAAGCAATATCGGTTGAGAGACTTTTTTTTTGCATATAAAACAAATAATCTATATTTTAAAAATGAATGGCTAAATGTGTTGCTATGCGCGAAACTGAATAGCGGCTGAACCAATTTTTATGAAATTTTTTTGTTAATTCTCCTGGATGTTATTTGTCTACATTTAATCGTATCGGGATACAGACACTTTTTGTAATTTTTTTGTTTGTTGTTCGATTGATAACAATTTTATATATATGACTGTTTCTAGCATTTACCCCGATCACGTTTCACTGATTCAAGAGAAAGAACCGATTTAATGTTGATAGGAAATAATTATGACAATAAAAATGACTACAAAAATCACGCACTAACATTACGTCGAAGTAACACGCTCCGGAACAGCTATTGAATTATAGGTTTATAGTATAAAAAATGAAATATATTCTAATATTGCATACTTTATATTGATATTAAGAATTGGCCTGGTGGCATAGATGTGCCATATAAACTATTATTGCAGTTAGTATTGAGATTAATTTACATGAATCCTAAAATTTTGATGTATCTTTTGAATTAATTTAATGTAATCGGACAAATATAGTAATTTATTATAAATATTATAATTCGTATGTCGTGGAAGGTATGAATTCTTAAATCGATTTAAATCGAATTTAATTGTATTTTCTTTATCTATGTTTTGTTTCAATATTTCTTCATTTCTTATATTCTAACGAACTTTTACTTTGCTTAGATGTAAGCAGACTTTTCTACTACCTTGAATGTATTTATTTCGATTCTACAACTAAGTCCAATATAGTATTTTAAACAAAAAGAATAATTTAGAATAAAATTCTTATTTGTTTGTTAAATATAGTAATGTCTAAATCAAACTAAACATGTTGATAATAATAATTAATAATTATTAAAGTTGCTTAACTATTTGGCTTTTGAAAATACTTTCGTTCGAAATGGATCGAACGTGTTATATGCCCGTTATTTTTAAAATCCTAAACGATTTACAATTGCACAAAAATTCCAGCAATATTGATTAACAAATCCTTTAACAAATGTTAGTACACTCTTTGGTCTTACAATTTAATTACATTACAATACATTTTCATTTATGATTTCAACAATTCGTTTTACAATATTTTGTAGTTGGTCCTTTGGTTTTATTATACAATATAACGAATTTATCTAAAGGGACAATGTATCTGTATCTACTGCTATTTAATAGGGTTTGCCAGCTTCCTTGGAGCGTTTGAGTTGCACTTTCAATCGTTTGGTCCCAATCTGAAAGCCGTGCATGGCCTGTATGGCAGCATTTGCCGAATGTGGATTATCGTAAGAGACAAAGCCAAAACATTTCGATAGATGTGTATGCTTGTCAATGAACACTTTGGCCGAGAGCACTTTGCCAAAAGGGAGAAATGTAGAGGCGAGATCGGTGTCAGTGAATTCCTGAGGTAGATGATAGATAAAAAGATTGCTGCCTTCGGGGCCTAATTAGTAACAGATTTTATATTATAGTATAAGATATCCTAACTTTATACGGACACTCACCTTCGATTTGTTTGCCTGCCACACCTGCGGCAGCTGCTTGGAGGGCACTCGTACTAAGCGGATTCGTAGTTGTGTGGGCATGTGCTGCGGCGGCGGCAGTATAAGCTCCATTTGTAAGAGAATTCAATGCCGCCTGTGCGTAAGGGGATGCTAGACTGTCTGCAGTTGGCCCTGAATCATATAGTCATATGGAAATTAAAAAAATTACATTACATTTCTTTATTATACAATATTTTCAAAAATAAATAAATGCTACTATGTGCCTTGACTACTCGTGTGCACAGAAGATTTACAATATAATATACTTTATTGCTTTTTATAATTTTTATTAAAAATTGTTCTCGTTTATCAAAAACAAAAAAAAAAAACAAAAAAAAAAAATACAAAACAAATTATGTAATACACCCTTACACTTAGATACACATTTAGGCGACGTCAACAACAAGACCACAATGCAACAACATACATACATATAAAGGGGGCGTACATTTGATAAAAAATACAATAATACAATACTACAATAAAAAATGTGTACTTGTACAAATATGTATATCTTTCTTCTTTTGGCTCTTATTCATATACAGCAGATACATTTTTTGATCCTTTGTTCGCCTCACTTTTCTGTCTTTTGTTTTGTTATCTGCGCGCTCGTTGTTGCCATATTAAAATTTATACGTTTTTGTATATTGCCAACAAAAAACAAAAACAAAAAAAAAAAAAAAAACAAAAAAACAATGAAACGAACGAAATGAAATGAATAAACAAACATTTTGTTGTTTTAAACCTTTATTTGCGGCATGGGATTTATTGACCAAGGCACCCATTCAAAAATATTGTACACATAAACAGGCAACAAACGTCTGTTTTCATTTTAATTGAGGTGCACGTGGTGAGTTACATTCAAATATGTAGATGCTTTTTTGTAAAACATGGAAATGATTTTTCAATAATTTACTTTTATCTGCCTGAATTTGATATAATTTTTGTCTTTTATTACATACAATACAAATATGTAATAATGACATAAAAATACTTGAGTTTGAATGAATTTTCAAATTATTAACCAATTATTTTCATATTGATATCCATATATGACATCTCCCCTACGAGTTTATTTATTCTTATTTGATAACATTTTCCTTTCTCATGCAATCTATACTAATTGGAGTTCTTTGTTTGTTGGAAGACCCAAAACTAAAGTTGAAAAAAACCAATTACAGTTTGAGAAATAGATCTTGACAAATTTTATTAAATAAACTCGAAAGATTTGGCCAATGTTATTTATTTTATCGGTTTAACTATTGGTATATTTCTTGATTTTCCATGTACTGCCTGAAATAAAGCATTGAGCAATAAGAATGATAATGTTTATAAACCAACAACTCATGTAATAGTGTGAAATTTAAATTAAAAACAGACAGACCAATTTTCAATAACTTTCAATATACTCGTACATGTATTTTAGTATAGCTCTTTGATAAGATACAAAATAAAAAGACAGCGAACAGAACAGAACATTTTATTGTTTGTCAATATTGCTTTACTGTCAGCATAGTACAATATTTTGTTGATTGCATTTTCAGTTGTTATTATTTTTTTTTTTTTAATAATTTGAATAATAAAACATTTGTGTTCGTTTTCACTGCCTCTGCAGTCCTGCCATTTCTTGTTTTCCGATTTGGTCTTAATCCGAGGCGGAGCATTGAAATATCATAAGGCTGTTGCTGACGTTGCTTAGTACAGAGTTCGGAACAGATTGCTTTGTTATTTAGTGAATTTGATTTTTTATGTATTTCTTTTTTTTTTTTGTTGTTTTGTTGTTTTGGTTTTCCCACTATACTAAGAGACTGAAATTCTAAACGCACGAGCTTTCCAGAGTATTGTCATATTGGGAATGCTGAGAATGTTGAAATGTCCGGAGTGTTGGTGCTGCTGCTGCCTCGCGTTTTTGTGTCCTTTTGCCGGTATTTATTGATATTGTTTGGCATAAAATTGTCGGCCATTTTCTGTTTTTATTTTTGTTTTATGACTCTTTTATGAGGAATAGAATTCTGTTTTTATTTTGAGTTTATTTAAAAGCATAAAATCGGAAGCTGTTTGAAGTTTGATTATGAAGTTTGTTTATTTTTGATCGAAAGGTTTGCTAGTCATTTAAGGATTGATTGAAATGAGGAAGGGCAGGAATTTTTTTAATTAAAAATGTGAGTTCTACACAAAACAATTGGAGTGGAATATGTAGTGTATATAGTATGAAGAGAATTCGTTTTGGGTGATTGTCATTTGTGACAATAGTAAACACTCTATCAGTGGGTTAGGATTGGTTTTGGTGAGAGGCGGCAGGTGCGAGTAGTTACGAGTATTGAATATTAGTTCAGCTTAATAATTGTAACATGCAATTAAAGAGTGCGCCCATAGGTAGAGAAATGGTTAAGTACAACACAACAGTTATGTATGTAGTATGTTTGGAACAAAGTAAGATATAACGAAATATACACATGTGCAAATAGATAAATAGATACATAGATATATAAAAAAGTTCACGCGTATACTTACAAAGCGCGGCGCTACTCATTGTCAGTGGTGGTGGCGCACCAAGGGAAGTTGTTGCTGCTGCTGATTGATGTATGGCCATCAGTTGTGCCATGCTCATATGATGGGCCTGGGTGGCTGATATCAATTGTGGGGTATGAGCAGTGGCAGCAGTGGATCCGACTGGCATGTGTTGGCCATGGTATTGAAGGTGCTGCTGCTGTGGCTGATGATGTTGTTGAGAAAATTGCTGCTCGTTTTGTTGTTGCTGTCGATGTTGCTGTTGGTGCTGTTGCTGTTGTTGTTGTTGTTGTTGATACTGATGTAGCGATGGATGCGGCTGATTATGGACACTAGCATTGATCGTGGCCAAGGTTACCAAATTCTGCATAGACATGGGTGTACCGGTGGCACCGAACAGTCTAGAGCTACCAGCATTTGAGGTGGCATTGATCCCAGAGATGCTGCCAGTTGCGGATGAGGCGCCAAGGTGGGTGGCGGTGGGGGTAGCCGATAAAGTTGCGCCTGATGCGATGGCGTTGGCGGTGGCACTGTGATCCGGTGGGAAATTTAGTCCTGATATTTCCATTTTTCAGGTTTTTTTTTTTTTTGTGATTTTTGGTTTTGTTTTGCAAGTTTGTGTTTTATGGTTTTTAAGGTTTGGTTTGATTTGAGTTGATTTTTTTTATACATGACCACAGAGTCAATCATAGACATACCAAAAATGTTCAACGAATAATATTTATATATATAAAAAAAAGAACACAGAAGAAAACACACACCCAATTGGATTATTTACATTTACAAATAAAAATAATATTTGATTCAGAATTTTGTGTTTTGTTTTCGGAATGGTAAGAAAATATAAAAAACAAACAAAAATAAACAACAAATAAGTACAAAATAAATAAATAATAAATTAAATTAAATTATATAAAATAAACCATATATTCAATGCAGTTAGACATAAAAGTACTCGAAAACATTTGGTTGCAGTGTTGAGCTAACACAAAATAAGAAATAATATAAGAAATTATAGTACATTATGGCGGAGCATTATGAAGCATTTAATTTTAATTTTTATATTAATTTTTCTTATTTTTTTAATATTTGCTTCGCGTCATTTAATTCATTAATACAAATTAAGAAACAAATTAGTTGCATTAACAGATTTTTGCGCTTGTCTACAAAACCAAAAACACTTTGCGCAGACATTGACATAATACACGAATTTCAATACATTCACATACTTGTACTACATATATTTTTATATAGAAGATGTATGTACATATAGATAAAACCTACATACATACATACATACACATATGACATGCGTCGAATGCCGAATAAGAAATTTCAATTACATAAATATAATATGAGTAAATATTCACTTGTATGATTTGCCTGACATTTTGACCACATGCACATTTAAAACACTAACAAATACGAACGAGCCTCACACAACATAAATTGCTTTGAGGGTACTGAGTTTTGCATTGATTAGAATTTAATTTTTCTGGTTTGCTTACATTTTTCATTGGAATATGAGATTTAGCAAACAACGATGAGTTTTTCTATCGTAAATTCGTTATAAGTTCTTGACCTATGTAGCTCTACTTTATATTTTAGAAATGAAATATATTTTGATCCATTGGATTGGTTAAAATGTCATTGCATTTTTAAGGTGACAAAATGACTATTTTATCATCCTATTATATGAAAAATAGGTGGTTCTGACAAAGCATCGGACGTTCTCAAATAAGTTAATATTTATGAATAAAGTCAAATGTCTTCCGCTTTTGTTTTTAAGATTGACAACAATAAAATCCTAATGAAACTCCTATTATTAAGTTTTAGGGTAAGGATTAATCGATTAATGGAAGTAATCGATGTTTTGTTGAAATAATCTATGGATGCTTAATCGATGTCATCTGCGTTTGATTAATCGGATAATCGATGATTTTAAAACCACCAATGGAAGGTGATTTTGACTGATTTCCCTTGTTTTCAACATTGCCTATTTGTGGATATGCTTCAATGTCTTCCACTTTTTTTTTGTAGTACAACCAACATAAAAACATCGCCTACTCGGTTTACTTGATTAGCTAGCTTTAACAAAGATGTCTTCCAAGAAAAGAAACCACATTAAGCATAAGCATCCCAAAATAGGTCTGAAAAGACAAGTATATAACGAGAGGGAGGCTGCCGAAAGATACAAAGTAGTTCTCTCTGCCTGTTCTTCTTCGTAAATTGCAGTAAGACTGAGTCAACCTCTGATTAACACGGCCTTGGACAACGTGGTTTCTCACAAAGGTCATTCAAAGTATTGCTCACATTATTTATAAGGACATGCAACATTTGACAATAGTTAAGCATGCAGGATTCCGGAACGTTCTGAAGACGATTGCCCCACTGTTTATCATATATACTCGCAAAACCATCCGCTCTGCTATTATTCATAAATTCGATATTGTAATTCGTTCGAAAAAAAACTTTTGCTTTCATCTCTGGTAATGCAAACATAAGAAAAGCAATGGGTATAATATTTGGCAAAGGTAAACACATCCCTTGTTTCACCCTCACCCTCAATCTTCTTCCCCCAAAGGCCATCGGTGATGTGAACGACGTGAATAAAATTTTGAAAAAAATCAAAGGTTGCGTGTGATAAATTGAGAAATAAATCCTTCAAAACAGTAATCTAAGATCTTCATACCTATGAAATGCTCTTAAGATTCATAGAGCTGAGATCGTTCGTAACAAAAATCGTCAATATGAACTCTACTGATTTACCAATATGCTTTTGGTTCTGAAGGATATTGAGGACAAGCATTGTTTGTAACTTTTAAGTATTGTTTTGTTTAATAATTTATATTGACATAATAAATTAGGGCTGTTTTTTAGTTGGAGTTCGTTTTTTCCATCCTCCAAAATGGACCGAAATTGGTGCTCGAAATTGACCGATTTTTTTAATCAATGTATCGGGCTGATGTTGGCCGATATCCATCCCTATTAAGTATGGGTATATGTTCTGATTTTTTTTTTTTTTTTTGATAAGATAGTATTGATAAATTGATCGACTGACAGTAAGCTTTTGCATGTGAAGATCTGATTTCATTTTGTGAGGTAACCGAATTTTTATAGAAACTATTTACACAAATTATGTTTCAATTTCTTCAGTTTATTTTTATGATTAAATGACTTTATATGAGCAACTTCATTAGATTGATGCAAAGAAATCGAATATAACTTTATTCTGAGCTTTATTAGGGAGCAAATCATTTCAAGGGACAAACTGAAACACTAACAACAGTTCATTGCTGAAGCAAGTGGATGTACTTTGAGGGAAGTGAGTTTGTACACATAAAGCACTTTTAAGAAGCTTCCAGCACTGCAGTATTTAGTTGTTAGTGTTGTCTCATCAAAGCCAACCAAGAGCACCGAGAAGATAAGGCTACGTGGGTAACATCTATGTATATAAATAGTATAACATGATACGGAAGGCCTATATTCATATGTTAACATATCCAGCAGAAATGACTCAAGTAATGCCTTTGGCACATCTCATAGTTTGTAAAGGAAAGGAAGTCTGTGTTAAACCGACTTTTTTTTTTTTGAAGTACACCGGCATACGCATACCAACAGATTTCATTATTTTTATCAAAGGCAAAGTTGAGATTAAAAAGAAGAAGGATACGCGTTGGTTGGAAACCCACCAGCAAAGAACTTTAGCCCAATACAGAAAAGAGCTCTTGATAAATGAGTGAGTGGAGTGTAGTTTGAGAGCGTCATAATGTATAATATTAAAGCATACTTAAAGGCGCTGTATAGGTAAGCAAAATATTCTATTTATATCTTGAATTTGTAAGTAAAGAAATCTTTGGATTTCTGGTGATTTGTATAAACTTTTACAAATTACGAGTGATAAATAAATAATTCAAATTTATTTATAATTCCACTCAAAACTAAAAGGTGCTTGGAAGATTATTTTAATTTAAAATGAATTTGCACAAATCAACAGGATTTTCTAATGTTATGTTTTTCAAAATAATAAAAACACGAAGAATAAACAAATTAACAAAAGCAACTGTTATAATGCTCATAATTCTGTCTGGTATTGCTACTGTTTGCTGTTGTCACAATGTCTTCCTTAGATGCTATCTAACTAGATATTCCTAGTGTAGATATGTACACCCATCCCTGTTCTATTGTAATCGTTTGCTCTTTCCTATCGTTATCCTTGTCGCTGTCGTTGTCATAATCGTTTGCTGCATAATAATGAAAATTTTAAATACCAGATGCACGTACATTTGTGTGCTCACTTTTTAAATATTTTAATCCAATGCACCCACACTTCTTTACTCATTTTCCGTACATTTGTTTCACTTTTTGTATCTGACTGACTCTGGAACAACATTTAAGTGTCGCATAATGTAAAGTTGATTTTGTTTCGTTTTGTAGTCTTGCCCCATTTCCAAGTGGTTGCAACATTTCTACTCTGACACTGACATTCTGTTGAAACATTCTGTTGTTCGTGCAACTACGATGACGACACTCAAATTGGTTAAATTAAAATTGTTTCTTTCATTCAAGTTTACTGAGTGTGTCCACCATAAGAAATAAGTAATACAAAAAAAAAAAAAAAAAAACAATGAAGAAAAAATAACAATGATAACTAAAAGGTGCATTTGAAAAGCCCTGAAAGCACTTAACAGTTTTATTTCCTTTAATCGCTCGTACGCCGGGTTGCAAGCATTCGGATCCAACTGTAACTGTATATGAATCTCATTCGTAGCTTGAACTGCGGCATTTGCATTTAAAACTCCATTAGTTATTCAAGTGGCATACGTCACCTTTGTCATCGTCATCGTCATCGTCATCGTCATCACCATCGCCGACCTCATCCTCATCAGCGTCGTTGTCATTGCCCAACTCTGTTTAAGTTCTTTATTATTTTTTTTTTTTTTGTTTTGTTGATTTTTTCTATGTTTATATTCTTTATTGTAAATTTTTTTTTTTTTGTATGTTAAGAGTTCGTTGTCATTTGCTCGTTGCAACGTCACACCTCGAGCTTTGTTTGTCTAACACGTGGTGAACATTGAAATGGACGTGGTCGGTTGTGATTTTTTGACCCTTTTATGGGGTTGGGTACCCTGTTTGAGCTGAAGTTGTCGCCAACTTGGAACGTTTGTCATGTCTTCTATCAATGTTGTCTAGTGTTGTTCTTCTTGCATGATTTGTTATGCGCAAAATGTTCACGTTTTGCGTTGACAGGCACGCAAATGGATGGACAATTCATGTTTAGAGAGGAATACTAAAAGCTGGATCTATGTTACCAGACGGATGGCTGGATGGACAGATGGATTCAGTACGAAATCTTTCCTTTGTCATCAGCCGTAATGAAGGCGTTTCTTTACATATTTTTGCTACGTGCACAATATGTCGTTATTCAACACTTACTACATATATGGTTCCTTCTGTATATTTAGCACAATTCAGTTTACTGCTTTTTTCGTTGTTGTTGAAGGTCTTTGAAGATTTTTTTTAACTAGTTCTACTATAAACATTAGAACGTGACTGCTTCAACGTTGTTCTATTCTTATTTCCTTAGAGAGTTATCGAACTTGAATAGAGCATAGAGAATAGAGGGTTGGTTTAATAGTAGCTTCATAGACACTAGTTGGTCCCTATATTGACATCTCCTAATCTGTTTCGTCCCTATTTTTGTAAGAGCAATTAAACAATATCATGCAATGATTCTTACCAGAGCTTTAATTTTCAAACTACTAAGCCAGATGACTTTTAGAATGAGACGTCCAGGCTTTGCTGGTTAGAAGAATGAAATAACTTATTGTATAATTTCTACTTCATCGTTGTTGTGCCCATTTCAAATCTCATTTCCAATTTTCATATAAATATCAACTCTGCCAATGTTGGCTTTGTAGTGAAATAATAGTTGTAAAAAAATGAATTCCCACAAATAAACAAAACAAAAAAAAAAAAAAGATAAGAAAATTTGTAAAAATTTCACTCAATTAACTAAAGATTAACAACTTTAATGACAAAAAAAAAAAAAAAAAAAAAACATGACCAAACTAGAATGAAATTAACACAATCATAAAGAAGATGAAATATAATTCAAATTAGATAAATAAAAAAGAAAGATAAAGTGCGCTAGTTTTTGTTTTTAAGTACTAACAAGAAGAAGGAAGTCTAAGGAAATGTGAATTTGATTTTCAAAATACAAATATGCAACGAAACTATGCAAAGAATGAGGGAGGGAAAGTGGGGGAGTATTCGTAAATTTTGAAAGGAACATCATTGAATGAATGCTTGAAACTCAGTAAGCTTGCACTTACCTTGCAGATAATGTGTTGGATGTAAGCCATAGGCCTGCAACTGTTGCAGCAACTGGAATTGCGCAGCAGAAGTGGCATCTACAGCACCCGCTGACAGGTATGGTGATGTTGGTTGCTGTACACCACTGTTGACTGCAAGTAGAGATGATGGCGTCATTGAACTAAGTGGTACTGGAGAAGTAGGAACGAGGGCAGTGGATGGAGCAGCGGGATTTGGTGGTGCCGGTGGACCACCGGTGACAGCAGCTAGAGCGGCGGCCATCGAAACCGAAGCTGCGGCATTTGAACGTGGGGCAGGTGTTGGTATCAGTGCCGTAGCGTGGTTCAAGCCATTTGTTGTGGGTGTTGGTGTTAGAGCTACACTGTTGCTCCCTGGTGTACCTGGTATGCTGCAGAATGCTTGTAACTGTTGAATTTTCTTTTGATCCTTCTCTTTTTGTGTATCAGCGAACTTGATAACGAGCGGAGCAG
This sequence comes from Amiota minor, assembly GCA_037043295.1. Classification (NCBI taxonomy): domain Eukaryota; kingdom Metazoa; phylum Arthropoda; class Insecta; order Diptera; family Drosophilidae; genus Amiota; species Amiota minor. The sequence goes on along the minus strand of JBAMAW010000732.1, from coordinate 732,009 downwards.
AACAACCTTCCATAGTTTGGCTTTGGTGAAGAGCCTATAATCATAAGAAAAGAGTGAGATTGTTTAAAACTAATGTTGCAAATAAATTATAATGTTTAATTTAAACTTCCGAGACGCCTCAAACAAAAATATTATAGTAAGCCTTGTTGTGTTGTCGGAAATTTTGCTAATTACTTTGTCTAGGTCAGTCACTCATTCTCACGCCAAGTTGCAAAAAAAACTAAACAATGTTGAGATACAGTAGACAACGTCGGACCGCAACCACAAGAATTATAGTCAATGTAATTAAAGACCACTTTTGGCTTCCTCTCTTGCTAGAAAGCGATTAAAACAACCGCTTCTGTTGCATCACCATATTACTCATTCCAACATCCGACCGAAGCCAACTAGACCAACTAGGGTAAGTCAAACTAAGTTGAAGCCCCAATTAAGCGGAAGTAAATGTAAAAAGGACTCACCGTTTGCTGCAATAATAAAGCCAGCAAAGTGGCAAGAAAATGGATGACAAAAGGACTTTATAGTATAGCATAGCGACATGTTGCAAGTTGGTATTTTAGCTGATGCTACTAGTACAACATGCTACATTGCCTAACTGTAAGTAAATGTGTCTGGGCTATTTGGCTTATGTTGCACCTGGTAAACATTTCATACTTTCCTCCATTCTATCATATCTGGCTGGTTTTTTTTTAACAGTAGTTAAGTAGATGATATCGTTGCTTATGGTATAACTGGTTCAATATTTATATTTCTACATATTAATATAATACTTTTTGTACTTAACTTTATTATCAAAATCAAGAATTTTTAATTAGTGTGTAAGTTAATTATTTTAGAAAAATGGGACAACAATTTCATAATTTATTCTAAAAAGAAATGTTTTTATATGTGATTTTTAATTTCATTTATATTATTAAAATTAACTATAATAAGAATGTTCATTTCATAAAAAATAATAATACAATTAATTATAAAACAAGAGCATCAGCATTGAAACCTTCAGCTCTTATTAATTTTACATGATTTTTTAAGTTAGACTAACTCACATTTTATAATACAATCAATCTTATTAAATGTCTTATTTTTTGTAACGTCTTCCAAATTCGCATAGATATAATTTGTAAAATATTATTGTGTAATTGAAACAGTAAATTTTTTAAGAAATCCTCTGAAATGTTCAAATTGATCAAGCAAAACTTTGCAAAGGAAATAAGGCTACCCTATCCTTCGTACAATAGACAGATATTGGCTGGAGAATAGTCGATATGTTATTTAGCCTAGAAGAAAAAAGTAAGGAGCTCAAGTTCAAAAACTAAAACCCGACTACTGGTGCATGCAAGCAAAGCCACGATCAACAGCTAACAATATATATATTTTTAAAATGTACTAATTTGATACCCAACACGGCATAAAAGAAAAAAAAAATTTTTTTAGTTCATGGCTTCGTGTCCTCTGGAGGGCACAATATAATGTCACATAGCCTATACCAGTGAACGATGAAGATACTTCCAACGATATCTCATTTGTCAAATTATGATAAGTAGTATAGAAGTTATAAGGAAACAAATGAACACCTATACATTCTCACATACCGGTCAAAAACGTAACCCTCCTTCTTGCAAATAAATAAAATAAATAAATACGAGCTTTTATTTCTATTAAATATCCACACGATGAAGCAAAATTAACTCGGGTAACCCATTCCGTAGCGGAATTATGACTAATTCATTGATCACGCAAAATTAATTTCTCTGCATATTTTTGATCACCTCCCTTTTGATGATATAAGCACATAATGACATAAGCGCAGAAACAGGCAAAAGACACTTGTCTATTTTCAGAATATATACACCACTTGGCGATACAACCTTCGAGTCATGAGATATTTCAAAATTTTTAACAACATCAAAAGCGTTTGGGTGTAACGCTGTGTTACACGAAACCTTGGTATAGCAGCCTTCTAAAACACGTTTTCACTGTTTTAATTTACAAATTACAATAAAAAAATCTATGAGAATGTTATCCATAAAAGTATACCTTACATTATTTATTTATTGAGATTTTTGTATTAAAAATCCTGGTTTCCAACTTTTACGGTGGTTTCAATATTACAAAGTAATGAACAATATATATACAAGTCGAAAATAGAAGAAAGGCAACAATTACTCAACCCTGGGCAGAGTGACCAGCTTTACAAGTAGCCTTAAAGTAGCGTTCAGCGCTGATGCTGCCTTCAACGCTACTATTCTACTACAACGACAACTACAAAATTTCTTAGATTTGAAGTCACTGTAAATCCCTTAAATATACAATAGTATAAAATGCTGTATAACTCTAGGCTAATGCTGCTTGAATGTCTGTAATCTAAAGGTACAGTTAAGTTGTCATTAATATACATAGTTAAATGGTGATTGGCAGAATGTGAACAATAGAATGAATGACTTTACAAAAAGAGATGAAGAAAGTTTTTTTTTGTTTGATATTGATGGTATTTATTGCATCTCCTATATATATGAATAGGACTAACAATAAGGTTTCAACTTTTAAAAACTAATACACTATGAGCCTCTAGGTAAGCAAAAGAGCAGCACGATCATTACGGATCAGTGGAGATGAGTTCCTTGTATGAACAAGGACTCTGGCTAGAGGATTAACATGTCGAACTAGTTTGACTATGCATGATGGAAACACCCTTGCTGCTACTTATGTGGATGATATAGTAGCTTATACGACCTGGCAGTCCTTTGAACCTTATTATTTAAATATTTGTTAACTTAAATTTAATCTCTCTGTTAATGTACCAAAACTATCGTTCTATTAACAGTTGATTGGAATCTTAATTAAATAATCTCCAAAAAACAAACATAATATCTGTTTAATTAAACTTTAACTAAATTTGCTGTATGAAACAGTATTTCGTTTGTACATTTAAGATAAATAAATGCTTAAGTCAAGCAAAGACAAAAATATGTGTTTCATGCTTTCTCTTCCTTTTATATTTTTTCATTTCCTTTTTATTTTTAATTTTATTCGTTTTTTTTTTTTCTTTTCTTTGTTCCTTATAAAACGTGCGGCAGCAAATGTCACAATGATTAATAGCGGTAGCCGCCAGAGTCTCGCGAACGAATATGTACGAGTATCTATGCAAGTGTGGTTTCATATAAACTGCAACAAAACCAGCAACAGCAATACTAACACCAACTGCAATAGCAAAGAGAAATGGACATTAAAGGACAATTTAAACAACAATTACAAATATGCATAGATGTTGCTGCAGCAGTAAAGCAATGAAAGCAAGTCTCACTTGCACCGGAAGAAGTCAGCAACCACTAATGTAAGTTTTGCACAGGAAACAAGCAAAATTACAAACATCCGACAAAAATACATATAATCACACACTTGCTCACATGCACACACACATTCATATATGGTATACTACGTTGTTAGTTATGTATCTGTGTGTATGCAGCGCTACACAAATACTTGCATATAAATGCAAACAAATGTAAACGACAAAATAGTCAACGATACTAAGAAACAGAAAATGCGAGTGGAAGTGGTTGAGGTATAAATACACAATACAAAAGCATTTACTACACGTACTTGTGTAGTATCTGTGTGTGTGTGTGTCTGAAAGTGTGTTAGTTTGTTTGTCACTTGCTGCACATAATTTGTCGCTTTTGTAAGATGCATGGCGCTATGGTCGACTACATGCATTGTACATCTAACATATATGGTATATGCACATTCTTTGTATTCAACTCTCGCTTTCTTTGTGTAAGTGCGGTAAAGGACTTACATACACAGATATGTATGTGCATCGATGTGTTTGTGAGTTAGTGCGTCTTTATAAAGTGGAAATTTAATGCATTTTCAAGCAAATTATTGCATGCTAAGCACGCACCAAACGTTGCCAAGTCATGCCATGATTTGACTTCTTGTTTTGCTTCATCGTCCTCATCGTCAACATGATTCACAGAAGCATACGCCTTAAAGTCGACTATAGTAAATAGTTATGCAGGCAAATAGAGATACCCATACACACGCATACACATACTCACACATATGTATATGACATAAGGAAAATGCATTTAATATTAATGTGCAGTCTTTATACGCTGCAATTTATTTTCTTGCGGCAAACCACGCCGGGTCGTCTTTATTGCAACAAACCGTGTATTTTTATTTTCTCTTTTTTTGTTATCTTTTCTTCTTACTTTCCTTCTTTATGCCATTTCCTTTTCTCTTCTGTACCATTATCATGTGAATGCTTTCCGTTTTGGGTACATACAACTTTCAACACATGTTCTGTTCAGCTTTTTATTATTATGAGTTCCTTATTTTTCTTTTACTATTTTTCTCTATGCCACAACGACAAAAAATGATGATGTTTGCGCGCTAATTTGTCAAGTGAAGTGAAGTATAAAAGCAAGGATGCCTTCAGGCAGGGTTGGCTGCATTCACTATTGCTCGCTGCATCACTGTGTCCTGGCAAAGATTTATGAAAAGATTTTCTTGTTTCTTGCTGCCGTTTGAGCATTAAACGTTTTATTTAGCCACAGGTCATTTACCTCATTTTTCAAAGCCACATTTTTGCTTTCTCTCTAAATATTCTTTTTCTGTTTCTTTACGTTATTTTCTTATTGTAATTTTCTTTTTTTAGAAGTATAAATAGTACATGTGACTAAAGAAATACATATGTAGGATAATATCTCTTTGACGACTGACTTAGTTTATGGGACTTAAAACTTTTTTATAGGCATTATTCCTTATAATGCATAAAAAGAATTTTTAATTTTTTACCTACGAAAATGTGCAACCTTTATTAAATTTGGAATTATTATTATTATTATAATTAGTGGGCGAACTGTTCACGAAATTTTTTTTATTTAATTTCTGGTTTTTCGAATTCTTGTTTCAGATTTGTCGGTTCAATAATACATTTATTTATTTGTTATAACAAATTTCTGCCTAATTAAATGTTATATAATGTATAAGTATAAACGAATTGGTGTGATTGAAAAAAAAAAAATTAGGATGGACGATTTTCAGTTTATCTATCCTGCAGTGTGCTCCAATTCTCGAAGGCAGTGATGGTGTTAGATGTTTTAGAAATTAGGGAATCGAAAACTCATCTGACCAGAAGATTTAAGTGAACGGGTCTTTCAGAGAAAGATGTTAAATTGGGAATTAGTATTCCAGTTTAGGCCACGAAGGGCAAACATAAGAAATTGCTTCTTTAGAGCTACTAAGATTAAAATGATGATTATTGCAGTCTAAGATGATTAGCAGCATCATTAAACGAAAGGCAAAGCTTTACGTCATCAGTGAACATGACCATACGAGAAAGTGAGATGGGGAGAGGAAGATCATTTATAGAAAAAATGAAAAGAAGTGGACTTAGATGACTGCCTTGATGAACTACGGAAGTAACGTTGATAGTTTCCCACATATAATATTTAAACATTAATCTTTCGGATTTGTTTTTCAAGTAGGACTTAATCCAACTTAGAAGATTTAGTGGAAGCGTGATTAACTGAATCAAATGACTTGGTGAAATCAGTATTAACGATGTGTGGATCTTTTCAAACAACTTGTGTATAGCTAACAATTTAGATATGGTCCCATTCTTTTTTGTGGGGTGGAGAAACGTCTCAATAACAGTTTATGCAGGGAACTTGCCCACCATATTAGAATACATCTAGGGACGTTACCTAATTCAGGAGAATAAGAAAAATTCAGAGGTTCTTAAATAATAAATTATGAACATGAATGTCGATTGCAAATAAGTCAGATATTCCTGATTACATCCCAATACAACAGCAGCAGGCATGTCGTTAAAGAAAAATGAAGAAGGATATAATGCGGATTGGCAATTAGCACAAACAAAGTTGGAAAAGTGTTTCGGATTTGCTAATAATTGAAACTTACAACGATTAATATAATCCTTGTAGCAACGACTATTAAGATAGAGAAACGTAGACCGTACAACACAGAATATTTCAAAATCAGTGGGCCCTGAAGTTTTAAATTTTTTGTAGTCTAGACCTTATATTTTTAAAGGTGAAGAGCTCACGAGTAAACCATGGTGGCTTATATGAAACATTCATAAGAGAAATGAATTCAACTAAGGCAGAGAGTAATGTATCATAGAAGGACTAAGTGGGTAGAATGGTTTTCAGGAAGGGATAATGGATGAGATTTTGACACAACAGTGACAGTGCTATCATTAGTCAATACTAAATCCAATTACCTGTGAAGGTAATTTACTATTGGGAGTAAAAATTAGTTCGGTCCGTTTTCAAAAGATGACCTGCAAGTTGTGGACGGTTTTGGAAGCTATTACCTATTCCATTGAAAAGGTTTGATATCTGTCAACAATAATTAGTTTGCATCAGCGTCTGTTTCTGACAACAATACTGTTTTTTGCCTCTTCGCAAATGTCCGGATTTGTGTTAAATAACAACTAATGCATTTGAGCGGTGCATTGCGTGAAAAATGGCCAGAAACGACCGAAAGGCATGACATGAAAGGTGATTTTGCAACATGACAACGCTCAGAACCACGTAGCTGTAACGGTCAAAAATTACCTTGAAACGCTGAAATGGGAGGTCTTACCCCACACGCCGTTTTCTCCAGACCTTGCTTCTTCCGACTATTGAATTTTCGACGGATGCAAAACGATTTGGGGTGTCACCGGTTCGGGTCTTTTGAAGAAATCGAAAAATGGCTATATGATTGGATCGATGCCAGAGAGGACTCATTTTTTAGAGATGGTATTCGAAAATTACCAGAGAGTGGGAAAAACAAGTCGCTTCTGGCGGACAATACTTTGAATGATTTATTTTATACTTTTTTACAATAAAAAAACACTTTCTTGAACACAAAAAAAAGGACCAAATTAGTACATAATTCATTTGAAAAAAAGGAAGATCAAGAAGGCTATTGACGATTTAATGGTGTCCCAAACAACGCCCAGGAAATAGTGGGTACATTGAAATCAACTAGCGACCTTAAAATAATCAATAAATAATGCCAAAGACTTTGTCAGCATCACAGAAAACTGCCATTTTGATTAGTACAGCTCCATCTACTTCCTTTGACAATTCGTAAAGCGCCTATTCCTTTCACAAAGCTTACACTATTTTCAGCCTAGCTCTCTTTCATAACGTGCGATAATGAACTTCGTTCTTCATTCTCGACACGTGGATAATAATAAATTCACCGCACGTCAATTATACTGAATCAATAAAAACTGGTGCCCAAAACGCAATTGTCTAACAACGGTTTTTCCTTATGAGATCAAGAATATGCTGCAAAGAATTTTAATAAATTCTGTTAAAGAAAGTATTCCTTAAACTTCATTAAAACTGCACCATATATGTACTACAAAAAATTCAATAAAAAACTTCATAACAACAGGCACTGACTTCTATATTTCATATGTTGATTACTCTTCAAGGAGATTGCATCATCCTATGTTTTTATCTTTTCGTAACCTTAACAAGTGATGTGTATTTAATTGTATGTGGACCTTAATTTTCTACACGTCGATTGTCTGACAGTTTGCAAAAATATATACTTGGATGGAAAATAAAAGTATATATCTGCTGAGTATCGCTTAAGGCATCTATTTTGGTTTGGTTAATTTTGCGACTTAACTGGATAAAGGAGCTGTGACAGGAAAAAATACTGATGGTTATTTATCTGTGGTTACTTTAATATCTTCAGTTTTTTTTTTTGTTTTATGTTTTTTTTTTTGTTATAAATCGTTCAAAAAGTTTTTAAATAACGTAACTTTTATGCATGGTTGTCATAATTAATAAAAATGTGAATGGTTTTTTCTTCAAGTACACAAAACATGTTCTTATAATTAATCATACGCCATGTAAGCCAACCGTTAACTCTTATCCCAGACACACAGATACACACAACTACAACATTAAAATGTGTATGTATGTATACATGTGACTGAGTTTGAGTATGTAAGCATTTATTGCGCAACTTTACTCACCTTAATCGCACCGATGGCATTCTGTTTTGTTGCAAATGTTACAAACGCACAACCCTTACTTTGGCCATTTTGGTCTCGTAACACAGTGCACTCCTCAATTATGCCATGGCCCGTGAATAGTTGCCTTACATCGGCTTCATTGTATTTTTTATTCAACATTCCAACGAAAAGTTTACGCTCTGTAAATAAAATTGAAAAGAATGTTAAGAGAAACATTAATAAAACGAACGAACGAAAACAAACAAATAAACAAGCAAACAAACAACTAAGAGTTCCCATGGAAAAGTAGATGGATGGATGGATGGATGCAGTGGATGAAAATAGTAAATGAAACCAACAAAAGGCAAGTTCGAGTAGAAGAAAATAATCGAGGTATAGAATGCGTGCGCTTGTATAAAAAACAATTTACGATATGACATGCCAGCACCAGTCTCGAATGCTGCTACCTAGTTACCTTCTGAAACTATCACGAGTGTATTGTACTAGGACTTCTTCATCAGCCCGAGTTGCATTATTGAAATGAATGAATTGCGGGCGGTGGCAGTTTCCACCAAACATTGTATTGTAGTGGCTACAAAACTAACATTATACCTGACGAAATAGTCAGTCAGATGGACAGATAGACCAACTCATCAACCCACCCACCGTCCGTACCGACCGACATCGTCAACAAATAATACCATTCAGTCATGCAACTGTAACTGCAACTGTGCAACTTCATTTTGCGCCATTCGGACGAAATGGACGCTCATACTTATGGGTCTTTTCTCATTCGCAGTTCTATGAAATGAGCGTAATAAAAGTTGTATTAAAATAAAAAAAAATAAAAAACAAACTTCATACTCGTAGTTTGTTTAACAAATCCAAAAGTAAAAATTGTATATATGTATATACATAATAGTATAGAGAGCAAGCAGGTAGTTGACGATACTGTCGCTGATGTATGATGTCGTTCATTTGTTTACAAGTTTATTCACTTGTTGTACATACGTGCATATGTATGAACAATATGTAAATATGTGTGTGTATAGATACTTTATGTTTGTTGTTGTTGTTGTTATTAATGTTGCAACCCTTGGATTCAAAAAAGGTAAAATATATTTGTGCCTATATTGTTGTAGTTACTTAGTGCATTTAGCATTTAAATTACAAGTTTTATGCGTTCCCATTTAAAAAAGTTTTAATGAAACTTCTTCCAAGGGCTTAAGCCGCAAAAACTAAGATAATTAAATAAAAATTAATTTTAATTTCACATTTCATTCGAATGAAGATTATAAGTTCTGAGAAGCTTAAGAAGATCTATTAAGAAAATATTAAAATAAGAAAAGTTTTATATCGATTATCAACTGACTGGGAATGTAGATTTTAGTAAATTTCATTATCAATTAATAACCTTTTATTATGTTTTTACTTTTTACATTAAAGTTGTATAAAAAGAGTAGAGAGAACATTCACTTCGGTTTGTCAAAGCTTTCAACTAAAATTTATTTTATTTATTTATTAGAACTAAGATTTTATTGCAAATTATAACCTAGTATTTTAATATGAGCAACAGCGACTTAGGCCTACAGCTTAGGGGAAAGTTAAGAAGGAACGGAGGAAATTAGTAAAGTACAGGACCAGACTTGTCTTGAGCGGGAATCGAACCCGCAACTCAGCACAGCGCACTAACCTCTGAGCCAACGAGCCAGTCTCACTAAATTTTTTTCATTAACTTGTTTAAAATTGATTTAAATATTTTGTATACGAGACAATAGTCTGTAAAAGGATCCTTAGAGAAACACTCCAAAATCCTGGTCTCAGTCCATGTTATTCCACACGTAACACCATCTCAAAAATTACTAAAATTTTAAGGCAAGGACTAACTGTCTCGGCTGAAAAAATATTGCAATACCTGAAATACAATATGGCTTCAGTACAGTACAATACAATATATTTGTATTTCAGTCGGCTTTACAGATACACCTACATACGGCTTAAAAACTTATCCCCTTACAGTTTGTTCATAGGTTTTTGGAATGCTTTTATTTCAATCATCCACAATTTATTATGACAATTGAATTCCTATTCATAATAAAACCGCTATACACTTATCTCGAAAGCGAAAGCCCTTCGACTTACCAAACTACAATTTGCTGCTTATCTCTGAATCCATTAAAATACATCGGATTTTTTATGGACAAAAAATTAATTTTCTATTTACATACTATATATATATAAGCAGAACTATTGATAAACTTAATAAATCAATAAGAATATTATATCCGTTTATTAACAGGAAATCTAAACTGTCAGTTAAAAGTAAACTAACAATATTTGGGACGATCTTCGTTCCAGTTATGCTATACGACTCCTTAATCTGGGAAGATTGTGTAGCAAGTCATCGTGCCGAACGACAAAGGGCCAAAAAAAAAATCAATATCTCTCAATTATGAAATTTAAATTATGTTAAGATATACTTATTCACAAATCGCTTTTTTAGTCGTAATGTTTAACAAATCAAATTAAAACTCTACAAAATGTATAAAATGCTTGTAAAGTGTAAAAAGATGTTATGAGTTAATAAATAAATAAATAATAATAATACAATAGGAGAACAAAGTACAATATTATATAAAATTCCAGATACAGAGGGGTTTTGCAAGACGAAATTCTTAACTCTTTACTCTTCATTAATTTTATTTAACTGTCAACAAAAACAAAACAAAAAAAAAAAAAAGACTCAAAAAGTGCATTTTAGGAATAGTGGTAAATCTCCAAAGATAAATTTTAAATTCATAGAAACGTTGAATTACATTTCTGTTACTTCATTCCCACTGGCCCCTTTTTTTGTGGGCAACCGGACAACTGCATCACATATCGAAACTAAAACTAACCTGTGTCCATGTCTGGAATCCACCATACAAATACACAATATTTTATTGCAAGCAGATTATCGGTATGGCCGCGCATAAAACTCGAACAAACGAACAGATTTTAATTTTTATATTGTCTATAAGATAATACTAAATGGGAGTCTTATAATCGAAATCGTAATATAAACTCAAAATGCAATAATAATAATACATTTTAAGAAAGATAAGACAAATGTAAGTATGAAATTACACACTTTTATTCATAGGTGATTTCATAAGTTTATACAGATTATATACAATATATACATATATAGATTTAAGAATCAGGTGATTTGCTTAGGGTTTTCTAGATTTGAGAGGGAAAGGGAATGAAATTAGACGCAATCATCATTCGTTGCTGCTTTGAAAAGTGAATACGTTGTGTTAATTGTGGTTTTCTAAGGAAAGTTCAATTTTATTGTAAAAGCTACATCACTAGAATTTTCGCACCCGGGTTTGCAAATCTTCATTAAATTATGTTACTGCGATAAAATTTCTATATAAAAGTGCAGTAATTTCGTTTCACATATAATTGATTAAAGTTGAAAATAAATAAATATACAATATCATAGTAGAAAGGTCCAATTTTACTTTAGAAAATGTTCGAATTGCTTGCCCATAATAAAAAAGTTGAAAAAATGAAAAAAGAAAGTCGACAATTTTGAACTCTTATTAAAGATGGTATTTTTGAAAATATTTGTGTTGTTCATTTTGATATATAACATATTTCTAATATTTGTACACAAACATTGCAAAAATTGACTAAAACAAAAAATTTCTGTCCCACACCGTCATAACGAAGTAATATCAAGTATTTTGCCTCGTTGTTGGCATTTGAGTTCGATCTCGTTTTTGAAGTTCTGTTCTTGTTAGAGTACCTGGTATTTGTGATCTTCTGGAACTATCACATTGAATTAAACTCTCAATTCAGAAGAACCTTTATACCATTGCTTTACCCATTTCCTGAATAATCAAAATTTTTGTAAGAACTTCACCATACAGACATCAAAAGCATTTTTGATTTAAGGTTTATTCCATTTTTTGCTGAGAACTTGTCTTATGCAGTTATTTTCATTGCATTTGCAATATATTTTTAAAAATCTTCTGGACACACTTATTATCTATTGAATCTAAATTTAGACATTGAAAAGAAATATAATTCATTTACTATTTATATTGATAGATTCAGAATAGAACTTAGATGTTGAGGCACCGAGTATACTATTGATTTTAAACGTATCTGTGCATAGTAACCGGAAATCAAATAATAATTTTATCTATAAAATGTTATACTTTATAAACTACAATATATTTATAGTATTTATTATACAGATGGTAACTTATCTTGGCGTTCACCTGGACAGACGGCTTACTTGGCGGAAGCATATAGAATCTAAAAAGATACATATGAAACTAAGGGCTCAAAGTCCTCACTGGCTAATCAATTCTAAGTCTGGACTGAGACTTGAGTACAAGGTGATGCTGTATAACTCTGTTATTAAACCAATTTGGACTTATGGTTCTGAATTGTGGGGTACCGCGAGCGCGAGTAACATTGAAGTTATACAAAGAGCACAATCCAAGATCACGGGAGCGCCATGGTATATCAGGAATGAAGACATTCACAAGGACCTGGAAGTACCACCTGTCAAAGATGAATGTTCCAAGCGTAAAGCTATTTACATGGATAAGTTAGTTCGGCATGTTAATCCCCTAGCCAGAGTCCTTGTCCATACAAGCAACTCATCTCGACTGATCCGTAATGATCGTGCTGCCCTTTTGATTAATTAGAGGCTCGTAGTGCCAAGTGAACTCCTTCCTCTTCATTGTAGGAGGGACACATGTGTATTAGTTTTATAAGATTTGTAACCTTATTGTTAGTCCTATGTATTATATAGGAGATTCAGTAAATACACAAAAAAAAAAAAAAAAAAAAAAAAAAATTATACAGATATTTTACCATAGCGACTATAAACTGCTGACAGTTGTCATTTCTATACATTGGATGGAACCTATCAAGAGGACCAATTTAAACTTCATCACTAAACTATTTTTTACTTTTGAAACAGGACTCGACACAAAAAGTTCATGTCTTAAGTGTGAATGGCGATAACTGCAAAGTTGTAGTATGAATATTTCATTCTTTAGTTAGACCGTCATGCATATCCTTTTGAATGCATATGATGTGTGTGCTATGGATTTGTGTATGGCATACAAAAGTCAACTGTATGTGGCAAATTACACATGCAGACAAATTTTAACTTTTGTATGAATTTCATTTCGTGCATAAATGAGATACACATACTCGTATAAACACATATTTATATCTGTATATGTATGTAAAAACAGAAGATGGAAACAAAACTGAACTCAGCTCAACTCAACTGATGGGAAAAGGAGAATTAATGGTGGGAAGGAAGTCTTACACATTACAGTAAGAGACAAAACTGTTGAGCATGGAACAAGATGCAATTGTAACACCAATTACCACAAATTGACGTGAAATTGTGATTTCATGGAGAAGGATACAAGAAAAGGCAAACGAATGAAAAGACATAAGATAATTGGGCTAAAAGGGATTGTACAGTAGAGTATGAGTAACAGTGTGTGTGTGTGTGGGGTTTTTTTTTTGCGTGTAAGTAGGAGAAAGGTTCCACTCGTTTCGGTAATTTCGCGTACATAAAACCGGCAAGTGCATTATTTCCGCTTCCGCTTTTTATATTTTGTGGCTTGTTGAAACTTTAGTAATGTAATTTTTCGTGTTGCAAGAAGTTTTATGTTCTTCTCTTTTTGTGTTGTTTGTTGTAAAGATTTTCTTGACAATCCTTTCTCTTTTCTCCACTTTGTTATTATATATAAATGTATAATTTTATTATGCTTGAAATTAAAAAAAATACTTCAGTTTTTGATTGCAGAAAATTAATTAAGAGATTAAGTGGCCCATACAAATTTTTCCCCATATATTGTATCTTGTTGTTGAATAACTTTGCAACTTTAAAAAGACTCTTATGGCAACAATAATTTCAAGTTATCCTTTAACAACTTAAAACTTACAATTGCAGTTGTTATCTTTTATCTTTCGAAAACTGAAACTAGTTTCTAGCAGATACAGACATGTGTAGAAGAAGTTTTGTGTATGCAAAACTAAATCGGCATTGCAACAAATCGAATCAGTATAGAAACAACAACATGCGAAAAGAATTTGAAATAAGAAAAATGAGCAAAAGAAAAGTACCAAAAGTATCTAGCAAAACACTTGGCAGTACTTTCAAAATAGAGAAATGCAATGCACATACGCACTAAGGCACCTGCTCCAAAAGCGAAACTTAAACTAACCTGTACATACACACACACACACACACACACACATACACACATCCTTCCGATATGAAGGACACTTTCTAGTTATCCTTATTGGCTGCAAAAGAAAGAAAAGTAGTAAAGAAGGAAAAAAAAAGTAAACTACAACAAGCGACACCATAGAGAATTGTGTCGCTGTGATTGGAAATTGTGCTTGTGTTTCTTTGCTCCGATCCAATGACATAAACCGTTTGTCTTATCTGCGAATGGTTTACGCCGCAACACAAAACTTTCTTTTCAGCGCATTCCCGAAGATACTCGAATTATACAATATTTTTGCACTTTCCCCAATAGTTTTTCCGTTTTACTCTATTCTATTCTTTTCTACACTCCACTCCACTCTTTCTTTCTCTTCTCATACCGTTGGTTTTTTTTTTTTTCTTAATTTCTTTTGAACAAAATTTATTTGAGGTTAGTTCAGGTGTGACACAAAATGTAACATTTTATATATTTATTGTAAGAATTTTTCTATTTAAGTTTGTGAAGAGCATTATCCCGTATCTTCTACAATATCTTTTCGTATTTGAAGTCGTCATTGTCCTTAACGAAAGTATGACAAAAAACTTATTGTGTGTGCGGGAAATTGAAAGGTTGTTAAGTACCTCTTTTGTTGGATTTGCTGGCATGTGTAAGAAAATACCAAAAATACAGAAAAAGAAAAGCGGAAATCATTGCGAAAACTTTTTACAAGTGCGCACGTGATTTTTCTTGATAAAATATGGATTTGCGAAGATATAGTACGAGAAAGAATTGTCAAATCTAAAAATTTTAAGTAGAAAAAGTACTTGAAATGCAATTAGAAATGTTGGATTCAATGCCATACGGTGGGCGGAGGTTGTGAAGAAACAACTTATTCTTATTTAATCGTTAAAGAAAAAGAAAGCGATGTTGCATTTAACACTTGGAGAACTTTTCCACAATGAAACTTCAGATCTTTCTTTAACCACAACAAGTTACACATGAAGTAAATGAACTAAAATTGATTTCGAATATTTAATATTTATTTTATCACTTACATATGCGCAACAAAAGCATTGATAATATAATACTACATATTTTTTAGTTAATTAATAAATTAATATTGCTGTTCCGCAGATAATACAGGTATTCCACAAGAATTCTTCAAAATGTGTTTTGTGCAAAGATGGGAATAGATGATCAAATCAGTCAAACATCACCAGGTTTGTACGAATAAATCCTTGCCGCTGCAAGGCAATGCAGAATTAAATGCAGTACACCTCTAGGAAATGAAAAAAGGTCAATAAAGCAAAAGCCCGTCTTGTCGAAGAATTCTCTATTGGTAGCCGAACCAAGTATAATTTTGCTTATCGGGGATAGTATTTGTATGTATGTAGGCTTCAAATGTATTGCATAATTGGCAAATCGTGCATTTTTATAGGCTGCGTTATTATTACAATCTATGAAGATTATATCCATCCAAGTTATGTAGGCACTTATGAATGTATAGATTTGCTAACATTGCAATTAGCTCAATTATAGTAAATGGAGAACAATTACAATTTCTAATCTGAAATTGACTCTGTTAATGACATTTCATACATGTCATGAAATGGAACTTTTTTTTCTTATACATACAAACAATAAAGTATTGTATTGTATTAAGACATGATACTAACTCTGATGATTTGAATGATTTATATGAATTGAAAACATATTCAGTATTCATATCTTTTTGTAAGATAAAATGTGACTATTCGATAAAGAATAGAATAGAATAGAATAGAATAGAATAGAATAGAATAGAATAGAATAAAATAGAATAGAAATAAATAATCCAAGGATCTTGAAATCTACACGGTTATTAAATATGGGTGAGACACTTATACTGTTCAAATTTCAGTTCGATAACACAAAAAATAAAAAAGTTTTTCTAACAAAAACCTAAATTTGAGTTTGGATTTGTATGAGAGCTATACGATCCAGTACCTCTAGTCTTGAAATTTACGCATTTTATTGACATTGATTAGAAACTTATAGTTTCTAAACTTTAGTTTAATAGAATCATAAACAAAAGTTGTCAGATTTGGCTGTTCCTGACAAATCAAACTGCATCTAGCAAAAAGAAAGGTTCGAGCAAAGTTTCAGCTCTCTAGCTCAAAACCTGAAGAACTAGTTTGCATACATACAAACGAACAGACGGACAGATGGACATGGCTTCATCAATTCGTCTCATCGAGCTGATCAAGAATATTTATACTATATTTATATCTGTTGAGTTCTTCTGCATGTTACAAACTTCATGACAAACTTATAATACTTACTATTCACTGCGTGAAGAGTATAAAAAGTAAAAGTTATTCAATTTATCTTTATTGACATTTAAAAGATTCCGTTTCAAAACTGTAGAAATCTATAGTCTGGGTAGTCCTCATAAAATGTTTCTTCATCAATTAACTATTTAAATCAATTTCATATGCCAAAATATACATGTATAATTATTGTTGAAAATTGTTGTAGCGCAGATATGCAATAAAATCTATGCAAATGTTTCATGTTCATAGCAAATAATAATTATGAATTTGTAATGAATTTGGCTTTAATAAAATGTTGCATTGTTTTTGACTTTGGAAGCAGAACGAAACACACAGGAAACGGAAATGTGTTGAATGTTTGTTCTTAACTTCCGGTTTAGTGGTTTTGTCTTCCAAAATATTATATTTGCAAATAATCAAGAAATACCATTTAATTGAAAATAAAATTTGTATTTATTAAAATTTACAAAATACGATACACAAAAGAATTTATTTTAATTTTGATTAAATAAAAGATTTAAAGAAATTTCGAATGTAATTTTCCGCCTTATCAAAATTATAGAGTCCTGTCACATCACACACATCCTTTGTCCATACATAGTTCATGTTAACAGACAAAATGATGACAGAACAGTTGGAAAAAAGCTTCTTTGTAGTCGTCCTTTTGACTTTTAATCCTTTTGAAGTATTTGAAAGCACGTATTATTATTATATTTTGATGCAGACATAGACAAGCACACATAATTATCAGCATAGAGACAGAATAAAAAATTTACCATCCACCATATAATTTTGCTCTAGTATCTAATTAGTGTAATTATATACATTTTATTTCTTTTTATCTACAAATGAATTTTATTTTTTTGTTGACTCTTTTCTCTTTTCTCTATTTTTTTTTTCTTTTTTCTTTTTTGTCAGATGGATTTTCTTTATGTCCTTATTAAGTAAATATTTTGTTTGCATGTAATACACAAATAGACATACTGATATACACAGATATTCAGATACATAGATGAATACATCATTTGATTTACTCATTAAACGCAAGCTACATGCAATCATTTTTTGCTTGCTTTGCTCTTGAACATGTGCTACAGATACACACATTCGTGGAGTTGTTGTGCATACAAGTTGCACAAACACTTGCGCAATTCATTTACGAAATGCAATAATTGTGTTTAACTGGAATGAAGTTGCATAAAAATATTGTACATGAATACAAACAATCAGAGAAACAAGTAAATATTCATTATACGCAAAAAGTTAAGCTTACTTGCAATCAGGACAAGACACAAGTTACTAGGATATATTACAGATGGTTTTGGTATATCCTATACAGTATTAGCGCCTCTTAAATCATTCCGAATCGAGATTTTCATGTAGGATATCCAAACATGGTAATGAGTACTATTTGCATGAATGTGTATACTTAAAAAAAAAAAATAAAAATAAAAAAGTCTGTAAATAGTGACTTTAAAGCGGCACACAGACGTACAATTGACAATTGGATTTAATATTAAGGTTGCGGTTATTTATGGGAATTTGTACAATATTAAAGTTAATCTTTCAGTATTAATTGAAATATGGTCAATATGTTGAGTGATGAAGAATACTGATGTATTTTGAAAATGGAATCAAATAGATCTTCAGTAAGTGCTCTCATAAAACATTCTTCAATGGCCACAGAATATAATAATATAATATATATATAATCAATTCAACTGATTTTCGCTACTTTTTAATTTAATCAAAGCTAGCATTCGATGAAGTCTAATATGTTTTTGTCATTTCGATCTATTCCTTTCTATAAATGACATACATTGCAAACTATTTGTCACAATGTTCAATCTAAACACGATCAACTGTATTGCTCAAATCCAAATATTCCTCAATAATATTGTGTGTCTATGGACCGCTCACAAATGTTTGCTTCATTAGTGACATTTATTACTCCACACACATTTCTACCAGTTTTCTTTGTTGTTTTACTATTACCATAGAACACAAAATGTCCGTTGATAATTTTCATTAAAATTAGCTGACCAGTAGTCAACGACGTACTGTAAACTATATACATACATATATACAATATATTTTTTGTATTTTTTTTTTTTGCTTTTATTACATTTATTTTTTATCTTCAGACCAAAGTGGTGTGAGTTCTCAATCTTGAACTAAATTCAATGCTCGTCCATGCAAAGTTCCCTCAGAAACAAAAACACACTCAAACAAAGTAACCTTCGATTATGTTGGCAATGTTACCGTTTCCGCTGTTACTCTATCTGCATCATACATAGATGCACATACACACAGAAACTTTAAGTGTTAAAAATTTAATTCAGTTTGAACCTCTTACATTGGCTTTAGGCAAAATGCCAACACATATGGAAATGTAACTTATATTTTCATACACTTCAGACAGAAAGACCGACCGACATACAGATACACGCGAGTGTATTTGCGTAATAATTTTACTTTATTCACCATTTGCATCCTACACCCCTCACAAGCATTTTCCTTCTTGTGTGTTGATGGTTGCTCTTATTGCAGACACTGGTGGCAAAGTTAGCTTTTCCTTTGGACAGACAATGCCAAAATGTTCAAGTGGCGCTTTTACTTGCTTCGCTTTTCGTTCCAAAAAGAAAATGAGATAAAAAAGTATCTCTTATACTTGAACATTTCAATCATTCGCTTTCATCTTTGGCAGCACAAATATTTTTTTCTTTTTTCTTCTGGGTGAATTCTTCATCCTTATTTCTGTAAGTAAATGGAAGAAAGAAAGAAATCAACTGATTCGCTACAAGTAGTTTTTCCGCCTTAATTGCTTTAATGAAAAACTACTTTACCATACCATATGCATAAAAGAAAAGTTCAAAAGGTCAATTGAATTTTCAAGTGTTTGGCTTGCCTATGTGTGTCTACTCATTTGAGTGACTTTTGGAAAGTATTTCTTGTCTAAATATTTGAAATGTGAAATTTGTTACATGCAATAATATATTGAGAGTATTTGAAGTTACCTCAAAGTAATGGTCAATATTTGTTGTCATCCTCAATGACATACATAATTGTTGCTAGAAACCATAAAATTTAATATGAGCTTTTCAATTCTATCTGCTTCCCACCATCATGCAAACGCATCTTAAGCCAATTCTAATTAACAAATTAATAGTAAATTCTACATAAGCCTTACAAATGATGCTCTAAACCACTTTGAATCCAATGTATCTACTCATAGATACTCTATTAGCTTATACAATATAATGTTCATTGAATAAATGTCATTAAACAGATTAGAATTTTGTTTTTACTATATCTATACCTACATACATATGTTTGTGCTTAAATGTATTGCAACTATAACAAGCCACACATACCATAGATATTTCTTTGTTGAGTCTGAAAATATCTTATATTTATTTTTGTAATTAACGAACATTTAAGATTTATTCATCTTAAATTAAAATCACTTTTATATATGAATTCATAACAAAATATGGAAGACCCATTAAGCCTATAAATAAAGAAATGAAAATGATGCCAAATGGAAATTAATCAGAATTATTATGTAACTTAACTTGTTTTTATATTTTTTTTTTTTTTTGTTTACATAAAAATAGCATGAGTTGAAAATCTTTCACTATATTATTCTCTACCAACTTGGAAAAAGATTGAAATACAGTATAGTCATTTAGCAACCTCAACGAAAGGCGGAAGAACAATCAGAAAAACAGATGTAAAGCTGAGAATATGGGGCGAAGTCTTCAATATAATCGATTGTCATCTGAAAAAATTCTAAGAATTTATCAATACTAATAATAATAATCATAATAATAACAATAAAAAAGACAGACAGCATTCATAATTTCTTGAGTATTTATGAAACATGTGTGAAAGAGATATGTGATACTGAAGTTTCGAATATAGGTATTTACTTGAATTAGATGAAGCATTTGTGTGAAGTGACTTTGATATCATCAAAGTAGGCAGCCATTATTTAAAAAACACTTCATTGGGATTCGTGCCAAAACAGTTGTCAGCAATAACAACTAAATGCATCTGCACTTATATTTGTGGCAGCATCAACACTTTACACACTTACTACTCGTACAATACAATAAGTAGCAATATTTAAGATTTGAAAGACTTATTGACTGACTGAGTGAGTGCGTCTAATATTACCTATGTAGAAGTAGTTTTTGTTGCCTTCAAATCTTTTTTATTTATATAATTTTTTCTTTTTTTTGTGCAAATAAATTTGTTGACACTTTTTTGCATTTCAGCATTTTAGTGACAAAGCAAGCTGTGAACTATTGCTTTTAGTGTGTAAAGTACTCATAGAGAGAAAAACAGGTTTTATGACGCACGTGATGCTTAAATTGAAATATCTTATGAGTGAGTACAGAAACAATAAAAAACAATGTGTAGATTCAGTTAAGTTAAAAGCAAATAAGAAAGCATCAGATGCAAGGCATTATGACTTTGTTTATTAACATAGAATAAGTATCCAGATACAAAATCTTTTGCATAGGTTAGTTAGGTAGGATGGTAAGTACTACTTGATGTTGCTATGTGTTTGTTCAACATAGTTTGTATTTTATTTTTTATTCATATTTCTTACACCATTCTATGTAGCTCTGTATATTCGCAAGATGCACATTTAATCTTGAGGTTTTAGATTATTTATCGTCATCATCATCATCAGTGTTGATGACTGTGATGACTCGCATCTTGCATGTTACTCTTATTTGACTCGCATTTGAGGCAAGTTCAAGTCTACCACCACAGGTACCTTCAACTCTTCTCTTTTATGTTCGCTATTCAGATCTGCTGCTTGAGTCATAAAGTAAAATATTTAAATTTTCCATGACATTTCTTTTTTCTTTTGTTTTTTCAGTTTTTGCATTTTATGCCCGCTTTGAAATGATAAAGTAAACTGCGCGTCCTGAATAATAATCATTTTTGTCTTAACTTTGAATTGAAAGTCAAGTTATTACTTTGTTGCAATGAGAATATGAATTCAAAGTACAAAAAAAAAACAAAAAAGGAATGAATTTAATATGCACCGTTGTCATTGCGTTCTGGCTTTTTCTGATTACAAAGAATTGAGAATTGACAGTAATAAAGTTATTAAGTTCGGGAAAGGGTTGCCAAGCATATTATTTAATAAAGAAAGGAGATAAAGAAAAGAAAATTATCGCATCGCAGCAGTTATTCATACGAAATAATATGGCAATCCTAAAATTGATCATCATCAAAAAATTTTACCTGACTGACTGATTGTAATCAAATATACCTATGAATTTATACCTCATACTATTAAAATTGTGCTCATCTCAAAATACAATATCTACCCAGAAAAGGCATAAAACGTTAATGCAAAAGTCGTTGCATGCTTCATAAGGCATCTTACATTGAAGTCAAATGAATTTTACAGACATAGGAAAACATGCTTCATTTCCTTCACTTGGTCTTTTGTGACTTCATACATATAATGTGTTCCGTTTTTTACCCTTTCTAGCGTTCATAGATATGCTTTTGGAGCTTGTTTTTTGGCCAAGCTAAGACCAAACCAGTAAGAATTCAACTGAACCAAAAGGCGTTTGTGCTGTGGTGGCAACGTGACAGTTTTGTTTCCTTCATGTCTTTTGTGGTGACATGCAAGCTACGTGACATGACATGATGCGTTCTTGTACTGTCGTACTTTCTCTTGGACAGACAGATCGACAGAAAGTAAGGCAGACTGATGTAGTAATGTATTTCTTTAACACTTTTGCACGCTGAGTTTTACAGAGATGCTTGTTCAGTCACTCACTTACACCTAGTCATTTTGTCAGTGAGTCAGTCAGTCAGTTAGTCAGTCTGTCAGTTAGTCATTTGTCATTCATTTATTGCCAAAGTCTTAACTTGCTTCTTATTCAATACGACATGCCCCTTAAGAGCTTTCATTCCTGAAACATAATACATCTAAGAAAACCATTCATAGTATCTACTTTTGTATTTAGCTCAATGCACATGTCACAGTACAAAAGATGCTCTTGTTATTATTATTATCATAATCATCATACACATTATCATCATCTCATATATGACAGCATTTAGTTAAAAAGTCATTAGATCTTCTCATAAAATTATTAGATGTGCACGACAAATTGCTTTGG
This sequence comes from Amiota minor, assembly GCA_037043295.1. Taxonomy (NCBI): domain Eukaryota; kingdom Metazoa; phylum Arthropoda; class Insecta; order Diptera; family Drosophilidae; genus Amiota; species Amiota minor. The sequence continues at coordinate 709,313 of JBAMAW010000732.1, read as the reverse complement.
TGTTGTGTCATGTCGTATTGTGTTGTTGGTTGTTTGTAGATACTTTGGTCGTCTCAACTCCTTTGTTACCTGTTATTATAATCATTTGGTTCAATTTATGTTTTTTTGCATAAAGGCATTTCTATATCCATTTCTATTTATTATTGATTATATTATTTATTTAGCATTTATTTATAGCTCCTTTGTCCAAAAACTTGCATTTATTTATTTATTCAATTCATTTGTTTGTTCGTTGTTTGGATTCTCATTTAATATACTCAGTACAATATGCATCCATATTCATTTAGAGAATACTACTACATGCATATATGTACGAGTATGTTGTCTCTGTGAAAGTTAGTAAGTAAATGAGTCTTGTGTTTGGATGTTAAAGTATGCATGTCATGTGCGATACTGACTGTCCTCATACTCAGCAAGTCTAGTCAAATTCTGAACGACGATTGCACGACTGACAAGACTACGAAAAGGGCATTTCAAATTTTGTATTGTACATTGATCACGCTTCTATTGCCTTCAAATTACATGCATGAAACATTAATTTTTGGTTCATCGAATACCTTTCATTTCCCAATATCTATTTTTTTTTTTTTTAACATACCATCTAAACTCCTAGATCCAGGATATTCTCTATACATTCAATTTTTTGTATACTACATAAGTGAAAACAACCCATGAAATTTTTAAAGTTGAAAATGGTAGTTTCTTCTGGGTGCGAAGTCTAATCAGAGGCTGTGTCTGGTAACAGTTGGTACGGTCCCTTAATGGAAGTAAAGTGGTGGTTGTTGTGTAATACCCAAATGCGGGTAGAGTTTTTAACTCGACTCGGAATTGCGTTAAACAAGTGGGTACAGTGACCCAAACAGTCTTGGGTGGGCTTCATTTCCGACCAAGGAGATACTCATACCACCAAAGCGAGTATGTCTCGAATTTGCTATATGCACATACATATATATATATATCTAAAGGGGCGTTGATTGATGTTTATCAATCCAAACTAATGTGAAAGGTATAATAATGAAAGAATTGCTTATACAAATGTAGATGGATAGAAAAACTTTTCAATGAAGCATGGGAGGTTTGATGTGAATGTTTCCAGTTAGATAATACCAATCTAAAATTTTTTTAAAACCGGAACATAAAAATATGGATTTCATCTAACAGAAGTTATAATTTTTTATTTATTTTGTAAAATGTGATAAACTTTTAACGAAGCAAAATCATTAATCATCTTTTAAAATAAAGGAAGTTGTCATTCTTTTTCTATATATTAATTTTAAAATTACTACTCTCTAAGGTTTTTCCCCATTTTTTCTTAGAAGTATTGTATAATGTGTACCTCTATATTTTGTATATAAAAAAAAAAAAAACCAATTCGTATTAGTAAAGTTATATTAAGTAAAAATTTGTTAAATTGAATAAATTCGATGCTCAAAACTTCAAACCACTGACACTAAAAGATGGCAATGAGAGTCGGCATCTTCATATGTTACAAATTTATATGTGTTCGTGTCCGTGTTCGTGTCCGTGTACTGCACTATATGCAAATCTCAAATAACCTCATTGCCCTTAACATATATCTGCATATATGTATAAATTCGAACACTTCAGTAAATAGCCAATAAATGTGTATGAGTTGATAGGTTGTTGTCTACTTGGATTGTTGTCGATGTCACTGTGGCTGTTGCTGTTGCTGTTGCTGTTGCTGTTGCTGTTGTTGATGTTGATGTTGTTAAGCCCAGTACAATGTTTTCTTTTTTTTTCTGTTTTTGTTTTATTTATAATTATATATAGGTACATGGAAATACATATAAAGATATGCATATATATCTATGTACATATGCATGCAGATACAAATGTATAAACATTGCATGCACAATTGATTATGTATTCCGAATGTTGGTTGTACTGTCGCGACAGAATTTAATATTGTTCTTATGGGACACCATTGGACACTAGCTGCAAAAACAACAACACCAGCATGGTGTTTTGGAGACGCATTCAGAGTTATAAATAATAGATAGAGAAACATTGCTCATTGAAGTTCACACCGAGTCAAATAGCAGAATTGAATAAACTTTGTACGAAGAACTCGTTGAGGTTGAGGTTTTCGAAGTATGAGAATTAGTAGCAACATGATTTGGTTAAGTCAAATCGCATTGTGTTGCGTTAAAACTGACATTCGATGAATACGAAATTTATTTAGTTGTTACGAGTCTGTTTCGGTCAATAAACAACAAATGTAAGTACATAAATTCTAAGTAATATATAATTTTCCAAAAGGAATTTTGATTCATAAATATATCCATGACATCAGGCCTTCAAAAAGCCTTTCTTATGATTTCAGATTACTATATTGTAATATGTTAAAAGATACAGGTGAATTTTTCATACTTAGTTATAACAATAAAACCTTAGAAGATTAATAAAAAAAAAAAATCATTAAACTCAACTTTATCTATTGTACCTAATTTTTTACTATATCAGATTGTGTATATGTGAAAATTCTGTTATTCTCAGGCAAACATTAATTTATATCAAAAATTGTTTATGAGCCTTAAACCATAAGTTCATAAAAAATCAAACCTCTTAATGAAATTGTTTCATATACACAAATTGGAATTATACTGATAATATAACCTACAACCGGTGTAAATTGGACATGAAACGAGATATCTTTCTGTATACAATACTTTCGTTATTGAAATTATATTTAGTCGCATGTTTGAATCGGAATAACCACTTAATGTTTATGGTCATGATTAGCAATGTGCCCATCCGAGAAAAATATTGTATATTAAGTAATTAGATCTTTACTTACTTATATGAGAAATGAGTGATTATTTGCATCTAATTGATATAGAAATATAATTCTGATTTAATAATTGCTTACTGTAGTTTTATGGAGTTGAAAAGTTTTGTAATTGTTATTATTATTATTATTCCAGTTACCCAACTAATCTGAAAAAGTCTATACCTATAAAACATATACTAAAGTGAAAAACAAAACAAAAATTAATTAACAGAACTTGCGAAAACAAATTAAGTTTGCTTCAAAATGATGCAACGTATTAACTTGAGTTCACCGAAGCTTCTATACTCTTCCCCTTAACATTTTGCATATTTTGCTTGTATTATTTGTATTTATAAATGTTGTAAAAGTTTTTCATTCAAAAAAGATTAAGCATATCTGAATGAAATAAAAAGTCTTTAACATTTAAATTGCCTAGCAGTATAATAATATTGAAATGAATATTGTATGGATGGCAGTTACTTCTTTTAATAATCGAATAACTCCGATTCTGATACACCGACCGACTGACTACTTATATTCGATAATAACAAGACGGTATAGCACGGTAGTGACGGTCATTCATAATCATAATTTTTCTCATCACAATGATCATTTCTATATAAGTAGTAGATGGAAGTCCTTTATGTGGACTCCAATGTATACGTTATAAACATCAAGGCAAAGTGATAATACTTATTTGGACTAGTGTGAAGGGTATACAAATAAGAGAAAAACAAAAATATTAGAAGAGAATCGAGGCACGCCTCAACATGTAATCCCAGGCGTGTAACAATGAACATGAAAATACAATTTTCGGATAACAACAACCAACAACATCACGACGACTATTGTGCACACTCACAATTACACCGAAATACACGCACTTATACATACATATACGAGAACACATACATACATATGTATAAAAACGCACAATTGTAAATGGCATACATAGAACGAGGCACTCAAACACTTCCGTTACAACTACTACATTCATTCATTCATTCATTGAAAAAAAGTTTTCAAATTTTCGAAAACCAAAAAGAAAGAAGAAAAAATTACACTTTGGGTTAGATGGACATTGTTTTATGCTTGCTTCTGTAGTTGGGGCCCAAAGTGTACTACAAACATGGAATTGCATAGCATGGCATGGCATAGAAGTACTAATTACCTGGAACTAAATATGGCGCCGGATTTGGTGGTGGTAACCAATAGGTTGCCGTTATCGCCGGATATGGATGATGACCATTTGTGGCAATGTTCATGGGCGGTGAAGTGGGTGAGTTTAATTTGTTGATATTGCAATTGTTGTTGCTGTTTTTGTTATTTGCTATTGTTGTTGGTGATGGTGGCGTTGTCAAAAGGGGCAGTGGCAATGACAATGGCAACGACAATGGCGATGGTGACGATGATGATGTTGAAGATGTTTTTATTGTTGTCTCTGTTGGGTAGCCATCATTACCGCCATTGCCAACATCGCTAACATTGCCATTTCCGTTTCCGTTTATATTGCATTTTGTTGTACCATTTAAGTCATGATGACAACTGTTATTATTATTGTTGTTGTTGTTGTTGTTGTTGTTGTTGTTGTGATGCGCTGGCATCGCACATTCCATAACATTTAAATTTTTCATTGTAATTTTTGACCAAATTTAATTTGTTCCCACTCCTTAAATTTTTTATCTTGCACGAAAACAATTTACGAGTATTTCTTATTTGTGATTATTTCCCCAGTTAATTTTTGTTGTTCTCGTACATACACTTATCTATCAATATTATTTAAAATATATTTCATTATTATTTATAGTATTTCTTTTAGCACTTTTATTATATTTTTTTTTTTTTTTATTTACTTGCGAATATTTACATTTTGTTCATTTGTTGTTTTTTTTTTTTTTTTGTATAAAAAAAAACTAATTTATTTATATTGTTTCACATGTTATTTTTTATTGTTATTTTTTTCTTTTGTGTAACTAATTAATTTGCTATATATATATATTTTTTTTTATTTATTATTTAATACATATTTTCTGTGTTTTTTCCTTTTAATATTTGGTCGTATCACAATGATTCCATATTCCATTTCTTTATTTTTTCAATTTCATTTACATTTTGTTTAAATTTTTCATTCATTTTATTTATTTAAAAAATAATTTTAATATTTCTTGCAGCTTCACTTCTTCACTTGTTGATGATATTGATGAGAGTATAAAATTAATATAAACAATATTTTTATGTCAATTTCTCTTATCACAAGAAAAAAAATAAAGGTATCTCTCAAGTTTATTTTAACGGGTTTATGTTAAATGTACGTATCTCGATTTTAACACATTCATTAGCACGATTCAACTGAACAAGAAAACCAACGAACGACATAGTGAATAATCCAAGCCAAATGGCTCCAGAAGTGCTTTTAAGTTATACGCGTGTACTTGACTTGATTTTTCTTGACTATATTGTATATACATATATGATTATTCGCTAGATACATAATATTATATTACCATATATCGTAGCTTTTGAATGCTACGTGCGTATGTATGTATGTATGTATCTACGTGTGATAGACCTTAAACTCATTGTCATCGATTGTGAAATTGTTTTGTTTATTTTTCATTTTATTTACTAAAAACAAAAATAAAACTTAAAATCCAATAATAAATGAAGACAAACAAAAGACAAGTGAATTCATGGGTTTCATTTTTGTAGGCTGTTTCTTTTTTTTTTTTCTTGTTAATTTTTGTTTCCAATAATTACAAAAGTATGGAATGATTTGCTGTTTTTAAAATATGTAAAATTCATTAAATTTGAACAATCTGTTAACATCATTACAAAGTATAAAGCAAAATCATAATTCCTGTCCGAGCCAATACGGAGAAGTCCTCAACCCCGTAACGGAATTAAAAACGGTTTTCACCATCATTTAGAGAACTTTTTGCGGTAGGTTTATATGTCACAAAATAATTGATTCCACAATAAAAACATTTTTATGAATGAACTTTAAATTTATTTGGTCGCTAGTGGTGCGCTGTATAAAAAATAAGAAATATTCTTTGGGTATTTTACATTTTCGGGTAGAAAGTTTTGTATGGAATTGATCCATCATCGCTATTGTTATTCATTATAATTTAAGTCATATAAGGTAAAGGACACAAATGCTCACTTTAAATATTGTGTAAGGATAAATTCCAAAATATAGAACTTGTATTATTGTACTTGCAGTTAATGTAAAGTAATACTGAACTTTCCTTACAACTACAGGCAAACATTAAAATAAAAGAAATTTCTTAATCATTTATGTCAAGAAGTCGTTCAAAAGATGAGCGAAGAACAAGAAACGTCAAACAGACATTGTTTTCTTCTGAATGATGAAACTGATTGAGAAGCGGAAATCAAGCTATCAAATGTACCCGTGCAAAGCATGGACTGGTTTCTAGAAGTAACATACATATATAAATAACAAATGTATGATTATTCATTCCTTTGGTCGGTAAGTTCTTACTGAAACTTAAGAATTTTTGTTAAATCTTAACTGAAATTTAATTCTTACTTAAAGTTTAATCTCTCAGAAATTTATTTTAGAACCTAGTTTATATTTCGTTAGCAGGAGGAAAGGAGGAGAGATTAATAGTCTGGGTTTACGATTGATTTGTTTCAAAATAAGAATATTTACAATGAACAATAAACGTCAAGAATTGATATTGTTTTCTTAAATCGAACAGATTTTAAATCAAAGAATTCAATTGTATCTTTGAGATGAAATACAATAGATGTTTTCTTTCAGTATTACTAAGTATATAAACAACAAATTAAATTTGCTACATTTGATGATGATGATGTACTATGTACAATATATAAACAAAGAATAAAATTTGATACATTTCATTAAATACAATATCTTTGTTTTAATTTATTGTGTTTTGTCTTTCAACTAAATACAATAGTAGATAATAAACACCTTTTGAATACAAGTAAAGTAAAGTAAAGTAAAGATGTGTAAAGAAAAGAGATATTTGTATTGATTGTCTCATTTACAATGTATATTTTCTTAAAAATTTTCTGTCATTTTTATGTTTATTTTATATGACAATGCAGCTTATAGAAAGTGCAAACATTTACTTATGCAAAGATGGCGAACGGAAACAGACTGAAAAGATCTACCATATTGTATGTATATTGAATATGTGTGTGTGAAGTTGGTTAAGTAAACTTCAAAAATGGTTATACATTCATTACAAAATTTATTATAACATAACAATTTTATGGGACCAATTCATGGTCATATGATGCAAATAATAATTTAATGATTTTTACTATTTCTTCCATTAATCGAAGAACAGATTCGATTGAGACACACCACAGCAAATATCAAAATACAATATCATGCTTTATGAATTTCCAAAATTTGAATTTTGAAAGAATTCAGTGTATAGTTTATTTAATGTTTATTGAAAATTTAAAAGCTCAACATAACTGAGTGAAATCTTGATAAATAATACGTAGTAATATATCTTCATCTTTTTTTTTTTTTGAACATGAAGAATGTAAAATGTTTATTTACAATGAATAAGTTTAACTACTCTGGGCTAAGCGATAGTGAAAATAAATAGTCAAATAAATAGATGAATAAGTCGCAAGTCGAACACAATATTTTTTTTATATTCACGTACAAATGTAAGTAGTATATAATTTCCATGTTTGTCATTACATTTTACATAATCCCCTCCAACAACAACAACAACGACAACAACGGAACTTATTCAAAAATAAAAAAATAAAAGTTGTTAATAAACTAATGAAAAAGTGTAAATAAATAAATAAATGTGTGTCATTCGTTGCCATGAATTTCTTTGTTTTAAAAATTATTTCATGCTTCGCTGATTTGTTAAGCAAATTAAACAAACAATTTTCTAATTTTGCTTGCATACAACACAGAGAAGAAATTCGAAATATACATACATATATACGAGTAAATGACAGACTAAGTACTAACTAAATAACTGAATGAGAAATATAATAAGCAAGTTAAGAACATTAAGAAACATGACTGTAAGATTTTATCAGTAAAACACTAAATTTTGTTGTAAATGTACATCTCACATTTAAATGTATTATAGTTTTTCCAAATCCATCACTATCACAACTCAATTTTTTTTGTAGTAAAATTATAAGCCATGAGTGCAATGCGATAATTTATATACAGTTTATATGTTTTTTTTTTTTAATTTGAAGTTGTTTTCATCAAATCTTTTCAGAATTTTCAGAGCGTAAAAACCCCTCATTTTTACATTTTACACATTTTCAAAAACCAATATTATTGTATTTGAAATAAATTGAAATCTGTGTCTTCTTTTAAACTTATTTAACCTCATTATTACGTGTATTTGTCTATTTTGATGAGTAGGTGACATTTTATAGTAAGTATTATACATTTGTGAAGACTGAGAGATTGTCCAACTGTTTGTAACAGCGTGAATAAGGAAGGGTATATTTTTGTGCCTTATTTGGTTCAATTTGATTCTCTTGGTTAAGAAGATTCTTCTCTCAAGAATGATTAGATTTGTTATTATGTGTTTTATGTGGTTTTAATAAGTATTTCTTAATGAAGGGTACATAGTTTACAATAAAACTAAACATTTATAATTTTCATGTTCTAATTTATTGTAGTTTACACAAAATTTCTGTTTTGTTCTGCTCATTTAGTTTTTCAGTTTTTTGTTTTTAGCAATGATGATTTTTCAATATTTTCGCTTTTCTGATGCTCATCTTTTTGACAGATTGTTGCGTTGCCCTGAGATTATTTATTTTAGCCTAAATTACATTTTATTCTCTTCGATGTGGCTATGAACTAAGCGTTACAATTGACAAGTGACAATTTAAATTCAAAATCTACTTTATACTACCTTTGCCCAGACGTAGAATTAAAACAAAAAAAAAAAACTTGAGTTCTCCTAAGAATATACTTATTATTGTATGTAATACTTCTACATATGTATATACTGAAGCATCTAATAACACTTCCTCTACAATATGCATGTATGTATGTATGATTCGCGTACTATTGTATATACAATATATCACGTGTAATCTTTGTAGAGACAAGTGTTTCTTGTTTAATATAATAAATTGTATTGTTTCATTTCTAAAAACTTGTAATACAATAGAAATGAATTGTATTTATTAAAGATGCTGATAAGTTACTTATTTTTAAGGTAGAAAACATATAATGTTTTTAAAAAGAAAATTGCAGTGATGAATGATAACTAATAAGTTAAGACGTGTGTTTGACTAAATCTTTTTGTGTAATTTTGTAAATAAAATTAGATAAAAGAACTGTAGACTTGACACTGTTCTCAGCAATTATCTTATGCAGTAACAATAACACAAAGATACATTTGAAATTACTGCAGAATTGGAATTTAGACAAGGTAAAACACATTCTGCAACTTTTATTTTGTTTTTGTTAATAGTTGAAAATGAGTTAAATAGTGAGAAATTAAAACTGCAAAGGTAATCACATGTTGAATAATGTTGATGACGTTGTCGAAAATTGTGAAAAGCGATGCCAAGGGCAGTTTGCATTACAATACACTTAAAATTTATAGCACATTTTTATTATATATATTTATAGTACTAATTTCTTTATTTAGTTTGTCACTTTAGTTTGATACTTTTTATGTATATTTTATTTATTCATTATTTGGGGGGAAAACTCGTACACGTGTTATTTACTGAACATTTAATTGCACTTTGACACGTTTGAGTTGCCGTAATTTCGCTCACTCGCATTCAATGACGCTAATTTGTATTTTATTATATATTTAGTATCTCATAGACACAATGTAATTACACCGGCTGTAAAGATATAAGTCGAGTAACCGTCAAGTTCTAAATGTTAGCACGTCGTCGTCGTTACCTGTTGCTCAATTCAAAACCGACTGACAATTCTCGATTCGAATGACGATTAAATGTCAAAAACAGAAAAAAAAAAAAGTAAGAGAAAAACTTCAGGTTGTTGTACATACTACATTGTATTGTTGTTATTGTATCTGATGTAGAATGTTACGGTGTATTTGTGTATCTATAGTGAGTGTGCTGTATGAACGAACGAACTTTTGTAGAAACAAATGTATAAACGAACGATCACTTCGAACTGAAGATCGTCAATCGACGGCGGTACACAATTCGAATACGAAATGATGATTATTGTCGCTTTAAAAGTTTTCTTATTTTGTTTTGGTTGGTATCTTGTCAAATCGCAAGTAAAATTTATAAAAATAAATGAAGAAGGCACGTCGCCGTTGTCAAAGCAGGCACAAAGAACAAAAATTAAATGAGCCAAAGAATAAAAATGCAAAAAACTATAACAAAAAATGTTCTAAAAATGAAGGAAAAAACCTAAAACGTCATCAAAAGAGACATATGTAGTTAGTTATATTGCATAAAAGATGGCAATAGTAGGGTGTATGTACTTAGCTGCTTAGCTTAGCTGCTATTTTCTAACATCATCTTATGTTTCAATATTAGATATTTAAAGTGTAAACAAGAAAATTAAATAAACTGTATAAATTATTTCGAAATCTTATTTGCTTCTTCAAATCTATCATGAGATTTTTCGTAAGTTTAGAAAAACGAATAAACAAAGTATATTGTATCTGTTAAGCTGAAGTTACTTAGCTTCTCACATCTGTGTGTGTGTCTCCATGTATTTGAGTTTAGATTCTAATTACAACAGTAATTTTTCACAGATACACTGAAGTTTATTTCTATCTGCTGTCTACAATCACCGATACTGACACAAACTAAGACGAATACATTTGTATGATTTTTTGCTTTTGTATTTATTTTCTTAGTTCATGCAAAGAAAAACAGTTGTTTAAATTATCAGTGAACAACTTTAGACTTTACTTTGCCACCCTAAATTTGCACTTATGTATGTACAGTACTCGTATATGTAAATTGCTCTTAATGAGTATCATATATTTATTCCGTAAATACAAATGCAAAATATTATGATATACGTACCATATTTGCACATCTAAGTAATAATCTCATTAGATCAGGTAAATTTTGTGCTTTTCAAGGTTAACTATATATGTATATTTTTTATTTAAACAATTTATCAATTTTTTCTTTTCCAAATTAATGAACTGTTTGCCATTTTGGATACAATTTTACATTTGATTTAATATGCAATACAATATTTGGAACGTTATTACTAAATAGATAGATACATTAGTAGGTTCTAGTTAAATCTGGATTTAATTAAATATAAAGCTAATGAGAGGAAAGGTTTTAAAAAGCATTCATAAAATGTACAGATATTTTTTTTCCTTTTTTTTTTTTTTTTTTTTGGAATTTTATGTCTTGCAGAGTTTAGTGAAATTTTTTTCAATTGATTTTGAAATTGTTTATTGTTATTGGGATGATAGCATAGCATATATTTTGTAAGAGACTAGTCAAGTGAATCCATTACTATGATTCGAAATTATAACTTCAAACAGCTTAGGATACAGCCGGCAGTAGCCATCCATAAAGACCAAAACCGCAAAATGTTGTCCGTTAAAGTTTTGGACAACACGATGTTGATTAAGGAAATTATATTTACAGGGAGTATCACACCAAGAAAGGCCTCAATTTCAAGGATAAACGCAATGCAACATGCAAAAAGCGGTTGTCCATTTTGACAAAAATTACACGATTTTAATTTTGTATCATATTTCTCTGAACTGGCTTACAGCGGCTACTATTTGTTCACAGTCCTTTAAACAAATTCTAAAGTCAATGTAGCAAAAATCGACTAATTGAAGTCCAAAGTTAAATAGTTTTATAAAATAGTCATCGGAATATTATAGAAGTGTTGGAATGAATAAATCACTTTTAAATTCTGCCACATTGTTGAATAGAGTTAAATTGAACAAAACTATGTATATTTTTGGAGTTTACTTTAGAATTAATATGTAGTTTGTTAAATACCCTGCAATGAAGATAAAAATGAGCAAAGAAAGGAATCAAGAACATTCCTGAAAATATTATGTACTCTTAGGTTACTTTTATCATTTGTTCTTTTTTTTTTTTAATGAAAAATGCTCGAACTACAATATATTTTTTGTTCGAAGAAGTTCATAGATTGAATGTACAAATGCATATCTTTACCTGCTGTGTTGCTCAGAACAAGTGTAATGGTTATTAGAAAATAAGTAGTAATAAATCAGTGCAAGTGCTAAGAAAAACATATTTTCTTGCTTAATTTAATTTAATTTTATTTTGTTTTTATAGATTTTCTGTTAGATTAAGGAAGCCAATACAATTGAAACAAAAACCATATGCCTCAATTGAGATAAAAATTGTATGTTTTTTAATGCAGACACTCGTACGCTCGCTTTCCGTATTATACGCCCTAAATCGGGGACTTAAAAAATCAAAAAGCAAAAAAAAAAATAAAAAGGAGAAATTTAAAAATAAAAATAAATCTATAGAATGAATTTTCATGTGGCCACAGAATGGTGCGCAATGCTTTTAGCAGAAAAGCCAATGACTTATTAACTGACTGACTGACTAACTGACTGAATGACTATGTGACTGTGTGACTGTGTGAGGCAGCCAGAAAATCATTTTCGATAATTGAAAATAATAATTAAAATTCTGATTGGAACACTTGTGTCGTTGCAACGTCAGAACCTCAATTGTTGTTCTCTTTGCCGCATGTACTCACACAACAATAAGAAAAATAGGGTTGTGGAATGAATATGGAATATGGATGACGACTGCACTGTAGTAGTGACTGACCAGTGTAATTGCGACAAACTCAATGTGTTCATAATAATTTCAAATTACAGTTTATTTTCTCGCTTTTTTATGTTTTTAATTCGATACTTTTTAATATTCAAGTCGCATTGCCAACAACAGAGGAGAGACTTCGTCAAGAGTTTTATTGTTCTTACTGCTCGTAGTTGAATTTTCAAAACATACCCTTCTTTAATTATACATTTACACATATGTTAAGTGATCTTAATAGTTTTCCTGTGATGGTTGTAACGTTCGAAAGTATAACTTGATATGATATATTTTTACAAAAAATAAATGAAGAGAAATATTGTTTGTTTCGTTTTATAAAATCTGATTCCAAGTAAACTTTAACTAAGTAATTATAATTGTTTATTATCTTTGGAGATTTTGCTTATTCATATTGTAAAATATATCTTACATACCAAGATTATATTGCAGTCATATATTGTATGTACAATAAATCTGAGACAGAGGTCTTTGCATTTCCTATGTAAAATATATGGAACCTCATAACTTTGACATAACACATGTGTATCTGCCTTTAAAATTGACATTATGGGTAAAATCGTAACGATTTTATTATTATTATTATCTTTTCATAAAATGATCATTTGAATATTAGTTGTGTTTTTTATCTTTTCCCAATTGTGTATATTTGCTTGAGTGAAAGGGTATGTGATTAATTTGTTTATTTTGATTCCTGGTATTTTTACTGCATATTATTTATCGCTTTTGTGCGTTGTCCCACCAAACATTTATATGCAGAACTTATAAATTTATTCAAGAAGGAAATTTTAACAATATATACGAGGTTGTTTATGGGTATGTTGTTGCTTTCATGTCTAAATAATATTGGAAAATTGTTAGCTATAGATGATATTTTATTTTAAAAATTAAAAAAAAGAAAATATTTAATGTATTACGTACAAGAATTGATTAAATTAATATCGTTTTGAGGTAATCTGATGTGGGTAAAAGAATGAAAAAAAAAAGAATGGTTAGCAAATGAGTATTGGCACTGGTAACATAGTTTCAAAGAAAGCCTTGGAAAAGGTTAAGATGGCAATTGACCTCAGAGAATTTGCTACTAAATACAAATTTACTCATATGCGAAAATACAACTTTTTCTTTTACAATTGTTGAATTTTGAACAAAATCAGATCAGAGTGACACCTGATATCACTAAACGAAACATGCCATAAAACATGGATGAATTGAAAAACGCTTAACAAATGCAGTCGAATGTAAGGCATAGAGCACCAAAGGCATATGTTTCTGTGTCTGTTGTTTATGTTTCCGAAAAGAAATGAGTGTACAATACTTGTACATTTGACATGATTAACAATCTGCATATACTTATAAGATACTCGTACTCGTATATTCACCAAAACAACAAAAATTTCCTTAACTTAAGAAATACATCTCGTACATTACACATGCTATTATTTATACTCGTATGTAGAAATATATAATAGATGATGTATATTCATACTTATAACATTGAATACTCGTACTATAGGAATAAACTTAGCGTACTCAATATTAAACCATTTATATATACAGAAGGTCATTAACTATATATTTAAATTTTTTCTATTCATTTGTTGTTATTTTATTATTAAAATTGTCGCTCGTACTATTGTTATTGTATGTATTTTGATGTGCGTGATTTCTTTAATTAGTCAACAAACTTTAAATTTTTCTTTGCATTTCTGTTTTTTGTACTTATCTTTCTATTTTTGACTCAGAATTTTAATTTGAGTTTAGTTACAATGCAAATTAGTCATTATTCTTTGAAATTAGTGTTTTTTATTTATTTTTTTCTTTATTTTTTTTTTTCTTATAATTTTCATTGTCATTGTATTGTCATAAATCATTGCGCAATCATTGAGTTGAGTGCAATTAACGTCAAGTCAAGTAAAGTGAAGTGATTCAAATGAAGTTTTCATTATGAAAAAAAGAAAAAAGAACTACTTTGCATAATTTTGTATCTATTAATGCATTGTTTGTTGATTTACTTTTACTAAGGATATACAAATTAAATTAAAATCTTGGGAGAAGTTGTCTCCTACTTGCTATGAATAGATAAATTTCTATGACATTTTCCTTTGTTAAGTTTGTGAAATTGCATAAAAACCATTATTGGTTTATTTTTTTTCAATTTGAAAATTCGAGTAAAGCATTCATGGCAAACATACTTTACATACTTATGTTATGTACCATGTACAATCCCACAAATTATCACACAAACATATACTAGAAACACTACAAAGAGAACATGAAAATGTATCTCATGCATGAACAAATATGTCTTTCAACATGACGATGTCAGCGACATTAAGCAATAAAATAAAGGAGGAAAACTGACTGCTTAGTGAAACGCATTTTGTGCACGCAAACGCTTTCACTTATAGTAGTTTAGATTAGCGATGAAACGATACCACAAAAAAAAAATAAAAAACAAAACAAACTACGTAAAAAAGGAAGGCATCCATGGAAAACAAACTACAATTGTTTTGAGAGAACATTGAGATCCGAGTCACAATTGTAATGGAAGGCAGCATTAATTCATTTATAACTTTAATTTTGATATCTTATTCAGGTATGATTTTCATAGGTCAGAGACACATCTTTTGTGTTCACTATCGGTCCATTCAATTATAATCATATACCTATAAGAGATCTCATCAAATTTGACCACTTCACTTAACATTTTTGTTGAGAATACGTAAGTACTTTTGTAGAAGACCACTTATGCTCAAGTACATAGTTAATAATTTTAATTTCAGTTTTTAAAAATTACTATTATTGTATATTCTAAATGGTAAGGAGTAAAGAAGGGTGATAGCGTTTCGGTATTCTCGTGTTGCGGTGGTTGTCTTAGAGGTACGTTGTTATGGGTCATTTGCTTCTAAGATAGATATTTTAAATAAAAGTATTTGATGTATATTCTCTATTAGAGTACAGTATGTGTGAATTGGATCGATGATATTTGGGATCGTGTTTTAAATATATTGACCTATCTTAATTTTGTAATACTCAATAAAACTTGAGAATATTTAAATATCTTTATATAATGGATCTCTTTTACCACATATCAGAAATAAGTTGATTAAAAAATTAGACTTATTGTAGAAATATACCATATTCATAAGATGATTGATTACAAAATTATGCCAAAAGTTGTTGAATGAAGACAAGTTCAATACATGTGCCGATAGTTCGAATATCTGACAAAACTATCAGTTGTGATTTTAATATACGTGGATATTACTTTTTACTTAAGTCACAATGTTATGTCGACGGAGAGTCACATCTGGCAAGTTAAATTTCCACCCAATGAACCACTTTTGACATCAGATTGAATTGAAATTTTGCATACACTTTTAGTTCTGCTAACAATACCAAATGAAACAATTTTGTTTGAAATATCTACCGGGAAAGTTGAAATTGATGGATCAATAATAATTGGGAACATGATCAAATTGTAGGTTCTATGTAAGAGATCATTTATACAAATTGTATATACAATAGGTTGTTGGCTTAAGTTATGTTTAAGTATAATTTTAAGGATTCTATTTATAATATGACGAAATTCATCTATTGCAAAGATATCGTTCCCGACCTAAACATGCATTCATTTAAAGCAAAAATTGTGTATCTATTGGCTATATGATAAATTTTTAGTACTGTCAGAAATATACAATACAATACAAATATGAGTATCTGAATATATTGTAGCTAAAGTAGCAAAATGCCAAATGGGATGCAGCACGCAGATACTTTTAAGTATAGTTTCTTATTTTTTTTCCATTTCGTATTTCTTATTGTTGTAAAATCACATAAAAAAATGCACATAAAACAAAATACAATTAGCGACGCACTTTACGAAGAATAATAACAATATAGAGAAAAAATGAAAACTATTACCAAAACACATTACAAAAACTGGATACAAAATAGAGGGAAAAATATCACGCTTATGGAAAAAATCAAAACATCAAAACAAAATACTCAAAACATGAACAGCTGATGGAATTCTTTATTTATTACTTTACTTTGTATCTAACAAACGAACATACAAACAATCATACTAGCATGTATCTGAGCTTAAGCAAACTGGTTAGATTGAATTTTTTTATCTACGTATTAATGTGTGTAAAGCTCGGAGTATTTATAATACAAGACAATACAATCAAAATCAGCTGGTTATTAATTGTAATTAGAGATTCGAGATGAAATGACGCTTGCAAATATGAGTCAACAAAATAACATTTTGTAGTAGGTACATCTACCTACAACTACTTATTTATATTTATTGCAATTTAATCGATTGGATATTTAGCAGGAGGGAGAGAAAAGTAAGGTGATTACAATTAACGAAAGAAGATGTAGCATTTTTATTTTTCTTAAACGAAATGGTGTTAATTTTATGTAGGTAAAATAAATTTAAATTAATGGCGCAGTTGTCATTCGAAAAAGTTTGTAAGGCAAAGTAAACAAATTTCACTTCGAATATCTATATACATTTGCATACAAAAATTATTTATTTATTTTGCATTTTTTTCGCTTAAAAAATGTTGAAATCTTGAAAAAATTAGCAATAAGCGAATCCAAGTGTTCGGGGGTGTACGAGTACTGAAACGCAAGCTTGGTTTTGTATTCTGGATGGGTGTGGGATGTCTCTTTTATTTATTTGCAATATTTAATTATTTTTATTATTTTAAATTTTTAAAATTTTAATTTCTAGAATACTCAATTTGCGTTTCATTGCCATACATGATGAAAATGGAGAGAAGCATCAATGAAGCGTAAAATAAAAAAAATAAAAAATTCCATTACAAAAAAACAAAACAAATCAAATTTTTTTAATTTATAGCCATGGATATTTATTTCTGTATTTATCTATCTATCTGTCAATACATACTGTACAATGTAAGTATGAGGGAATGCAATCAAATAGATCTTTGTCAACAACAACTAAAAAACTAGCTAGCTAGCTAACAACCGATCGATCCAGCGATTGATCCAATGTTAGATTGATCAATTGATCGTTCCAAGCGTAGAAGCTTGGAAACCACGACTCACGACCCACGAACCACGGACCACCAATCATTGATCGGTTTGATCTTTACTCATTGGTGACGCTTCAATTGTTGTTTTTGTTGTTCAATGATGTGCAAAAATTTTCAATTAAGCATTTCCGTCATTTATAAAATGTATGTACTTTGCTTTTGCATTTTGATTTTGATTGTGCTTTTTCAATTTCATTGTAATTTTCTTTGCTGTACGTGTAACATACTTTTTTATTTAAACAATTTTTCACAATTTGAATTTGATTCAAATTTAATTCAAATCAATTCAATTCAATTTCTTTACAATATCAAAATTTTCTTTAATTCATTCGATTTAATTAATTTTTATTGAATTTTCTTAAGTTTCGATTGATCACTCACTCACTCACTCACTCACTCACTTACTTCACTTATTTAATTTTCATTTTCCATTTATTTTCAATTAAATTTAAAATTGCAACCCGCACGCGCTAAACAATAAAAATGTCATCATCATCAAATAGAATAGCATAGCATCACATCAGATCAAATCACACAGCATTTTGGATCGAATTTATTTGCTTTGCATCGGAATCGAATCGAATTGCAATGAATCGTTTCGGGTATTTATTTACTCGTATCCAAATTCCGCACTTCGACTTGCAACCTTTGCGCACTGATATCGAATTGAAAAGAAACGAAACGATATTTGACTAGCGCGTCAATATCATCGATGTACAATAGTATTATGTTTTCGTTGGTTCGGCTTTTGAGCATGAGTCGAAGTTCTCGTTGATCGTCGTCGTCGCTTTGACGAGGCCCAATCCAATAATCGTTGCATTTGACGATATACAATACTTTCTTAATTAGCGTTGGCAATGCTGTCGCCCTAAGCATTGTTAATATTACTTACTCAGTAACTTGTATCTCTTTTAAATACACTTACATACTCGTAAGTATTTGAAGCGCACATTTGTTGTTTGTACAATATTTGATGATCATTTGGTAAAGTACATACATATCTCACAAGAGCTCATTTCATAGGTTACCCTCTCTCTCTCTCTCTCACACACTCTCTCTCTCTTTGAGAGTTCATTTGATATTTAATTTATTTAAAATTCTTTTGTAGTTCTCTTCGAATTGGTAGCTTTTGTTTGGCTTAATATTATTTTTGTTGTTGCTCTCTGTTCTCGTTTTGTATTTCTATTAATGAATGCGGTCTTTTTACCGGTTGACTAAGCGGTTTTTTGCGTTTTTATTTGTTATTTATTTTTATTTTTGTATGTTTACAAAGCAACAACAAACAATTGAATGTCGCATGTTTTAAAATAATGCGTACACTGAGAAAAACTTTCATAGTTAATTTTCAGATAAACTAATTTGTGTTTTAAAATATCTGTTTGAAATACAGTACAATATAATATATTGGATAGTAATGGAATTAAGTGTATTACAATTCAATTCCATTCAATTGTATCTTTTGAAATTACATATTCCCTTTTCAGGTTGATCACTTGAAAAAATATGGTTATGAGACATGAGCGGAGTTTATAATTAACACTTCGGAAATGAAATCTACACTTTGTGTCTAAATTAGAAATCACGTTATGCTAAACAGTCACAGAGACGTTTTCACGTACATACTTAGATATCTACAGACATAGTACTTACATAGTCGTATATACTTATGCGTATCTTTTATCTGATTGTAACAAGTGGAAATAATAATAGAAACAATATAAAGAAAAAAAAAACTGAATGTATAAACAATGAAACTCAATTGAATTGCATTAGTTTGTTGTCTACGAGTAGATAAGTACGTAAGTATTGCTTTTGTGAGTTATGTGCTTTGTTGTTACTGCTGCTGCTGCTCGTTTCTTGCTGCTCCTCGTTTCATTGACCCGCACACACTTTTTGCAATTAAATTGAAGAAATTGTGTTAATGTAACTAACAGATACATGAATGCTTAACCTAATAGCGGCAAATATTTGACGTGGGTTTTTACTCAATGCATAAAGTATATAGTATAGTTGGATACCATACCATGCATACTTCTTTAGATACAAAGATATATTTTACATGAAAATGCATTTTGGCGGGAAACTACAAAAATCAATCAAACCAATAAAACAGGCAGTTGAAGAAGCTATGGATATGTACGTACTATGTTTCAATTCACACGCTCTCAATGAGCATGAAGTGACTTCAAAGATTTTTTTTATCAATTAAAATTCTCTGTCAATCAGTTGATCTTATATAATCATTCTATCTATCTACAATTGTATATATACATGTAAGTATAACATTTATCTCATTTAGGTGAAAGTGATGCCAGGCATTTGATTAAACCTGTCAACACAAACGATTTACAAATTAATAAACTCATTAATTAAAGTTGGGTACATGGCAAATGCAAGCATTCATTAAGTATCTAGATATTCATGAATGTATCTACTGCCGTGTGGCAATTAATTTGAATTCATTAAGCATGGCCATAAGATACGAGTACGCGTACACGGTGACAGTAAAGAAAAATCAGATTTCTATGCATAAGCATAAAACACTTAACGAAAATTTATCTATCCACATACATACATACATACATACATATATAGATAGATAGTCACATTAAAAGTAAAATCTTAAAGTGTTTTCGGTTTTCTTCTTTATTTTAAATTTATTTTATTCATTATGGTTGTTGGCCTTTTGTTTTTTTTTTTGTTTTTTATTTTTCTTTTTGCAAGATTTCAATGAATTTCTGGCATTTTGTCAAGTGTCAGTAAAACATTTCATCGCTACAAGCAAAGAAAATATGTAAAAGAATAGTAAAGACAACATTCTCTGAATAGATACAGCGCTGCGTGTATCTGCACTTGTTGCGTTCATCGTTTAGCAACAACCTAACGAAAAACGCATCAACCCTTTCTCGTCACGCTTTTTGCCACATTTAAACTTTTGATCATCGCTTGTTGCAATTAATTTTTTGGCAGCATAATCACTTTACGAGGCGCACTTGTCACCAGCGCAGCTCACCCTCTTGTAGATAGATACTCTAGATATACTTGTTGATAAAATATACAAAATTTCCGTATCTACTCAAGCACAAATGAATTTCATTTGCCGCCACTGACAGCTGTCTATTTTGTTGCTGCTTCTGTACACTCGCTTGAGATTGTTCTTGTTTTTGGTCAGTTAAAGAAACTACAATAACAATACAAAGAGAATCGTTTGTATCGTACAAATATATCCATCCATCCATCCATCTATCTATCTATCTATCTATCTATCTATTTGTCTGTCTGTTTAGAATAGAATATATGTGCATATTTAAATGGCAAATGATTTAGAACATGTTCATTCGTCAAAATGTCATTTCCGTGGCACCTTCTTGCTTCGTTTCGTGGGCACACAGTATTTGCGTTTTGGGTGGGTGGATGTTTGTTTGTTTGTATGTTTCAGTTCTAAACTTAAATTATCTTAATTTAACAAAAGATGGACAAAAACATAATATAACTCAAACCATTTAATGTCTAATTTTTTGTTTGCTCGCTACATTTAATCATTTCAATCTTGTTCATTTATTATGATGAGATGCTTAAATTTGTAGGTTTAGTTAAATTGCTTTTTCTCTTTTAAAAGAATTTTGAAATATTTTTCGCAATTTTTAGCAAATATACATTAAAATTTAATACAAATGCTTATGAATAGAAATAATCGTACGATTAATTTTTATTCAAATTATTGTACATATTTCTAAAATGAAATGAAATTTAAATGATAGAAGCTTAAAGCCTATGGTAGATACTGCAAATGTTGTCATGCGAAAAAACATTGCTACTTTAATACCCGCATAATAAAAGCAATTTAAAAAGTTGTTAAGCAAACAAAACTCATCTCAATGGAGGAAAACAATGCATGCATACAAGTATGTAGTACATGCAGCTCAATGAATTCAAAGGCAAACTAACTAAGATTTAGCGGTAATAATCAACTTAGAAAGACCTAAACAAACTGATCCTAAGGGCAACGCATTCATTGTTGGAGGCAAAGAAATTTAAAAAAAATTGGCCAAGTGCGACTCAGACTCGTACATGGAGGGTTCCGTACCAGATTGAGATTTGATTTGACTGATTCCAAAAAATATACCGCGCCTATATCAGAAACTTATAGTGTCAAAATTTCAGTTCAAAAGTCCAAAAAACAAAAAAGTTTTTCGAAGAAGAACCTGAATTTTAAGGTGGGTTTGTATGGGAGGTACCGCTCCTAGTCGGCCGATTTGGCTGATTCCAACAGATGTGTAGCGTCTATGTCCAGAACTTATAGTGTCTATATTTCAGTTCGTTAAAACAGACATTAAAAATGTTTTTTTAATAAAAACCTGAATTTTAATGGGGGTTTGTATGAGAGGTACCCTCCCTAACAATTCGGTCAAACTAAAATTTCGACAATATAAGTTTCTGATGTATAGCCACCAATCATCCAAATTTCAACATCGTGGGGATACTGGATCGTATTTCTGCCATACAAACAAAAATGTTTCTTGTATAGGGACCCCTTTAAGTTTTCGAAAATATTTTTGTTTTAGTATTTGCTGCTGATGCCCGGATAGAACTACACATTCTGTGAAAACTTCAACTCTCTAGCTAATGTGGTTTATGAGATATGATCCGAGGACGGACCGACGGACGGACAACGAAGTCTTTGCAATGGGGTTCCTATCGGTACTCTTTGGGTCCGGAACCCTAAAAAATGAGAAAAGCCAAAATCAACTATCCAGTTCCAAATAAATACACATGAAGCAATAGAACAAGAAAAGGAAATGGTTTTGCGATGCCTTGTAACTCTAGAAAATGGTCAATAAGAAAGTAGTTTTCATATAAGAATGTCAGACAGCATATTGAATGGAATAGAAGAAGAAAATTGGTGAAGAGAATGTAGTGGAGTGTTAAACATGATAATGGGAAATTGTTAAATTGTTGGTTAGTGGTTGCACATTTTGCTGTTATACTACAATATTTTACTTTTAGTTGTAGTTACATTTGTCTGCATACAAACTAGTTTACGGATAAGTTGAAGAGCCGTAGTCCTTACACTCACTTGAAAAGTTATCGCCGGCTTGTGGATGCGTGGAATGTAGAATATTGAAACTGTTGTCTAAGATAAATGTTTGAAGGAATTGTAATCAATATAAGGAAAGCTAGCCAAGGATGCTTTATAAGCATTTTAGTTGGAAGGTTGAAATCTTAAACAATGCAGTTCCCATAATGTGTTGTGAAATTTTTCATCAGTTATAATCAGCTTAGACGATACTAATCGATTTAGATGCAATAGAAATAAGAAGAAAAATGAATTTATTTCAATCCGAAGTATTGCAATCGAAGCTTAGACGAAGTGAGCTGTCTAATACTCAGCTTTTGTGTCTGCAAATCAGTTGTCAGTTGTGCATTTTCTTCTTTATGTCCTTTTTTGCAATCAAATTCACTATCTACAATGTATAACATTGTATGAAAGTATGGTATCTTTGTGTCTATGTGAGTCTGTACACATGTGTATATATCTAACATACTATCGTTAGATACAAGTTGTGATTAAGCCCAAAAGGCAAAAGGTTTGCTTCCACTAAGCGACATAGTAGTACAAAAAAGGATGGCAGGCGCAAGCAATCAAATGATATTGCCACGTTATTTGTACCGGCCACCCTATGAATCTAGCACACTCTAACCACCCACACAAATACCCACTATCCATACACTCACTTAGTCACCAACATGCATACACATACATACTACACTACATATAGACATTAGAAGTACAGACATGCCTGCAATATCAAAGTGCAGTGGATCAGCAGCGGAAGCAAACATACAAAGGCACTTTCAGAGCCTCCATCTGACAATGTTACGCAAAGGACAAAGTTATTGAGCTTGTCTCGGTTAATATTTGTGTCTGTGTGTATACATTGCACATACATATGTACATGTACATTTATACTACACTAGTATTTATGTCTATGTTTGACTTACCATTTCGATTTTCACTATCGGCAGGTTTCATTTGAATTGGATGATGCATCTGAAAAGAATCAAAAAAGCGTGTTCGTTAAAATGGGGTAAAAAAACAGAAACAAGATGAATGAAAACAATTTGTATAAAATTTGAAAAGAATATTATGTATGCAGCATCTAGGCGGCATCTTTTCCCAGATAGTTTTGTTAAAGTTGTCAAGCAATCAAAAAAAAAAAAAAAAAACACGAAATTATAAAATATGAAAAAACTAAGGCCATTCTGCAATTTTCAATTCAGTTTCATATCTTTTTTTCCTTTATTTTTTGTCATAGAAGGCCTCAAGCTGCTCCGAATTTTACATTAAACCCCTCCGAGTTCTCACAATTCTTTTTTGTTACAATTGTTGCAACGATTTTGCTAGCAGTTACGATATTTTTGATTACATTTCACTGTGCCCATCCTTCAAGCGTAACATTCTTGGTCTCCATTTGCCAGTCATTCAATTTAAATGTAGAATTCTTCAGGGGCTCGATTTTCACTCATATATATCATAATATTCAACTAAACTGTTTCCAAATACTTTCATTCTGTAAATGATTAAAGTTTGGCAACTTTTACAAAAGATTATTCATTAAAACACATAGTCTACAGAGAAATTACATCTGACTTTAGATACATTTTCCGAGTTGTAGTAATGAAAATAATAAAATATAATAAATTTTGTTCCTCCCAAATTGGTTAAATCTGTTGAGATATACTGAATGAAGAACCATTCTGTCCGCGGAAGGTAATCGGTATAAGTCCCAAATGGTAATTATGTACAGCAACTTTGCCACTAACATATCGGTCATCGTTTTCTTTGAAGGAGTGCATCTGTTATAGTCTATTGTTAGTCTGAACTATTCATGCAGACCTACTTATGTGTAATTTACAGTAAGTAATAAGTATATTTTGCCGATAGATTTTTCATATGCATATCTACTCCTTAATGCTGCACACTTTTAATCTTCATTCGTTTTATAGGATATACTAGTAGATTTGGTTAATGATTTCTGAAATTGCAACCAGAAGAAATATGCCTATATAACTTGATATAATTTAAGAAGGTGCAAAGTCTTCATAATATTTTTTAAACTATGTTTTCTTTTTCAAATACAAGTATCATTGTCTAGTAATCGAAAGTCAACAGTTTCGTTGTGGTGTTGATGTTTCAAAAACATTGTGGCAAGGTGATTGTATCATTAAAAATATATAAGTAAGTAAGTAAGTAAGTAATAAAATGATTTCTTAGTTACAATAATAAACAGAGATTTTTCTTCAGCTGTGATTCAATTTATCTGCATGAGATGCGACTCTAGTGCGGCACTTTTATCTGTTTCATTATAAAATTCCAATGGATTTATGTTCAACACCCCTCTTATATGTATTGTAGATACTTGCAAACTTGATGACTCCTAGACGACTACTATACTAACAAAACATAAAATTAATTTGAAGCAATGAAAACATTCATTATGCACACATTACATGGGTTCTTTATTTTCCATTCATAGCGTTGCTCTGCAACCTGATTTTCAGCTCCGCCCGCCACAAAACAAAGTTGCTTCTGCCTGAATCGAGGACAAAGCAACAGTCAACCGATACCAATAAAGTGCTCCAACGAATATTATACGTATAACCCTGCATTGCACTCCTTATATCTCACAGAGTCACAGAACACAGAGATGATTGCAAATAGAATACGATTCTTCTCTTTACTTTTTCAGAGTTTTTTTTTCTTTTTTCAAATTAATTTTACATTTTATACGCTGATAATGAAGCCCCGAGAGTGAAAAAACATTAATGAAATGAGTGCTACAAGTAGTAGATACTTTATAGTAAACTCAATGATGCACACAAAAGGCGGTACTTTGATTTCAATTAACTTTCCATTGAGAACATACTACCTACGAATATACACAATTTGAATTGAGCATATAGCCGTACCATTCAAATATGTATGTAAATATAGTCGTACTATGTACATACTCGTATGCATGCAAAGTAGTAAATAATGACAGTAGGGGAAAATCAAAAAGTAAAAATTTTCAATACTCTAAGTTCATCTATGTTAGTACGAGTATTTCTACACATTACAAATTATATGAAAGTAGAAAGTTATCTTCAGTTCAAGTGGAACTTTTGTACCTTTCACGCTTTAGTTTAAATAAATAAATAAAGTAAATAAGAAATTATATGCTTATAATTTATAATTAATACTAGATGACCCCGCAAACGTTGCTTTGTCTTTCAAAGAACGTTTGTGCATTTGTAAGTAAGACTTGTTCTCAGGCCCAAAATGAAATTAAGAAAAAAAAGTGCTTGAACCGAACCCACGGTAAAAAATTTATGGTTTTGATAGAAATACAGACAATAGCTGATATTTATAGAAATTCTGATAATTGGTATTATGATTGGCTTTATATTAGGACTATGCATTAATTTTAAAGGTTTTTTCACCAAAAATGGGGCTTTATTTCGATTTCAAAATGGATTGATACATCATTCAAAGTACTGTCCGTCGCTAGCCACAACCTTTTCCCATCTTTCTTTCAATTTCCGGATTCCGTTTCTCCAAAATTCCGGCTTCTGGGCGTCTATGAATGAATCGCTCCATTTTTTGGTCTCTTCATATGAAGAGAAGCGGTGTCCAGCCAGCTTACGCTGCATCTCCCGGAACAAGTGGTAATCCGAAGGAGCAATGTCTGGGCTGTACGGCGGGTGGGGTAGCACTTCCCAGTTGAGCGTTCCAAGGTATGTTTTGACGACCTGTGCAACATGCGGCCGAGCGTTGTCAATGCTGCAAAATAACCTTGTCGTGTCTTTCGACCGTTTCCGGCCGTTTTTCAAGCAATGCTCGGCTCAAATGCATCAATTGACGTCGGTAGACTTCCCCAGAGATGGTTTCGTTGGGTTGGAGCAGCTCATAGTACACCACACCCTTCTGATCCCACCAAATACAGAGCATGAGCTTCGAACCATGAATATTCGGCTTGGACGTCGATGGCGCCGGTTGGCCGGGCTTGACATATGTTTTTTTACGCTTTGGGTTATCGTAATGGATCCACTTTTCGTCGCCAGTCACAATACGATGCAAAAAACCCTTCCGGCCAAGTCGTTCAAGCAGCAATTCGCACGTGAAAAATCGGCGTTCGACGTCTCTCGGCTTCAACTCGTATGGCACCCAATTACCTTGCTTTTGGATCATTCCCATCGCTTTGAGACGTCTGGAAATGGTTGCTTGGTCAACGTCCAACGTTTCGGCGAGCTCTTCTTGCGTTTGGCACGGGTCTTGGTCCAGCAATGCCTCCAATTCTGCGTCTTCGAACCTTTTGGGCTCGGTATTCAAAAACACCACTTTTGAAGCGTCGAAACCAGTACTCACAGGTTGAAATCGATGGAGTATGGTTCGGGTAGGCATCCAACAGCAATTGACTGGGCTTGGGTGGTATTTTTCTTCAAATTGAAGCAAAAAAGCAAGGCTTCCCGCAAATTGCGTTTTGACGGCACGAAACTTGACATACTCGGAGCACAAAAAAACTATGTTGTGTACACTTCAGCGAAATGACAGATACTGGTAAACAAAGCCTAATGATGAGGCTTTGACATGAATATAGTTACAGTATTGCCAGATGCGATACTGTTGTAAATAACGCCATCTGTTTGCAACCTTTAAAATTAATGCATAGTCCCAATATGTAATAACACAATGAATTGCTCAAATCAATGCATTATAGTTTCTGAATTGTTCTGTCAAGGCATTTTGATTTATTTCCAACTCTGAACTTAAAAAATGTATCAGTTATAGAGAACAACAAAATTAACTTTGTTTCCCCATAGATTACATTCCCTTCACTTCACTTAAGATGAATTAAAAATAATTTAAATTTTTTGGAGGTTATATGATTGTCTTGGCTTTTAAAGAGTCTATTACGATGAGGAATAGTTCAATGAGTTTCTAATTTACGCTTTGCACAGAAGTTTCCACAAATGCCTTTTCAAAAACCAATGCTTTTGTGTACTTTAAATGAGGACTACGTCTTCCAGTAATTTAGAAATTCCGATTAAAACTCATTATCTGATACAACTTTTCATAGAAATGGTGGGCTATGACTATATTCACCGATGTAAAGTTATACATACACTTGAATAGGGACAAGAATTTTGAAATGAAGACACAACTATTTAACTTAAAAAAAGAAACTGAATCAAAAGATATATTTTTTTCATTATTCATTGGTTTATTATGAATTAAGTACAAAAAAGAAATCATTGCTAAATCACCAGGATTTTTTTTAAAATTTATTTTCTGTTAAAGCTCTTTAAAAAATGAATACTTTTTATCGTGCACTTGAATAGGGACAAGAACTTAAAATTGGTAAATCCTTGGTTTTAATTGTATTTTTATTATGAATTATAATGCTTATTAATACTAATATTTATATTAAATAATCATTTAATAATGTGTGGAACTATCATTCTTCGAAATAACCTAATAAATCCTGTCAGTAAGGGAATGTATATATGGAGTTGCAAACATCGTAACACTGTTGTTTTACCTGATCTTAATAGTGTGGAAGATATGAAAAAACTTTAAAATTTTGCAAGTTTTTACAAATGGCATTTGTAAGTCATTCACTCATTTACTCAGTTAATCATTTCATCAATTCAGTTTGGTTAGTTCGCTTGTCTAGTTCTGTGCATGTGTGTGTTGGTTCTTTTCATTTGATTTTTTGCAAAAATCCAATGCCAGAAAAACACTTGTAGGGTTTTTTTTCTATTTTAGCGTTTTCCAAAGTAGAAACGTAACAAATGGATGAATAAGCTAGTGAGTGGGTGATTGGGCGAGTTGGTGAGTTAGTGAGTGAGTGAATAAATGCAAGAGAATATACTATTAGTACTTTGAACAAGTAACAACTGCATACAATTCTGAAAATGAATGAATCATGTCTGCGTTGCTATTTTGTCAGTTTTTGAAAAAGGTCGAACAAATTAAAGTAAAATATAAAGCTCGACGTCATTCAGACTTCAGACTCTCCCCCTTGCTTCCGTTTTCATGCCTCTCAAAACCCTTGTCCTATTATTATAGTCTTTGTGAATTGCTATTGTACTACTATTATTCAAAATTGTCAATCGTACTTGACATAATGTCCTTTTGTGTTCCGTTCTTTATTTTTTAATCAAAAGTCCATTTTTATTTAGTTTTCTTTTCTCTTGAGTTTCTGACTTGATTGAATTGAGTTCCGTGTAAGGCTTTGAAAAGCATGTTTACAATTTTCAATTAACTATGAAAACATTTGCTTAGAAACGTGAAATTTCTATAAAAATCACTAAAATTTAATGTATTTGATCGTTGTTTTTATTTTAATAGACTCTATTGAATTTATTTGTCCTACAAATGAAAAATTTTCTCTCAAAATGCCACAAGAAAACAAGAAAGGAACAATGTTCATTTTCTTCATAGTGTCCTAGAAAATAATATATTCAAAATCATTTAGTTTTCTTGCTGGTTCGATTAGTCCAATTTATTTATAACAATAACAGTAATTTTGTTTTATACGGAGGCCAAATATTTATGTCTTCAAATTATTATATAGATTCCTCCAACGATTTTGATTACGTCAGTACTCTACTACTCTGTAAATATTAGCAGAAAAAAAAAAAAAAAAAAAAAACCTTTAAATAATTCAAAGCACTTTTCATCTAAGCAGAATTGGCTTCAACAATAGTTAAATGCTCACAACAAAAAATAAGAAAAATATTTATTGAAGTCCTCGTCATGTCATTTAGTCTAAGTGGTTGGAAAAGTTTGGGTGTGAGTGTACGTTTCGGTCTATTTATGTACGTATGTATGAATGTGTGTGCGTCATTTGTTTTTGTGAGAAAATTCTGGCATTTTAACGTCTGTTTGTTTACCAATCGATTATTTCAGGTAAATTAAGTAGCTTCACAGACGTCACACAAAAGTGGCCGACGAAATGTACTGCCAATGGCCAATACAACAGCACCACGTTGCTCGGAATGCATTAAAGGATCAACCAATTCTCACACAAACAAACAAACAGCCAAGCACAGACACATACATATCGCACACTTACTTAAACAAACAAAACTGAAATACATAGATACTCTTATCCATACATACACACATGCAAGTGGCATGTGGTCATTATTTTGACAATTACAAATGCTCATAGCAGCACCCTCCATCCAGTCCATTCTAGCCCAACTTAGCTTAGTACCCCGCTGGCTCTCAATAAGCTCAACTAAACCTTGCTTTACTCATGTAGTCCGTTTGCTCTGATCTGCCATCATTCCATTCCAGGTAATACAATAGTTGCTTGTTTGCCTGTTCTGTCTTCGTATCTTACTGTCAGCCCATTTGGTTTGTCATATGGATTTTCCATTAACAATTTGAATATGTAAATGTTTGAGGGAGTGAACGATTGAATGAATGGATGTATGG
Source organism: Amiota minor (assembly GCA_037043295.1). NCBI lineage: Eukaryota > Metazoa > Arthropoda > Insecta > Diptera > Drosophilidae > Amiota > Amiota minor. The sequence goes on along the minus strand of JBAMAW010000732.1, from coordinate 679,168 downwards.
ATAGATGGTTAGATATACATATTGTACATATTATATTTTCGGTCTAAGGTCATTGGGCAATGGATCTAAAATCCTTTTGTACTAAATATATATAAATATGGGTATGTATGTTCATGTGGTTGAATGTCTTCGGTGAAAAGTTTACTTGGTGGTGTATGCTTCATTTAATACGTTAACAATAAGATCGTACTCAATAATTGAATCCACTAATTGACTGATGATTACATTTGTCTATATACGAATACAGTATATATGTATATACATACTATATTTACCTTACGAGGGACTTACTACCAAAACTCCTTCCCGAGTGAATTCAGTTGGCCTAGTACATAATATACACTACTCATTAGTAATTCATGGCATTTTGTATGTATGTACGTACAGTAGTACATAGTATATACGACAATTGGAACAACTATCGATTAGCTCTCGTTGGCATGAATGTGGGTCGATGAGGGTTGACATGTGTGAAGATGGCCTCATCGATTCATCATGTTCTTGTATACGGTGCGAATCGATGGCAGGCGTTCTTTTTTCCAAACTTAATTATTTATCAAGCGTCTAAACGAAATGCAACAATGAGACATATGTATGTATACTTGTAGTACACTCACATATAACATAAGCTACGTATAATATCAGGCAATTTAGACGATAAAAAATTATTTAATAGGACACACTATTACTAGTTCTATTACACTACTACACAGATAAATAGTATAAGTAAAAAACACATGTATACAGATAATGAGATACATATTCAGGAATTTATTTATAAATATAAATATAAAAAGAAAACAAACAAAAAAAAAAAAAGAAATTATGTGAAAATATGAAGAATTATACAATAGTAAATTGCAGGCTTTTGCTTTGTTCTACTTACCCCATCTAGCGTTTTTATATTGTGTAGGGCATCTTGTGCCCTCAACGCCGCTTTCCGTGTATAATACGTTACAAAACAGCACCCTGTAAACACGAAATAAGAACATAATGCAAACAGCAATAAAACATGAATTAGCACAATCAACAAACAAAATCAAATCATTTTTGATATCACTACAAAGTTTCTAATACTTAAAAAACATCCTAATGGGACATGACACTTAAAATACTTTAGATAAGAACAATTCATTTCATTCTCGAATTGAATAAAGAATAGGAAAAATTTTCTAATATTTCAAATTGACATTAATTTTCACCCCAATTTAATAATCTGATAATATTAATTATATTAAATGGATGGTTTTCTTCTCATGCTTTATAACAACACATCAGAATTAGTATTATAATATCAATAGGACAGTACATACAAGTATTATATATAAACGGGTATATTAAAAAAAAAAGAGAAGATTAAATAATAGAACTAGCATGCATGCATGAGATATGATGAATGAATTCAATTAATTGAATTTAAATTACAATAAAATAGTTTACAATAGACGAGTAAGTAGTAAAAAACATTACTACATTCTACAAATTGTTCCTTTTAACGCTTGTCAAATATACTTATTTCATAAATATATTTTAAATAAGAATATAAAATACAATATACATACTACACCTTACAACAATTTACTGGTGGTAAAGAACCTTACTAAGCACAATTTATTATATAAAATTCATTATACTGACCAAATAAAGATATTGTAGTAGTTAGATAAAAAGGTAGCTTATATTAAGTCAATACTGATATTGTGTATATCACCATCTACTATCTACTATCCAATCGTATCCTTGGCTCCCCCTGTGTAAGTGGGTTACTATCGTAAATCGTAAGTCCAACAAATATGCAAGTATGCACGAGCTAAAATACTCGTGTACCAAGAGTACGTTGAATGTTATAGAGGTATAAATATAATATTTACCTTAATAAAACTTTGCAAGTTAATGCGAATATTATACAAATACGAGTATAACAGCGAGCGAAATATTGTAGTTTTACAGACCGAAATTAAGTAGGTAAACACAAATATCAAGAGTGTAAGGTAGGAGTAGATTAGGGACCAAGCAACCAAGTTGGATAAGATGTATGTATGTATGTATATTCATCGTATATACTCATATATGTACAATATAAACTCAAGCGTGTCTACACGCACAATTATGGCCAATTACCACATTTGGTGAGGCTGGCGAAAAACTTTTATGTGAACCTCAAAAAATATACATACTTAATATTGCATTGCATTGGGTTAGGGTTCAAATACAAATACCATTTCGCAACGATGTAATCATATTACTTGATGATGTTTATAAGTTTGATTATACCTACAAAGAGCAACTTATGGTCATATGCTTGTGTGCTGTATTCGTAGACACTTAGGCCTCCAGCCTCTCCTGTTATGGTTGTTACTCTGTTGCCATCATCAGCAAACCAACTAGAATTCATGAGTATTGTAAAATTTTATGAAACGAAGAAGGTTTGTATTATGGATATTGCCAGAAGGTGACTTCAAGATGGAATGAAGTATCTATTTGACTAGTTAACAGTCATTTATATGCGTAACTTATATGAGTACTAACTGTCACCCTTATAGGCAAACTTCATGTAGTTTATTGTAACTGACACTACTACTACTACTTCTACTACTACTTGCAAAGACAGTTCAAATATTATTAAAACCATCTATAAAGTTATAAAAATTTATGATATGAATGACCCTCATTTTTGTTGTAAGCTTGTACGAGTATGCACGTATTGTATCTATTTCCATCTGAATTTACATTACCAATAATGATTTCGCTTTAGTAATATTGGAATTGTACTTACCTCGACTCATGTTTGTCACCTTATCACGGAGCACATTCAACGTGTGGACTCGACCGTAAAGTTCAAACATGTTGCGTAGTTTAGACTCCTCCCAAGTTTTTGGTATTTGTCCAACGAACATTTTTATATTATCGTGATCAGGCTCATCTTTGGTAATTTCAGCAGCAGCATCCAAGAGATCATTGCTCACGCTGTCAGGTGTTAGCGCACGTACTTGACCTGCAGGCACAAGAGCCAGAGCATCGGCTAAGGGTACTGGCTGCGAGTGCTCCTCACACTCAGGGGACATTGATTTAACATCGCTATAAAACAAAATAAGTTTTCTTTGAATTTAGAGACTCTTTTAAACGTAATGAAGTCAATTTGTATCACAGTTTCCAATTACAATAGTTTTATTTTTTTATTTAGTAAGTTTGTGCAGCAAATCGCTAAACTTCAAACAAACAATGGACATTGGCCAATAAACATTAAACTTTTATCAGATATATAATATAGACTTACATACTCGTACATAGATATTATTGACTTTTTCGAGTACTTACACGATTTCTTTGTCCATCTTCCTCACAAGATAAAGAAACTTGTATTTTTATTTGTTGCAACTTCATTTGCTAATGACAATAAAATACTAAGATTGGATTGGAGCACCATAAAATACAAATACTAATTGTTATTAGCTAACTAATCTAATCTAAAAAGTTGTAAACGTTTCTTTTTTCGTTTTATTTCGACGTTTTTCTTGATTTTGATACACTCCACAGCACTAGGGTATTGTTACTTTAGTCTGATATTTGTAATACAAAGTACGATCCCAAAAAGTGTTCGTATGTATTGATGTGGATTGAAAGGGGAAATATAGATTAGATTATATAATAATAACCTTACCAATGCGGTCTCAGTTGGGCCTATTCTAACATAGTAGCTGCTACTATTTATTAGTCTACAATTTCTGTTGGAATGTAGATGCTGTGCCATGTTATCATCTAACTAGTTAATAATTCTACAACTCTACCCCTCCGAGTTACCTTGTAAGTCTTGTAATTTTTTTTCCGATAGCACTGAGGCATTAAGGCCTTCACAGAAGCTTGCTTCATCAGTCCGTCAGGATATCCGCTTGGACTTATGGATTGGTTTCCCTTTAGTTTTTAAAGTGGGGAATTGCCCCATTGTAACCCCATATGAAGTGTATGTACGTCTTGGTGAGACCGAAATTATCATTTATTCTTTTTTTATTTATTTATTTTTTTCCTTTCTGTTTCCTGTTTCCTTGTTTTGTGTTTTGTGTTTTGACTTTTCGTTTTGTGGTCAAGTTTTTTGCAGCACAAATGTATGGGTTTCGGTTACGGTTTCATTCGGGTTTTGTTATCTCAATTTGCTGCCATGACAATTGTGAAAAGTTTATTTCGAGAACAAAAATAAGGAAAAAGTTTTATATGCCTTGCAGTGTCATTGATGGACAAGAAATTGACTTTTATTTTGTTACAAAATTAGTTCAACAAATTGTGTAAAATTTTGTTGTTTATCCATTCTGAATTGCTTATTTGAATCATTTATGGTTGAAAATGTATTCTTAAGTTTCTTTAAATAATGTCAAATACACAAAAAAAAAATATAAAAATACCAAATTTTACCTAAACCATATTAAAGAAATAGTGATTAGTACACTCGTATGTACTCCAATTTTGAATTGCTTATCATTTCGTAACGTCATATAAATGTGAAACATATTTGAGATTGCATGACAGATTTGTTATGATGGGAATGTTAAGAACGAAAGAAGCATTTAATTTGATTAAAGCAAAAAGAAGAGTCTCTAAATTTAGTTTTCTATTTGCAAACTCTGCATCTCGTATGCGATTCGGGATTGGATTCTATGGTGACTATACTATAACTTATAAATAGTAGTCTGACCATGAAGGCTATGACAATTGATTCGTATTTAGATTAGCACTATTTGCCTAAATACTCATTAACAGAGATAGATATGGTTAGATAAAATCCTCTAGTGAGACCCTAAGATGCACAAACATCAAACTAAAGTTTTGCAATCACTTCTGTGAAATGTGTAAAAAATATTGCTCGCTTAGAAAATAATATTGATGATATTTCCCAATGACATTATCAGGAATGAAAAACATAAAGAAACTTGGTGAGAAAGAGAAGAGTGTTAGAGGGATAGATATTGCATTTTTTTTGTTTAATTTTTTTTGTTACTTCCGTTATGAAGTTAAAACGGAAATTATAAAGAAAGAAAAAATGCATTGAAAATTTAATTTTTGCGCTTGTCGCTGGTTGCTTTGCACAAAAATGTTTCATAAATAAATTGAAAAGAAGCACAGGAAATTAGTTTATTAAAATGGTCGCATAAAGTGAATATTTTATGGAAGAGATAGAAAATGTAACAGAATAATTTTTCTTCAGCAAATATTTTCTTTATGGTAATAGATTTACTTATTTTTTTTATTTAAAACAAGATTTAATTTACCCTTAGATACTTAAATATGTATTTAGAATATATTTGTATCATAGAAATAAAATTGATATTAATGAATAGTTTGAATTTTCATCATTGCATTTTTGGTCCTTAAAAACTATGCATCACAGAAAATCACTAAATGTTATAACTATCACATCTGCAGTTTGCAAATCATTCGGTACATTTATCTTATATTGTACATTTCCATAACTCGCTGCAAAAGAATCGATCTACGGCTGCTACATTATGTGAAGTATGTTCAAGGATGGTGAAACCTAGTTTGGAGGTTTAAAAATCACCTAAAATTAGAATATTATAACTACAGTTTCACTAAACAATGATAACCCAAGTAACACATTTTTATAACAATTGTGTTTCATTAGTAACATTAATTTTAACAGAAACATCGCCATTAACAACATCATTATCATAAGAAAGACAGACAGACAGATGGGCAGACTGAATTTATTAACAACACCAAATACAATATGTATACCATATATACGAAAGTACCATAAACATACAAAATAGACAGACATGCCACAGATGATAATTATAATAATTATTATTGTCACTATCAAGATAAGTAAGCACAGTATATCACTTAGAGGTAGCCACACATCCCAAACTGTGTAGCAAATATCCGCTTTCTTTGGCATCTGTGCCATTAACAGTGACACATTAAAATCAACAACAACTGAATGACATGGCGCAAGGCATTCATCCATCCACCCAACATGGTAGCGCAATTTCCTTGAAAAAAATAAAAAAAATAAAAAAAAAAACAGAAAAAATGTCGAGTTGGGTCGGGCCTTATGCGCTTGACTGACTTATTTTATGGTCATGATGACGTTGGATCTACTTTCTGTTCCTTCATTTCCACAGATTAAAAATGAAAACACGTTGTCATAAAAACATTTGCAGATAGGCATCATCTTCCTGGCATTTGTGCCAAAGTGTGGCAAGGAGTTGCAAAGAAAAGCTACACAGGGATGCCTTCATTTTATTATGCTGCCATTAAATAATAAAGCAAGAATATTAAATTTATGTTGGGTCATTTTTATATCGTACAATACTGTTGTCTGTTCTGTCCTGTTCTATCCCGATCGTGAACCTACCAATGTTCTGTGCACTCCGCCTCTCGCCTTCCGTCTTTCGTATTTCGTATTTCGTATACTGTTGTTATGTTATGACAGACGCCGCATAACAAAATGCCATCATAAATTAAAAATCCTGTCACTGGTTTAACCTCCTCCAGATCTGTTATACATGGAATCAAGCTGACTCAAGTCGAGTTGAATCTGTCCGAACTGGACTTAGCTGAGTTGAACTAAGCTCGCCTTCAGTGAGCAATAAAGTCGACTGACTAGTAATTTTATTTGAAGAAAAATATTGTTGTTCTTACTTTTAAGCTAAATGGAGTGCAACAGAAATCAAATTGAAACTTTTAATCATTTATATGGTTTTATATTTTATTTTTGTAAATATAAATTAAATTAATTAAAATGTTAAGTTATCTCATTTCAATACCACAATACATATACTTAAAAGGAAACTTAGATTTATTAATATAAAATTATATTAAAATGTAGTATTCTCAAGGATGTTGTGTTTAAATATAGTATTTGTTTGCCAATGAGCTCAGTCTAATTGAGTTGATTGTCAATATGGATACAATTCGTGTGTCAATTAGAATTTCGTAATAAATTTAATTTAGTGAAGCAATGATACTTAGTTGTTAAAACGAGTAGTAATAGTAATTTTGCAAGTGTTTCCCAGCGTGTTGACACACACATATGTACAAAATAAGACACTAAAGAATGTCAAATTTCAATTAAATGATATAAATTAAATCTTCGAAATAAAATCAATAAAGTTTCATTGCAGCATTTTATTTACACGTATGTCATGAACTGACATAAAACAATTTTATTTAAAAATTTACCATAAGTCAAGTACTAAGTCGCAATCAGCAACATTTACATTGTGGGTTATATATTGTATATGTAAATGAAGCTTATAATGGTCATAAATCATAATAAATAAAGGGAACGATTTTGAGAAACTCAAAAAGCAATTACATAATTTGTCAATTATTGACTTCCAGTAACATGTCTAGTGCCACAAAAAATTTAAAATATCATGAAAATTGCTTTGTCAAGGACTACAATAATTAAAGACTCCGAGTAGCATTGGTGTAAGCAACATTTTCCTATTTTCTAGGAAGTCTCAATTTATGCTTATCCCTATCAAGATATTTTTCGTCGATTGAAACAAATGCTTCTCAAGGATAATTGACTTTATTGAAAAAGTTTACAGGTTGAACACTATCATGATAAAAAATTAAAGTTTCGTGTCAGTTCTTCCATTTTTCGGTTAGTGAAGCTGCTCAATGATAGTTTCACGTGATTTCATATATAAAACCTTTCCGATTTTATTAAAAAACTATATATTAGAGATCTTTTTGCTGGTTGGCTATTGTACATAAGATTACGGCGCTTGGCGGCGTTATAATTGAATACATTTATAGTCGGCAGTGACTATTAGAGTCTTGCACGAATACATTCACAAATAAATATTTCCAAACACATTCGAAAATTTGTTTAATTTGGTGCCGAAAACAAACGTGCAAGCAAATGAAAGTATTTGAGATATTTAGTTCATTTGGGTTATTCCAAACCCTTTGTACGATGAAGAAGTATTTCAGTGGCAATCGAAAGTCTTATTGCAAATTGGGTTTAGATATATTTGGATTACAAAAAGTTATGTTATATTTGCTTATCATTGGATGTAATAAAGTATATAAAAAAAACATTTGCCTGAAGATGACGCGCGGTACGGGGGCATGTGGTTCGCTTTTTCATTGTTTCTTGATTTTTGTGTTGCTATTATTATTGTTGTATATTTCCTGTCATTTATTACGAACTGATTACGCACAAGAAACATGAGAACGAGAGAGAGAGAGTATACTTATGACAGTTATGCTCTCCTACAGCCGAAACCGGTTAAGTGAAACACCTCTTAATTGACTTGTTTTTAATGACTGTAAACTTTTTTACGTTTTACATGTATTCATGACAGTAGGTAACGCAGGAAAAAAACCCCGAAGACCCTGGCGTGCTATTCATGCATTTTCATTGCTTCAAGATATCCATATTGTCTTCAGACTATTTTGTACAGCTTGTCAATACGACCACAGCCATTTTGCAGAATCATCGTAAAACTAGCTAGGACGGACTTCAAGAACTTTTCGCTAAGACTGATGCAATCGCAAACAAATATGGCACAGAAATCACATTTGTAGAATTACGGTCCGTCAAACAAATAGATCCAATATTCAGGCACAGTCCGATGAAGATTATTACCGACTATCAATATATATTCCTTTTTTGTCATCATGTTTTCTATCTCCCAGCTGCAAACAATTGGACAGTTCCAAAAGTTGTTGTGTCAGAAATTTAATGACCAAGATATAGAGAAGGTTTTGCAAAGTGCTGAAATGTTTAAAGTGGGCGTTTCATATTTTTTAGCATTAAAGGGGGATTTACAGATTTGGCAACAAATGGTACACAGATAATATTCCAAAATCTCCAGTAGATGCATACAAAAGAACAACATTAGAAACCTGTGTCAATTATTGTGTAGATTTCCAGTTACTACGAGCACTGCCGAGCGATCTTTTTCTACCTTTTCTCAACTAAAAACATATCTACACAGCCGCATGTCAGAAGATCGTTTAAATGGCTTAGCTTAAATGCGTAACCATTATGCTATTGGGTCAATAATTAACCCTACTGATGTATGGGACATTTTCTGTGGGAAGCATAAAACAAAACTGTCTCCGTCCAACATATAATTTTTATTATATACAAATAAATCTCCTATTATTATTGTTGTATATAATTTTTGATTATCTCAAATATGTGAACACTTCCCTTTGTGCCGCCACCCCCGAAAGACAATACTGAATCCGCCCATTCTTTAACATGAATATAGTTACAAAATTTATGTATTCAAAATGGCAAACTTGGATTTCATATATACATCAATAGAAGGCGTATTAATGGGGTTTTTTTTTTGCTCAATAATTAATTGCCTTTCAGTTTCAACTACATTTGTTTCTACAACATATTTTTAAAAATTTCCGATGTGTAACTTCACGTAGAACCTTAACAAGACGGTAAACCGCCCTGTAAATTCATTAAAATAAAGCCGCACACCGCTGGCGATTTTCAAATTAAACTAAATTCGAGCAACACTTTGTCGCCAAATGCTTGCAGCGTTTTAAACTTCAACGTCATTATCATTATCACCATCATCATCATCACCGGTCTCAATGCGGTAACTTTTGCATTTAAATAAAGTTGAATTATTAATGCCAAACATTGTTGCTGATAGTTAGACGAAAACAAGCGACAACAACACGGAATTGCCACAGATTTGGTGCTATTCAGATACTCTAGTCCCATGGGCTCCAGGCAGAACACCATGATTTGGCATACAGGAGCAGCTACAAAATATACGCGTTTGAGTTGGATTTTTGTTTTTCGTTTTTTTATAAGCTAAATAATTGCCTAGCGGCCAAATGACAGGTGACTGGAAATGCACTCACTGGGGAGTTACGCACAGCTTAAAATACTTTGACTACGTTACTTTGACTCATTGAATGGCACCAAGCACCAAGAGAAGCCTCTTTAGATACAAGGATACGCAACAGTGTGCTCATATTAGATTAGAGATAGATACTTGTATTTAAATATATCACACGCAATAAATTTACCAATGTTTCTATATTTATTCGCCTGTGCCGATTGTTGTTGTTGTTTGAAAAGTTAATGTTTTATATGTAAATTATGTGTGCGCCTATCGGAAAAAAAAATAAATATCAACTCAACTTAAGTCTAGTCGAGTCAAGCACGCTTCCTTGGTAAGTATGAAAATAAGTATATCTATCTCATCTACAATAAGATATTTTCATGATTATTTTTTATGTGACTCAGCTCTAGGCAAGTGATATATTATATCATGGTGAAATGCCGTTTAATGAACTGTGAGATTAATCTTTGGCATCATTATTCAGTTACTTTGTAAGTATTCTATTCTGGTCTGTTCTTTTGTGTTCTCTTTGTTAAAATTATATTTATTTATTTTGTTTTCTAATTTATGCAGTAAACAAAGAAAAAAAAAAATTGTATTTCATAGCTTTGGGAGATAATGATGATTGTCTTTATGTTTAACAATTTAGTTTTATTCAACTTACCACTGCATATTATTGTTTCCCATAATGTCGTTGATGGTGCTGTTGCTATCGACTAATGAAGTTCTAGAATTAATGCCGGAATTTAGTGGTGTAGTTGAAATACATATTGCAGCTGGTGCTATGGGGGTTCCTACTGTTGTTACTGGTTCTGCCATGCTTATGGTACCGTTGGCTGTTATATCATTTGCTAGTGTCGATGATGATGAGGATGACGATGATGGCGATGCTCCGGCTGCTGTTGTGGTGGAATTTATTTGGTTTTGTACAAGTGTTTTAAGCAATGTTGTCGACAATCCGGCTGCGGTAGCAGAACCTGAAACAGCAACACCAGTAATTGTTGGTGGTACATCCAGTGGGCCAGAAACTCTGGTTGGACGCACATATGGATGAAAACTTTTTGCAGCGAGTGCAAATGTTGTTGGTGCTGATGTTGGTCCAATGTTGCCGCCACCACCAACACCACCGCCAATACCACAAGTACCACCAGTACTACCAAAGTTGTTGGCTGCTTCTGTTCTAAATACTTTGTCTGTTGCTGAATGCTAATATTATTATTTAAATTGTTATTATCCACTATCAAGCAATGATTGTTGTTGCTAGTGTGACTTGTGCTTGTGCTCGTGCTGCTATTATTTAAATTATACACATTGCCGTTGGCGATACCATTAGGATGTGCAACAGGTGCAGATGCTGTGGTGGTTCCAGCATCTACTGTAGACAGTATTGCTCCTGTTGCTGTTGCTGTTGTTGATGCAGGTGTTGCTGTTGTTGTTGCAAGACCTGTGAGTTTATCCGCTCGAAGTTTCAACGATTGCAACATTATTTATTTTATTTATTTTTATTTGTTCTTATTGTGTTATTTTGCTTCTTTTTTTTTTGTTTTTTTGTTTTTAAATCCTTTTTATCTCACAATTTTTGTTACACTTTTATTTTTATTAATTTTTATTTTATTACAATAGTTTTGCGATGCTCTTCAATGCTGAAGTATTTCGTTTAATCTGAAAAGAAAGGAAAATAAAGATTTTATCAAAACACATGGTAAAGAAAATGTGGAACATATTCCAAGAAACATCTGTAGAAGGTTAATAACCGTGGGTAATAAAGTAGGAAACAGATCTAACGTGAAGCATAAAACATGTTCTTCGAACATAATATTTCGGCTAGGATTCTTTTTATTAAGAATTGTAATCATTAATTGAGTCTATAAAGAACATAGTCCTGCTCTCAAAAAAAGAAACGAATATCATTACCATAATAAATAATTGTAAATCAAAGTTCTAAAAGCACATGGTGCTGTTTATGAAAGCAATTAATTATTGTATATGGTAATATTTTCTTTTATTTACTATTCAAATCGAATTCAACAAGTTCAACAAATTTTATTTGTATGAGAATATCTTATGGCTTCTAGTTTGATTGCTTACTTTTATTCAGAAACAACTTCGAATTCATAAACAAATGTTGGAAAAATGATAACTATAAAATATCATGTATGTGTTATCCATATAGTCTAACATAAATATTATACTGTACAACTTGTAGCATAGAAAACTTCCTCATTTCATTATATTGTGATTTACAACTTTAGTAAAAGTTATGTATGACAAATGCGATTAAGTTCAATACTTATAACAGTGGAACCACTAAATCATTTAAATAATAATTAAAGGAAATTTAATTGAATTGCATAACATACAAGCATTTAAATTTGCCAAAATTTAATAAGAACATGAATTTGAATCTGGGTTTGTACGGGAGTGCTCCTATCATATTGAAATGTGCATGGTTGATAAATATGGGTCAGACACTTATACTTAGTATCCAAATTTCAGCTCGATAATACAAAAACAAAATGTAAAATGAATTTGAATTTGGGTTTTTAATAGGAACTACCCAGATAGAGAGATTGGCGTGATATCTTTCGTTTTGGATATGACCAAACCAAAAGAGTTTTGATCATCATGCACTTAGGGCAAGGTGTGTTGTTCTAACGATAGGACCGTCACCACCATGGCTAATGTTTCCACACACAAGTGAAGCTTTTGGGGAGTTTTATGGTTTCACCTTTTTTTTTTATTTAGTGCCAAGATCTTTTATGCGTGGTAGAGTAGTAAAAATTTCAAAATCGTCATCGTTTTTGTTTTGTAATTGTTGCATTACGATCACGAAAATTAAGCAAACGTGAGGCGCTGTTACTAGCTGAAAACACCCTGAATATTGTTAAAAAATTTAAAATTTTTTTTTTAAGTTTTTAAAATTAATTTTTAAACAATGTTTGTAACTACAACTTTACAACAAAGCTCAATTTGGGCCAAGATTGTTAAAGTTTATTAAGCCTAACCAAATTTGAAATAAAATTAATCAATGTTTAAATTGTCATAGGCAGATCGATGTGCGCCTTTCTGACAGACATTCGCGTTTTGTGCCTTTTAGAATTGTCTTGACAACTGCAGTCGTAGGTCCATTGTTTTAAGCATCGTCTCACGGTTTATACATTGAAGGTTCAGAAACCTCACGACACTTCTATCTTTTTAATTTTTTAGAGTGATACTTGGAAGTACTTTTATTTACCTAAATTGTATTATTTATTTGATAATACAGTACAGATTTGCATGACAAATTATATTCCTTAGCGATTTTTTTAAGGAAATATCCAAATTAAACATTGCCACACTTTCAGTTCTGATATTGGCCATCACCACCATCAGATATTTTCTCAATATGATTTCTTAATCAAAAAGAACTATCACAACGCAACGAATTTTAAGAAGAAAAGCAAAAAATGTTATCATCACATGATGTCAAAGACTTATGCTGTTAAAAATAAATAATGCATAAAGAAACTGACAAAACAAAAACACAAAATAGTTGCTCAGAACTTTCGAACGTCACTGTGAATACAAGACCAAAAGTTGCAACTGGACTCGCAGAGTTAACAGGGTATAACCGAAAACAAATTATTTACTCTGCTTTATGATAAAATACATATACGAAATATATATGTATGTCGGATATTTTTTGCATAGATAAATATAATAATTTATTAAAAAATATCGATATATCGGTGCGATTTCAAAGTGAATATTGGACCTCTAAAAATCTAGTATATTTGGGCTAATAAACCTCAATCATCTTACATTACTAATAATATACCAATCAACCGATATTATGTCTAATAAATCAAACAACAATTATCTGAGGAACGACGATAAAGAAGATTTTTTATTTATTAATCCTAGAAGTTAATTCCTAGTCAAATCGACTGGATAAATTTTGAAATTTATTGACTTCATAATATGAAATATTATTTCTTATAGTTCTACTCGTTACCGAACTGCTGAAGAACGATTCTTGTGAGTTTTATAGAATTTTGTTATGTTTTTATTGATCCTCATTAGCTACCGAAATATTTTCGCATCACATTCACTAGAATATTGTATTAAGTGTTATTGAACTAGTTGAAGAAACTATATTGTATTAGAATATGAAGCTTCCTCAAAAGATATTTCGGATGAAGGAGATATCCTCCTAAATATATTTAAAAAAAAAAAAATAGGTTGCAAAAAATAATTGGTGTGGAAACTTTTAATGAAACGAGCAGTAAGATGAATAATTTTTTCTAGTCAAAAAACTTTGGAAAATAAGGTTGAAACCAGAACCCAGAAAATGTGTTTACTCTACATTATTGGAATTGTGCTACATGAGATTCGAAAGAATAATTCTTACAGTCAATTGTCTAAGCGCAGAATGATAAACCCTTATTATTTTTAATTTTTTTTTATCATTAAACTTGCTTATAAGCATCGATATTATCGCTTGTTACTATCACTATGTTACAATACAAATATCGATTTTTTTCCGACATCCCAAGTATGAAGTTTCTCATTTTTCTGTAGTAGCAATTTTGAAAAAGTTCCTTATTTTTTAAATTTTTGAGTAGTTTAGTTTTCTGATATCACAAGTACATACATACTTTTTATAATTTGAAGCATGAATTTAGATTCTATGTTCTTTTAAAAGTTCCTTATCTAAGAAAGCATATTCACTTCACAATTTTAGAGAAATCAGTTTTGATTTTATACTATTCCTATTTCATTTAACCCTAAATATATAAGTACCACATTACTCAAGCAATAGGAAACATACGAAATTGTATCCAATTAGTTATTTTTCATTTTTAAGTTTCGAAATGAAGTTTCGAATTGATGGTTAATAATCCCACAATCGGATCCAACTGAATGTAAATTAGATAATTTTTGTATTATTTTGATATTATTTTTTCAAAAATTGTAACAAAAAAGGAAAACACAATCAGAAAAGTCTTTTAGAATTTGCTAAAAGCATTTAGAATCATTTAGTAAAACATTGTTTAGTAAACCGCAGACATAAGCACTCAACTGTTCTAATATCAAATGCTGACCGCATACAGTTTGCAGAAGAGAGCCACTTCATATATAGCAACAATATCATACAAATACGCACACACTCGATAAACAAAGGTACATACCATACACTCACACACAAATATTCTTAGTAACATATATACTACTTATATTATACATATCTTTTGTTAGGTAACCAGCTAATTAATTAAATTGAAATCAAATTATTTGTTGTCGCTCTTGATGGACCACAGACATTATTTCAATTAAAAGCGCAATCGCATATGCAACAAAAAGACGCATATCAATTAGAAAAGGTAAATGTTAAAGTACAACACATAAATACATATGTATGTACATATGTGAATACTTTGATATACCTATATCATTTTGTCAAAGTTATCCCACAATGCGCTATGATTCTAGTTAATGAGATGGTCCACTACTAGGGCTTTCAAATCTGTGAAGACAACTAAATTGCTAATACTTTTGAGTATTCTAATTAGCACGGGAATAATTAACAGGAACACACAAACACACACATACACACACATAGATATTTATCGAGTTACAAACAAAGTTTGTCAAAGATAACCCACAGTGAGTGAAATTGTTGTTGATGACAAATGTGGTCGTCTCAAACAAATTTTGTAAAATGTAATATACTCGACTTATTAGCACAATATTAATTAAGCAGTTACTCATTACCACTATGCTTTAATTAATTAATTAGTTTTTAAATGGAAAGTTGAACCCGTCGTTTTATGCGTTTTAAACTTTAAACTATTCAAATTTTTCAACACATTGTTTGTTCTCTTTTGAAATATTATTGCAAAGCCAAATAAATAATTTTCACTTTAAAGATTTGAATTATTTTGGTGAGAAGAAAAGGAGAAGAAAACCAACCAAAATCTGTTATTTTTTTCTATTATATTGTAAGGATGCTAGGTGTCCTTTGCGACAGCTCGCTTCAGCGTAGCGTGTGTAACTGTTCGCTTGTTGCTCATCTGAACATATCCTGCAACTAACAGAAACATCATCATCATCATCATCATCAGTTTATTTTCAATTGAACCAGCAGCAACATGTCTACCGTCCTCCTTCCGCCCTTAAATTGCTATTTCACATTGTCCGTGGTGCAATGCGATTGTCAAAGTTGCCTCATCTGTTTTGGCTTCATTCCTTCAGTTATTTAGTCTTATTTTTTATACAATATATTTTGTTTTGTGTTATGAGTTGTTACACGCTCATCTCTCGTTTACTAACGCCTCAGCTGTTGGCCCTCAAGCAGTACCATATCTTCACTGCATGTCTCTTTGACTTTATGAAAGTACATGCTATGCTGGCTGTCTGGCCATATGTCTGACAACATCGCATCCTTGCTATGACGACAATATTTTTACTTGACTCTGTCATCAACGCCAAACTAGCAGTTTGTTGCTTACATTCCCAATATCATTCCCCCTGCCCCCTTTATTCCCCTTAGTGATGAAGCTTTGTTTGTGTTGTCACCTTGTGTGTAATTCTATTTATCTATTGATTATTGAGTATCTCTTTTCTATTTATCCGCCTTCGTTTACACACTTATTATCACTCACACAGATATTTTACGATATTACAAATACATTTGTATTTGTATATATATATATATATGTGTGTGTGTGTATATACGAGTATGAAAGTTTAGTTTTGTTTTTTAGGATTTTTTGTCTATCGAAACTCTTCGCTTCTTGTCTTGTTTGCTTTGCTCTTCAATACTTCTATTATAGTGAGTGCAACAATTGATTGCTTTCTACTGTTTTATTAAAATCTATCATCATTGTACATACATGTATGTGTATTTATGTGAATGTATATACATATACATATCTATGTATCTGATGTCATATATTGGCTATGCTTCTATGTATGTATGTACGAACATATATATTTTGTTGATTGAGCTTAGCCTTTGGGGCTTGGGGTTAGAGATTCAGGGTATTGCCGATGCCGATGGGTGATTTTTAATTAACTTTAGTGACACTTTCTGCTTTTCCTCTCATTTATCTGCACAGCCTGTTGAGCATTTTATAGCACTCAGCTACCATCTGTGAACTTTAATAATCAATTTAATGTAGGAGTATTTCGTATATGTAAATGCCTCTATTAATGGACTCTCCAAATTTTAAGTAAACATTTTTTTTTTATAATATATACATACAATATCAGTGGCAACAAATCAGAGTTGCTTATGTTGATAATTGAGTTTGAAAGTTATTAATATTCACCGCTTCTAAACATATACATATTTCGAAATATACGGCATAGAAACATAGTTAAATCATTTTACTTTATAGCTCAAGTTTTTTCAAACAATAACGCATATTTTCAATGGAGATAGTTTTTGATAATATTGATTTCGTTGATTTTCAGAATAAGCTATTTTTATTTGTTGCCACATTTCTGATAGATGCAGGATATATCTATTGCTTATTTTGCCAACACAATGGAGAGCCTAATGGATACAAATGGTTTTTGTTAAATTCATTAAAAAATCTAACTCATTAATTAGTATTGTGTATCAGCCAAGTTCGCAAATCAGTATGACACATCAATGTAATTTGTTATAATTACAAACATATGAGTATATTTATCGGAAGCCATTTTAGTAATTTATTTACACATTTCTATTTTTGGTGAGATTTCGTTAGAAGAAGGAAAATTTATAAAATTTTTGTCATTCAAAAGTTTTAATATTCTTCTGTTCCTACTAAGAGTACAAGGCACGCATGAATAGAGTTCTCTGATACACTGGATTAATGTTCTGGCATTTAAATACAAAATTATAGAATTAATTTAGAATTTGTAGTCTTATTTGAAATGATTTCAAATCTACTGAGGCTACTTAATGACAACCGAAAATTGTCTTGGTTCTGGACCCAAAGGGTACCAAACGGAACCCTATTGTTAAGACTTCGTTGTCCGTCCGTAGGTCCGTCCTCGGGCCATATCTCATGAACCGTAGAGAGTTGAAATTTTCACAGAATGTGTAGTTCTATCCGGGCACCAACAACAAATATTAAAACTAAAATATACTCAAAAACTTAAATTTCTTTTATAAGGACTTCAAGAAACATTTTGGTTTGCATGAGAGCTAGGCGATCCACTAACCCCACGATCTTAAAATTTGCTTGATTGGTGAAGGTTGATTTGAAACTTAAATTGTCGAAATTTCAGTTTGATCGGACCATTAGAAAGGGTACCTCCCATACGTTAGTATTCATTAAAATTCCGGTTTTTATAAGTAAATCTTTTTTGTTTGTTGTCTTATTGAACTTAAATTTAAATACTATAAGTTTCTAAATAGTGTCCATGAAATGCGTAAATTTCAGGACCCTAGAGTTACCGGATCATATAGCTCCCATACAAACCCAAATTAAAATTTACGTTTCTATTCGAAAAACTTTTTTGGGTTTTGTATTATCGAACTAAAATTTGAACAGTATAAGTGCAGAACCCATATTCAACAACCGTGTAGATTTCCAGATCCTAGGATTACTTGATCGTAGTTCTCCCATACAAATATTTTGGTCTCAGTGCTGAAATGTTTTATGTGAACTAAACATAAGTCAGAGCAATAATTAAATATTTTGTGTAGTCAAAAACTTTTTTAGGGGTGCGTGAAATAAATATCATCTTCGGTATAGGCAACGATAACCTTCTTTTTCCTTGTTTTTGATTTAAGTTTAGTTACGGAAACTTATTTTACTAAAACTTGAACTTCAAATTAAATATTGTATATAAATTGAAATGCACTAAGAAATTGAATTTGCATATGAATACATAAAATAATTTGAGGAATCTGCAGGTATTTTCAACCATCAAATCATGCATTAACAATAATAATATGATGGAACTTGGATTTTATTTTCTTCGCAGTGATGATAAAGCAAATTCAATAAAAATAATTGTATTCTTGTTAAAATGAAAAGAGAAATTATTTATTTACAATATAAAATGTGGTGTGGTGGTCGTCTGACAAAACTAAGTAGAAGCAATTTCATAACAAAGCAATGAATTATAATATAATTTCTTTTATACTCGTTCCTCTTTCATTATACAATAGTATAGCCACACTATTTTTGATTTATGTTTATATGAGACATATTGAATTAATCTATTTATATATACTTGCTTTGCCCTACGTAGATACAAACATACATATATGGTGTAGTCAATATGATTCAGTCAGCATAAGACATCAGATGAACCCTCTTAATAGAGCTTTGAATGTGAATAGACAACCATAATTCATGAATGCAATTCAATTTGACTAATATTCTTCTAAAAACAATGCATCTTTTGGTGATGTTCATTAAAATTTGTAGTTGTACTATAGGAAAATCTGCTAGTGAAGAGTATTGAAACTTGAATAAAACCGAATGTTAAATATTTTTTGTTTGCCTTATATACGTTAGAAAAGTTTCCATGACTTCAATCAATAAAAAGTCTTACCTCACAATATCAAAGATATAAACATACTATATGTGAGTAGTAGGATTAGTTAGATTACAATATAATTCATTATGAATTTCTTTAGAGAATTGTAACATAGTGTTCCACTCTTATGTAAGTATTCACTTGACTTTATTATGAATGATTATAAGATTTTTTTCATAAATTTGTTCAAGAATTTTTTTAATTCATTCAAAGTAAACTGTTTTACAAAGATTCACTAATAGAATTTAAACATATAATTTTTTAAATAAGTTTCATTTTTGAATTAAATACTACAATAATTTATTTGTACAATTTGTTTTTCATGACTCTTTGACCGATTAACCACATTCACACTAGACACCGTTCAACTTTGCTTTTAATACACGACTAAAAATTTGAATTCAATTTAATTCAATTCATAGCTCAACTTCACTATTGGGGCTATCATATCTTTCCCATTGTGTGTATAGATAAGGATGCGTTATCTTTGGAGCTGATAACTGATACGAAAAAAAAAACAAATACAATTTCTTCTCTTATCACCGTTTTGTAGTGTATTTTTTTTTTCTTGTTGGAAATCGTCGTCGGTGTCGTCGTCATTTGTTGTGCCTTGTACACAGGTAAATTTCAGAATTATTTCATTATATTGTAATTTCCATTGTGATTGTTCCATTTTAGTTGACAATGTTATTTGTTGCTATGTTTATGTGTGTAAATATTTATTGTTTTTGCTTTATCAAAGAGACACAAGTGAACATTTCAGATGGCAGAGAGGAAATAGACAATGAATATACCGTCATGTTTGACATACATACAAATGTACAAATGTATATATATACAAGATTTCTTTATACAAGTATACTATATACTAAAAATACTAAAGAAAGAAACAACTAATGGACTTTGAGTGAGCGATCTAGATATTTTTTGGTATTTTAATATTCATTTAACATACAGCATTGCTTATCACAAGTGTTTGGCCTGAAATTAGTAAGTGAATTTCTTACTTGGTCTTGGCACTCGGTAGCTTGACTAAGTATCTTGTGTCGAAATGGTGTTCGGGTGGCTTTAATACCAATAAATATTCTACTTACTTAGATTTAATATTTACACAATGATAGTTCCACAAGAGCGCGTTGCGTATTTTTCTCAATAAGCGACTCCCAGTTATTTCTTCTTAAGGCAGATAAATCAGTTTATCAAAAAACAATTATAATCTCTTAATAGTATAAGAACAGTCACAGAAGATATACAATAACAATATTTTTTTTTTTTAAACAATTATTAAAATATAAATCCAGATAAAACGAAAATATTTGTAAAATGTATTAAGCAGAAAGTAAGAGTGACATATTTTGTTTCGACGAAGCAAAGAAGAAAGTAACTAGCGCGTAATCTAGCGATGTCCGTACTATATTGACCATAAATATCAACTAAAGTCCTCATTCATTCAATAAAATAAATGCGCGCCAAATGCGTTCTTAGGCTAAGATACAAATACCAATACAATACCAACAACAATACTGACAATAAAAGAACAGTTGTCGATACATCGTTCTACAATACATTACGAGGCGATAGACAACTTCGTCAATCTTTTTACAATATCTTTTATATAAAAGATACATGTGTACATACTAAATACAATAAAATATGGTATGTTATATACCATAAAGAATTATATATAGCGCTGAGACTCTACCGTGAGTATGGACAGAACAGAAACAAGTGTTCAGTTTAATTTTATTGATAAATTTCATTTGAAGTGGTTGAAATCGTGTAACTCTTTTGGCTTAGTTTGTTTGTCTTTCACAGTCTATTACGCGGTGTCCACCAACCGCAATGGGAGCGTGTTAGACAGAAACAATATTGTATGCATGTCCTTTCAAAATATACCACACAATTATACGATTGAAACAAACACCCACACCCACACCCACACCCACACCCACACCCACATATGTATTTTGTACCTAGATACAATAGTTTAACGTTGGAATGTCGCTGGTAAATATTGTACTCGTACATAGAATCCAACAATTTATTATATACTTATACCATATACAATAATAATTTTCATTGAGAAATGTGTGTCGCTTTTTGTTTTTATACTTGACTGGACGTTGGTCAACTATTTAATTGGAAAATTATAGTATGGAAATAAAACTGAAAGAAAAAAAAAAAACAGCTTTTGTCAGGTGGTCCCAAATATCGTATACCATCGATTCACCACCAATCGAAACTTAAGGAATGGAAAGTGATTAAGTAAAATTGTATAATCTGAAAAATGTTGATATATTATCCAATAGATGGCTTTAGTCTCAATTTTAAATGGCCGAACTTATTATTTTAAGGAAAGGTTTGAATCTAAACTACTATCGATAAGAAATTGATTGATATTTGATAACAATTGTAAAAGTGACAGCTGATTAGCCATGGAAAATAAATGTGATCATCTTCGGCATATTTTGCTTTTTTACTTTCGAAAAGGGAAGAATGCCCAATCCCAATCTAAAAAAAAAGTGTAGGACTTATACGGGAGAGATGCAATATGTGAACGCCAATATCAGCGCTGCTTTGCACAATTCCGGTCCGGTCAATATAAAAACCAATACTTCTTTGTTATTTGTATCTTATACATTGCTGTACCGTTCATACGATTGCAATGAAATTTTGTAAGCATGTATAGTCGATTCCAGCCTTGAACATAGGATAGTTTTTGATCCAATATGTAGCGCAGTTGCCGAGAAATTGGTCAATCAAATTTTGCATATAAAGGTTAGAAACATATTTTAAAATCAACCATAAGTATTACAAGGGCTGCGCAATGTTCTACAGTTTGTTTTGAATAAATAGAAGGACTAAAGAATGAAAAATTAGAAATGTAATTCTACTTATTAATAGTGATGCGGAGACCCCGTTCTAACACTAAACGTTCTTGAATTAGTCACCAACGAAGACGTGGGTACGAGCCACATCAGACAAAATCAAAACAAATTACTTAATAATAATCTTTCAAATATGCGAGTGTTTTGTGTTCACGTTTTTTTAATAAAATAGAAATACTTTCCACTTTTTGGTTTTAAGGAGTAAGTCTGAAGAGAGCAACAGCTACTAGAATTATTTTTTCTGTGGTACCAACATTGCCAAAATATACAGAATTACATACCATCATTTAGCATTGCAATTGATTTCAAATCAATAAATGACGGAAAATTTCATTAAAATAAATTCATTGATACAAGTTCAAAGGGTGCGCTAGTAATAGAAATTTAAAAAAATATTAAAAACAATATCAATATACAATATATCATTTCAAGCCGATATCTCCTAAGAGTGAAAAAAAACTTGTACATAATCTACATATCAAATTAGGGGTTTCAAGTTAACCATTGCGTTTCAATTGTTTTAAAAATAAATATATAATTCCAATATGGCACTTATATATATTATTGTATAAGTTCATAAAATATTGTGTGCTAAAGCTTATTTTAACTTAAGTCAGAATGGCTCGTTGGTCAAGAGGTTAGTGCGCTGGATGACATCCCAAGAGTCGTGGGTTCGATTCCCGCTCAAGGCAAGCTATAAGCCACTAGTATACTTACAAGTACAACAAGACCAATATTTCTTATTGTTTCTCTTTTATATCTGTTTAAAAGCGATCAATACCAAATTGGATTTGAACAACAATTTCGCATGGTTGTACAATTGGCAAGCGATTGTTGGGGCACTTGTAACTTTTTGTTTTGTTATTAAATGTATTCATATTTTTTTTTTTTTGTTGTTCCCGATTGGATATGTACTATTGTTTTCCTACATCTTATATCTTAAATATAAAAGAAAACACTAAGTACACTTTTAACAATAAGAGGGGAAAAAGCAGTGGACAATATCGAACATTTTCGAATTGTCTCTTGAATAATGATACTGGGTGTCTTAGGCCTCATTTTTGAGAGCTACTTGCGGCAGGCCAACCGCAAGATGCCTCTCAGCGCCACCCGTAACCTAAGTTAGGTCAGATCGACTGGTCTGCTTCGTTTTAAGCGTCTACGTCTAGACAATTCGTGAGATGGAAGGTCTGTTATTTCTAGATCATGGTTACGCCGAGGTCTTTGTGAATTTCATAGTTAGATATAAGCCAGTCCGCATTAACTATTGATCGAAGTATTTTTGATTGTTGACGCTGAATGATGTTAATGTTAGTTTTCTTGGCTGTACCCCATAATCGCATGCCGTACGTCCATATAGGCTTAATTACACTATTGTATATTACCAATTTCCCATTGGTTGTTAACTTAGATCTACTGTTAAGAAGCGGGTATAGCTGCTTAAATTTTAATATGAGCTGATCTCTCTTTTTTTGGATATGATGTTTCCACGTCAGTTTACTATCAATGTATCAAATGTATTCATATGGTTGTGTATCTATCGTATGCAGTAGGTTAAAAATTTAATAATTTATAAGTTAAAACGTGTGAAACAGAACATTAACTTCGATTCACCCACCGGCGTCAATTGCCATTTCATATAAAATTTCGTTAGATTAGTTCAAGGAATGTATACGTTTCCAGTTGAATAGATCTGCATAGCTTAATTTTGGATATGTTTTCAAAATTGCTGGGAAAATTCATACAAAACAGTGAATTCATTAAAATAAGTACATTGCTACAAACAATTAATATTTTGTGGTTCTAAAATTGTAAATTGGTAAAACATTTTTCTTTGACCATTCAATATAAATTTACAATGTTGACAATCATCACTTTATACCCAATTCTATAAAGGCACAATCGGCTCAGTTTTTCTTTTTGGTGCAACCATCAATAAGTTAACATGCCCATAAATTACACGGTTTATGGCATATACGAGGCGTTTACACGTTTGCGTAAAGACTCCTAGTAAAAGATTTTTATCTATAATAATTGTATCATAATATGTTTTTTCTTTGTCTGCCTTTTGAAATATAATCAAGCAATTGTAAGAGTGTATTTTTTTTTTTTTTAGTCATGTAGGAACTGTTTATTGTACTTCTCTTTTCATTTATTAATTTTGAATTGACTATTATGAAATATCCAAATGTTCTTTATACTAAAGATAATCAAAATAAATAAGCAAATAAAGAAATTGAAAACTTTTACGCGCCTGATATTTGAATACTTTTTTATTTCAAATAAACTCAACAGTTCGAATAGCCGCAATAAAAACAAACAAATAAGCAAATAAATAAAATTATAAACAATAAAATGAATATGTAAATCTACAATATATTTCCATGAGTAAGCAGAACGTGGGTGTAAAAGGTCTTTGCCAATGAATTTGTATTTGTGTCGCATGTTGTGAGAGAATTGTTAATTCCATTTTACTAAATGATTGATTTTAAATTATTAAATCCACAACGGATGGATTTAAAATGAGAAAGATGTATATCTTTTAAACATTGTAAGTCTTTCACATTGGCCATTAGCATGCCATTGTTATTTATGGTTTGTCATTGTGGTCGATCATTACCACAAGCATGTCAACCGATATTATTGCCCATATTGAGATGCTGCTCTTCAATTGTCATACATGTATTCTTTAGTAATTCATTTGAAAAACTCAATCATTTATTTAACCCTTTTATCCAACAAATCGATTCAACTTAAACTACTTAAGAACACTTTTTTGTCTTCTCACCCACATTATTTCTTTATTGCCTGCCGGAAATAATTAGGAATACTCAGTCATATACAATAATATATCTCAAAACAATTCGACCCAACTCGTCCCATTTGGATTTGTGTGGTTTTCTTTCAGTTCACTTCGATTTGTCTATTGCCTTTAAATTTTACAACGTTCTACTTATGTAACATAGTATGAGTATCTCCTTTGTAAATACCAACCTTTGAAAGTACTATATTCAATATTTGCTTTTCAGTCAGTCAGCCGGCTAGTTAGTCAGTATTTCCGTGTCATTGTTTCTTCCCTTTTTGCTTTGTTCATTTGTTGTACAATTTGTTTGTCTCGTCTTTGGTCATTTCGATTACCTGTCACTTGGTGCATTATTAGTTGTCGCACATGATTCTTTGGTTTTGTCATCTTTGCTCCTTACTTACTTAGGTACTTCATTTCTTCATTCATTTCATTTGTTCATTTGTGTGTAAAAGAAGTTTACACTGTTTCTTTATATCCGTTTTCTTATTTGCCATTGACCACTAAACTGTGTTTTGGCTTTTGAAGCATTTCGACCACATTTTCGTGGTTTTCTATAGATTTTGATTTCTCATTTCACAACAAGGTAAGTGTGGTTGTGTTGTTTTACCCTTTTTGCGTATGTCCCCTTTTGTGGTTAGTTTGGCTCCTTGTAATTGTAAATTTTCTAGTTATCAATTTTGGTATCTAAGATTTTTGCATTCAAACTAAACAAAAATTGCTTTAAGGAAAGCTAAATGAAACAACATTAACAATAGGAACTTTCCAGAGTAGAGCTCAACTTTCAATTTGTAAATACTAAGTATAAACAAACGTTTGAGTGATGAATGGCCGTTTAAGTAGTAGGAAGAAGATTTTCATAGAAAATAAAAGAAATCAAATAAAATTTACTTACTTGAATTGACCGGTTGTTTCTGTTGAAGATGTTCTTATTTTTGCTTATTGTCATTGTTGTAAATTGAATAAGATTTAACAAAGATACAAAACACACAACGAAACGCAACACAACGCAACAAAAGAGTATAAACGAATTACTAGAAAAACTTCATATCTAGTAGATGTGACAAATTGTTGATGATGATAATAATGTCGGTTTTTGGTGTTTGCGGTGAGCATACAAAGTTTTGAGGTGAAGGCAATAGCTCAGCACAGTAGTGATAGTTCGAGGCGATAGTTGAAAGCTGAGCGATGCGACAAAGCGGCTGCTATATAGCAAAACGCATAAACAATGACGAATATGCCATTGTTGTTGTTTGTCTATATCTTTTGTACATATCTATATACGATATACATACATATATCTACTTTGTAGGAGACACACTTGATGGGTGAAGTGCGAGGTCAACATATGAACGCACAATGAATGACATTTAAGAAAGAGAAACAAAAACAAAAATAGTTTGTTATGATTTTTATTTATTTATTTACATATGTATAGTATGCACACATACACACATACTATACACATCGAAGCACTAGGAAAACACTTTGAAATACTAAAAAAGCACTTTGTAGCTAAAAATATCTAGATACATAAGTATATATATTTTTTTTTTTGTAATTTTTCATTGCAATTTTAAGTTTTTATAAAGAATTGTTTTATTTTATTTTATATTCTTTTTACACTAAAACAAATTTACTTAAAATAAAACAAAATATTTATATTCTTAACTTTTTTGCACAGAAAAGTAGACAATCGGAGCGCACTCAATGCGACAATACGCGGCAAAGACTCGCGTCCAGAACTAAATAAATTAGTGAGTGAATGTCTGGACGCAACCAAAGTGAACTGAACTCAACTCAACTCAACTCGACTCAACTCGGCTGACAGAACGATCAGCTATGAAAAGAAAAACATACAAAAAACAAAAAAAAAAAAAAAAACAATACAAAACACCATTTATTTTTGAAAATTTATTTTCATTTGACTTTTTATATTTATTATTTATTTTTTTATTTATTTTTACGATTGTCCGATCGTCTCCAATTCTTTATAAACGCAGCAAGACACAAAAGCAGACGCACTGTCACATCATGGTACGCACACGGCTCGGCCATATTCAAATAAAATATTGTATTGTATAGAAGAATAAGAATATACAATAATTAAAATAAAATAAAAAGAAATTAAAAATTTTTGAGTGAAAAATGGAAAAATTAATGTTCAGTTTAGTTAAAATTTCAATTTTTCCAAACATAAAACGAAATGTCAGCGACACATTTTCTTTGGACTCTGCAGCAATAGACACTTTAGAGTATTTCCTCGATCTCACCAAAACTTTTGTACACTTTACATGGGAACACATAAGTTGATTTTGAACGCACATAATCAAATATATGATTATGTCATTATGAAATTGAACTATTAATTTTTAAGGTGGATATTTCTTTTACAAGTTAGTCAAATTACAAATATTATACTTGTAGGAGCCCCACTACTAACCACTATTAATTGGCACGGCAAGTTTTTTTTTTTGTTTTTTTTTTGGTTAGTTCAATTTCTAATGGCTTCTATTTATGTCTAAGTAATAATTGAACGTACAAGTTTGGAAATTTTATTTATTTAATTTCCTTGAATTTGTTATGAAAACATTTCATATAAAAATAAAATAAAAAATAAAAATTTCAGCTTCAAATTTCAAACTCTAAGAAAGACGGAAATCCAAACGAATGAACAGATTGACGGATGCACCAAGCCGATTTAATTCCCCTTCTGATGCCTTTGCATGGATGCGTCATAAACATTCGACTAAAGTTATTCCACACAACTATTGTATGGTGTATTTGAAAATAAAAACAAAACATTTGGCGCGTTTTTAGTTTTCCTTCTCGTAAAATTTTTCTATTTAAAATTTGTTGTCACTTTTCGTAAGATTTCTCTTTTCATTTTCTATTTGTTTTCTATTTTTGTTATTTGTATTTCATTTTGGAAATCGTCATACACATCATCACATCACATCACTTCACTACGATCAGATAAACTGCGATATACTAATCAGCTTTCGGATGCGATCGTATCTTTAAGAAAAGAATTTATTTGCAGCTCACAAGATTGTAGTACTGTGTTAATGTATCTGTGTATTTTGTTGTCATCAAAATATTGTTAAATTAATTGTGACGCCGACATTTGTGTACATACACATATAATCCATATACAATATTATTTCTATAAGGAGACCTGCATGTAGCAGTTTTTATTATTTTCCATTTAAATGTCCAATATTTTGTAGTTGGTCACTTGGGACCAGTTCGCTTCAGTATCATATTTATATTGTAACAATAAAATTAATAATAATTAAGTGTGAAAAACATAATTTTTGGTAGTATAAATCACAAATGAAAAATTATTTTTAAAAAAATCTGTTTAAACTTTTCCTTGATTCTAGTTATAAAAATTTAAATAAATAAAAAAAAAAAGAAACCCGAAATGAAACCATGCAAAATTATATCCATTATATGTCATTTATACTATTTAAATAAATGAAATTATTCAAAGTGTCAAAATTTTATACATAATTTATTTTTCTGTACAAAGAAAAATTAAACAATAAAACAAATAAAAAAAAAAAAACATATAATTGTCATGCATTCATTTATCATTGAAAAGACATTTTCACTAAAAACCCGGAAAATGCATTTCCTTAATATAATTTTTGTCAGATTTTTGAGCCTTCCAATGACAATAAATTCTACATTCAAGAGAAGACAAACTTTCTTAAAATAAAAAATCCAATGAAAGAAAACCCAAAAACATAAAAAATAATGACCAAAAACAAAGGAAAATAACGAAAAGTAAATGCTTCAACAACTTCAACTTAAAAACAACTTTGCACAAAATACAAAACAGAAAACACTTAAAATTAACGAAAACAATAACAACAAAAATTGCATTCATCTAGAAAAACAAAATAAACAGCTGCAATGAAAATAAATAGGAATATAGATAAATATATAGATAGATAGATAGATAGATAGAAAGGGAGAGTGTATCTACTTGTAGTACTATAATTGTTGTAAATAAAAGGGTTGGGGATGAAGAAGGGTAAAGAAAAAGAATAATTTTGAACGTGTTTGGAATAAGTTAAAAACCTGCGGCAGATAAACAACTTTCCAGACCAAGAAAATGTTCGGTCAAACTTAAATTCAACTCGACTCCACTCAACTTGGTTCGCCTTCAACTTCACCCACAATTATTTGGCATAAAATTCGTGTCTAAAAATGCTCAACACGGTCGACCGCATTCATTAGCGCAAATGGGCTAAATACTTGCCACAATGGCGGAGCGATGTGGATTGAGTGAGTTTGTTGGCGACGGAAATGGGGAGCTCGGTGTACCTTATAAAATAAACTTTTACCGCTCGAGTCAAGTCGTCTTCGAGTTTGAATGCAGCTGAGGTTGATGACGATGACAAAGAGGCGAATAAGAATGAAAATGAGAGGCATGTGAATGGAGATAGGAATGGAGAAATTCTAGGATTCAACGATGGAGTGGAATGCCGACAAAGTTTAACTAGCTGCGAAAATGCGCTCAGGTTTGAATTACTTAGTATTTTGCGGGCGTTCTTACCAAGTTGTTGTCGTTCAAGTTCCAGAGTGAGTCTCACTTCCTGAATGCTTCTTAGGGGTGTCGGGTGTTCTTTTTGTTCAAATTATGCCCGGCGAACGGAAATCAACTTGAAAAATAAATTCTTTCCTTAGCAATACCATTCTCGTTCGTGTATATAAAGAGAAAGAGTGACTGACATACACACATATAAAGAGACACGGAGAGTGGCAATGGAATATGAGAGAATTTAACTGTTATTACTGTTGCATACTTTTAGGCATTGCTACTCTTAGTACTTTCTTTTCAGTTTCCGTAATCTTCAAGTTGATTTTATTTGAAAAGAAAACTAACTGCAAGCAGCTGCAAACGTGATTTCCTGTTAGTAATTTTCTTGATTACTTGTTGATTTTTAATTAATAAATGATATTTTATAGTTTTATCTATATAGTATGTTTTGCTTAAAATCACGTACACTTTATTACTTTTATTTATCAATTAGATCCATAAGTTCTTAATTTCCTTTCCTTCCAAAAACCAAAGAAATTCAAATTCTTTTTTCTTATGTTTGCGTCAAGTTTTCATGAATTATAACCATTAGTTGAATCATGGCCCAGTGACCATTGACAGCCATCAAGGAATAAAACCCCAAAAGTCCTTTAATTCAATTATTTACAAAATTATTTTAAATTTGCCATTTTCAATTAGCATGTCACGCTCACATTAACATCCAAAAACTTATAGTGTCATTGAGTAAAAAACATTGAGTGGCAGCGACATTTTAATACCATCAAACAAAGAAACAGAAACAAAATCATTAATCCGATATAAATTAAAATTTGAAGCTGTGGATTCTTTGATTTAATGGTTAAGAAGTTAATATGATCACGGATATAAATTTGAAATCACTATATATAAAACATTCTTGCTTGATTGCATCTTGGCGTGGTAAGAGTAAGTCAGTTAGGACCCTGAACATAATGTCAGTGGTATTCTAAGCAATATGTTAGGTTGGGCGAACTCACCTCTATCATATCCTAAGTTGTCTTTTAAACTGTAATATACATTTGATTGAAATGAATATGCCATTTTCATTAGGTTATCTATTTATATATAAAAACTTTTAATTGCGACAGTAACGCATTGAAAATGAAATGCCAGTAACATAATGAAGATATCAAGAAAAACATGAAGACAAACACAAACACCAAAAAGTCTTTGGAAAAATAAGCAAGAAAGTAACGTAACAAATAATAAGAAACTCCTTGATGATGCTTGGAAAAGAGTATGACGATAAAGACGACGACGGCAATGGTGATGATGAGGACAAAAGATACCCAAAGGGATTTGTTTTATGTTGAGAGTGAAAAATTTCATTCTTTCGTTGCGCCAGCCATTGAAACCACAAAATGCCAAAAATAAACTTTAGTCGAAGATTAATTACAATTGAAAACAAATGAATGCAAAGCGATAAGAAATGCTAAAAAAGGATTATAAGGATGCCAGTCACAATGAAAGGGGCAACAACAGATCCAAACAGCAACAGCATTGGGATTTGAGTTTAGTTTGAGAGGCAACTGGAAAAAGGAACAACAAATAAAAAACAAATGCAAACGAACAAACAAATAAATGAGCGAATGAAGGAATGAACAAATGAAAGAATGAATGGAGTAAATGAATGAATGAATGAATGAATGAACGAAGTAAACAACAACGAGAACGACAAAAGTCACAACTTTCCCAATCAAGATACGAAAAATGTTTGGTAATCAAAATGAGAGCGTTGAAACAAATGTTCACACCTAAAAAAACTTGTCTAGCACGATATTTAAATAGAAATTTTGGGGTAAAAAAATGGGTAAGGGCAAAATAAGAAGGGAAATCATCTACGTTATGCCCAAATACAATATAAACTAACAAGCTCAGCAAGTGGTATTACTGGGTGGCTGGCGATCCTGCGGCTATTTTATGACTTCTCGACGTGACTAGTCTTAGGCTACCTCAGTATACCCGGCACCATCTCCTTTCCGGCCATCAACGTAACTTAACTGCCAAAAAGCGGCCAATAGAAAAAAAAAATAATAGGACTTTTGACAGTCCTGGCTGCCTTTTTATGCAAAGTTAGCATTTCGACCGAGCACATTTGCCACAGGCGAATATAAAATAATAAAAAAGGGAGCAAAAGCCAAAAGGAAACAGGCATTAGCACCACTTAACTGAGTGACCGGCTCTAATGCGTGACCAAGTGAGAAGAGCCGTGCAGAAGGAGGAGGGAAAGGTGTTTGATAGAAAACGAGTCGGCCCAAGTAGCCAACAGGGACAGTGACTATGTATATCGTACAGTCATCAGCGGCAGAATAAATGAATATCTACACTACCAAGTTGCCAAGTGTGAGAATGCCCAGGGCTACCGTGCTAAGTTTGGCAGCTATGATGATGGAGACGACGACGACGACGACGACGACGACGACGACGGAGATGGGATCTGAGTATGAAAAAGTGTTGAAAGTTTTGCGTATAAATCAAGAAATTAATTAAATTTGACATACATTTTGCAAGTGGTAAGTATATTGTAGTGGCTTAAACATCTTTTTCTCCACTTTCTCTTCCTTCGTTCACCCTTAGCCAGTTTCTTAACTGAAAACAAGTTGATTCCTTCGTGGTTTTTCTTGCGGCATCGGTTCGAGTAGAACTTAAGTTCAGTTCACTTCAGTTCAGTTCGTTTTCAAGAGTTGAGGTTGGATTTGTTGGTTGATTGTGGTAAAAATTAAAAGCAAAAGCAACTGAAACGTTGGGTAGTGGAGTTGAAAAACTTATGCTACTTTGAAGTAGTATTGGAAAATGCATATGGAAAAACTCTAAAACCGTGTAAGAAATTTAAGTTTGAAATATGTGCAAAATGCATTTTATAAGAAAAATTTACTACTTATAAGCGGTTTATTTCGTTTCTTTTTCCGAAAGTTGGTTGGCAACTAATTCACTTCAAAGAAAAGAAAAAAGTTTATGACTTTTGAAGATTTCTTTTCATTATGCTACTAAGTGAATGTTGAGCGATGCACATAATTTATTGACATAAAATTAAACATAATTCAAAAAATCTCCAACAAAATTTTTTGTTTATTACGATTTTGAACTATTTAAATTGTCATTAAATGAAGTAATATTTTTTATTTACACATCTTTAAAGGTAATATTATAAAATCAATCAGTAGCCAAAGTCAAATACATAAGAATATCGTTTTCATTGTTAGGTTAGGTACCACCTAAGGTAGACAGATTTTTCACACATTGAGTTAGTAACTTTTATCTTGTTTTATTCCTATTGTCCTAAAGTTAAATGGCACTGCTAAGTATTGTTAGTAGTGTGATGTGCGAGTGAAACCGAAACCTATGTCAGGTGTTGGTGCTTAAGGCTATCTATCATACATATACAGTATGCAACGCCCTCTCGTGGCGTCAATTATCATAAATTGATAAAATGCCTGAAAATGAATTAAAACCAGTTTTTTGTTAAATTAATTTTTCATAAGAGAATATTATCCATATCATCCTTCCGCAGAGAATACTCTAAATGATAGTGAAAACTGTACCAAAATCCGTTCAGTGAAGTAGAAGCTTTGCATATCGGAATAGACATGAATTTGTTTCTTTTATACAATATACATGGAAGAGACTTGAAAGTGGTGGATCTGAGGAATCCATTGTTCGATTCATGGATATCTGCTATATGTTCTATACTGATGTTTTGTCAGGAATGCGACAACCTATCGCGTTTGTAGATTTTGTTTCCTGCATCTGGTGCATTTTCGCCTAGGCATCCGACGGGAACTTTTTACGCCGAAATGCAATAATTTGAGATTCATGTTCAAAACTTAGTGAACAGTCGACGACATTGGATACCACGGATATTTAGCCACATATGAATAGACGATTATGTCAAGGGGGACGTTCTAGATCTTTCTTTAATAAATCTTTTTTATCGATATTTATAAATCCACGTTTTGGTGTTCCTCTTTAAATCGTGTATGGATTCTATTGCATTTTGACACATACTTATTCTTATAACTGATGAAATAACTAATTCCTTTTTTTTTTCTTGTCTTTGTTCGACTAATATTTTATAAATACAAGTATCTTGGAAGACCCAATCTAAAATAGCAACACCATAGCTGGTGCGCAAAAGAGTGCACATTTCATACACAATAAATACCTAAAAAACACCATTTTTTTCGGTTAAACGTTCTTTCATCTATTAATCAGTTAATCTCTAATCAGGGTCTGGGGCAATGAAATTGGATTCTAAATCGGTCATTTATTTTATTGTTGGAGATGAAAAAAATTAATCATTTTATATTTTCATCATGTAACCATAAATACATCTTCTACTATAGCAAAATTTATTCTTTCATTTACAACAGTAAAATTCGATCACGGATTTTAAAAGAGGCCGTAAGAGCTGGCAAGAGGAATATCGTAGTGATCAACCAAATGAGGTGATCTTGCCAGAAATGGTAAATAAAATTCACAAAATGATAATGGCTGTTCGTCGACTTAAAGTACGAGACATAGCAGATGTAGGAGGTATTTAAAAAAATGCTTTACATTGCATTTTGGGTGAAAATTTGGACATGAGAATGCTATGCGCATGATCGGTGAACAATGGAACAGAAACAACATCGTGAGGATGTTTCAATCGAGTGTTTGGTGAAGTTTCATCATACCAATAAAACTGAGTTCTCGAGCTGCTTCATTTACCCTTGACACAAGGATAATGTTTCATATTCTTCGTTAAGTTGTGTACTTCAAATTGGTACAAATTCAAATTATAATGAATTTACCTTTTGACACTTTTGTGAATAAGATATCAAACATTATTAAAGTTTTTAATGACAGTACTGTGACGTAGCTATGTATAACATACCAATTAATAATCGGACTCTTCTACATCGAATTGATTCAACAACCACAATGACTTTGTTAAAGAATAGTTAACAAATCTTTAAATATGGTGCCTTTGACTTAATTGCATATATGCATTTAGAATAGTCTATTTTTATTACAACCAAAGGTAATTCGACGTGACATGAATGTCAAATGCTTGCGGGCGTTTGACTGTTAAGTGTTTAGCGCTTTTAATATTTGAGAGTCTCAACCAAATTATTTCACGAGGCCTGTATGCTGCCTCTCGCATTAAGTGGGTCAAGTAACTAAGCATGTAGTCAAACCACTCAAATGCAAAAGTTTCCTGTTAAATAGTTTTCTTGTAAATTGAGAAAAGATAAGGCAATTTGAAAATTCCATAAAGCTATTGATTTCTTTACTAAGGAATGCTATGAATTCTTGTAAAAATAATGAAAGATTCAAACGTGAAGAAGAAACTCATTGAATGTGATTCGAGGTTATGTAAGCAAGTAAGTAAAGATAGAGAAGTCAACATACAATAATGGGATTTCAATGAACCGAACTCCGTTTAAATTCTCAATCCAAAGGCAAATGCAAATGGCGGCTGGTAGCGGATGCCATATGCAGAGTTACCATACTATGCTCAAATACTCATTGTTTGCATGCGCAATAAAAGGGCCTTGAGGCCATTGTTTCACAATCATAACTCTCGACTAATCATACGAAATGCGTTATGCATGTGCAATTTTGAATAGCAACTGAAGCTGGTCTGAATAAAGGCGGACAGACTTGGAAAATTGAACTGAAATTGCGGAAATGAGCATCATTAATTTTGAGATTACACAGAGAATGTATCTGTATGCTTGTGAGTGATACTAAAAACAAACGCAGATGCAGATGAATGAGAAATTAATAAAAAGGGTTAAACTGAATGGCATAAAACTATAGAATGCTTTTTATTGTTGATTTGATACGCCTTCAACGAACATCTGGCATTGAATTTTTAGCTTTGTTGGAGGAGTCAGAGTTCGATAAGTTGCGTCAGCCATGGTCCATAGGCAGCTGTGCGTGATTGTTGCTACGTGACTCAATTTCTATCATTTATGGTTCGTCTGACTCAAAGGCCTTTTTAACTATTTGTTTTTCCCATCTCGTCCATTCGCTTAACGATAGTCAATGCGAAATCGCATAAAATGTTGTCCTTGTCAAGAATCTTACTTTTGTAAACATTATGAGTATTTTAAACGAACTGAGTTGATTTGAAGACAACTATTTCTTAGTACATACTATATAAATATTCTTTTCAACGACAACTTTAGAGTATTTAACGAAATGTCAAATGCCATACGCCGGTAACTACAATATTTTATTTTGAATTTTGGCACGTTCGATAGGAAAATGTCCAAGTTGAGAAATACTAATATACAAACTGAATATTCTCGTATCTAAAAACAACAACACGTACGACACTTAACTAAACGAAATTTATCAAGTTTTATGGTGCCAAGGAGATTCACATATTCGAAATAAGAAAAATCAAAGTTAAGCATTTCCCATTAGATTTATGCGCTTCCAAAAACAACTGTGTGTGTATTTATTTCCCCCTCATTCTCATTGCTTCACAGAGATATATTTTTATCTTAAATATAACAGTATTCGTTGTATTTGTTTCTGGATATCATAAGTTGCCAATTGGTTTTCTTATTAATCAGAATCAGCAGAAGTTTTCCATTTTCATTTATATTGGCAAACTACAATACAAATTGCAACTTTCCGATAAACATACAATACACTTACATACGAGTATATAATATGTTCATATGTACGAGTATTTACCAACAATGTTTAGTGGATAGATATACATAATTCTGAAATGGCTACATGTAACGTTTTATGATCAGTTTGTGTTTGCGCTAGAACGAGTTGTTTATCAAACTAGAATTAATTGGAATTTTACGTGTTGATGTTCTGTTGATATTATCATATTGGGTATTCATATTTAGATACATACACGTAAGTCATAAAGTATATGAATCTTTAACTAATATGTAGCATTCTGATTTTAGTTATGTTTTTGTAACAATAAAAAAATAAATCAAATTTTTTGGGATCGTTGGCCCAAGTACTTCATTAATAACCAATGACTAATTTTCTAATTGCGATCAGAGTAAAATGAATCATTTATTGTCCATATTTTATATCAATACCGATGTTTTTGTTTTCAAAAGAGGATTCTTTGGTTCAAATGTTCGAATGATTTCATTATTACTATCATTTCGATCGATTTTTGTTTTCTTTTTATTTTGTTAATATATTTGTTTGTTAAAATACTTTGGCAAGGGGTAATCATAAATCATTTGATAAATTTATCGAAAATGAAACAACGCAGTTGATTTTATGAGGATTCCACTTGCTAAATAAATGTTGGAAAGGTAAAAACTGTATCAATTTTAGCACATATTTAACCATTAATAGTTTTGTCGCACTATTGCTAAGCATTTACATGCAAATCTATTTTTCATTAAAATACTAAACGTAAAATATCCAACAATAAGGATGTGCCTATTTTTCTGATTACATTTTCCATATAAACGTGCAAATTATCATTTTCATTTTATAAAAACCAATTGTTTTCAACCTTCTAAATGATAAACTACAATATGTAATTACCAATATCTCAATTGATACTATGGCAACCATAGTAAAAGCTCAGAAAATAATCCAAGATTTGAAGAATATTATTATTAAGGCTATATTATTGAAATGAAACTTCTTTAGCGGCATTGGGTGAAAATTTATATTAAAAATTTGAGTGATAAAATACAAATCGTCACGTTTTGGTGATTCTGTATCTCATGAACCGCACTAGGTAGAGAATACAAATTTTCATAGAATATGTATTCCTATTGTCATTATTATTATTATTATATTTACAATTTAAAGAAATTATAATCATAATCTATTCACAAAGTTGATTACTCTTGTAAATACACGAATCGATGTGTTTTCAGGCGCAATGGAAGATTAAACCAGAGCGTCCTAGTTCGCTGGCAGGATTGCTGCCTTGTACCAAAACAAATTTAATGCAAGCAGGCCTCCGATTTTGCCATCTTTGCTAAGTGTACCGTAATAATTCCTCTATAGTACTGCTAAAGGGGAACAGACATACCGCTGAACACTCGGTCGCCATTGCCTCATTTGTGAAAAACGGGGGACACCACGAGAAGGTTGAGGTTAGCAGTTGTGTAGAGAGGCTCTAAGAGACACATCATACCATGACTTCCCAAATAATAAAATTTTTATACAAGCCCCCGGAAAAGTCTCAAAAAGAGATAACATTTCCACAACAGCAACATGTAGTTTGTGTGAATAAAAATGTTTATAACAACAACATGCAAGCAAACACCTTGTGTGTTGTACAAAAACCAACGAATGTACGAAGAAGAGAGAACGAGAAACACACAGAAGGTCGTTGATGATCTAATTTATGTTGAAAAGGGGACAGACGGCAACAAAAATACAAATACAGAACAAAAATCCAATTGATATATGTATTTCGTGATAATTTTAAAACATTTCCTTTACTAATTTTCTGTGAACAGAAACCTTAGTATTAAATAATTAATTAACAAGAAAGAACAGCTTTTTTCGGGATATGGCTTAATCTTTTAAAGATATTTTAGAGACTAATTTGTATAGATGAACACAGACGGATATGGGTATCGGTTATACTCTGCTTATGATACTGATCAAGAATGTACAATATGTACTTTATGTGGTCGGAGATGTCTAGTTCGCTAAGTTACACATTTCATCGAAGTATGGAATAATATTAAAATCAAGTACCATTAAGTCGGGTCTTTCCCAATGGTGGCCGTAACCAAATCTTTACTCTTTTATGCAATCAACAAAAATCGCATTTAAGAACAGGTTTAGTAGTACAAGTATGTCAAAATGATGAACAAAAGTTTTTCTATTAAATCATCATTTTTCGTATATGGGGAATACCGAAAATGTTGATGATTATTTACCAGGTTTTCTTTTATAGTCCCTAGTAGCTCCAGACAGTCCAGTATGGCACAGTTAAACGTTAAACATAAAAAATTAAGTAAAGTGTACAAATTTTAGACAATGGTAATAGATAAGAAGATAACAAGAATGATTAAATCCACTTTGGTTTCCTTGCTTTAATTTGAGTTGGCATGTGCCAGCACAAAATCAATACTTTCCTAGCCTTTGGACTTCTGTGTAGCCCTTAAAAGAGACCATTCGCGTTCTAATTCTCAGTTTTTACAATTTTTATATTACCCACGTACTTCATTTCATTGTTAGGGCTTTACATATTCTATATCCATCTTTAATATAATATAATTTCTCCTAAAATCATCATAGTAAAATGAATGAGATTTTTTAATATAATCATTCTATACAAAAAAAAACCATTATCAAAATATAATACAATTTATAGTCACAAGTTTGTCCACTTGTAAACCCCAATAAAAATAAAATGATATTTATGAACACTAAATACCTTTCATGGAATAATAGAATGGAAGGAAAAACGCTTAACAAACAATAAAACACGATATTATAGAATGTTAAATGGGATTTGCCTTGGGTCAGTTGAAAAAATATACACGTAATATAACAACAAACGTTTATCAAAGGACTTTGCCGGTCAGCCAAAACCATGAGTAAACCTGTGACAATAATAGAGGAGAAAGCTTATATTTTCTAAGAAAAACCATATACACATAGTCACATATTCACATATACACATGTGTGAGGGAAAATATATTTACTTTATGGCGCCTTAAGGTATGCAAAGTAGAAAAAGCAAGAAACGGGTCCTGTTGGTCAAACACATGCAAGTAGTATGTACTCGTATTTATTTCTGATGAAAATTGCTCCTTTGATTAGAAAAAAATTTGTATATTTTGCTAAAAGGAAATAGGGAAAAATTCATTAATTATCAATAAAACAAAAATCGATTTTCATACTTTAATTTTGTTTTCATATTCCGTGACAAAATGATGTATTTATTTATTTATATATTTAGGTGCAAAAAGAAAATTAACCATATCAAACAAAACACATTAATCCAATGATGATGATTCAATACTCCTAGTTTCTCAAATGGTTTTAAGCACTTACATTTATCATTGACAACTGCCATTTGCCTTTGCTTAAGCCTAAATGCAACCAAGGTGAGTTTAAAGATACAAAAAGCCAAAAGCTGAAAAGCATGTGTTCTTTCAAAACCATTTTCAATGAGCATAGAAACCAAAGCGATTAAACTACCACATACGCTTAATGGACAACCAGCTAAAAGTTGTAGAATAAAATTGCGAGATAAAAGTTGATGGACAAAAAGATGCGAGTATATAAATACTTACAAATACATTTATATGTATGTGTGTGACTTAAAATGAAAACCATGACTGAATTTTTTTTTACGTTTTCTTTGTGATTTCACTTACCATGTAACGTACTATTTTTTATATTTTCTTTTTTTCTTTTCGCTGAAAAGTTACAAAATGCCCACTCGCTTACTCTAATCCGCTTATTTTTAGTGGTGGTCTTAAAAGCCACATGAACTACTAGTTCTTACCGTTGTAGAACTTCATATTGAGGCCTTGCAGAGTTGGTTCAGACACTGAACTGAACTAAAAAGAACACAAAAACCTGTGTTCATTTGTAGTTGAAATAACTTTTTCATATACTCATTATTACTCAACAACAACAGCTAAATGCCATTAAATCCAATTCAAGAGAATCTTTTTTAAAAGTCACCTTAGTACACTTGCTCGTATTAAAAAAGTTTATTATACAAATATGTCCAATCTACCAGGGTAGTCCCAGAAGTTTCCGATCTAATAAAGGAATAAAAAAAATTTTTAATTATATAGTTTCTTCTTTAGTTCGATATACTCTTTCAAGCGATGTTAAATATTGTAGCTTCTATCAAATCTTTCACCACCAATCCATTTCTTCAACTTTGTAAACAGAAAGTAATCCGAGGGAGCTAAATTTATCGATTAGGGTTGCGTGAGAAAGCACTTTGAACTTTAACAAGTTGATTTAAGCCATTGCGATGTTGATTATGTGGACATTGTCTTGAAGAAACAAATCTTTCTAGCATAACGATGACGAATGTTTTTCATGTTTATCAATTCGCTGAGAGCATTTAATTTATTGAGGGCTGCCAAAAAAAAATACTAAACAATATAGCTTCGTTAAACATCGCTTTATAAGGTTAGTACTTTTTACCATGTTCATTCTTTTTTAATCATTGGGAACTTTTGACACTACTCTCTACTTGTTGTTTGAATAGGAGAAAACTTTGTCATCAGATTCAATTGAATTCAAGAACAAGTGGATGAGTGAGTGAGTGAGCCTAGCAAAAGCAAACATCAAACATCACCAAATGTAAAAAGTTTGGAAACATTCCTAAGGAAAAGTTTCATTGATCTTTCTTTCTTTCTGATGCTCCAACTGCAGATGTTTATAGTAGAAAGTCTTTGCCAAATCAACTACGAGCCAAATGCCATAGGACTTCTATCCTTCTGTCCACACACTCATATATGAACTCGTATATTTATATACACAGTTTCCAAGCTAATTCCGTTTTGCCTCTAATGTCTCCTTTTCAATGGCTTCATATTTCAATAATACCAACTTCACTTGGCCGCAGCGCATGCCAACGCTTGCAGACGACATCAAGCGGGACATCAATATAGTGAAATGTTGAAAGGGGTGCTTAGAAGGCGGTGTAGTTTTGTGCTTGAAAACTTTGTTTCACAATCGAGTGCAAAATTCACTGGAGTGGATTAAAAGATTAGTCCGAGAGATTATGAAACGCAGGCGAACTCTTTCCTAACTAACTGACTGTCTATCCAGCGCAACGGTTGGCTTCATGATTTTGGTCTCAGACTTTGTACTCATTTTGCTGTCTATCTATGAGCTTATACTCATATGTATTATTTGTTGACATACTCATAGTAAACAAGGATACTTGTGTAAGCGGATGATGCCATCAAAGTGCCCACCTGCCTTTTATGACTTATCATGAATCGACGACTTATATTCTGTTCAACTCTTTTGATTCCAAGTTCCAATCACATATAGGTACATAGTATGTAGTATCTACGTACTAGATATGGCGTCGAATCATATGGCTGCTGATACCTC
The DNA here is from genome assembly GCA_037043295.1 of Amiota minor. NCBI lineage: Eukaryota > Metazoa > Arthropoda > Insecta > Diptera > Drosophilidae > Amiota > Amiota minor. Next base: position 637,468 of record JBAMAW010000732.1, on the reverse strand, counting down.
AAGCTTTTTTAATTTAATGAGGTTTCCTTCATTAATCTTTTCAGATTAATGAACGAAATGAGATTGAAGATTTTAAAATCTATTTTTAAGGCTCCGCTAAGTGCTAAAGGGTTTATGTTGCTGCTGTAATTATTTTCAATTATTTTAAAAGGGAAAAAGCTAACTTCCTCCTACACTTCAAACTAACCGATGACCCCGAAAGAAAGGTTGCTAGGAACATTGGCACGGTCAAATTTAACTAAAAATTCAGCTGCTGACCCTAATTTAACGCTTTGACAATTCGTAATTCTTGACACCCTCCTCAAATCCTTGTTATGATTTTTTTTTCTTTTTTGTTTAAAACTTTGTACTCATTTTGTTGATGATTTCTGCAACTTGACACTTTCTTCAAGTCTTAGCTTTGACATAACATTTTCTATCTCTATAAAAATCAGGCCAGGCGGGGCCAGGCAAAAGCAAAAGTATTCGCAATGAATGTCATTTTGAGGTACAGATAAAGAAGGAACTCTGTTTTTGTTTACAAAAACAAACTTTCTGCATTAATTTTATTGTTCCTTTGACGTCGCGCCACGTGTTTCAAAGTTGAGTTCACTTTGTCTACTTTGTCCGAATCGCCAAACCCAAACAAGACGCATTAAGAAATTCATTGGAGTTTGTCCAGCCTTGTCGAACTTGGCTGTAAAGTTTATTTTCACCCCTTTTTTTCATGAGCTTATTTTTCTTTTTATTTTCTGTTTTGTATTCTTACCTTCAGCTCTTGTTTGTTTGTATCGAACAAAAAGTTTTCGATTAAGTTTCAGTCCTTAATTTTTTTCTTTCCTTCTTTTAAGACTTTTCGTTTTGTTCTGGAGAAAAGGAAAATGTTGTGTCAATATATTAGTACGCAAAGGGTAAAGAGAAAAGGCTCAAAGTCAGTTAAGTTGATTTGAAGTTGAACTCTCCTGGCACAAAAAGCGGAAAAATTAGTTATGTTTAAGTTGATGAAGTGCGGATGTTGTTGTTTTATGTTTTTGGGAGCGTAATTTTGAAATCTGCTTAACTAAATTAAGACTTCTTGTTTTGAAATGCAATTTGTGGAGATTTGTGGAGATTAAGAAAAAGGTCAAATGTGCGATTTTAAGAGAATTTTCATCACTTTTAAACTACAATATATTATATGTGTTTGAGAACAAAGTAAATTAAATTAACAAAATAGATTCGAAACAAATTATAATTTACCATACTCGTACAAAAGTAGTTATATTAATGGCACAGGAAGAAAAACAAACTTGATTATGACAGACCAATCAAGCGTTTTCAAAGGGTTTGAGCAGGACTGTAGATAGCACAACTACTTGCATTAAAATAATTCAATGATTGCAATTAGTTTTTTTTTTTTATTATTATAATCACACAATGAATAGTATTATAAAGTTGTCATGAAGTCGGAGACCTTATTAAGAAATCCATATATCCTTGATAAGCTCAACGCCATGTCCATATCTTCGTCTGTGTGTCTGTATGTACTATGCATGCAAACTAGTCCCTCAAGTTTTGAGCAAGAGAGCTGAAACTTTCCACAACACGCTGGACATTTGTTGGAACCAGAGTAATAGGACCACTACGAGGGGTGCCTCCCATACAAACCATCCTTTAAAATTCAAGTTGTTATTAGAAAAACCTATCAATCTGAAATTTTCACACCATAAGTGTCTTACTCTTATTCAACAACCGTGTAAAATTCCCTTGCTAAAGCTCCCATACAAATATTTCTGTTTCACTGTTGAAATGCTGTATTCATCATGACTCTACCCTAAATAATCAATTATTCCGGAATGCTCAGTCCCAGAAGCGTACGCCAAAGCGTTTACTATGAGTGCGTGAAAAGTATATCAAGCTCGGCATAGGAGTAGTTACCTTCCATTTACGTGTTTTACTTTTGATATTTACAATTGAGGTACGAAATTACCTAGCGAGGGACAAGGATAGATTCTTGCTTGAAAGAGCTCGAAATGGTAAAATTACTACATAATGAAAGCTAATCAGAAAGAGATTTTTTTAAATATTGAGTTATATAGGTTCCATGTATAACATAGATCAAAGGAAGGTTTATTTTTTTCCCTAAGCCACAAGAGCCATCTTACTTAGTGTAATAGAAATAAAAGATATTTTTTTACTAATTAAATAAAGCACAGTTCTTTAAAGCTTCTCGGTGTTCATTCTTTTACAAAGGTATAATAATATGTAAAGTATGTGCATAAACAACACGAAACTTACTTTCATGAGAGTTTTGCCTTTAATTAACATTAATATTAAGGCAACAGTTGACATATTATATTATATAGTTTAAAAAAAAACAAAAATAGTTAAGTTTTTAAAGCAACAAAAAGAAACCTAACTTTAAGCAATAATTCCCATATTCCCATATAGACATTACAGAATTTGTATGAGCAAATTCTTCCTTTATTCACTTAGGGATTCCAAATTTTATCAGAGGTATTTGACAATTCAAATTGCGCTGTAAATTAAAGATAACAGATTTTATTGTTTTTATTTGAAAAAATTTTCTAAAATAATCAGTTTTTGTGAAATGTTTACAAATGCTTCTGACAAACCAAAACTATCCTATTTAATATGTATACTTTATTGCTTTAATGCAAAGCCTCTTTAAATGTAAGATTTTTCTTCATATTCCTTATGAAATCCAAATTAGTAGTAATGTTTTAGCAAATCTAACTAAAACTCTATAAAATGTAATTGCTTGTAAACTGTATTGAGATGTTATGGGTTAATAGATAAATAATGCAAATCCTTACAATCCAAAATGTAAAATGCATTTAAAGTGTATTGCCTTTGTTTACTTTTAAATCACTCTTCCGGTAGTCTAACGTGTCTTATATAATGCTGTAATTTAAATATTATATTCCATTATGCCATTTACCTCAGAATACTTTGCCAGACTAAGGTTTTCGTTTTTTATTTTTGTGTGTTCGAAAAAAAAAAAATAAAATGCAAGTTAAGGATACAAATTACGAAACAATGACGTCTACGAGATGTCAACAAAAACAATTTTAGTGTCATCAGCAACAGGAGACACTGAACGGCAAAGACGAACCCACATATGGAGAAGGTATAAAGATTGATAGGAGGATGAAGTAGTCAAACAATTAAGAAGAAATGCAAACTAGTATTGTAGATACATATGTTCTAGAAATGAGGTGAGTAATGCACAATTTGTCAACTGGTTTCTTCTGGTTACTTCTGTATGCCAAACATAACTTGTCTTAAGACTCATTCAACCACAAGCGAGTTAAATGATAGTTGATTTCAATGGGCTCAGTTACAGACAGCTAGGTGATTCTTATTTCTCTATTGAAGAAGACTATACTTATGTATCTTCTCTTCTTTATAGCAAATACAGCAGACACTTAAAGTGCTTCCGGTATTTCTTTAATTTTATTTGGTTCCTTACACTACTTACTAAAGATGCCACACTTCAGAGAGCTTAACAACAACAGGAGCAGCAGTTCTCTGTCTATCTGTTCATGGCAACATTTCGGGCTGTGGTTTCTGCACTTCATCCTCATTGTCATAGTTTTCACCTTCTTCATCATATTCATCATCATCTTTGTACTATGTAGTCATCAGCTGCATTGTTTTCAAAACAATAGATACACAAGCACAATGCCAAAGGCATAAGTATAACTATGGTAACGCGTCCTTTGCTTCAATGCATTCTTCGCTTGGTTGGTTGGCTGGTTGTTGGTTGCATCCTTCCTTCCATCCTTACCTCATTACGAGTACCTTACCATTCCGCTGCCATTCTTTAAATAAAAGGTGCGAAAATTAATATTTGTATTAACAGCGGAACGTTGCGAAAACACCATTTTGTGTATTGCATACTTTGTCTTATTGTCTTATTGCCGTTGTTGTTCGCCTCCCTCTTATCCTTGTTTCATGCTGCTATGATTTGTATTATCCTTTTTGTGTGTTGCTGTTGCTGTTGCTGTTGGGGTCTATTGTAGTAGCAACAAGCCTTTTGCTGTTGTTGCTGATGTTGTCTCTTATGTTGTTAGTCTTATTGCTGATGTTAGTGTACTTACCTTTACCTTCGTAGTGCCTTCATTGTCTTTGATCGTAATTAATTTCTTTGGAATTACACGTTCAGGTTTTGGTATTTTCGTTTCGTTTCGTTACGTCTGGTTTCGTTTGGTTTGGTTTATCTTCATGATGCAGCAAAGCTTCACAACCGAAATGCTGAAAAGCTTCTTTTTTTTTTTTTTGTTAGTAAAGTTTCAATGCGTGAGTGAGTGTTTCTATACAGCAATTTATCTGATAGCAAACTGCACTAAGTTGAACTTGAAGACTGTACTTCATTTTGCTTTGTGCCTTGGATTTTGAGTAAGCGCATGTCACATTTAATTAAATTTTATGTGCATGCGAGCAGCAAATCAATCTAATGATGCTTGCTGATGATGTCTTACCCAAGGAGATTTGATTAATGAATAATTTAATTTAATTAATTTAAACCAAGCGAAAAAGCTGACAGCTTCCACTTAACACATTTAGTTAGCTTAGCTGTCTATTATATGACTGCGTACATATCAAAATTTCAAATTGTGAAATATAACATCACTACACTAATTATTCCCGTGCATCTATTTCTTTTTGAGATGAAATCTGACAAGTAACGCAGGCCTTGTGTGTGAAATAAACGGATCATCGATCAGTCCTTTGCTTATGCATGGTCTTCTTTTCTCGATTCAAATATCATTTCTTCAAGCTCTAGTGATCCATCCCATCATATAAAACAAAATGCGAGCTAGTCCATTTGTTTTTTACGTGAATCATACAAAATTATTCGAGTAACACTATATGGTATATGAACAAAAGTAAATCTTTAAATTTCCAAAGTTCCTGTCACTGCCAGACATGTGTCCATTACCTTTACAATCATTAACGTGTGCTATATCTGTACAAAAGATCATCCAGTAGTTTTCTAAACCTTCCACACAAGTGTAAATGAGTATTATTCCATTGTCATAAAGTTTGTAACCCATAGAACCGTGAATTGTAGAGCCCATAGAATACATAGTACGTATAAGTGGCACTCAGCGTGAAGAATAAAATCTATTAGGCTATCATCGTCTCTGAGTTTCTATAGAAAATATTGTAGAAGTCTTGGGATCAGCGTTCCTTGATTATTGGAATACATAATATCCTCTATCTTATTTTATACCTTTATGTGTTTTACATTATACATAGATATAATACACATATTTATAGTTCGCAAGCATCGACGAGCAACTTGACAAAACAATTTGAAATGACTATTATTTTGTATTCTTTATTTGTCATAAATGTATTTTGTTTTTATCATTTTTAGCAGAGATTCAATTTTACATAATCAAATATGAAGCAAAGTTTTCACTTGGAATAACCTTTTCAAAATGTTTCAACACTTACACTTGCATACATTGTGAGTGTATTTATCAATAAATATCTCCTTTGCACACATCTTGAATGAACATACTACATACGTAAAAGACTAGAAGCTAGTACAATGGGGCCTCCATTGCTTAGCTTTAATGTAAAGGACATGAAATGAAACATTTATTGTAAATCTTGTGTATGAGTATCATCAAATTATTGTTATGCATCCGTGAAATACTTATTGTCATAGTCAGGAGCTTTTGGCATAGCCATTTAGAACATTTGTCCATGCATAAAAGAAAAGTCGCTAAAATAGACTTGAAAACAAATAAAAAATGAAATTATTCTGTGGAGAGTTTATCTGAAGTCCAAAGCGTAATATAATCATCACATTTAAAAGCAACGCATTAGAGCGCAAAAGGCGAGGATGATAAGGACACACCACAATAGCTGGACACATGTATATAGTATTTATAAGGAGTCTTATTCTGCTTTCTCAATTATGGCATTCAACATTAAATGTCATTACGAAGCAACAATAAACTGATTGCTTCCATATCCATGACATGCAATCTTATGCCCACCATAATTCACAACTTGTCTATCGTCATCTTTTGCACAACTTACTCTACGCTCTTTTCTTCATCTGTCTATCAATCTGTTTGTCTGTCTATCGGTTCTTGAGCCTTATTTGGTTGTTTGGGCGCCTGCCTACCTTTTCGTCTCTTTCAGATTTTTCAGAGAAACGTTAAAGTAGCAAAGCATGAAATTAAAATATGTCAAAGTGTATATTATACAATACTTTATATTGTACAAGGTTTTTCTTGCTAGTAAAACTCAAACTAGACAGGAATAAAGGGAGGAAGTTTTACTCAAAGTCCTTTCTATCTGTTGCCTGCTGTTTTCTGCTTATAATTTAATTTTTCGAACCGCAAAAGAATATACACAAGATATCTCACACTCCTGGTAAAGTGTGAACTCGATTCATGGTAATCGGTGTTGGTTGCCCTAAAGGCATTACGACTCAACTCTCACAACTTGTTGTGTCTCCTTTGTTACATTATTTTGTTATTATTATTATTCGTGCCTTTGTTGTCTAAAAACGATTTTGGGAATTATGCCAACAACAAAAAAACAAAAAAAAAAAATTTAATGTCGACACACAAAGTGTTGAACTCATTGATGCCCTTAAACGTTGTCATTACTTCTTGTTGTTCCTATTCTTGCGTCTGTCATCCTTTGGCAAATGGTCAAAATCATTTGTGTTTTTGTACTATTGACAAATGTCGCTTGCAGGCTTCGCTCGTCAATTAAATTAATTTCAAAAGGATGCAACAATATCCATAACGATTTCCTTCACAATAAATAAAAAATTTCTTAAATTAAGAATTGAATTTTTTAAGTTAACTCAGGTGAATAATGAATATTCTGCAATCCTGCATTCTTTCTGGCTTACAATACAATAAAAACCATATTTTTTAATTTGTGTACATTTCAATTAGTTGCAAAATAATATAATTAATTTTCATTAATAATTGTTATGTAAGAAAAAGAAGGCGAATGATGACTTCTATGATAAAAACAACGTTGAAATTGTAATATTGAAAACTGAAACCAACAAAAGTCGAGTCAATTATTGTAAATAAATGTCAAAAATGTGAAAATGATAATGCCGATGAAGACAACGAAAATGACAATGGTGATGATGATGATGATGATGATGACGATGACAATGATGGAAAACAAAGATTCCGAAATGTTAACAAAAGAAAACTATGACTTCGGTTTCATCGAATACTACATACCTTGCTATCACTTAAATATTGTACAAATATTTATAACAAAAAAAAAAAACAAATCTGAAATTCAAAAATTCGAATGATCTCTCTTATTTTGAAAGTTGAGCAACTTAGAGAGAAGACATTCGAACTATTCTAAATGGATTCTATGCCAACATACTATTCTGTTCATAATGTTAATTTGTTACGAACATAATGGCTAATTGATACTAACCATGCAATCTCTGAGTGAAAGGAAAAGAAAACAGAAAATGATAATCATAACGGACTTGCAGAAATGAAAGGCTGAGTCTCTTTACCTTACTGGGATTTTTCTTTTGAATTGTTCGGTGCCACTATGTCCATGGAAATGATGAATATTAATGCGAAACATTCACAGCTCTTAACGACTGTAACCTGGCTTGGCCTGTCCTGGACTGTCTTGACTTGACTCTGAAAATGGAAATACCGACTACAAAGTATTGTATAAATGCCACTGTTGTCCGCATTTGGATGGTGCCTTTTGCCGCATTAATATTTATCAGTTATCAGAGAGCATTCTTTGTTTTTCTTTGTTTGCTCTACTTCATTTTAATGTCTCAATAACCAAATAATAATGCCAAAAAGAAAAATATTGCCTTTAATTGAATAAAGATGTTTCGTAAGACATTCGAAAGTAAGATGTATAGACAACAATAAGAAAAAGTTAATATAACATTTCAATTAACTTTATTGACAAGATATAATTGTCTTTAATTTTTCCAAAATTTCCACAAAATACTAAGAACATAAATAAAATAGTAAGTGTGTACTTAGAATTGCCACTGCAAATGTTGCTTTGATTTCATGTTCATACTTAATTTGTGTGATCACGAAACTGATAATTTCAATTACAAAAGATTTCTGTCTTTGTAAATAAAATTGATTTAATATTGTCAAAATTACAATCACAAAGAGATATTTAACAAGGATGTTTTATATGCAAAATGTGATCCACGGACTTCGATTTTTCCGATGGATTTGTGCAAAAAATATAACATGTTAAAAGTGAATACATACACTCAATTACATACAAAAAATATGATCAAAATCTGTCCAGCTGTTTAGGAGGACTGCAGTAACAAAAGTACCGTAGAGTTGTATTTTATATATAACTATTACATATTTTAGTCAAAGATTGTTTTATTTTTCTTCATGATAGAATTGTCTTTATTTTTCGCAAAATATGGATTTCGTTGTCTGTTCTCATCTACTCGCAGACTTGTGGAAGGGCAAACAATACTGTAATATATACTTAGTACTTAAAATGTAAATACAAAATTTATTATATACACCGGTCGGCATAAGTATTTTGACATGACGAAAACTCCACTTTTATTCGTTTTATTTGAAATCTACATAATGCAAAAATCTAAAAAAAATGTTGAGTAAGAATTCGATATTTTACTTTAAGAAAATCAAAATATATACATTTCAAATGTTCTTTTATCTTTTTTTTTAATTAAAAAGAAAAATGAATGAATCGCATAAGTATTTTGACATGTTTTTGATTACGATCGCAACAACAAGGAATTACTTTATGCTTTAGGGATTTTGATAAAATCTGTCAGTATTAATAAAAGATGGGAGAATCCCTTAGAATTTATCACTCTCTGGAGTCGTTTTGGGATGGAATTCACAAGGGATTTGGGAAAGTGTACCGAAAACTCGTTCCAGCCCTTTGTGACTTCTGTGATAGTTTCTTGTCTCGTTCAAGTTACATCAGCGGATCTCTTTCGTTTAAGGTATGACCAAACATTTTCAATTGCATTCAAATCCGGACCTTGGGAACGCCAATCCAACGTTTCGACCCCAACTTATGTGAAGAATGCTTTTATCAATTTGTTCTTATGGTAAGGCGCGTTGTCCTGTTGAATAACGAATGCCTCTCCGATTAACCTATTACCTATGCATTTCCTACACATGATCATTCAAAATCCTCAAATATTGATTCATTGAACCATGAATGGGAACCAAATCACCCAAACCATTAAACGAAATTGATCCGTAGAACATAATACTGCCACCACCATGGCTAACTTTCTCACATATAGGTGTTTGCTTTCTGTCTAGTTTTCTTGTTTAATCTAACAAAAACTTTTTGTTTTTTGGACGATTGGTAATCAAAAGTACCCTCATCTGTCCAGAGTATACTACGCCAAAATGATAGGGGCTTTTCTTGTGGGAGTATGTCTTCACATTAGCATCATTTAAACGTCTACGAATTGTTCTTTCCCTTATATGATTCCTTATGCCGATATTCCACTCTATAGCTGCAGCTTTGGGTGTTTTGAGTGGGTCGCCTTTAAATTTTTCTACGATCAGCCGATCTTCATAGTTTGTGGCCTTACGCTGTCTTCCACATCGACACAAGTTAGTAACTTGTTTTATGTTTTATATTTATTTAGTTGATAATATACCGTTTGGCGTGACAAATTATATTCCTTAGCGATATTTATAACGGAAATCCTCAAGTTAAACTTTGTTACAATTTCAGTCCTGATAATAATTTCATAATCAAACACACTGATCACAACGCTATGAACTTTAAGTAGAATAGCGAAAAATGATGAAATCACTTGATTTCAAAATACTTATGCCGTTATTAAATTCTCTCTCAAGCTGCATTTCTTCCTTCAGAAAAAGAATGCATGAAGGAACTAGCAAAATATTTTGCATGCTAATAGCTAAATATTGCAGCAAAGAAAAAAGTGTAATAAAAGTTCCGTTACATGAAACTGAAGTGTAATAGAACCATAAAAAGGTTTAATTGCTTTTTGACAAAATACTTATGCCGATCAGTGTACGTGTTTTTTAGAAAATATTTTATTTTAGGCCTTTTGTAAATGAAAACATTAGTTTGAATAGTTTACAGTTCGATAAAATTAATATAAAAGGACTAAGCCTCATATTATAATATGATTATCAATAGAAATACTATTGGAGACTAGTTCATCTGTAATTGAGATATAAAAAAAATATTCACATATGCACATATTTACCCACATGCTGTTAAACTACGACATCCGATTACAAGATGAATACATTTATCCGAAAGCTCGTATCAGTTGAAATTCCAATGATTCCATAGGCGTGTCCAAAAATTGTGTCCAGCTTGCTTTAACTATTCGATGTTATTATTTTTCCTCATTCTTTTGTTGCTTGAACAACATGCTCCATCGGTGCTTCCACATATGTATTTATGTATTTTCTCATTCCTTCTGTGAGCAAATTTAGAATGAATTTCGAACACGAATCAGTTCAAATTCTCAATAGCCCCTGGAAGTATACTTTCTCCAATTTTTGTTTTGTCGTGTTTTGCTTTACTTTCTTTTTGTAGTATAATTTAAGGCATATTGTGAATATATCATTTTTGCGACACGAAAACATACGAACAATATAACAATTCCATACATTGTAAGAACTAAAAGAGAAAATATATAAAATTGAACAATGAATGGAACGAAACCTTCTGTTTGCGAGTCTGACTCGCACTTCACCCATTTTTTGTTTTGTTTTGGTATTTGGTTTTCACACATGTAGGTAAACAACGATCCTTTTCAAGCTCAAGTCAAATTGTAGGCTCTATATTTTCTGATGTTGTTTTGCTCTGGTCGGTAACTGCGGCATAAGTCAATAATTAATCATTATAAGTGTGATGTTAGGAATGGTTGTAGTAGCTTTTAAGGATGTTCATACATGGTACATAAGTATATTAAATTTCCATGAGCATTCATTTTTGTTTTGAGTTTTTATTCTCTACAGAATTCCTCCATATTCATTCTTTAAAATACTTATTATCAAAAGTCGAATTAGCAAACAAGAAAAGACTCAGCACCAGAGATAAACCGATTTAAAAGAAACAAGAAATTATTCGGAAGAAAATCAAAAAGTTTCAATGATTACAATACTATAATTGTAGGTTTTTTTGCTTTTCAAAACTTAAGAGAATCTGGCAATATTTCAGTTTTCACTTTGTAGTTCATTTGAAACTATTAACCAGTAGGGCTTAGTAGCTTGCATAACCAAACTGTGGCACTCAAAATGAAAATTTGTAAAGCGACAAGAAAAACAATGTGCCACAATCGCATTGTGGTCAGTTGCATGCAACGGAAGCAGGTGGTAATTTTCAAGAGATGTGATGTTAGGCAAGTGGAGAATGGTGTTGATAATGGTGGCAACTAACGACTAACAAAGAGTTTAAACTCACAATGTCGCAAAAATAACAGGGCAAATTCCAAAGAAAAATAGAACTCACTCAATAGGGTAGTAAGTGCTGAGAGGAGGAGGAGGTTAAGCCATATGCCAAAAGTTTCATTCTCAGCAAAAAGTCCCAGTTGGGCGTGTGCCTGTAGCAAATCTCAAAAGAAATCAGATTGTGGTTAAGTTCCATAGAGTTTAGTCGAGAGTTTGGCTAATTAATTAAGTTCGTTTTGTTTGGCTTTGTTTCGTTTCCAATTCATTCTTTGTGTTACGTTACTATACATTACGATATGTTATGTTACGTTAATGTTTTCCCATTTCGTTTTAGTTGTTGTTCTTGTAACTTAAAATTTTGTACCTGTCACACTGTGTGTATTATCCCTTTGGTCTGAAGTTCGTAACGCATGGAATCGTGCATCGGAGACCCTATATAGTCTATACATATATCATGTGATCAACGTTTGTTTTATTTATTTTGCGAGGCGCTACAATTATTTAGTGAGTTATTACTCGCCTGTGTTTTCTACACCTCCACTGAAAAAAAAAAAAAATCTGGGTTCTTCAATTACTGAAAGAATTACCCTCATTTAGGCGACTGGCTCGTTGGCCCAGAGGTTAGTGCGCTGGCTGACATCCCAAGAGTCGCGGGTTCGATTCCCGCTCAAGGCAAGTCTGGTCCTGCACTTTTCTAATTTCCTCCTTTCCTTCTTAACTTGCCCCTGAGCTGAAGGCCTCTGTCGCTATTGCTCATAAAAAATACTAGGTTATAATTTATAATTATAATCATAGTTCAAATAAATAAAAAAATAAAATACCCTCATTTAACTTGTTTTTCACTTATATTTGTTTAATGTTTCAACTTGTACAGTTTTTGGGAAATCTCGTTATTATTGTTCGTTTGTATGGGAACAAGTGTACAAAATTTGCTACAAAAAATTAAAGGGATAAATGATAAATAAACTTGGGTGAACCGATATTAATGTTCCTCTTATTACCTTTTAGAGAGACGTGAAGAGAATATTATTTTTACTGATGGACTGTTGAACAAAAGGTTTTAACTTTTTTTGGTTCAACTTTTATTTGCTTCGTTTGCGTGTTTAAATTTTAAATGGTTTTATTGTTTTGTTTCGTTTTTCGTTGTTTTTGCTGGAACTAATTTTAATTCTTTCAATGCTTCAGAAAACATTTTATCAATTTAATTATTTCGAAATGTAAATGCAGACATATCGCGGTTAACATCGACACTCGGTATATGTCCTATTGAATTTGTATCGGTTGTCTGATAAAAAAAAAAAAACAAAAAATGAATACAATGTCAATGCTATTGGTGAAATTGGATATCAGGTGTACCACAAATGAGAGCAAGCATCGACGACTTATTAACACTATACATGCAATGAGCAAACGCACAAACACACACCACCTCTGTACATGTCAAGTGTTAACAAATTTCATTACGACGAATTGTACGGCGTCTGTCATGGATGGTGTTTTGTATGTGGGCTGTGATGTCGTCGTGTCACTGTTATATTAGTCGTTGTCGCTTTTATTGATCTGATGACAAGTGCAGACATATGCGAGTATGTCCTTCATAGTGTGAATAATCAGAAACGTTTTGGATGAGAGAACTTTACCAACTACAGTATAATATATTGTAGACATTACTGAAAGGAAAGAGTTGTGAATGGATCTTTGTGAAACAACGTTCATGGTGTAAATTATTTAATTGAATTCTATACATTATCGTAAAAAAGTACCTACGATTACAATTTATTTACTTTAAATACACGGGAATTTTTATTTTAAATTTTCATTAAAGTACTCACTCGTAAGACAAGTCATCGATGGATTTTAATTTTTCTATAGTATTTTATAAAGAGCACTGACTAAAGGGCTGGAACAATCTGATAAATGCTAGGAAGCCCTCTCACATTGTCGTTCAGCCATTTAAGCTGCCCTGAAATTTTTTATTCGAAGCCTACTTCAGGAGCCTAGACAGAAGTCTAATCTGGTAGGCTCTTATTAATTGCAAGCGTCAGCATCTTACTATCATGGAGAATTTAGAACTATGAAATGAATTGAAAACAGCTAGAAGTATGACTTGAACTTGGTTTTTCAATTTCGACCCTAGACCTTATGATCTATTTCAATGCATTAAAACCATGTTCAATTTAAAAAGATTTTCTAATACTGGCGTCAACCATTTTATTGAAAAGCATCGTAGTTAAAAAGGTTAATTTCGACTTGTTTCCTGTTGTCTCAAACCTTTTAATTACTATGATTTTGATTGTGATTATGCATATGCAAATGATAGATACATTTGAAGAGGCTTGTTAGGTTAATGTAATGGTATGCGCATACAAAATAAATTAATTTTATGTACTGTAATTACTAAGAGTAGTCCCAAAAGTACTCGACTTAACACAAAAAAAAAAAAAAAAGAAAAAAATTGCGCGTGTGCCATCTTACACGTGATAGAAGTGAAACTTCTAAAAAACAGACAGAGAGAGATCATCTTAAAACAATTACAACTACATACAATATTATAAGTTTCGTGAAGAAGTTTGTAATGTGTGGACAACACATTATGCGATAATATTTTGCTTTGACTCTCACAACGTGTGCGGGGAAGGGTCATGGCATGACTGAATGGAAAATCAAAAACTTTTGATCTTTGATTGTTCAATCCCGTCATAAAACACCGAAGGAGACATCGGAGACATCGGAGACATCGGAGACAACATCAGCGTGGCGAGTCTGTCTGTCAATCCGTCTGTCTGTCAATCCGTCTGTCTATCGATCTGTCTGTCTATCTATCTGTCTGTCTATCTATCTGTCTGTTTATCTTTCATTCTGTCTGTCTGACCGTCTGTATATAACTTCTGGTTTCTGTGGCGTGTGTACTTGTTGTTGTTGTTGTGTTAAACAATGTGTTTACGTTTGTCGCGTCTCCTCTTCCCAAAAATTAGATCGACTCCAAGCTTCTGCGTGCTTCTCATTCTCTTTTCTTCGTACATTCGCTTGTGTACACACACAAGCTGGCTGCTTGCACGTTGTTGTTATAAACATTTTTATAATACACAAGCTGCATATTGTTGTTGAATATTTGTAATCTCTTTATTGATTGGATTTTCCAAAATTTTCCAAAAATTTTAATTTTTTTTGGGGATATGTAAAAAGAAATACACATTCTGTGAAAATTTGAAGCCTCTACCTAATGCGGTTCATGAGATACAGAATCACCAAAACGTGACGATTTGTATTTTTTCACTCAAAGATTTAGTACAAATTTTTGCCCAATGCCGTTTCACTTCAAAAAAAAAAAAAAAATTGTTTGCCTACTTATACACATGTTATATTGTGTTGGACTGTAATTTTAAATTTATTTTTGAGGTTTCTTTTAAAAGTGCTACAAAAGACTCATAAATACCCAAAGACTTACGTGGCAGTTCTATGAAATGCTACAATTTGTTAAAGTTTGGGATACAAGTATTGTATGGAAATTGCCAAGCTGACAACTTCTTATTTAAGTTTAAGTGAACGCATATTTTTGTTGCAATAAGCTATGGGAAAATAAAATAACAAGTGTATACATATTGTAAATGTATCTGAGATTTAGGTATGACAAAACTGGAGATTTTATTATGTAATTCAACTATTTAAATTCTTACCTTTTTTACCAAAGGTAACTACTACATCTACTTTTGACGAGTTCTGTACATTTCCTGAAATTTATGGAAATAAAATAATAAAATATAATTTAGTTAAATAAAATACTAAATCGAAAATGTTAGTCAATATTGAAAAACTATTCTACTTAGTACTAAAGTAAATTATATTCATAGAAACAGAATAAATGTCTTCAAAATCCTTGCATCCTACATAAGTAGAAGGTTATTTCAATCTTTGCTATCGGTACTGGTAGATTGGAACGTGTCGACAATTTATTGCTATATACTATGTTACATACGTAACTTACCAAATACAAGCTCTTCTTGGTGCAACTGGGCAAGCGTAGTCTGTCGGTGTAACTAATGTGCTCATATCACATTGCTCTAAAAAAGGTTTCTTACAAAGTGCAATAAAATTTTTATTAAACAAGAAAATAAAAGGAAAATTTTGTGCTGATGTCTAGTAAATTCCAATCAAATGTAAAAACTTCAAGTATGTTCTAATGAAAAAGAAAATCTTTTGATTTCAGATCGACTAACTTGTGAAGTTTTGGTGCTTATTTGCCACAATCGTGCTATGAATGAACTAACGAACTACAACTTGCTCAGTGATCACAAATTAAATTAAAGTTATTAAATCATCAATTCAATCAAACAATTAGGAAGTTGAAAGTTAAAAGTTTTCAGCTTGAAGTTTTTCTGTGTGTTTGCCCTCTTTGATGTGGTTAAACTTTTGACATTTGGTA
The DNA here is from genome assembly GCA_037043295.1 of Amiota minor. Taxonomy (NCBI): domain Eukaryota; kingdom Metazoa; phylum Arthropoda; class Insecta; order Diptera; family Drosophilidae; genus Amiota; species Amiota minor. Next base: position 621,619 of record JBAMAW010000732.1, on the reverse strand, counting down.
AGAAAAAAAAACCAAAATCACAAGCTCTACTAAAAACGAAACCATAACATAATCAATTCTCATTGCAGGACAAACGTTGAAAAGTTTTAAAATTGTCGCTTTGCATGCATGGAAACGTTAAGGCAAAGAATTTCCAAGCGTCTGCCATCAAACTAAAACATTCAATAAATTTATGACACTTTAAAAAAGTTCATTTATTACAAAATTTAATTATTAATATTTACAAAAAAAAAAACGATAACTAATATTGTTTGTTCTGATGGACAAAACAGGATATTAGCGCTTTTGAATGATTGTCTCTTTCATTCATTTTCCTCATAGGTATTGAGGTTGATATTGTGGAACACAAAAGTAATTTCAATTGATTCTTGCCTTTTACAATAAATAAATAAAGCGCCCTTCTTCGTCTTCAGACGATTCCTATGATTATTTCTGTGGTTCTTACTGTCCTTCTCATTGTTTGTGTATTTGTGTTCTGTTATTGTTTCAAATAATCACTTTAAGGACAGACATTACTCATGACGTACCGAACGAACTCCATTCGACCCATATGTCCTTTCCATATAACAACTGCTACTTGTTAAATGAAATGCCCGTTGCTTCATTTCGTGTCGTCTCTTCAATTGTCTTTCTATTGATTTCAATTTCATTAACGCTTTTGTTCATGCAACTACTGTTGTTACTCGTCCATTCTCCTTCTTCTCCTCTTCTTCTTCCTTTAAGTCCTCTTGTTCTTGCTGCTATTCTCTTATCATTTCGATTCCATACAATTTTGTTGCTGTTGCTGTCGTTGTTGATGTTGTCTTATAGTTGTTGTTTAGCTGTCTAAATGTCTTTCATCTGTTGGCACTCGCTTTGTCTGCATGAAGAGGGAAAACTTCAATAACGACGACGACCTCTGGCGGCCAACAATGAAAATTGAAATGAAAGCAACAAAATCGAAAACAACAAAACAAAAAACAAGACTATTACCTACGGTTCAGCGAAGCTTACATACCTTTCTTACCATAATTTTTTTTTTCTGTCTCATGGTTCTAGGCATTACAAACATCAGAAAAAATTAATAACACCTGTTCACACTAATATGGAAGGTATAAAAATGGAAAAAATGCAAAGTTCCTTATGTAGTTGTTTTGAAGGATTTGTTTTTGTTGTTTGTGTTCTCAATTTCATTACGCCAAAGGTCAATCTCACAGTAAGCAGGTATATATACTACAATTAGTGATGAATAAAAGTATATAAGTATATTTTATTTAATGTAAAACCTAAAGGACAACAAATACACTTTCAAATTTTTATTAAGTTGAAGGTAGTTTGCTAAATCATAGATACATACGTTCTTAAACTACCCATAATAATGTGTTGTACACAACAAAAGGCAATAACTTAGTAAATTTGCCTTCATCACTTTTCCATCAGCAAATCACGTTCCTGGTGCTTCAATCTTAAATTGCAAACTTGCTTCCTGTTGCTTGTATGTTTCAGACTTGTTGGAAGGCTCGCTCGATTTCTGATCTTGTTTCCCGTTGTTAGGTTATTTCATAAGTTTGCCTTGCCCTTTTCTTTCTAGGTGAACATCGAACAGTCACTTTATGTTTGGGTGTCACAAAGCCAGTTACAATAAGCAAGTACACACTCACCAAAATTATAATAGTAAGTATAATTGATTTGGCAGATGACAGATGACTATAGCATTTAAGTATAAATTTATTTTGCTTAAAACTGATAATCTATTATATAGAATCAGAAATCTTTGTACAATTGTAAATAAAAATTCAACAAGTATTCTTGAACACAATATTTCAGAAGTATTTCATAAAGAGCTCAACTCACGAACTCACCAAAGTTGCATCGTAATCAGCGAAGCCTGAAAATCACGTTATTACGCTATAAATTCATCCTTAAACCGGTGTGGACTTATGGAATACATCTATGGGGTACTGCCTCATTGAGATCCTTTAAAGGTTTCAGTCCAAACTACAACGTAGACTTGTTGGAGCTCCCTGGTACGTGAGAAACTCAGTCCTACACAGAGATCTACAGACTCCCACGATCCGTGAGGAGATCGCAAGAATCAGCAACTCATATATCTCCAGGCTGGAAAGTCATGTCAATCATTTTGCAGTCAACCTGCTTGACAACAACCAGCACACCCGAAGATTGAATCGGCGGCATCCACTGGATTTGCCGTTCAGAATTTATCATTAAAATTAAAATAGAAACATAATTAGAGTCCACAATCAAATTCGCTGAATATTGTTTATGACAGATTGCAAATAAAATATAATTTAAAAAAAAAGAACAAAAAAAAAGTATTGCTTATTATATAGAATCGGAAACGTTTGTACGATTGCAGATAAAAATTCAACAAATATTGTTGAATTTCATTACTTCAGAAGCAGTTCCACTCACGAACTCACCAAAGTTTCATCGTAATCAGCTGTAAGGCATAGGAATACCTTGCAGATATTTACGTTAAATTTTAAAGAGACTAACATGTAAATATCATTCGCATAGGGCAAATTCTATCTTATATAAAGAAAAAAATTAAAATATAGGTTTCTTTCAGTGTAAATTGTTTTTTTGTTCGTTTTTTTTTTTTTTTCTCAAACTACTCGCATTCCTAATAAAAGAAAAAAATAAAAATACTAATAAATAAGTGTCTATCGATTAAAGAAAGTAACACAATACAAATACCAGATGCTACCTAAGTATTTTTATTTCCTCAGTCAACCAGCTACTAAGAGCTGGGAGTATCAGTAGTCAGTTAGTTTTCTCTTTCGATTAGCTTAATGAAATTCCATCGAACACTTCCAGGCAGATTGCCACAAAGACAAAAAGACAAACATTCTGCAGTTTACCTGCGGAGTAGTGGATAAGGTAAACAAGTAGCAGACATACCGACTGCAAGTATCAAATATAGTCGAATTCAGTTATTGAGTGGTGCCACCTCTAATGAAAGTATACAAATATTTAGTTTGCCTTTAATAACATACCTTAAGCCATCCTTCGGATATCATCATCATCATCATCATCGCTGTCAATAAGAGCAGCAGTGGCTGCCTTAATTTTGCTACTGTCAACTGTCGTTCTTGATTGGATGACATTATCTTTTCGATGTTGGTCACTGAACTAAAGCCTACATCGTCGTCATAGATGTCATGCGCCATCCGCAGTTCACCATACTACACAGTTGCTCATCGGAGTTGTTTTCGTCAAATTGTGGCATTAACTAAGATATTGGAGGTGGGAAGATGACATTGGTTAAACGATAGAATGAGTATAAGTTTGTGGGCTTGAGGTTTTGGTTTGGCCTCGGTTTGCTTTGGCGCTTCGGAATGATGGTGTGCACAGGCTACTAACAGGAGCATGATTTTCAATTTGTGATCTTAATCAGCAGGTGACATCGTCCCGGTTGGTGTTCTACTGGCTCCAAGTGTTTGCTTTTGATGTTCTTTCTATCGTTTATCTCCTTCTTCATCATCACTATTATTACTTTTCATTATTCTTTTTGTTATTCTTGTTTTGTTGGTTTCCCATCTTATCACTCAAACTCTGTCATTTTGTATACCGCCGCCTGTTGTGTTACATTTTAATTAAATTACTTCTGGATAGAATAGTCAAGTTGAATATTTGATATTTTATGATGAAAACTACAGTTTTAGGTAAAGGTTTGGACTTTTCGCTTCGAGTTTTCAACTCACAAAATTTGTACATACAGATGTACTAGAGCCCTGCAATACTACAACAACACTACAACACTACAGTAGTGTTAATAGTCGGCAATCACACTGTGCACACTATGAAAACGAGGCATATGTGCTTTTGAGGCGATTCAATTAACTCATTTTGTTTTATTTGCTTTGATGACCCATTGACTCGAATCTATACATTCGTACGACTCGTGTCGTATCGAATGACTCGGTATCACATTATCATGAAATTATACTGTCTTGTGACTCGTGTTTCGGAAATGACTCGTTTCTTTGAGTATGGCTCGGCATGACTCGGTATCACACTGTTATGTAAATCCAATAACAAATCAAGTGTTAGTGCGAGCGAGAGTAAATGAAAGAGCATGCATGTGCAATAGTGTGCACAGTATCAAAAACATTGTATACACTACCAAATCCTAGTCAAGTTTGTTTGTGACTCGAATCATTCATTCGTGACGACTAGTGTTTTCTGCTATAACTCGATAGCACTCCGTCTTTGTTAATGAATTCAATCAGATCATTATTCACAACACCATACGAGTTAACTTGTGAAAGTGTTTATAAAGACAGTATGACTATTGATAGTGTTGCATGTATCATATGATTCGTTTGAGCAAGAGAGGATAAACTTTGTTTAATGTTAGGTCGTGCAGGGCTTTAGTATGTACACTCCGCGCCACTTGAATAGGACACCTAATAAACTTTTTTTTGAAGCTTAATTTTGCAGATCCAGAAAAAATATTGTACCTTTATTGTTTTCAATTTTAAATGGAAATATAATTAATTCCAAATCAAATAGAGAAGGATTTTTTTTTCCAAACATTTACGATGATGTTTATATCCGGTGAGTAAGGTGGCCAGCTTGAAACATCTTGACGGATCGGGTATTTCCATGTTGATATGACCATCGCAAGGGTCCAAAAAGGTTGTGGAAGAATGGAAATGTATTTTTTAAGACACCATGGTATGCCATCGCATTCATTTTTGTTGTCAAAAATTGTTACTCACAGGTGCAGTAATATGAAATCGCTCACCATACCATAACTCCTCCACCCTTGCTATGTAAGCGGTCCAAATGATGGGCTTCCTTTCGTAGGTCATGGAAATAGTAGGTGTAGCCATCGGGACCACCTGAATTGAATTTTTTTTTTCATCTGAGAATACGACGCTATGCCACTCCATAATCCAGCTCATATGGTAACGGCAAAAAGTAAGGTGTTGCTCCTTTCGAAATGCATTCAGTGGAGTTTTTTTTTAATTTTCAGTTTTTTTTAAATGTTCTGCTTCCGATATAACATGCAGAACAGTGGTTAGGCTTGCGTTAAGTCCACATTTTCCTTGAGTTTGGATATTGAGTCGTGAGAGTTTGTGGCTATTTCAAAAAAAGTCGCCTGTCCGCATCATAGAGGACATTTTTAGTATGGCCTTTCATGTTTTTTCCATATTTTAACTCATTGGCTAAGAATGCGGACACTACTTGTCGGCTTATTTCCATTTTTTTTTTTTTTTGCGATTGTAGCAATAGATAGACCACTCTCCTTAAAAGCTTTTATTTTGTCTTTTCCCATCTCCGTTAAGGCTCTTCCTTAACCCATTTTAGTTGAATGTGATATTTAATATTTCGAACTAACCATAAAAGGCGGTTAAACAGAAACACGTGTGCACACAGCACATGTAAAAACAACAAATGTTCTATTCAAGTGGCGAAATAATTTGTACATGTTTTTTGATGGATATCAAAGCAAAATAGCAATATACATATAACGGTTTATTTCCATTGCTCAATTTTTTCATATAGACAGCTAAATAGTCATTGAAAAAACATTCAAACAAAAAAAAAACCGTTAATTTTCATGTAATTTTTGAGTGATTTGCTGTCAAACTGACAATTAGCAGGGTGTCCTATTCAAGTGGCGCGGAGTGTTTGTACATTCTAACCGATATATTTGTTAAATAATATTACCAAATAAATTAATTGTTCCGAAAATAGCACTGTGTGCTTTTGTGACTTGTATTTGCAATTATTCATTTTTGTAATACTTGTTTTCTTGGAACAGCACTATGTGTTTTTGTAAGTCCTTATAACAGACTAATCAAACTAATCAACAACTACAATTTGTCCGTTACTGTATCTGTATTAAAAAAAAAAAAATTTAATTAACTTTACATACTGACCTTTTTATTTTGAGCCGTTTACATTTTTAGGGATCCGGACCCAAATGGGGTTCCCCCCATTGTCCGTCCGTCCGTCGGTACTCGGATCATATCTCATGAACCGAAATAGCTAGAACCAGTAACCGCATGAAATTTGCATGGTTGGTGGCTATGGATTAGTAACTTATAGCGTAAAAGTCAGTTTGATCGGACCACTAGGAAGCATACCTTCCACACAAACCCCCATTAAAATTCAGGTTCTTATTAGAAAAACTTTTGTTTTTGGACTATTAAACTCAAATTTAGGCATGACACATTTGTTACAATCATTCAAATCGGACTACTAGAGGGGTACCTCCAATAAAAATCCCAATCTGGTACGAAACCCTTCGTGTACCAGTCTGACTCGCACTTGACCGATTTATTATAGTCTTCTATGTGTAAATACAAAAACCATTTAAATATTAATTTATTTTTAAAAATAATTTTGTGAGGTTTATGAAAGCTTTGATGCTTTTTCCATTTATTTTCTCTAAAATGATTAATTTTCTTTAAAAAGAATAATGAATTGTATTTTATTTAATATCCGGAAAATAGATTATTTTAAGTTAAAGCCACAAGTTGGCTGCCCCAATACAATCGTAAAGCATTAAATTATTTTCAATTGGAAAAGGAAACCATTTCTTCTAAAAAACAAACCACAAGAAATTCATTCAAGCGATAGAGGAAGAATATTTAAAGAAAATATTTACAACTTTTAGGCAGATAAAAGGAAAAAGAAAAACAAATTGTATCTTCTTATTCAATATGTTTAAATGTTGTTGTATAAAATCGGCACAGCTGCTGGATGAATAACAACAATTTTGAAGTTCTGTATGTACTTAGATACAGAATATGTTGGGCCCCATTTTGTATCTTGTGGTGTTTCCTTCTATTTGTATTGAATGTCTTCTTATTTATCTATTTGCTATTAAAATGCAATTGATGTTTGAATTTGTGTATATGTGTGTGATGTGTGTGTGTTTTTTTTTTCCCCCGATGGGGAAGCATCGAATGCCAAACGAATCTACTATGTACGTGTATGTGTCTGTGTGTATATCTGTGGTTGTACATGCGTCAGAGAAAGTGTGTGTGTGTGTGGTGCAAATCAAAGTAACATAAACTTTCTTATAAATTGAAAATACGAGAATTTCATAACAACAGCAACAACAACCTACAACAATAGCAACAATAGCAACAATATTAAAAACGAATTCAATAATAATGAAAACTTTTTCTTTGCACGCAATTGCAAAATAAAGTCAAATTTTTTGCAGTCCCATCTGCCTAAATGTATTTTAATTTGTTTGCAACATTCAGTTTGCCATAGTCACAGTCCCTCGATCCTTTGCAATTTGTGTGAATAATAAAATAAGTATTTTGATGCACGATTTATTAATTTATTTATAAATACAATTTTTCTTTCGTTGTTAAGTAATTCATCGCTTACGTTGCCAACGGTGCGTATGATTAATCAAATTAATGTTACATAAGCCAAGGTGCGGCTTCACTTAACTAACTTCGGTAATATTATGTTATCTATGTGTGTATGTATGTATGTATGTATGTATGTGACACCTGTGTCAGCTTACAGCAAGAACGAAAACGAGAACGAAAAGGAGAAAGTCCACTATGACAGATGATATTTGCGTGAACGAATGAGTTTAGATGAGAAATATGTACGAGTATCTTATATATGATATACTTGGCAACACGATACAAATACAAAACAAAAAAATGTAAACTTGAAGTGAAAACCCAAATAAACGAACAAAATACACTCTCGTTTACTCATATTGATCAATCAATGTCAGTTGATTGTAGAAAATCTATAAACAATATGGATAACCATTTAGTCATTCAGTGACGCCAACGAATCCAATCAAGCCCCAAACTCAAGTTTGGACAACTAGCGGCCTGCCCAATTCAATATAAGAAAGAGAGATTTCCGGCAGCAGCTGTCTACCTGGCGTCTACACTACCTTAGTAACCACAACCCCAATCCTAACCCATGCTTGAAATCCTCAATCTGGCGACAATAATTATTACACTGTGCCTTGACTACTATTCGTATACGTGGCTGTGTCCCTATATCTGTCCATGAAACACTTGGTGTCATTTGATACCACACAAAGTCATCCAAAGTCCATCCATCCATCCCAATTCTTCAATGATGACTGACTGTACTAGTTGCCATCTGACAACTCCCGGTTCATTCAGTCTCTTGTTATTTTTTTATTTCTCTATATATTGTTTTTTTTTTTACATTGTGAGCTTTATTTGCCACCCGGTGAAAACCTTTGATTGAAACAAATTTGCCAATAAACCCTATGACTGATGTAGTTCCTAATACACTCCCTTCCGACTTCTCTTCTTGTCGACTCGATTCACTCAGTGTCCTTGCTTTATTTGTCATTTCTTTATGAGTCATCATTTACTATATTGACACCAATGCCTTCGACTACTCTTCTCTTTCGTGGCATGCGCGTTCTTCTTTAATGATGATTGCTGTAGTTTTTTGTAATGCTTTGATAAATATGAGTTTAAGTAGCTTATTTTGTTTGCATTTTGTTCTTTTATTGTTATTGTTATTATTATTATTATTGTTATTTTACATCCTTGCTTAACAAAACGAAGAACTATTTCATTGAAGAAGAGCAAAATAAACACATTCAAATTTGTAAAATTCAACCATTTTCGACCATTTGCTTTATGAAACAGGGTAACAGGGTTTTGTTGGAACGTCCATACTTTTTAACTGCCTCAAACTCCACTATCAAAAATTATGCGCGGAGGGCATCAACCGGCGTATGGCAATAACCTTGCCAACCACTTTTGTGACATACAATATATTTTGAGTGTTTTGTCATTGTTGAGTTGATAGATTGTGTTGTATAAAAGTCTGAATTTTGATGCAGTTGCTTTCTGTAGCCCAGTTTTTATTTAGTGTAGAGTTGCCTTCGTTTGTGTCGACCCACACAAAAAATTGATGGATGTTGTTGAAAATTTATTTATAAATTTTACCCAACTCATTGCGCAAATTATCTTGATAATGTTATTTTTATGGCAAATAAATTGTTGCTACCCGCAGTTTTGTAATTAATTTTAATTTTCAAAAAATCGTGCATGACTGTACTAAATTCAGTTAAGAAAGGATCTTAAAGTTTCATCATGTTGATTTGATAATTTCATTATGTTGTTCCTGTTCCTGTTTTTGTTTACATGTTTAAACTGTTCTCGTATCTGTTGCTCTCCTCATAAAGTTTCACTGAACTTACATATATTTTCTTTTTTATCTTTCTATCCATTTCAATTTCTTTGTATGTTTCTGTTTGCTGCTTGTTGTTTTGCTGTCAGTAATTTGCGTAACAAAATATTTTCAAAATAACAAAATAGATACAAAAGTACATGGAAACTTTCTTTAGGTTCGTTGAAACACCTTCCTTACCTCAATGGTCTCAGAATGCACACCCATGACGCTACAAAGTAAGTATTTCATGGAAAGAAAGCAAGAGAGAAAACTTTTCCTGTGCGTAAAAAATAAAAAGTAATTGCGAAAAAAATATGTATACAGGAATGATAAGATATAAAAAACTGAATTCAAGCGTAACAACAATAACAATAATATTTATATAAATGAAATCAAATGCAAGTATCGTATAAATCTAAACAAAACTTATAGGTATATTTATGGAATTTGATTTTATTGAGAAGAATGAGAAGATCGCTTCCACAATTGGCTGCGTGCGTGGGACTTTAAAGTTAGGTTAAAAATTTTTTTTAGATTCAATAAAATTTACATTAAATTAGCATTCAATTCTTTGAAATGCTTTGCACAAATTATGTTAATAAATGTCAGAAGAATGCAATACCAATGCAAACTGACTTCCCAAATAAAATAACAACTATTTTATACATACTCGTATATATGTGTATATCTTATTTTTTATACCATTTACAATAGTTTTAATGAGCATTCCCAATCACTGATACCTCATAAAGTATAATTACGGTGTATTAGGAACTCAGATAAGAGAGACGAGGAAAATCGAATTGGCAAGCCGTTCGTTTATGCGATCTTAGTCTTTCAACTATCGAGTTGAAATTTGTAACAAATATGGATATGTGCTTATTTTAAATAGATAACATTTTGGAATCAAAATTCATCTGCATGTTGAATGAATTGGGCTTCATACAACAAACAAAACAATCTCGTTTGAAAGGGCACAATTACTGCTGTTGTGTCGTTAACGAAGATGTGGACCCCACTTCTAACTTCACTGGTCGAAAAGTGGTGAAATTGAAAAAAATCGAATCTATTAAAAAGTGGCTGAGAAAATACAATTATTTTTATTTATTCATTTATTATGACAAAATACTGTCAAACTTAAAAATAAAAGGTTAATAACGTAATACGTGATATTAAAACAAAATAAAAAAAAAGAAAAACATAATTAATAATAATAATAAGTGATTAAAGTTAGTCTGAAAATAATTTTAATTACTTAAAATTAAACGTTAGATAATATACAATATAAGAAATCCACCCGTCTCTGACCCGTTAAAGGTATTTTTTCAAGCTATGCCCCTACTCACAGCCAATTGTGGTCAGAGACAGAAGAGATGTGAGAGCCAATGAGCGATGTCCTCTTCATCTGTAGCAGTTCTCAGGCGAGAGGACGTAATAGAACTAGCTTAGTTAGTTGTGCATGGACCCATAGCTGATGGAACGTAATTTCTAGATGTACGACTAGGGACACAGAAACTAAGTTGGCTTAAAAGTACTGACGAATCAACATTAGCAGTAATAAGTCTATGAAGAAAGATTATACCAAGAGTTATTCGGCGATTTTGCAATGATGGGAGATCTATAAGAAAGAAGTTATACTCAATTTTTTGAGTAATGTCTTATTAAAAGTATTGTATGTTGTTTCAATATTCATGTATTAAAATAGAAATTTAAAGTTCCTTAAACTTGTTCAAAAATTGTACTTAAATAAATGGAAATAAAAATACTAAAATACTAAATTGTCCATCATAGCTGCAATATGATGTACAGCAAACAAATATAATCCATAAAGTTTACCGCAAATTAATTCATATTTCATTTGACAGAACATTTCTTGCATAATAAACGATACGAAATGAAATAAAATGTATAAATGAATGAATGAATGAATGAATCAACGAAAAGAGAATATAAAACAAAATGAAATGAATTTACAAAAATTGGATTTTGTGACGTCTCTCATGCGTTTATTCATTAAACCAACCATTCAAATAGTACAAACACACCCGAGAAACAAGACACAACTCAATTAAAAAGGTTTTACAATATGTGTAATCTTGTATGTGGCATTATAATACATACGAGTACAATATAAGAGTAGGGTATAGGTGATTCAAAACAAGTGAATATCATATGCTTCAGATTTAAAGAAGATTTGTCGAGAAATTCAAGTGAACAACTGAACTGAGGAAAACTCCAGCAACACACAACAAACGAGAATTATGAATTACGAATAGAGAATAGAGAATTGGAGGAGGTGACAGTGAAACAGTTGTGGCAGAAACAAAATACTAACGAAAAATAGAAAAACAAAAAATTAGGCTTCATTTAAAATGCATTCATTTTGCATGCAATTATATAAGGATTTCAAAAAAGGAGAAACGGCAACGACAATGACAAAAATGTCGAGGAGTCAAGAAAGATAACCAAACCAAGTCAAACCAAATCAAACAGAACAAGAAGACCACAAAATCAGTGGAGCTTACAACTTGTAAGGGAGAATAGCAGCTTCAGCTTCAGACAACCAAAGAACATTTGCGGTCTGTGCCTTTACAACATTGACACAAAACCTCAAAGTGAGACAAGTACAAGAAGTAGATAGGCAACTAAAATATATAGTTGAGGGCACTGATATTAAAAGAGATATTGCACATAGGTATATACATATGTACATGTTAAGAAGCGGCAACCAACAAATGAGTTCCTTCTTCTCTTCTATGTTATTGCACAAAACATGTGTCCATGTCTCTTCTGTAGTAAGTAGCAGTTTTCGTTGACGTGGCAAGACAACTAACTGACTTGACTGACTTTAGCCAAGTTCCGCACACAAACATTGCAGTTGCACACATGGACGGACAGGTTTATAAAAACTTTGATATTTTTTGATGATTTAAAATAAGCATTTTAGTTTTGTGGCTTTATGGTAACTGAATTTTCAGTTTAATTGGCACATTTTGTATTTGAGTTATTTATATGGATAAAAATATTATGTATGTACGTACATATGAGAGTAAAAACATTCAAAAAAAAAAAAAAAAAAAAAAAACAGCTACTATCATCGTCAATAACATCAACAACAACATCAAGGATTTGATCCAATTTCTTCTTCCGTTTATACTTCTTAACTTCTTCAATGAAGTCCTCCCTTATTGGCATAAACTTTACTCAGTCAAGTTATTGTACATTCTTTGACTATGAAAATTTTGTATAACGTAAATTTTTCTTGAAAATTAACCCTAATTTTCTTGTTTGTAAAAGAACAGCAAACAACAAAGAAACAAAAACGAACTCAAATAATTTTAGCAATAAAAAACTCATTTTACTGCTTGACAAACTTTGTTTTTTTCTTTAACAACAATTTTTTTCCTCGCCTATTTTGTCTGTTTTCTTAACAAATTCTTTTTTCCATACATTATTTGCATAGAGTGAAGAGAGAAACAGTAAAAACAGAAAAACATCATCGAGTGGCCACGACAAAAGTTCAAAAAAAGTGTTAAAAGAAGTTGAGTTTAAAAAATGGATGAAATGCGAACAACAAAAGTTAAAAATTCTTTGCTATAAAATATTTAAAAGGCAAAAATGGTCAACTAACTTTATAAAAGTAAAACACTAACAACCCAAACATAATCAAAAAGCAAAACTATATGCTAAGTCTTAAGTAGTTTTTACAACAGCCAGATCAAGTAAAGAAACCGATTATAAACTAAAGAAAAAACATGGTTGGACCCGACTATACAATAGCCTGCATCCCAAACTACAATATTTTTCAAATTTAAAACTTTAGAACTGTCAACAACTAATACTGAAATTATTTTAAAGTCTTAACAAAATACGCAAAATTTTTAAATCGCGACAAATGCGCAAGTTTTGTATTATCATATTGCACTGACATTTTAAGTGTTAAAAGAAGCTGATCCTTGTATTATGGCTTTCCAAAAACAAAGAAACCATATCTACATGTTTGCAATAGGCAGTTAATGGTAAGGAATTCCTAATTGGTCTCAGAGGTTACCCTCTGCCTACGGAACCATCCATCCACCAATAAACAAAGCCAAGACCCGGCAATCTTGCCAAACTGCCCAACTCATCGAAGTTTTCTGAGAAAAAAGGTACATCTTCCAAGAAAAGCAGGACAGTAACATAAAAAGTGTTGAATACTTTCAGATTATTCCTTATCTCCACAGGTACAACATAGGGCCTGATGAGTGCATTCTTGAAGCAGTTAGCCCAAAATTTCCTTCATCATCCGAATCCTATTTTTGTTTAAGTGTAGGAACTAAGAAGGCCGTTTCAGTTGATAGCTAGGCTAGAGTGTCCGGGCGAATATTACAGTTAGCCAACTGTACCTTTAACCTTTTATATGTCTACTAGGTTTTCGATTTGAGGACTGAAAGGATGTTTTGTAAAGATCTGCGAATATTAATTACCGCGAGAGAAACTGTCAGCCCCGAATAATTGCCAGCACACTTATCCGCCATCTTTTTATCTAGAAAACCAGGATGGGCAGGCCACTACCGCTAACAATTTTACTTTTTGTGCAGTGGGTCGATGGAACCTTAATAGAAGCTTAGCTGTCAACATATATCGATACTATTCTACAAGTATGTAGATGTTTCGCCATGGCGTTTATTACAATAAATTTACCAATTTGAAGACTGCATAGATTTTTGCCGAAACACGCACCTTCTGCCTCGGAACCACCTCTTCTCAAATGTCATCTTACAGATGTAGAAAGTACTTTATACCTTTTTCATACACACCAGGCCGGTTTTTTAAGGGTTGACCACAAGACCATTCTATTGCGCCCACCGCAGTCTGATACCTAGAAAGGATTCCAATAATTCGCTGACTATGACAAGTCGCCAGCAAACGACGTTAACCTGCATTCTTTCATTTTTAGAATCAGTAGAAAATCATTAGGAACCAGGTTCCAAAGAAAATAGAACATAACTCCATCCTGCGGAGTAACTCTAGTTACCTTCTTTGCCAATACAGCCACGATACAGGTTCTTGACTCTCGATCCGTGGGGTAACGTATGGTAACCGCAACCATTCAGACCTGTATGTGTGTCACGTCTACCTTCTCCTCTTCCACAAATTGTTGCAGGTTTTCTACAGGCATTGTTTGTTTATGCAAACTGCATAAATCTCATTGAACTCTGTCATTATTGAATCTGTTTCTCTTATTAAGACGTTAAAAGTATCTTATAAATCACCGTGGTTTACTCGTGAGCTTTCCAACGCTAAAAAAAGAAAAAATATAAAACATCTGGGTCTTCCCTTGACTTTGAAAGACTCCATGTTGCACTATCTACCTTAATAGTCCTTGCTACAGAAATTATCTTAGTTGCTGTATGATGCAATTTTCAATTTTATATCTTTGTTAGTGCTAAACGCAAGTCCAACTTATTTCCTAATTCATTTTTCTTAAATGATTTGCATGCTATATTCTTGGAATATCTGTTTTATTTGCAAAGGTTTTCAAATCGACCTTTTCTTCATTGATATTTTCGGGTACTTCGTACGTTCATCCAATTAATAATTTTAGAATCCCTGTAATAGATGACGTGAACCTTCTAAGTAAAATAAATCACTGAAGTTTTCTTATTTTCCTGGTACAGATAACATCCCTGAATGTATCCTAACACGGTGTGCAGGTTCTCTACTGGGACATATCTAAATTGTCAGCTGTTCCCAAGTTGTTTGAACAAGTCCTTATGTCGAGTATACAACATTTCTGTAAGGCCTTAAGGCATTTAAGTCTTAATAGCTCGAAATGTAAGTTTATGACTTATCATCGGTGTAAACCATATTTGTTTACTCATTCAATTGGTAACGTCCAACTTGAACGAGTCTCCTCTTTTAATGACCTTGGTGTTCTTTTTGATCTTAAGCTTTGTTTTAACCAACATATCACCACCGTCGTTAATAAGGCAAAGGGTTTTTTTGGTTTCATTAAACGTTGGTCTAAGGAATTTAATGACCCTTATACCACAAAGATTCTTTGTATGTCGCTCGTGCGTTAACTCCTTAAGTATTGCTCTTGCGTTTGGTCACCGTAATATAAAAAGCATCAAGATCGAATTGAATCTCTTCAAAAGCAATTCGTTTTGGAGTTCGGAACACACTACATGCTATATGATCTGGACGTCGTTTATTAGAAGGATAGGATAGGTGAATATCCTTCTCACCGATTCGATTAATGTCTCTGACCAAAGTTGGTTGTGAGTAGGCGAATAACTTTAAAAAATTCCCCCATCGGGTCAGAGATGTTTTGATGTAAATGTAATAGCTTTTTGATTATTTTAAATTTTTATTATGGTTTCGGACCCAAAGGGTACCAAAAGAAACCCTACTGCAGAGACTTTGTTGTCCGTCCGTCCTCTGGTCACATCTCATAAACCGCAATAGCTAGAGAGTTGAAATTTTCACAGAATATGTAGTTCTATCTGGTCATCAGCAACAAATAATAAAACTAAAATATTTTTGAAAGCTTAAAGGAGTCCCCATACAAGAAACATTTTGGTTTGTATGGCAGCTATATGATGCAGTAATCCCACAATCTTGAAATTTTGAATATTTGTGGCAATACATCAGAAACTTATATATTTCCGGATTTCTAGGGAGGGTAACTCCCATACAAACCCCCATTAAAATTCTGGTTCTTATTAGAAAAACTTTTTGGTTTTTGTTCTATCGAACTGAAATTTATAAACTATAAGTATCTGATACAAACGCGGTTCATCTCTTGGAATCAACCAAATCGGCTACCTAGGAGGGGTACCTCCCATACAAACCCACCATTAAAATTAAGGTTCTTATTAGGAAAACTTTTTTTTTATTTTGTTTTATCGAACTGATATAAGCTCTGGATATACACGCTACACATCTGTTGTACCTCCCATACTACCATGAAAATTCAGGTTCTTATTCGAAAAACTTTTTTGTTTTTTGGACTATTGAACTGAAATTTAGACACTATAAGTTTCTGATATAGGCGCAATATATTTTTTGGAATCAGTCAAATCAAACCCCAATCTGGTACGGAGCCCTACATGTACGAGTCTGACTCGCACTTGGCCGATTTTTTTACTTGTCCTTTATTAAGTTGCTTTTTCTCTTTGTTAATTACATAATTTAGTATTTAAATTTTTTTTGTTAATTACGTATTATTATTATTTTTATTTTCCTTATTTTTTTTTAATAATAATATAATTTGTCATAATTAATTAATTTAATTAAGCTTTGTTATAAATGTTAAATGTTAATTTCCAACTTTTAGTTTTATTTCATTTACTTTTTAGTTGTCAGGAGCAATAAAATAAATGTTAAATATTAAATAAGAGCACTGATACACGTTATATCGAGCTTAGATCGTAGGCATCTTCGATTACGTAGGTCGAACCCGTATTTATGATTCTGTTGTGATTTGACTCTAGCAAATCAGTTTTATTTCATTGCTGCTTGGTCGTTTGCGCGTTATCATTTTTCTTATTCAACTTTTGTTTCTTCGTTCTTCGCATGCTCACTTGCTAACGTTCAGCATCTTATCCTTCCTTATCTAGTCGTTCTTCGTATTTGAACGGGAGCATCAGCAACATCAACAATAGCAAAGTCATCAGCAGCATCAACAGCAACGTCAATAATAACAGCAAAATCAGCATAATACCAATAAAAATGCATCTAACTAATTTATAAGCAAAACAAAAGCAAAAACTAATAAATAATAAAAATAATGTGTGTAATAAACTTAAGATTAACTTTAGCCATAATCATATTAAAAATGGTAAAAAAAATCTAGTGACCAAACTGGCACTTTGTAGTGAAAAGAAGAACAAAAAAAAAAAAAAATGCACTGCGCTTAATATTTTTAGCTGGCCTAGACTGCTAGGTCCTATTTGCCTTAAACAGCCCAACCACAGCTTCTCCTTTAATTGGAGACCTAAATCTTGTTTTTGGTTCAGTCCGGAGCCTGGTCTATCGGAAATACGTCAAGTTACACCAGGCCACAATTCGCCAATGCCCTGAATTGTATCCTTCAAGAACCGCAGAATTCCTCATTGGCACAGGCCACAACTTAAGAGCCCTTTTATCAGATGATACCATCGAACTTATCGGGAAAAGGATTTTCTTTATGTACCTTGGCATCGGGTATGGCCTGCATAATGACCACTTTCAGCACTAGTCACTTATTGGTTGACAGCTTCCCTTCCGGATCGCACCGATCAATATTGACTGACTGGAGTTCAAGCTCTAAGTTCAAGCTGGCCAGCTTGGCCTCTTTGTCAGTATAGATGGATATAATTAGATGTTTTTATATGTGATTCTTAAAAGACGCAATTTTAGTCCCACTGGATTAGGTGTATTTATTGCAATCCAAAGTTGAGTATTTTAACATTTCTGTTGCCTTTTTTTATTATTTACTTACTGCTTTCAAAGAGTGAAACCATAATAAACTGGTCAATTGTTACCAAGTTCTGTATGATATTTATGTCATTCAAGTTTATTAGCTTTGTCAATAACAAAAGTCAAGAACAAAAAACTCATTCCCCCGCCAATGATGCTATTAAATTTATGAGCCAAGTAAATTGAATTTTAAATTTAGGCATACCAAATGTCATACGTGCACCAGCCCAAACATTCAAGCTTACATCGTTCTCTTCCATCATTCTGCCGTCGGAATGACGAACTTAAATCTCATCGAGAACATGGATTCATGATTGTCTACGCTCGCCCTTAAAGTCATAAGTTGAAAAAATTGCAAACAATAAAATTTCATTCAGTTTGCGATGAAAGTGTTGACAAATGAACTGAAAAACTGACAGACTAAATAAACGAATGACTGAATGTCTGAGTGAGTAAGTGAGTGAGCGGCTGACAGACTGAGAGAGTGACTTGCCACTGTCTATGTGCGTTGTCCTTGACGGCATCAAATGTTGATGACGTTGCCAACATGAAACGTACAAAATTCGAAAATGCCAACTAAAAATCAAAATCCAGTACAAAACTCTAATGGAAACGACAAAAACGTGCGCACTTTTACTACACAGGCAACAACACACAATGTGTCAGTAAATGTAACGAAAAGTGCCTCATCAACACATGACTGAAGAACCGAAAAGCAAGAATACCAACAAAAATAATCAAATTGAAATTTAAAAATATTGTATGCAGAAGGCATCGCAGTATACATATACCTCGGCCAAGTCAACGGAGAAACATGGAGCTTGAAGAGATACGAAGGAAGTCAAAGACTCTGTCAAACAATAACAATAAAATAAGTACGATGCCCCTTAAGGGGAATCTTGATTGAAGCTATCGGCTAAGACAAATGATGGCAGGTGAAGAAAACATCAAATCAAATCGAACTGCCTTAAAAGACATTTTGCACATGATTGCAAAAAGAAGAATCAAAATTTTCTATTACAAAAAAAATTAAATTGAAACAAATTTTCCTTTTAATATCTTTAATTTCAATGAACAAATTAAAATAATCAATTCAAATCCGAGGGTAAGTATGAAGTTTTTATAAATGTTTATGTCAATTATTTATTTTTCTTTTATAGCAGCTTTCACAAAGCTATCACATATCTTAAGGATTCGTCATTTTATTTGTGTATTTTAATCACGTTCCTTTGCTCAATTGCTTGTGATTTGACAAATTTAAATGTTTTTCTTCTCTATTAATTTTTAAATTTTGCTATCGAGACATGCCACTTAAGCGAAACATTTGAAACTATCTGAAATACAATATATCGTTTAATGCGATTAGGTATGACAGGATGTCATAATGAATACGGAAAATTTTCATCTATGGATTTTGTTATAATAAAACTAACTTAAGTTGACATTGATATAAATAGAATCCAATATTTCTAGAAGATAAATTATTATCATACTGTATGGAAAACACGAAAATTCTGAAATATTAAAATGAAATAAAAATATTTAAATTTTTTGGTGAAGTGTTTTTGAGTTGGTATTCGAAAATACAATACTTACAGGATGCCCGAGGAAATGGACTTTATTTTATTAATAATTTTGCCATATAATCAATCTCTTGGTTGTAATATTTATATGAACAGTATGGATCGTCGGAGACTCAATATCGAAATTTGTTCACCGTCTGTCCATCCTTGGGCCATAGCTCATGAATAGTAATAGGGAAAGAGTTGAAATTTTCGCAACAAATACTAAAACTAAAATATTTTCAAACATTTAAAAGGGTGCCCATTCAAGAAACATTTTGGTTTATAAAGGAGCTATACGATCAAGTAAACCAAAGATCGTGAAATTTTTTTGCTTATTGGATGTGGATTAGAAAGTTATAGTGCTCACTAGGAAGGGGACCCCCATACAAACCCCGATTAGAATTCAGGTTGTTAATAGAAAAACTTTTTTGTTTTTTGGACTATTCAAGTGAACTTTAGACGCTATAAGTTTTTGAAGTAGGCGCTGTTGGAATCAGCCAAATCGGACCACTTGGGGGTATCTCTCATACAAACCTCAATCTGGTACGGAACACTAGGTGTACGAGTATGACTCGCACTTGGCTGATTTTTTACTTCTTTTCTCCACTCAAACGCTGCATTGTTTTACCTTTCTGAAGTTAATCAATGAAAATTATCCAACGCACATCCCAGCAAACTGACGCCATAACTTTGCATGCAGATGGAGGTGTCTTTGCTTTTTTGGATCCAATTGCTTTGACTGTGCTTTAGTCTTAAGAGTGGAGTAATGCTGTCATGTGTCATCTCTGGTTATGAAACGATACAAAACACGTAAATACAATTGTCATATTGATTCACTAACATGCAGCTGAGAGCAGTCAAAACAGTGGGTTGAATAGATTTCTAGATTCGAATAAGACAAAAGTGGTTCCATTCACCGGAAAGACATGGCTGCTGTTTATTAATTATTTCAAATTCCTGAAGAAATTAAATATGATAGCAGGTGTAGCTTATGATACTTTACTGGAACGAATAAAAGAAAAAACTTGAACACTTTTTCAAAATAAGAAAGTGGGTTTCCATCACGGCAATGCATCTTAATTTTCGCATGTCATGATAGGTTCCTTCTGATCAATCTTTCATCTTTGGCGGATCGTAGGATAGCTCTAGAGATTAATTTTCATCATAAGCTTAGAGTTGGAATCATAGATTCTCCCGTTCTGTTAATCAACTTAACTTTTTTAATCCCCAATCTTTCTAACGGGTGTTTTTTAGAAACTTTTTATTTGTTTTTAACAGCTGACGCGGTTTACGTGCCTTGTGTTACTGTCAAACTCATTCAGTTTGGTCTTTAATCTAACCATGAATCGACTTACAAATGAACAAATTACTGAATTTCATTATCAAAATTCATTCTCAGCGAGGCAAGTTCATCGTGTACTTCTTCCAATTTATGGTCAGCTTGGTCGACCTTCTGAGACGTCTATTCTTAATTGTGTGACTAAATATCCTACCCAATTTACATTATTGGACATTAAACCACACGATTACGTAGAGTGCGGACAAAAAATCGCAGCTGTATCCGCCAGTGTTACTGATGACCCTGAATTATCGATTCGGTGCCGTTTGCATCAATTGGACCTCTGTTACTCTACTACGGGGAAGAATTTACGCAGGGATCTTGGATTATTAGCGTACAAAATACAGCTGGTTCAAGAACTAAGGGTCGAGCGATCTGCCAAAGCGTCGAATTTTAAGTGTGTGGACCTTAGAAAAGTTGGAAGAAGATCCAACGATGTCAATAAAGAAAACTTCCTAATTTGGTCCGATAAGAAGTCTCAGGCAGGACAAGAGCTGCCAATTCACCCAGAAAAATGTACTGTTTGGTGCGGTTTATCATTGGCCCGTATTTCTTCAAGGATGACAACAACGCCAGCGTCAATGGTGCTCGCTATCGTTCAATGATTTCGAACTTTTTTTGCCCAAAATGCACGAGTTGAACGTGGTGTACATGTGGTTCCAGCAAGACGGCACGACAGTCCATACAGAACTCGAATCAATGAACCAATTGAGTAATGAGTTCGGGAGCAGTTTATATCGCTTTATGGACCGGTCAGTTGGCCGTCTAGATTATATGATTTAACGCCTCTAGACTATTTTTTGTGAAATTATGAAATTATCTTTAAACATTAAAATTATATCGATCGATCTATCGACTCAAATAAAGATTTCATACATTTTTCTCAATTATATGTTTTTTTTTTTTTTTTTCTGAAAATCAAATTAGCAAGTTCTTAAAAAATCACCCGTTACTAGTTATTTTGTCCCTTTAGCCCTGAATAGAAGCACAACTAAAGAAGCCCTTCATGATACTTTCCTAGTTTTATGCGCTTTTTATAATAAGTTGCATCACGTCTTCTCGCCTGAGATCCCGCCCTCTAGCGTAACATCACTGCACTTTGCTGCTTTTAGTATTCGGAACACGCTAAATGATTTGGACCCGATCATTGTTTCACTAATCCTGACTGTTTTTTTTTTTATTGTTTTCAAGTAAATTACCCCATTGGGTCAGAGGCGGGTTAATTGAAATAAATTTATTTTAATTATTACTTTACTTTCGATTTTTGCTTATAATAAACTCAATTCTTATTGTTTAACTTTAGAATTTATAGTAAACTTTAAATGCAGGTAACTGACGTGTTACCTTTGTTTTGACGCTTTTTGACCATATACTAAAATTCGGTGGACTAACTATTTGTGAAACATGTACGTGTCAGTACTTCACTTGACAGCTACAACTTTCCAATTATCAATAAGCAAATAGCTACAATTCGATGCTGTTCCATGAGATACGTTAACAATGTTTTGTTCGAATTCAGTAGGGTGTCAACTGCCTGACAACTATGCGCAACTAAAGCGAATAAAACAAATAAATGTCAAAATTACGTACTCAACACGTTTACCAATTTGTGTCGACCGCAATCGAACTACATACATAAGTCGATTCGTTTTTACTATTGAATTGTAGTATCTTTAAAGGAATGTTCTACGATGTGCGACATCACTTTCACTTTTTTTATATTTCAAATTTTCTTTTTTTTTGTCTCACAATTTGCTCAATTTCAGCAAGTCACTTGGGATTGAAATTCAAAATAATACTGCAGAGTCCTTGAGTGACGACCCGCAACATCAATGAGAGTCATTCAAATAACAATGCCAAAATGGCGTTGCTCTTCAGACGACGACAATTGAAGAACGAGCCACAGTCAGGCTTAAGTGCCAACATCAACGATAACCACATCGCACTATACATTAAAATCTTCAAATATCAACACCTCATGCAATTCCGTTCCTTCGTTAAGGTATACGAATTAAGATACTAATTTAATGATTAAAACTCTAAACATAAAACAAGATACTCCCAAAAATAGAATTATTGTAAAATCATACGCGTCCTTGACATCATGTCCTGACTGAGTTTGAGTATATCTTTGCGTAATTTCATCAAAATTACTGTCAAAAATTTTATAAATTCACCCTCTCACGTCGACAAACACCAAAAATTGTTCACACACAATGAAAATTGTCAGTGACGAGCATAACTTTGTACTCCCATCTCGCATCCCCCACATCCTTACTGCTCCAGCATTCACTTATTTTAGACTTTGCAAGCGTTTAGCTGTCAATAGGAATTTGCAAGGTGTCAAGCAATTTGGCATTTAGTGCTGCCAACTTTTATCATAATCATCACCATCATCATTACTTCACCCACCAACTCGTACTCACTACATTCTGATGTAGGTAGGTATGTAAATACAATATATGTACATGTAAAAGTAAAAGGCAAAGCAAGCGACATGTGTGAATATTTCAATAAACGGCTATATCGAATTAGGATTTAGACAACATACACATGTGTGCTTGTGCATGAAGTTAATTTTCATTATTGAGTTTTTGATTTAATTCATCAGCAACAGCAACAGCATCAGCATCATCATTATTATTAGAGTGGTGTATACATATGTATTAATAGATTAATGTTTCATTGAATTTAAGATAAAGGAAAGAAAATAAAGCACAGTATTAAGCGCTTTGAACGCACAAAGCCACAAAATTTCGCTCTTGAAGTGGCACCTAATCGGTTAGAAATTTTGTCAAATCCACAAAACAACTAACGCAACTGCACACAACTTTATTCCTAAATCTTTCTATTTGGGTTAAGGTTTAAATTTGGGTTTGTGTTTTGTATTCTTTATTTCGTTTTTTGTTTTTTGAATGGGCGCTCTTTCTTATTGAAAAAGGGAAATTCTATGCCAAAGCGACAGATAGACATATTTGAACGTTTGTCGCATTCTTGGATGAATACTTGTGTTAAAAAATAGCATTGGCATCAAAATCGATTCGTACTCGTATGTGGGATGTCGTTTCTGAATTATGTGTCTGGAATATGAAATTATCTCATTTTTTTATCTTTTATTCTTTACATTTTGTATAACTTTTTTTCCTTTTTTTTTTTTTTCAATATATATGTAACTTCTTGTACAACTAGATTGATATAAAGAATTAAATTCAGCACCTACAATATAATAAATTTTCTTA
The DNA here is from genome assembly GCA_037043295.1 of Amiota minor. Lineage (NCBI taxonomy): Eukaryota > Metazoa > Arthropoda > Insecta > Diptera > Drosophilidae > Amiota > Amiota minor. The sequence goes on along the minus strand of JBAMAW010000732.1, from coordinate 597,872 downwards.
TCACAATATTAGATCATTCAAACTTTAATTTAAAATATTATTGTATTATTATTTCTCATTATTGGCCTACGACCACGAACGGTATTTTCCTGGTGCGTAATGGTTTATCAATGTCGATTACACAAAATCAACAGTTTTCAATGTCTACAATTCCAATTCTTCGTTTTAGATACCCTAGACCATAAGGGCCTGTGAGGCATCCTCCCAATGTAGTTGAAGATATCCTCTAGAAGATCCACTGTTCAGTTTAAGGAAACACCTTCGGCCTTTACTGTTGTGTGAGTAACTAACGAATTTTGAGTTCTTAGGACTAATAAAAAGCTGTTTAGCTCAATGCAAAGTTTTTTGTATTTTTATTGGAGCTCATGTCCACTCAAACAATTTCCGATTGTCAATAAAATTGGTCGGAAATTAAACAAAATGAAATATATGAAAATAAGATCGGTTATCAATTTTTCTGTTCTCGATATCTTTGCCTTTCCATGATAACTTTGTTATAGCGCTAAGGTTATCGTCTACGGCTAAAGCTTCGAAGCCCTTATGTGATGATACTTTTCAGAAAAATCAAATAGAAGAAAAATATTAATTTCATTCGCCCATATTTACGTACATTGTTTTTAATATTTTGTAGCCTTTGATTTTTATTTGTTTATTAATTTACCATATACCTTTTTCTTCATAAGTGAAAATTCGTTTGGATGTGTTTTTTTTTTTGTGATTAAAATTAAATTTGATGAATACTTTTGATTAATAAAGTAAATAAAGATTAATGATACACTTATTTTTTAACTAATTGTACATCGATCGCCTTTATTTAATTTTGCAAATGTAAATTTTAATTAAATTAACATTTGTTTTATTTTTTGCTTCACTTTAGAGTTGTGAGTACTTTTTTTCCTTTATTATATTTACTTTTAATTTTTTTGCTTCTCTTTAAAACTCTCTTGCTTATCCTTACTTCTTCTAATTCTTAGAGTCTAATACTACTCTATTTTCTATTGTTGCCTTGTGATTAAAATTAATTTTCGTGAATAATTTTGATTAAGGCAAGTAAGTATAATTTCTGATTCATTTATAGAGTTTTGAAAATACAAATGTGTTTCTAAAAGTTGTACTGTTCTGTGCTGATTTGACGACAACGCGGCCCATGTTAATTGATATGACAATAATGGCAGAATTGTCGATAATAATGATCAAAATATCGACCTTCACTGATTTTGCCTAAATTGTCGGTCTTGTGAGAAAGATCTTCACAAATCTATTATTTTCTTGCGTACTGCTTATGATGATCTGTAGAAAAACTTTAAGCATTTGAACGTCAAGTTCACATAGTACGCCAAATATTTCACAGATCGACAATCTATTGATTTGGCACCTAAGGGAAAACGGCGTATTTCGACCAAATCAACCATTTCTTTGGCACCTTTAAATCAACCAATCCCCCAACCCACACCATAAGTATACATAAACATAGTTTTACTTGCCTATGGGTCAGTTGGAAGAACCAGTGACTAATTTAGCCAACGTTAATATGAATTCTTATGTATCTGTTGTTGTTGCAGCACGTACCGGAAGTTATAGCGTCTAGTAGCTCAAATGCTCGTGCCTCAACTGACCCAAAGCAGCTTGTCCGCTATATTCCTTTCACAATATACTTTTGAGTCTAGATTATCCATCTTATCCCTTTTCGGTGGTGGTTGTGGATATTTTGTGCTCCGTAATTAAAATAAAATTTTTTTAATAGTTTTGAACATAGAAAGTTTAAATTTTAGACAGATTTCAAAACTGATTGTGCATCGATCGTTTGTATTTACAATATATAGATTTTTAAACAATAATTTTCTATTAATTATCATTTTTTTAGTGTTCCGGACCCAAAGGGTACCTAAGGGAACTCTATTGCAGAGACCGTCCGTCCTCGGGTCATATCTCATAAACCGCAAAAGCTAGACAGTTGAATGTGCAGTTCTATCAGCAACAAATATTAAAACTAAAATAACTTCAAAAACTTAAACGGGTCCCCATACAAGAAACATTTTGGTTTGTATGGTAGCTACACGATCCAGTAATTCCACGATCATGAAATTTGGATGGTTTGTAGCTATACATCAGAAACTTATATTTTGCAAAATTTCAGTTCGATCGGATTGCTAGGGAGGGTACCTCCCATACAAACCCCGATTAAAATTCAGGTGCTTATTTGAAAAAAATTTTTTTTATCGAATTGAAATTTAGAGACTTTTTTGGACTATTGAACTATAAGTTTCTGACATAGGCACGGTATATTTTTTGGAATTAGTCAAATCAAACCCCAATCTGTTACGGAACCCTCCGTGTACGAGTCTGACCTGCACTTGGCCCATATTTCATTTTATTTTTTTTTTTCTAGAGAGTAGCTTTTTTATGGACATGAGTGAAAATTCAAAAAAAGGATGCTAAAAATAGAACTGTCAGATTTTTTTTTATTGGTTAGAGGGCTGGCAAAACGAAGGCATGGAGTTCGAATCCTGCAATGGGAACTTTTTTTTTTTTTTCATTTTTATATTGAAAAAATGATTGCTTTGTTATTATATATTATTATTATATTGGAGCTATTTAAACAAACATGATTTAAATATCTGCACGGCCTAGTGGTTAAAGAGTAGGACTAGCAAACAGAGAGCGTGGGAATATTTTTTTTATTTTTACTTAATTCTGCCTTAAGAGAAACAAACGAAATAAATAAAAATAATAATAATAAAAATGAATCAGACAAAAGGAAATGAAAACATAAATTTTTCAATAAATAAAAATAATAATAATAATTTTTTTTTTTTTTTTCGTTTAACTCTGTGAAATTTGTTTGTGTTCAGTGCTTCAACGCTGTAAGTAATTATTTTCTAATAATCTTTGGATTCGCATTTCTTCTCTTAACGCTCTCTTGCTCATTCTTTCACACTCTAATAATATTATCTTTTCTTTTGTGCTTCATGATTTAAAATTCATTTTTGTGTTAAATTTTGATTATAGAATCTATTTATTTTCTATTAGAGTTCTAACTGATTGTGATCGATTTAATTATGTTTTTTTTTTTTTAATTTTTCATATTCAAATTTTTTTTCGAGCAGTCTTACTGATCAGACGTTTACGAGAATGTATACTTCTTGTTGGTCGCTAATGATCCCAGGAACAAAAACAAAAGTTCCGTATTAACCGCACAGCCGCCCGAAGATAGAGCACGATCGAGCTCTCCTGTTCGGTCTTCTAGTGCAGTAAGCAGCAGTCATTTGCCAGTGCCGTTCTCCTCAACCACCTCTTTAATCAAACGCAGAAGCAACTGTGTTTCATACTGCAATAAACACAACACAAAGCACAGCTTTTACATCAACGGCTAGTGCAGTCTCAGAAACAACAACAGTGTTCTCAACTACTGCATCGATTGGGTCATCACGTGCAGTTACTGTAACAACAACAAACACCCAAACATTTAATCGCGATATTAACAACCCAAAACCAGAACAAGGAAGCAATAGAAATAATTTTGTGACGCAAGCTAAAGCAAACAAAAATACAACTGTATCACCAGAAGGTAGTCAAAATCAGCTCATACAAAACGGGACTCTGGAAAATAAAGCGGCAATGCAGACAGGCATTGACCACTAAATACAAATCCGCAATAAGCGTAAACTAAGCCCGCAAAAAAATAATAAGAAAACGATTTTAAAAAAACGATTTTAAAAAGTAATAGGTTCCAATTACTTGCTGAAAAGGATGAACCTGCTAAAAACGATGACAATAACTCAGCAAAACCTAAAACCGCGAAACCTCCTCCAATATATGTTCGTGAAGAAAGCTCGAATAGACTGGTAGATGCTATTCAAAAAATTGTTGGCAAGAATAACTTTCATATTGTCCCTATTACCAAGGGTAATATAAAAGAAACCAAGGTACAAATTTATACAGAAGCAAACTACAGTTCTGTAACAAAGTACCTTAGAGAGTCTAAAAAAAACTACTATACATATCAACTTAAAAGTAGTAAAGGGCTGGTTGTTGTAATCAAGGGCATTGAACCCTCGGTGGATTGTAGCGACATTAAGACTGCACTGGAAGAAAAAGGGTTTGAAGTCAAAGTAGTTATTAATATGTTTAATAAAAACAAAATCCCTCAGCCATTGTATAAAATTGAGTTGGCTCCTAAGTTGCAGCACTTAAGGAAAAATAAAGTGCATCCCATTTACAACCTGAAATGTTTACTTCACCGTAGGGTAACTGTGGAGGAGCCTCACAAACGAGTAAATCCTGTGCAATGCACAAATTGTCAGGAATTTGGGCATACGAAATCTTATTGCACCCTTCGTCCAGTATGCGTATCTTGTGGAGACTTGCATGAAACCGCAACCTGTAAACTAAGTCGCGATAATCCCGATCTTAAAAAATGCAGTAACTGTGGGGTCAATCATACAGCCAATTATAGAGGTTGTCCTATATATAAGGAGCTAAAGAATCGTTTGCAACCACAAAAAAATTCCGCCCGTGCTAGGCATGAGTCTATCCGTACAGAATCAACGCCAGATATGTGTTTCCCCCTTCTAACATTCCTTTAACTTCAAATGTGTCGTATGCGGGTGGTCAGGCGCTCAACAACAAACTGCGAAAATGATTGTGGAGCCAAAGGCTCAAATTTCTCAACACAATGAACCAATTCCACAAAGTACCCTAACTCGATTGGCGTGTAATGAGCCAAAGTTGCAACCACAAATTTCTAGTGAAACTATGTTGGTGAATTTATTACAGACCCTGAATCAAACAACCTTAAAAATGCAAAACTCTTTTCACGAGATGATGAAAATCCAAATGAAAACTTTGGATAAGCCCATAATGGCTCATATAAAAATAACTCTCTCTACGCAAATGGCGTTTCACAGCACAAACTAGAGCTGATGAAGTCTCTAGAGGACAACAATGTAGATGCGATGTTAGTCTGTGAGACTCATTCGACTAGCAAAAACAACTTCTTTATACCAGATTACTTAGTTTATACGACTAATCATCCGGATGGAAAGGCTCATGATGGTACATGCATTATAATAAGAAAGCGCATAAAACACCAGACTCTAGAGCTATGCTCATCTAATTATCTACAAGCAACTTCGGTTCAGATGCAAATGTGTCATGTTAATCTGACGTTATCTGCTGTAAATTGTCCTCCACGATTTTCTATATCTGCAGATGTGTTTAAAAATTTTTTTGTATATATTGTATATACTTAATTTTTCTTTAAATGCAGCAACTTTGGGGCCAACTCAATTTTGTACAATGGCTGTGGAATTTTATTTTAATTAAAAATATTGATCACTACTTTAAACTCAAACCCTACCCTTTTTCTTCCAGGGCACTTTTAATATCGCTACCATCAACAGAGAGTTCAATGCCCTTTATTACAACTACCAGCCCTTTACTACTTTTGAGCTGATAGGTACAATAGTTTCTTTTAGTCTCCCTAAGGTAATTGGTTACAGAACTGTAGTTTGCTTCCATATAATTTTGGACGTTAGTTTCTTTAATATTACCCTCTATCATAGGGACAATATGAATGTTATTATTGTCGACTATTCTTTGGATAGCATCTACAAGCCTATTCAAGCTTTCTTCACGAACATATATTGGATGAGGTTTTGCGGGTTTAGGTTTTGATGAGTTTTTGTCAACGTTTTTAGTAGCATCATCCTTTTCAGCAAGTAGTTGGAACCTATTACTTTCCAAAAGCGTTTTCTTTGCATTATTATTTTATTGCGGGCTTAGTTTACGTTTACTGTGGATTTGTATGTAAAGGGCAATGCCTGTCTGCATTGCCGCTTTATTTTCCATGGTCCCGTTTTTCATGTCCAGTTTTTGATTACCTGTTGATGATACAGTTGTCTTTTTAATTGATTTAGCTTGCGAAACAGAATTTTCTATTACTTGCTTGTTCTGACATTGGGTTTTTGATGTCTCGATTAAATGTTTGGGTGTTTGTTGTTGTCACAGTAACTGCATGTGATGACGCAATCAATGCAGTAGCTGAGAACACTGTTGTTGTTTCTGAAACTGCACTAGCCGTTAATGTAAAAGCTGTGCTTTGTGTTGTGTTTAATGTAGTTTTAAACACATTACTTCTGCGTTTGAAAAAAACGATGGTTGAGGGGCTCACTGCACTAGAAGACAGAACAGGAGAGCAAGATTGTGCTCTATCTTCGGGCGGCTGTACGGTTAATAAGGAACCTTTATTTTTGTTCCTGGTATCATTAGCGACAAGCGAGAAGTGTGCATTTCTCGCTGTCATTGTTGGGGCTTTGATAAAAAAAAAAAATTTATTAGTTGTGAGATAAACGTCTGACCAGCAAGACTGCTCGAGGACTGACAGCTATTAAGAAAGATTTTTCTTTTATCAAAGATACTGACAAGATCTTAACCATGGGAGATTTTAACCTTCCAAATTTTTCTTGGACGGCCTCTGATAATTGTAACTCTGTAATTTCATCAGTAAGCTGTGAGTTTATCGACTCATTGCTGGATCTTTCCCTTGAGCAAGTAAACTACATAGCTAGTAGCATAAATCGAATTTTAGACTTGGTTTACTGACAACATAAATGATGTTTCCTTGTTCCGAAAGGCAAAACGTGGCTGTGCAAAGCCAGTAATTTATATTTACAGAAAACAAATTAAAAGCAACCATTTAAAAAAAAATATATAAAAATAAAATATTCCCAGTGCAGGACCCGTACCCCACGCCCTCGGTTTGCCAGCCCTACTCTTTGACCACTACGCCACGTAGACATTTTAGACAAGTTAGATTAAATTGCTCCAATATAATCAAAAACCCATAATTTTCACTATAAGCATAAAAAAAATATTCGCAAAGCAGAACCATGAGTCAGAAATCACAGAAACTACCTACACTGAGATATTAAGAGTGCAACTTTGGGGATTCGATTGGATATACATACAGGGATCGTCCTGTTATGTGTTTCTAGTCTCTCGGAAGTTTTATATTTTAAAATTGTCAATGAGAAATGCTAGCGACATGTGTGCGTATTATGAAAATCATGAAATCAAAGCAAAAAACTTATACTCCGTGAAGAATATACCTAGAGAAATCAATATACTAGCATAAACATCGGTTTAAACAGTCGACTGCGTATGTTTTCTTACGATTACGATTGCGTCTGCTGAATAAGAAAACAGGGGCTTGCTTGGACAGATAATATAAGACGCAGTTTTCGTATTTGTTTTTTTTTTTTTTTTTTTCTTTTTATTTTGCAATTTTATTTTATTTCAATGCTTCACCTTAACGACAATTGTTTCAACGAACTTGGGTGAACAGATAAATACGGCGCGAGAATGGATTCGCTCCGAAATATCGTTGAAATAGTTTTACCAATGCAGATTTATAAAAATCAGTCCTCAACTTCAGAATAAATTAAAAAATCTTAAAATCTTTTAGAATGGTATCACCAAAACTCAAACATTTGAATATCTTATTTTTGCTCCAAGATGTGAACTATTGTATATACCAATAATTGGCTTCACCTTTCAACTCAATTTTAACAATCTGGTTGAATTAATTTTGGAAGGTAGAGTCTTACAGGATCGCTACTATTGGTTACCTAGAAATGTAAAAATCAGCAAAGTTTCTCTGTGCCTTACTGTAATATCACAGGCAAATTTGTTAAAGAAATGGAGAACATTAAGGAATTACGCTTACATCCTTGCTCTATACAACCGAAGAAAATGGAACGAATACTTAGTTAACTCTGTCTGAAAAAACTTATTAGCTTTAAATCAATCAAATTTCTCAGGAGCTGTGGTATCCATTCCAGTTCCAGGCCTAAGACACCTGAAAGTTTCGGATGGGGAATATTTCGGTATTTTAGTTTTGGATAATTACCTTTAACATTTTTGATCTGTAAGCATCAATTCATTGAAATTGATAGCAACAATCGGTAAAGTGCTAGAGCAATAGTAGGCGAGCTATTGTGCAGATAATTGACGTGATCCTGGATACAGTTATACAATACAATTATAAAAAATATTATCAGTTTATGCATCCAGATTATTAAGTAGTAAATAAAAGTAAAATAGCGCAACATTCCGCATCGAAAATTGTAAATTGTCTTAGACTTGGTACTGAAAGAGCTATAGGAGTGCCTGTCAAATCGAAGAACAAATTATGTATAATTATTCTGTTCTTCAGACAGAGTTAAGTTACTACTCGTTCCACATTCTCTGGTTATATACAACAAAATTGTAAGCGTTATTACTTAATTTTTTTCATTTCGTTAACAAATTTACCGATGATATCTGAATAAGCCCCAGAAAAACTACATACACAGATTTTTACATTTCTTGGTAGACAATAGCACCTGTATGATTCTCTGTTCCAAATTAAATTCTACCAAAATGTGAAAATTAAGTTTAAATATGGAGCCAATTATCGGCAATTATTCAGTAGTATGTGTAGTTCACATCTTGGAAGAAAAGTCAAATAACCAATTGTTTGAATTTCTAAAAGGTCATCACTTTTTAATTTGTTCTCTAATTGATCAGTTTTATAAAACTGAACTGGCATTGTAAAAATATGTCTACAACATTTTATAAGCGAATGCACTCATGCGCCGGATTTATTTGTTCACTCAATTGCGTTTTATAACAGATTTTCGATTTTCGTGAATTGAAAACAAAATATATATGCTGATTCTTGTCTATCGGGCAATGGATTTTGCTGAAATTTCACCACAAAGTAAGCAATCAATCAGCTGTTTCTCTCTTAGTATCATCAATTAAGAGGATTACTGGTTACAATCATTAAAATTTCTATTTCCTTAATAAATGAAACAAATTCACTTGCGGAATACTTATTTTTAGGCTTAATTGGCAATATTATGGAGCCATGTACTACTTCGAGATAGTAGATAATAAAGTCACGGCTCATGGTTGACTTGCGTCTGATCATTACAACGTTGATTTCGCAAGTGAAATCACAAAGTGATTTCAATATTCTTTTAGACTATGAGTTAACTGTTACTTAAGATCAGAGAAACTGTTTGTTATATGAAATATGTTATACAAAAACTAGAAAGAACGTTATTTTTGACTATGCCGATGATGAAATACTCTTCACGCAGTGAATGTTTCACTGTAGTATTTAAGCTTTATTCGGAACAAAATGACTTGCAAACTGATAGTGTCCAAGTTTCAGTTCGATAGGACAAAAAACAAAAAAGTTTTTCTAATAAGAACATGAGTTCAAATGGGTAGCTTGTATGGGAGGAAAGAGGACGGACATGGCTTAATCAATTTGTCAAACTTCATGACAAAATTATAATACTATTTACTCCTGTGAAGAGTATAAATATTCAGGTATGGATGCAATTTTTCTAAGCCCCTACATTTTTGACACTTTACGCAGGTTAATTGGTTTTTGCCTTGCTTTGGTTGTTACAATGTTTAATTTTGTTTCTGGATTATCATGTGATTTATAAATGGACACATGATTTTACATTATGCACGCATGTCTCTATCTCTACTTATTGACTATTAAAAATTACAAAACTTCTGAAAGACTAGGCAATAGACAAGAAACTGAAAAACAGATTATTTACGGCCAATCGATTCTTCAAGATAATCTGAAAATTTTAATATGCACACAAGTATATGGGACATAATGGTATTTGCGACCCGTGATTCTTTTTCCAACACCAAGCAACGAGCAAGATACTGTTCTCCTACTGTAATATAAGAATGGAGGCAAAAATTTGCCTGATTCGTGAAGTGTGCAATCGCAACACTAGATACCGACCAAAACTGTATTACAGCAAGCATATCAGTTGTTTCAATAGAAACGGTTAACGCAAGAACCAATAGCACAAATTCAGCAATGCCAGCACGTGCCAGCAGCGCAAACACGACAACAACAGCACATAGCGAAAATCAACAACTGCACAACGGGAAATCGGAAATCAAAACTCCAATGCAAACTTTTTATTTCATTTATTTATTAGGACTAAGATTATAATTATATATTATAACTTAGTATTTATTATGAGCAATAGCGTCAGAGGCCCTTCAGCTCAGGGGAAACTTAAGAAGGAAAGGAGGAAATTAGAAGAGTGCAGGACCAGACTTGCCTTGAGCGGCAATAGAACCGGCGACTCTTGAGATGTCAGCCAGCCACTGGGCCAACGAGCCAGTCTACCCCAATGCAAACTATCATTGTTCACTGAATCAAAATTTAAAATTACTTAATATTAACGGCGAGGAAGTACCTCACCTACCATTTAAATTCAGGTTCTGATTAGAAAAACTTTTTTGTTTTTTGAAATTTATACAAAATAAGTCTCTCCTCCATATTCACTAACCCTGTAGCCTCTATGTGTGTAATATTTCTGAATGCTCTATCACAGAGTATAGGCAAAAACGTTTTCTAGCGGGTGAAGAGAATATCAACTTCGGCATAGGCGAAGTTAAATTTCTTTTACTTGTTGTTAACTAATTTGTGCAAAAAAGATGTGGACAACATGTTCTTTGCCTACGGAGATCGTGTTATTCCGTAAGATCGTTGATTCTTATTATTCTGCAAGCATAACAAGGGATCTCAAAGGGAGCATTCGGTGTAAATAAGCTAGTGTGACAAAATGATAAAATCAACCAAAGGATTTCTTATGACATAAGATATGTTACCACACAGAAACGATAAGACATTATCTAACATAAAATTTTATATATAAAAACTTCAAACCTCTAAAACTATGTTTTTAGCGATTTTCCATTTAAAGATTATAGAATGGAGAAGAATATTTAATTTAACTTTCTATTCAAGTAATATTTGCATAATTGCTATTCAAGAATATTTGACATTTTACTGTATTTTAAAGGAACAGATAGAACGGACGGGCGTATGAAAAGGGATATATTGTAAGATGAAGACTTTCACGGGCCCATCTCGGTTTTGCGGTCCACAAGGCCTTCAAATAACGAAAAGCGTTTCACTAAGCCAAAAAAGGGGGGAACCCAAAAATCTAAAAAACAAATGCTGCATAATATCTCTAAGTTGAATGAGAAAGTATCTCCAAACTTTTTAGACTTATCGTCTTATTTTACTTCAAATGAGGAATTTGAAAAATACCTCAGTTTTATGCAAGCAAAGAACAAAAAATTTATGAGCTTGGAATCAAGCTACTCTGGCAGTAAGATGACAAAAGGTATAGGATCAGAATGAACACTGTTATATTTGACTGTTAAAAAGGTTACGGTTTTGACCGAAACTGAGACTAGCGCCGAAGGTTCGGTTACGGATTCGGTTTCGTCTGAAAATTCTATTTCAGTTGGACACTAGTTGTTATAATTTATAAATTTATAAATAAACAGTTGGTACACAAAGGTGACATTGTCTTTGACCTTGTGTGATTACTAATGAATATTACACTGACGGTAAAATACAATATATATACGAAAATTATAATTATATAAAACGATTGTCCTCAAAGCTAAGTATTGTATTAAGGCAAAAAAACAAGTTACTTCTACTGAACGCAAACAATATAAAAACTAATTATTTTAATGCATTTCATTAAAAATTCAAACATTTTATCTGATCCAAAGATATATATCTTATTGTTTGGTATACAAATTCAATGTTCATGGAATGAATTTCACTTGAACGCTTCACATGCATTCCTTGTTAGTACTACCGCAAACATAGAGCTGCAAGCAACAAGACACGGCATGTGCTAGGGCTCTGCATAGACTTCAGAAATGGCACAACAATGGAAAGCTTCAAAAGTTTATGGGAACCAAGATGCCTTCATGCGAGCTTCTGGTCAAGGAAATCTAGTATTCGCTGATATACACACTATACTTTTCATACTGAAAGCCACAGGATTGTTACCAATCTACGAACAGGTATCTAGCTATGAAGTGGCCCCACCAACCAAATCCAATGAATTTTACTCCTTTTTTGTGCGTGGAGTGGTGCATGCGTTGACTGTTTTTAATATCTACAGTCTCTTCACTCCGAATTCTGCCCAACTCTTCTATTCGTATCGCGAAACTGACAATGTCAACCAATGGATTGAGATTTTACTCTGCATTCTAACATATACTGTCACTGTGTTGATCTGTGCCCGAAATGCAAATGTCTTTTTGTGCATCATAAATGAAATTTTAAAATTGGACGAAGAAGTGCGCAATCAGTTTGGAGCTGTTCTAAGTTACAACTGTGGCTTCTCAGTTAAATTTCTTGTTGGCATTGGCATATGTCAGGCATACATTATCGTATTGAAGATACTCGCCGTTGATGGTAGGATATTGCCTACCTCGTATATTCTTATCGCATTTTATGGCGTCCAGAATGGACTTTCGACGACTTTTATTGTTTTCGCATCGGCTTTATTGCGTATTGTCTGTATTCGTTTTCACTTTTTGAATCAAATCCTGAATGGTTATACTTATCACCAGCAGAAGAAGATGCAACAGATCCGGCGGCGTGGTTTGCAGCGTGTTGCACCGGCGACTTTGACAAATATGGAAGCGTTTCCGGAGGATTCATTATTCGTTTATCGCATGCACAATAAATTGCTACGCATCTATAAATCAATCAATGAGTGCTGCAGCCTGATATTAGTTGGCTATATGGGCTATGCTTTCTATACAATCACAACAAACACTTATAATCTCTTTGTACAGATCACGACAAAGGGTAGTGTTTCGACCAATATTATGCAATGGTGTTTCGCCTGGCTAATCATGCATACATCATTGTTGGCCTTACTTTCTCGCAGCTGTGGTCATGCCACACATGAGGTTCGTCGGGAGCATTGAATCAAAATGTAAAAATGTATAATTACGTCTTTGTGTTTTTCTAGGCAAACAAAACTTCACAAATCCTAGCTCGTGTCTATGGTAAAAGTAAAGAGTTTCAGGAAATAGTAAGTCTAAGTACGCTTTCTTCGTGGGTATTAATTTTCAAAATTCTCAACGTCTTTTAGGTTGATAAATTTCTTACAAAAAGCATTAAACAAGAAGTACAGTTTACCGCTTACGGTTTCTTTGTAATCGACAATTCAACTCTTTTTAAGGTCAGTTTTGTGATAATAAAAAAGAAAAAACATATTTTTAAGAATTGAGGTTCTTTCAGATCTTTTCAGCAGTTACAACTTATCTTGTTATTTTAATCCAATTTAAGCAACTGGAGGATTCGAAGAGCAACAAATAAACTAATTGAATACATTAACATTAGCACACATTAGTATGAAATACAATATGTTGCCCCTTAAGACCGATGTTTGATTTTAAAAATCACTAGCATAATGAGATGAATAGATGAAGTCATAATTCACTTATCAGTCAGTGAGGGTGGATATAAAATAATAATCTTATAAGTCAGAATGTGTAAATTTTGTATTAAAGTATTTTATAAAAAGTAGTTAACCAAATAACATCCCATCCTTTTTAGGGATCCGAGTCCAAAGGGCCTATTACTAAGGCTACGCGGGCAGCGTGTCAGTGTCCGAGAACAATACCCTAAGACAATAAACTGCCCGGCATTTGTAATTTAAATTGCCCGCGTTAAGTATTTTTTAGGTTTGATCTGTCAACTAGTTTGTTTACAGCAGCTGCTTTAACCAGTACACCTCAGTAGCTCTCGTCGAATTTGGTTTGATGGAGTCTATGGAGTAATGCCGGGTTCCTCGAAGCGGCAATTCTAGTCTGGGGAACAGGAAAAAGTCACACGGAGCTAAGTCAGATGAGTACAGCGGCTGATCGATGGTATTTATTACGTTTTTGGCCTTATAATCGTTGATAATCGTAGCCCGATGAGAAATTTTTGGAGAAAATTCAGCTCAATCGGAACGAGCCTAGCGGTGATGCGCAGCATGCCCAAATAGTTGACCAAAATTAAACGAGCTGTTTCACGATTGATGTTGAGTTCACGTGATATTTCTTTAACACTAACATGACAATTTGCGAGCACGATTTCTTTAACTTTTTTGAAGTTATCGTCAGTGCCAGAGGTTGATGGCCGTCCGGAACGAGGCAAGTCTTCGACGATCTCCCGACCATCTTTAAAGGCTTTGTCCCACTCGTAAGCCTGAGTTTTCGATAAAACAGTCTCACTGTAACCCTTCTCCAGCATTCAAATCGATTCGGCACACGAAATTTCGTTCAAAATACAAAATTTGAGACAAACTCTTTGTTCAATATTTTTTTCCATTGTAAAATTCGCCGAGAACTATTGAGGTTGACTGATTAAAGCAGCTGCTGTAAACAAACTAGTTGATAGATCGAACCTAAACAACAACAACGCGGCAATTTAAATGACAAATTCCGGGTACTTTATTGTCTTAGGGTATTGTTCGCGGACACAAATCGTACGCTATTGGCCGGTGAACGGATCCATCTTTACTAAATTTTTACGAACCGATATGCTTAGAAATACATGTCCAGCACCCCTCCCACTCCACGAGTATTCATAATTCCAAAAAGGAATAGCACTCACGCTTTCTGGACATCTTGTACTTCAATCGGTTGTCCTACCCGTCATGGTGTCATGGTTGCCTAAAATGGCAATGCCAGAGTAATTCATTGTTTATGGTGTAGCCACCCACACCCATCCCTCATATGTACATACATACAATACACATACTTATGTCGCATGTCTTAAGATCATTTATACCAGTTCTTATGAGCCTATTACCCAATTACAGCAATCTTATTTGTTGCAGCAAACTCTTTTATAAAATACGTATGAATGAGTATATAATTTTTACACTTACGTATATCACAATTATTATATTGATGAAACTACAAAACCATTACTATTACACTTACATATTGTTGACAAAATGTGCCATATTATTTTAATAAAATGGATATAGTATTCGTACGTTTGTACTACAATACTTCTATGATTTAATTAAATGGGTTGCTTGATAAAAACTAAAAGGCTTGCAAATTCATGTTAGAGTTCGCAATTTTAATTTATTTCTCTTGAAAATTGAAATTACAAAAACTAATGATGCGCAAAATTGCGCTCTATCAATATCAATTCATGAATTTTGGCATTTTTGTTGTTGCTCGTTTTTATTATATTACGATGGACAAAATTTCATTTTGAGTTTGAAATTCTGTACCATTGGACGTGGTACACAAGCAACATTTCATAAAGTTTCATTTGGAATATTAGTCAAGAATGAGACTTGAACTGTAATGAAGAGTATTTTCGTTTGACTTTGGTTGCGACTGTGTCTGCTGCACATGAGTGTACAAAATATACCAGCGTACGTAAGTAGTACGAGAAGCCACATATTGTATATTGTATTGTAGATGGATAGGTGGATGGAACCCAAAAAGACATTAGTAACAAAATATGCGCAAAATTTACGAAAATTGCTATTGATAATTTTAGACTCAGCTTTGTCCTTTGTATAGACGACAACAAGGAGGATGACGATAACTATGATATTGAGATCTAAAACATTCATTTACCCATTCTTATTGTATTGTGTGTCATTCAGTCAGTCTGTCAGTCAGACAGACAGACGACAGACAGTTAGATAGTCAGTTAGACCTAGCAACACAATGAATACGAGACGAAGTATGTTATATATTCGAATATGGTTAGAAGAAGGGATGATGAGTAATAATAATGATTTTGGCAAATAGCAAACATTGTCGACGAGTTTCATAAAGCCACAAAACGAGCCAAGCACATAATTTGGCCAAAATTGAACTCACTCGGTCTATGGCTGCTGCCATGAATGATCAACTGAAGTGAAGCCACTGTGAAATTCACGAAGTACATAGGTCTAAGTAATGAAATGATGGAGTTCATAATAATAATGATAATTCGATTAGAATAAAACTCGTACTCAAATAATAAAAACTTATTCGTTGGTCGAATTTTGAATGAACAGCATTTCAATTGTAACTTTGTACGAGAAATACTTGAAGTACTTGCAATTTTAAAGCGGACTTATGGTGGAAACACGTGAACCTTACGTGATATCGATTCACAAACTATTTTCATTGTTGTTTATTCATTCATTCTTTAGTTCTATGGTTCGTTTGACTTTATAAAAATGGCAAGCAAACTTCTAAAGCTGTGCAAGACATTTTCGTAAGGCGCTGACATTACGTGCAATGAATTCTAAAACAAGAACAAGGACTTCAGTGTAAATGGACAAATACAAATCAAAGACCACAAACGGCATATGGAGGAAAATGCGTAGAAAGAACTGAACCAAAAGCAAGCCAAACTAAACAAAGCAGAATTTCATTTAATAAACTCAATAAAGGTTTATTTCAACGGAAGAAGCACCATCATAACATAGGAATAAAGAGAGAATTTTATAAAGAATACAAGTCACGGCAAGGTTTTCTTTTCTTTTCCTTACTTTACAACAAAGTAAACTTTCATTTTGTTAGATTTTTTGTCACACGTACAAACTGTAATGGTGTGTGATGAAGTTTTTAATGATGATTAGGTAGTTTTCTCACCTATTTTCATATCCTTTACCCATTTACTCGTATGTTTTTATAAGTTACACAGAATAAAATGCTCTGGAAATGTATGTTTTAAGTGGAAATAGGGTAGATGCTCAGGGTCCAGATCCAAAAACCAACCGAAATACACAAAAAATAATGAAAAATTTAAAATCAAATCAAAATGACTGTTATCCATTCCAGTGCCAACTGTAAGACAATTTAAAGTATCCGATGTGGAATATTTGGCATTTTACTTTACCTATAACAAGATTGATATGCATATGATCTATCCTCCGCATGAATTGAAATGAATACAAATCATTCTTTAGAAAATTTTTTGTTTAATATGAGGTAGTGATAAAACCAAATAAATACTGAAACAATGAATGGTCGTGGGTTTTGAATCCACTCGACATTGTAAGGCGTAATGATATTTAAAAGGCAAAAATCTTAAATTTACAACACCGATCGATTTAAAAGTTATAGGTGATTTTGGCTAAACTTTTAAAACAAATTTTTTTTATAAATTTATCCTTTTTGCAAAATAGACTTTTCTTCTTTTCATATGGAGGTACACCTATATTGCTTATCTGATATTACCCTAAGGTCAAATGAAATTTGAACAGCGGAAAGATGATCATAGAGGCTACATATGTATATGTGGTAAATGCCTACGGAATATTTCAATTTTATATCAGATAATCTTGTATTTTGGAGGTAATACAAAACAAATATTTGAAATATACCATTTTGTTTGGTCTTAAACTACTTAACAGGCACACGGATAGACAAATTGAATGAGAGATATGGCTACATCAATTCGTCTCTTCCCGCTGATCATTTCCATCTATACTTTATTGGGTCTTATCTGAAACTTTGATTCCATCTGCAACTTTGATTTTAAAATATATATAACTATTATAAACCGTCGAACCTCTCGATTACTTAGTGATTCAATCCAATATTCATCATAGAGTATTTGTAAAGGAATGACAATTTTGTAAATTTTATGAAAATAAAATTCATCCTTTATATTTCATTATTAGAGTTTCAAGTTCAAGTTTTAATATATTGTAAGTTACATTTGAATAAATTAGTTACGGAACCATTTCATATTAAAAGGGTGCCTTACAAATCTTTGATTATTTAAGACTCAAATTAAACTTCAGTTTCCAATGACAAGTAACACACACAATAAAAAAGGTGAATGTTTACCATGTGCTACAATCGAATGCACAACTTCAGATAAAGCATCAAAATCGTCTAATCAAAGATGAGGAAGTTTGTCTGGGTGTGAGCAGTTGTCAGTTGATTTTGTGATCTTGTAACACGAAATTAATCAAAATTCGTGAGTAGGAAACCTACGTAAAGTTTGAGTGTCATTTTGATTTCTGTAAGCAAATTGAAGTGGTTTCCTTCAGTCACTTGTCGTGGCATAAAGTGACATCTTCAATATAAGTTATAAGTGTGTTTTGTGTGATTATGACGCAGGAACAACGATTGTTGTCATGATTTGGACTATTTTTGTCAGAGTTTTGCACCCATAATTAGGTAAGACAAAAAGATACACAGTGTATAGTGGCTGTCGATGTTCCCGAAGTTACTGCGCTACTAAAAATTGCGAATCCTCTAAAGTCAAATTTAATTTCTCTTATTGCACTAAAACACTAAAATCAATGTCGCAATTCAGTAGTAAAATTTGACTTCTTTGTATATAATTTTTTCCAAGTTAATTTATTATTTTTATTTTATGGCTAAAACATGGTATCAAAAGCCCAACCCTAAAAACATATTTTAATGCTCATAACTTCTTCATCCAATCGGTTTTGGATGTTTTGACATAATAATAATAATAATAATAATTCCTTGTTCAGTCCAAGAGCTTTATTTAGGGTTCCGGACCCAAAGGGTACCATAAGGAACCCTATTGCGGAGACTTCGTTGTCCGTCCGTCCGTCCTTGGGTCATATCTCTTAAACCGCAATAGCTCGAGAGTTGAAATTTTCACAGAATATGTAGTTCTATCCGGGAATCAGCAACAAATACTAAAACAAAAATATTTTCGAAAACTTAAAGGGGTCCCCATACCAGAAAAATTTTGGTTTGTATGGCAGCTATACGATCCAGTAATCCTATCATCTTGAAATTTGGAAAGTTGATGGCTGAAGATTAGAAACATATAGTGTCGATCAGTTTGATCGGATTACTAGGGAAGATACCTCACATACCCCACATACTTCTTTGTTTTTGGTATTGAACTGAAATTTAGACACTAGAAGTTTCTGATATAGGCGCAGTACATTTGTTGGAATCAGTCAAATCGTACCACTATGGGGAGTACCTCCCATACAAACCCCAATATGGTGTCTGCCCCGCTTTTGGGCCATTTTCTTGAACTATTTATGTTATGAAAGATGCAAATGTTAGTTATATGTGATAAGTAAGCAAGAAATATTATTTGATCAGCTTCGTGAGCGGTCGAACACGCGTTGTGCGCACTACGATATACCCGGTTTATGCACTCAAACACGGCTGCAATTTAATGTTTCTCGTTTATCTTATACTATGTTTTATCAGTAGAGGACGACAAGTTGGAACATACAGTTGGTATGTTTTGGTAGTTATGATATTACATATTACGAATTGAGATGATTCCGAACATTCCTATTCGATTGAAAGTTATGAGCAAAAGAAGAAACTACATATTGTATATATCTATGTTATAGATATCGTGGACCATCTTTAAAATATATTTTTTACCCTTGCACACCATTCCAATCTCACGCATATAACGACGATGATGAACTGTTGGCTTACAAATTGTTGTTAAATTTTTTTGCAACGAGTCCCAAAACGCACAAAATCTGTGTCGAATTCTAAATTCTGTGTATTCTCTTAAAAGTTAAAAAGATTGAAAGAATGAAAAAAGTATTTTACTATTTTATCCAAAAATAGGCAACCCTCAGTTGCGAAGGGTTTATAAAGCCAAAAATGGAAAACGGCGCAATACTCCATTTTTATTTATTTTTTTTTTTTTTTTTTTGTTTTGTTTGCTTATTTTAGTGCAAACGAACATTTAAAAATAAAAAATAAAAAGGGGAAAATCGATGGAAATGACAACTGAAGCGGAAGCGAAACAAGAAAGCAATACAAATATTGTGATTTTGTTGTTATTGTTGGCCAAAATTGATTTTAACGCTGACAGCTAAGCATATTACGAGCGAGTGCAAAAAGTGTCAGAATAGATAAAGGAAAATAGGAAAAAAGAGAAAAAAAGATGAATAGTAGAAGCATGAAAGAAAGGAAAACCACAATGAAATACCAAGTTTTAAGTTGCGAGTACAAATGCTGATGTGCAATATGTTTTTCGTTCCATAGATGATTGTGATTGTAATTTGATCGTCGTTGAGTATGATCGATGGTGGCTGCACCATAGATATGAAATAAATGAACGAGTGCCTAGAGATTTCTACTGCTCCACGTAAAGTTTTATTTTACATAAAAGCGAGTTCATTGCTTAAGCTGAAGTGGAAGCGGAACTTCTACTCTCTTACATACTCGTACAGACAAGCACACGCAGATAATCAGTCACTTCCGTTGTTACTGTTGTCGAGAACGCAACAGAGATTTCAACTATTTTACTTATTTTTCGTTACCCATACACACAGAAGGCGGTTCAGCCTCCACTTCTGCCTTCTGAATCGTAATCTACGCTCCGATTGCCAACATAACTAAGCGCCTTTGGTGGGCTTTAAACTTTTGCATTTTGCGTTCACTGCATTTATCTTCATCGTCTTTCGACTTTGACTGCATCTTCACCTTTTTGTTTCTTTTGGAGATGATGTGCTGTGTCCCTGCCCTACTTCCTTTCTTCCTTTGTTTCATACACAAATGTTGTTTTCGTGCATGCTTCCGTTTCCGATTTCGGACACAAAGACAAACGGACGGACGTCATTATACCCATCAATATCATCATCATCATCATTATTATCATCGTTCTTATCGATGACTGCCATGTTACTCATACGTGTACTCAGAGTTTCCTGTTTTGATGTTGATGTTCTTGCATTCGATGCCGCTAAATTGTTTGTCTTCTGTTCGGCTGCGCCATTAACAATGCCTACAGCTGGCAGGCAGGCAGGCAGTCGTTCTCCAATTACATACACGCCTCATGCGCATCCTCCAAATAATACACCACCCAACTCCAACTTTAGAGCTCATCTTCGCCTTCTTGTGGTTATCGGTTTTCGTTAGTTTTCTGCATTTTCCGCTTGACGTCCTTTCATCAGACAGCGATGTAAAAGCTATCAGACAAATGCAACAACCAACCGACATGGTTCTAACATCTCTACTAGAGACCAGAGTTTCGGAAATTGTACTTTGTGGAGCACTATACTTTTCCTTTAATTTATTGTAATTGTTCTTATACCGTTATAATTTTTGTTGTTGTTGTATGTAGTCGTGAAATAAAGTTTTTTAATTGCAATAGTTGTCCGCGAGCACAAATGTTGAAGAAACTCTGTATTTCTCTGTATTGATATCGATATGATGTGTTGTGTATGTGTGTGTGTGTCAAGGCAGTGTATTTAGAAACGCCACAAATCGCATCAATTTCATTAAACCACTGCGTTGCAAACTTCCGGTGCCCGACTTCCCTCCTTAGCCTAAGCCTTATCCTTATCCTGCTCAAACACTCAGTCGTTCACTTACTCATCTATGGCAAACAATTAAAATGCCTCATGTTTGTTTGTATTTTCTTAACCACTCCTCGTCACTCTCAAGTGGCCCATAGACGTTAAATAATATTGTCCAATAATTGTGTTCATTCAATAAAATTGATAATTTGCAGATTAACTTGAAAAATTACACAATCTATTATTTTATAGAAGATGAAATAATTTTGATGTGTGATTTCTACCGATTGGATTTAAAAATTCTAGACCGTAGGTTCCAAAACTTATATCGATCATCGACCACTTTGAGCTGCAAAAAAGTTCCCTCCTTTTCTTAGAAGATAAAAATTTATCTATTGTTGCCCTTAGACTTTTGCGACCGTGTACTGGGAGGAATGAATGGAAGTGTTCTATGTAAAATGTGTTCAGTCTATTTCAAATCCAAAAACGATGAACTTATTGTACGTGTCCACACACACACAGCCTCAATGCTTTTATGCAATATACTTCCCCATTAATATTGTACGACTATTGGCCGCTTTACACTGTCTTCCTTTTTGCATACTTGTCTGGTTATGTTTATTTGTTTGTCTATGGGGCGTGCTTTGTAGCTATAAGTATCTGCGATAATCTTATTAGCAGCAGTTTGTTGTTCGAACCTAATCAATTACCAACGTAATTACAAACTTTACTAATCTGCTTATGTATGCTCGCTTCATGTGCAAATCTCGTACTATTGTATGTATATACGAGTATGTTAGTAAGAGAGCTGAGCCAAAGATACTTTATAATATTTTTACATTATAGCTTATAATGAATTTATATTATAAAAGAATGTTATGGTTTTTAGTAAATTTTTTTTTTTTTTTTAAACAAGAAAAGATGAAGGTTAACTTCGGCTATGCAAAAGTTGTTATACTCTTCACACACCCATAAAAAAAAAGGTTGCCTACGCTCCTGTGATTGATCATGCTGAAATATTTCATTATTGATTTGACTTATGTTTAGGGTATATTCAGTATAAAAGTACATACATCATTTCAAAACTGTGACCAAAATATTTGTATGGGAGTTATGCGATCCTCTAATTTGCAGCATCTTGAAATTTGCACGGCTAGTGAATATGGTTCAGACACCTTTAGTATCTCAATTTCAGTTGGATAATATAGAAAACCAGAAAGTTTTTCTAATAAGAACATGAATTTAAATTGGGGTTTGTATGGGAGCTATACGATCTAGTTATCTTATGGTCTTGAAATTTATATGGTAAGTGAATATGGTTCAGACACTTGTAGTATCTGGTGAAAAGAAAACTACGTGTAAAATTTTAGGTGTCTCACTCAAAAACTGAGAGACTAGTTTGCATTCATCAGTCGGATAGAGAGACGGACATGGCTTAAACAACTCGTCGTATATACATTATGGGTTTTCCGATGTCTACTTCTGTCAGTTACAAATCTCATGACAAACTTATAATACTACATATTTATACACTGCGTGAAGAGTATAAAATGAAATAATAAATGATATTGTAAATAAGTTTATAAGTAAACTTTTTAGCTTCTAACGATTCCTATGACTAACCCACCTCCACCTCAATCAGCACAACTAACCAACATCATTCATTCACTCACTCACTCACTCACTCTCTCACTCTCTCACTCTCTCACTCTCTCACTCACTCACCTCGTGACTCACTCACTTTGGCATTCAAGAAGAGAATTTCACAGATGTAGAAAAGTATAAGTTTTTGCAAAAATCCAAATCAAAATTTTGAATTTGAATTAATCGCGTTAAATGAACGCCGGATTTGTTATAGTATGTTGACAGCTGTTACTTCGTTGTCCTCGGCTCAGCTCAGTTGTCCCCACCTTGGCACAACAAAGGTACTAAGGTGTACAGTACCAATACACCTTTGAGTTTGCATGTGCGCTTGACAAAGTTTTCGACGCATGATTTAAATGAAAATAAATCTTGCGTTAAGTCGGATTACTATGAAGTACTATTACAATTCTACTCATGCCGCACCATCACCATCACCATCAACACATCACATCACATCAAGCGATCTGGCAATCCCAAAGTCCAATGTCTTGTCTTTTGATGTCTTCACCGAGCATAAAGATAATGATGATGACGATGACAATAATGATGATGATGATGATGATGAGTATGATGCTGAGATGTTTTTGTTGGAATAAGACACAAATATGGAATGAAATAAGATGCGATGGGATGGGATGAATTGGGGACTGGGAGACTGGGAGACTGGGAGACTAACAACCTTGGCACGTACACAGTTTGTGAATTTGTTTACGCGACGCCATCATTTTAGTTTTCGAAAATGTTCAACGTCTAAAACTTTTTCATATGCAAATTGCAAGTTTAGCAAAATATTTCGTTTATTGTTGAAGTTTTGCGGCATTGATAAATGTGTAAATCTGTATGTGTTTGTATCTATGTGTATTGTGTGTATTTTTGTTATTTTATGGAATATGTTTTCATGTCGACTGCGTAAAAAGTTACCCGTCTTAGATTTTGACAAATGTTTTCCAACTAAAAAAGAAGAAAGAAATCAAAATCAAAACTTAAAGGATGAAAAATAAAATTATACAAATTCCAAATGAAAACTTCTTTAACATTTTATATTTTTTATATAAAAAATTATTACACATTTATTTATCTCCAATTTGTTATCTGCATATTTATCCACATTATCGCTTCTACTTTTTTGTATTTGTATTTTCCATTTTCACATTTACTTAATATACAAATATTTATACTTATCTAGTACTTAGGTATATTTTTTATACATTTTTTTTGTTTTTATTTTTAATTAATTTATTTACTTTTCATTGATATTTCCATTTATTTTTTTTGTTAAATTTTTTCTTGTATATCAATATAATGTTTGTTGTTTGTGTAACTTAAATAATTTATTTATCACTATTTATTTGCGCTTAAACACCTAAATTTATGCTATACATACAATGTGTGGATTTTGTTAATTTGGTTTGGTATGGTTTGGTTGACTTCTTTCACTCGTTGCTGCTTTAAATGATTTTTGAATTCTAAATACACTTCACAGCACTGGTGTGTACAATAGTATAAGAAGTATTAATCTGATGTTTTATTAACGCTTAGAATCGGAAACTACACAAAATAAGTACCAGTATATGAATATCATCAGTGTGATGTGATCATAAATCCATTCAGTATTCAATCTATTGCACTGGGTGACATTGTAAAGTAGAAATATTGGTGGAATTTAGGAGGGGCCTTGTATTTTTATACGATACATCTCTGTCTGGTGCCATCAAAATTAAGAGAAAAAGTTCAGATAAAGGAAAAAAGTTATGCTTATAGCTTGAAAAAACTGAGTACTCAGAGAATTGTATAACTTCTGGTTTGGCTGGCAGAAAAATGCTATAGTGATGGATTGAAAAATATATCTTGGCATATCACCAATTCCATTTTTTAATATTGACAAAAATAAACTAAAATATTGTAACAGAATTGTTAATATTATAAATTCCAAATATTGCTCTTTGCAAAAATTCATAGATGATGGAATGTTTGCTTCCAAGGACCTACCTAATCAAAAAACAGCTTATCAAGTTTCTCGAAAAGAAAGAATGGAAAGTTTTAATGGTATTATAAAATTTCAGTAAAAGGGAATAAAATGATCAATTTGTCAATTTAGCCATGAGCACATATCTACATATTGTATACAAATATCCGTTCATCTGATTTATTAATCTAGTCCCAGTTATTGAATTAATTGAATAAAATTTTACACTTGATGTTCTCAAATTCTATTATATTTGATGGCTTGATCGCAACAGTTAGAGTCGTAGTCAGTAGGTATACTGTGCGATGTGGAATGTATACTAACTAATTCATGAATCCATTCTAGTCTGGTTTTCCAAAAATTTTAAACTAAAAAGTCATATCACAATGAGTGTCCCAAAAGATCAAGATTCCACATATAAAGCATATAAAAGGAGGCTTTACAAAATCAATAAATAGTTTGATAAAAATACAAGATATAATTAGATAATTAAAGAATATACCTAACAACTTGTGAATGTGAAGTATATGTAAACTGTGGTGAGACCAAAGTTACAGTTTTTTCTTGATTTTTAATTTGTTATTATTATTATTTTTTATAATCAGAACACACAGCCTTGCTTTGGTTTTTAAAAAATTACATTTAATTTACAATGTTTTGTAATTTACTTTAAAAAATTTTAATTTTTATTTTTCTTTCTCATGTTTTATTTTTACTATTATTTTTGTTTTTTTTATATTAGCTACATTTAAAAATGACATACATGGATATAGGTATTATTATTTTATATAATTCTTAATTATTTTAGTTTTATTTTTACACACAATTACACTAAAATCTCTTTAGGTTGTCCTTTATTTAATTTTTTTTTTTTTTTTTTTTTTGCATTTCAAATTAATAATTTAGGATACTTACTATCATTATAAAAGTAAGAACTTTTACACTTTTAAGTTCTCAAGTGTCATATACAAATGGAATTTATGTGACATAGGATTTCTGAAACTGAATGTGAAAGACGGGATGCTCACGTAAATTAATTCATAAATGGCGATTCTTTGGTAAAATGCGGGCAAACAATATGACATAGATTGATATAATAATATTCTGTATGACTTGGTAATCTATACATAGATGTATAAATGAACTAAAAAAATTGTATGACCCCGCAAAACTCGTGAACGGCTGGACCAATTTTGATGATTTTTTATTATTGTACTCATGGGGTTACCAGTCAGGTTCTTTGCTACATTCGGTAGCATCATTATACTCTTCACGGAAGTGAATAGTACTATAAGTTTGTCATGATGTTTGTAACAGGCAGAAGGAGACAAAAAAAACCACATAAATTATATATATTCTTGATCAGCTCGATTAGACGAATTGATTAAGCCATGTCCGTCTGTATGCATGCAAACTAATCCCTCAGTTTTTGAGCTAGAGAGCTGAAATTTTACACGAACCTCTATTTTTACCATACGCAGTACATTTGTCGGAACCACCCGAATCGGACCACTAGTGGGGGTACCTCCCATACAAACCACCCATTTGAATACTACAATAAAACATTCACTGCGTCCCGTGAAGAGTATTTCATTTTCGGCATAGTCGAAGACAACATTCTTTCTAGTTTTTTTTTACCATTTTTTCATTTGGTGCAAAATATACTGAACCGATTATAATAATTTTTTTTTTTTACAGAACAAATGACTCTTAAAATTGCTTAAGTTATAATAGAATATTAAAAAATATTGTTCATTCACGTAAATTATAAATTACACATTTTACAAGAAAGCTTTTTTGGAAGAAACACCCAATTAACGCATAGGGGGTGAAGCAACGCACGCCGGGTAACGCTAGTATAATATGAAGGCATTTCAGAAGAATACTTATAATACTCACAGTAAAAGGTTGAACAAACGAGGGTCCAGCACAAGCAACCATGCTATAATACATATGTGTATTTTTTTGAGTTTATATTATTACAAATATGTAATAAGTTTTGTCAGGGTTTTCAAAAGATGCCTCTGTGTCTCTCTCAGGTGATTTACAATATGAATGCATGCCATTCATTCCACCTATTTTTTTTTAACTCTAACCTATGAATCAGCCTAATATCTATGTAGTACGAGCAATACCTAGCGTACATTGCTATGCCTTCTATGTAGGTTTTTCAGTCTTCGAATTCAACGAAAGCTTTAGTGTTGAATTCGCTGTACGACCGCAATCTAGTAGTGCTGATGCAATTCCTGATGATTCAACCAAAATTAAAGCCGTGAAATGTGTTCGACATTGCCGACACCTTGGTTATGTGGTTAACACTATTCACAGTATGATTTTTTATAACATTTTCAACAATCATCGTCATATTTCAGCCAATGAACACAAATTCTGAATGAATTATATACCTAAACCTTTCTCAAGAATCATTTCGTTCATTGGTGATCACCGTATGGAAATCCGTTCGGTAGTTTATAAATTTATCGCGTTTCGACAGACAGACGCGGTGTGGGTACTTTGCTTTATAATATGTGTTGATGATGTATTTGGTTGGTGATCGTTCCTTAAGCTAAAAAATATTTTAATATATTTAAACGTCCAAGTATTTTAAATTGTAAGTAGTAGTCAGTGTATTAAGTCAAGGAACGACAAATTTGTCATTTGGATATTTATGGAATTTTTACGAAATCGGTTTTCCCATGCAAATTTGTTCTAAAACCTCCAAGTCATCGCCTTTTAAAATATTATAGGGATAATCACTGCAGTTACAGGGATTGTACAGAATTATATCAAACGATAATTTGACCCAAAGAGGTTAATTTATTTAAGTAAAAATGATGATTCCTTTTAAATAGCCATTTATGGACTAAGTTCATTGGAAGGCAGTGGCGCACTAATGTTAAACTTTTATTTATTTCTTTGGTTTAACAATTATTGTACCGTCAAGTGGGAGATTCTTAATGAGACAAGTGCACAATGTAAAGTCCAACACGAAGATGGAAGTTTTATAAGATGTAAATAAGCGGGTTTTGTTTTTTTATCTATTAGGCTCCCCATTATTGTTTAATCTCATAATGTCAACAATAAAGGAATCTAAAGTCATTATCTCTCTTATAATAATTAGAGAAAATATAATTATTGCACTTACTGTATATATTTATTATTATTATTTATCCTCTTTGTGAATTTATTGTTTCTATTTTTAAAGCCACAATAATAAACACATTTATCTTTTTTCCATAATTTACAGAATTAAGAATTCTATTTATGATTACAAATTTTTCTTCTTCTCATAGTATGAGTCTTCAAAATCAAGTGGCAATACAGAAAATTCATTTTGCTCTAAACAAAATAAAATAATTAACATATTTTCCATATTGTTTTCCACACATTTTACTGAAGTAAAATATCGAAGGTAAGAAATATATATATCTCATACTGTTGAGACTTTCGTAGCCAATTGATAATTTAAGTAAATATAAATAACTGCTGATTTGTCAGTGCGTTTTCTTTTTACAATTTTTATATATAAATAAACACCCAATACATACACAACCCACACACACGTACAAGTACATACGAGTATATTGTATATGAGTTGATGAGTAGTGTGAATTTGGTTTATGTAATGAAATTTTCTCAAGCATTTACCAAATGTCCAAATATAATCTTTATTTAAATTTACTAGTAAATAATTTTCTCATTCTTTCACTCACTTCAAATTTTAATAAGGTTATTGTTGTGTATTAACTCTTTTTCCAAATGTTCCTAGTTGTATAATGTGTGATAACTTTTTCAATTTTGTTTGTTTGTTGTGTTTTTTTTTGTACAAAATTTACATTCGAACAATTTACGGTTTTACTATTTTTATGTAGTGTTCTTATTGATTTTATATTAATTTTTCGTTAATTTTCCAATGACTGCAACGATCGGACTTGACTCTTGATGATTATAATCGCTTCATTGGAATCGTTACATTCTTTTAATTTTGATAGCATTGATATTGTTATACAGTGTGATGTACACAGGTAGGTCGGGTCAGGTTGGTCGTCAAAACAATGGAATTGACAATTTCATTGGAGATCGAATGCAAACTGTCACAATGGAAACTGTAAATAAAATAATTAGAGAATTTTGAAATATTGCATAGAATTATTCATAATGAGATGAGTTCATCATCAATGTTGTAAAGAAAGTAGTACAGAAAAAAAATAATGCAAAGTAATTTCTTCGTTTTGTATTCGAATCATACACACTTATACTTCTACTTAATATATTATGATTACCATATATAGATCGTTCGAATTTCCATGCAATTTGACTCTTCATTTAAATTGTGGGTTGCGGGTGTGAAAGAAACAAAATATGCATCATAAAATGTTTTCAGCTGAAATTATAAAAGAAATAAATAGCATGCATAGTAAACTTTTAAAAAACTTATTTCCATACAAAAAATTTAATATTACGTAAGTCGGAAATCAATGAAATCAATGTCACAAGTCAACTATCTCCATTCAAGATATTTTGAAGTGCGTATTACTGTTTGACAAAGCTATGTGGAAATATGTGTAACAACATTCAAACTCAATTTTCGACTTAAGCTACTTTGACTCGTTGCTACAAATATGAACTTATAAATAAATCGAATCAAATTCATGTTTCAATTCATATGTATATTGCTTACATAAGCAGAGTGGGTTGCCAAAAGCATAGTTCAAAATCGATTTTAACATCAAGTATACATACAAATTTATGAAAACAAATATAAAAATAAGTGTAAATTTAAAAATAATAATACAATAAAAATCAGTTATAATAATTTATTAGAAGCTTATTTTAATAGCCTGACTCGATCATATTGATTTTAAAAAATATTGTATTGTATTTCTAGTTTGCCAATATTTGGAAAACAATGTATCATATTCAAATGTATATGCACAACTGATCTATTTAAAAGAATCTACCTATCAAAACTTCTTGTTAACATGATACTATACCCATACTTCCAGTAATTTGGGAAATTTCATTAACTCACCTTGCAATGATGATAGTATTCAATATATGTTATTGGCTTCGCTTCAAGCAATATTGTGACAGATTGATGTGTGAATATCGATACTCTTAAAATATTATTTCAATGAAATAAGTAAGAAGTACTAACTAATACAAAAAGAGAAGAATGAATAAATTGTCAAGACCAAAGAATCTAATCTTCTGTGAAATTGTTTCAAAAATAATAGAAAGGGAAAGTGTTTCAGGGTTGGTTGGGTTTTGATTTCTCTAAACGAAGGCGAAACACTTTGTAACGCTTTCTCAAAATAACAGGAATTCAGCTGAATGACTAATGTATTTTTTTATCCACAAAAAATTAATCATAGCCTTAATCGCAATAACTCTGATGGATTTCTGGAATGCTGGTGCGAACTTGATTAACAATAATGTTGTTTCTAAGGATTGAAAGTCAAAGAAAAAAGTTCCCTTTCAATGTAAATTATATTTTTTTCTTTTCTGGAACGTTCATCAGTGGTCGACAATCCTATCGTAATATTAACTAAACGCGACCCACTCAAATCATATAAGAGAATTGCTAGTTAAATTGGGAATATTTTTTATCATTGCGAAGTGTTTGACGACTATTAATAAGAGCAAATCTACCCGGTAGGATAGTCCATACTGCATAAAACCTGGTGTGGATCCAAAGGTGCAAAAAATGACGCAACAATATACTCTGCAGTGACGAAAAACAAATAAAATTCATTTGGAAAGAAATGATCGTCGAACGAAAGGCACAAGGTGGCAAGGCGTTGTTCCATACATCGAATTGATGGAATAATGGATAGATTCAAGTACAAGAATTTATTAGAAATAGTAATGCTACCATATGCCGAAGAAAATATGCAGCTTTGGTGGAAATTACAGCAGGACAATAACCCAAATAAAATAAAATTTCCTGTAGAAACTTGTCGGAAGTTGATATCGTCTATGCCTAGAATAATAAAAATAGTCACCAAGAATAATGGCGGATATTTAGGAATAACTAATTCAATGAAAGCCAAACCAAGCTTGTTTCATACAAAAAGGGTCAAATTGTTTTTTTATAATAATAATTTCATAGCATCTAAGTTTATCGCAGCATGTTTAAAGCATCAAATTTTTAAATAAATAAAAAAAATGTAAAATATAACAAAAATAAATAAATAAAAAATGTTTGTACTTTTTTTTTTTCATTTTCAATTAAAACAAATAACAAAGCTTTATTAATTAATGATGTTAAAGTATACAGTAAAAAGTTTTGAGTAGTAATTGATTTGTTTATGATTTCTTTTGTTTTTTTTTCCTTTTGTTTTCTTAATAATTCAAAATTTTCATGATATTGAAACACTCAATGTATATGTAAATATATACCAATGTATAGATTGGTAAGTATGTATATGTATGTATGTATGTGTATATAGTTAAAAAATAGAATCATTAAATTAATATGAAATTCAATAAAGTTTAACAAGTAACAAGTAATTGAATAAAATATATAAAGATTTTGTGTTGGTTTGTTCTTATCAAATTATATGAAACACTAAAAAGCGTGATAGATGATGATATTTGAACACTAAAACTACAACAATAATAATAAAGTATATGAATAAAAAAAAAAAATTAAGATAAAAATGCAAATAAAAATGAAAGAAAATCATAATAATATTTCAACCAACTAATTCATTTAGCCATAAAACACGTTACAATATGTTTATCATAAAAACTAGAAGGGTGAAAAATTATTGTGACTTACACAACAAGAAAAAAATTCAAAGATAGCAATTTAAAAAATATAAAAATCGTAATAATAATACATAAGATATAATGTAAAGTTTGTAAATAGAGAAATTGTTTTTTTTTTTTTGTTTTTGGTTTATATTTTTTTTTTTTGTTTTTTTTTTAGTTTTTGTTTGTTGAACAACAAATTTAAAATATTTTTACTTTTAAAAATATTCATCTAACTATGTTGTATGTATATGTATATGTTTGTGTGTGTGTGTGTGTGTGTATATATATATATATATGTAGGTATAGTAAGTTATTATGATAGTATGTATATAGTATATATTATGTATAGTTGTAGTTAAAACTACGCTTAACAAAGAACGTGTCCAACATACGATTATCATGTAAAAGCTACACAACAACAACAACTACACAATACAGTAAATAAAATAAGTATGTATGAATGTATATATGTATGCGTGTATATATATGCAAAAAGTAGTTACGTGTAAATAAATATACATTAAAATGTATGCAAAAAACAAACTTAAAATCTAAACAAAATAATGTTCGTTCATAATTATTTTTCTTCTTTCTTTTTTTTTTTTTGGTTTACTTAAGATTTTCTTTTTCATTTCAACTACTGATGATATATGTATGTATGATATGAGTGAGTGTTAATATTATGTAAATAATTCAGTTATTTTTCTTCTATTATATAGTAAGTATATGGTATATAAGTAGTGGTGTAAGGAAAATGAAATTTCAGCTAAAAAAAAAATATATAAAAATGGATAGCAAAATAACCAAAACACAACAACAATTTGCTCTTAAAATACAATACGTACAACAACCAAAACAAAATATTTATGTATGTATATAAAAAACGCAAGACGTTTGGCAATATCCAGCCCTGTTCTGCTTCTGTTTCTGCTCCTCCACATCTGTCGTTCTTCAATATAAGGCAAATGCCTTTAACCGCCAACCAACCAAAAACACAAATTTACTTATTTCTCCATTCGCTCGCTCTCTCTCTCTCGCTCTCGCTCTCTCTTTCTCTGTTCATTGTCCTTAAATTGCCTTCAAGATGATGGTGATTAATTATGAATGAACACTCCGTCCCGTCCTCCTCTCATCCGATCGATAAGGAATATTTGACTTTTGTCTAAAAGTCAATTTAAGACAAGTTATGTTGTTGGAGGATCTTTCTATTAAGTTGTTTGTATACGTTGATTTTCTTTTTTATTAAATTAATTGATTGCATAGTAGTCCTCAACAACGTCGTCGTCGTCTCCGTTGTAGGGCGATGAAAGTGCTTGCGGTGATGGTTAGTCGGTATATTGGTTGTTTTTTGTATGGTTGGTGTAGTTGTTGGTTTTGTTGTTGGTTTTGTTGTTTTTGCAAAATATCAATAGGGCTTAGATGCATCTTTTGGTTTCTTCAACTGGACCTTGAGTCGTTTGGTGCCCACTTGAAACCCGTTCATCGCTTTGATGGCTACCTGCGCCGAATCCGGGTTATCGAATGAAACGAAACCAAAGCACTTCGACAGACTAGTCTGTTTATCGATGAAAACTTTCGCGGATATAACATTGCCAAACGGTAGGAAAGTTGAAGCCAAGTCAGTGTCAGTGAATTCTTGTGGCAAATGGTAGATGAATAGATTGCAGCCTTCTGGTCCTGTAAAAATGGAAAACAATATATGTTTTAGATAAAATACAATACAAATACTTAAAAATGGATTTTCATTAAGAAACAAATTATTTTAAATGTTGTTTTTTATGTTGATTTTCACATCTCCATCTTCATCAGCATTAAGCATTCATTACCTTTTCATACATTATTTTTTTATGTAAAGGAAGTAATATTATATTTAAAACGCTTATCATGCCATCATCAGAAGGGAGAATTTTTTTAAAATGTTTATGGGGAGAATTTCATACATATTATGTACATATTAACAGATAAATCGAATATCAATCAAGCTGATTTCATGGAGATGCTGCTTTTCACAATATCAAAAAGGCATATCATTATCATTCACAAGGACTACTATGCTGATAATGTTGGGGAAAATGTTCACTCTGCCTGCCATTAAATGATGCAGATAAAAATGCAACGACAGCAGTTTTTAATAACTCAAACAAAAAATTGGTCTCGCACTGTTGAGCTGCAGCTGCTGCTGCAGCTGCTTTCTTTTGTTGCTTTCACCATCATCAACAACATTATGATTTTATATCCGTAACCCATGGCAACTTTTGATCAGCAGCATGCAGCATGTCTGCCTGCCTGCCTGCCTGTAACTAATACCATCCATAACTGATTGGTTGACTGATAGCTCAGTTTAGTTCAGCTCAACTCAACTCATGTTCTACAGCAACATTCTTCTCTTTTTGTGTTCGCATAATTTGAGTCTTTGTTGGTCCTTTGGGGTTCTCTTACTTTGTCTCTGTTCTCGATTCAATTCCAAAAAGTGGGTGGATGGTAGTACTCAGGGCAACACAATTATTATCTGCAACGACTACACAAATTAATTGCAGCGACGATACTTGAAAGGAGTGAATTCCTACTACTTCACTTCATATTCCATCCAATCCAGCAGTTTAATTTCCTGCTGATTTGACTCTGGAAAATTGTCTTCTTACACATTTGTACGTGTACTTCCCTCCATTTTCACCATCCCAAAATCGTACTATACAAAATCACTACTTATATTTTGCCAAACAACTTCCGTTTCCGCTCACATGACAACATGGCAACATCATCATCATCATCATATAACGTGCTATTCACGATTCACCAGTTGTTGCCTTCTTTATTCACTGCCCCAGTCCTTTCAATATTGGTGTTGTTTTCCTGCTGATCATTTTCATTTATTGCCACTATTTTTACTCATTTATGTATGTCACACGACTTTTTGGTGTTAATTTAATTTGATGCGGGCTAATAAGCCCCAAAAATAACATTTTCCTGCTCCAACAGGACATTAAAAGTTACAGACAATCTCAAATTTCCAAGGAAAATAAAAGTTGAGTTCAGCTAACGAAATGTGCATTCGACACTACTAATTACACGTTTTTGCGTTTAAATTTTCATCAAATGAATTTTGGTGTTGCATTTCTGGATATAATCGCAGGTACCTTCATTTACATAAAATAATTTTAAACAAAAATCTTAAAAAATTTTAATACTTGAAAAAAAAAAAAACACATCTTCAGTTTTTAACGAATTGCCACTCTTACATATTTCCAAGTCCTAATCAAATCTTTTTACAGTTTTATTGTATATCAATAAAAAAAAAAAGTACAAAATATTGTCTTTCTAAAAATTTTTCACCTCACAGATTTACCTTAATAATAATTTCATGGAGTTGAAAACGCTGCTAGTGATCTGAAAAATGTATGGCCCTGCCAAAATTGGTGTGCTTTGTATCTAACAACAATTTAGTTGGATATTTAAAAGATATATAATAATAGGAATAATCATTATCTGTTCCCATCCAAATATGGATGCTGTGGTAAATTAAACAGTAGTACATAACCCACTGTCACTGACTTTAAGGATAAGTTTTAATGGAAAAAGAGAGAAGAGCATGCGAATGGATAATAACCTAAATACTTCGTTTCAATTTGCTTCAATTTAAACGCATCCACGTCAACAACAATCATCTGTCGGAAGGGACAACAAATGAATGCAGCGACGATGACTATGGTAATGAGAATATTTCATATTAAATAAACAATATTTGAGTTTTAACAAGAATAACAATAACAGTTTGGTCGTCATCATCCGAGTTAGCGCGTTGCATAATATAATATATTACATATATTATAGGAACAATAACAACAACACAATAGTGTTGTGCCTCGGTATAATCAGATTTGCATGTAATCATTATAATTCATAATATTCTTATGAATGTAGATGCTACTTTTGTTTTACACAAAGGCTGCTCTCTGCTTAGTTGTAAATGATATCCTCGTTGCATGATTGCATTATGTGCGTAAATTCAATACTTATTTATTTGAGACCATACGTTGTCTATTTAAAGATGTATAACTCTTTTGGGAAGGGACCTGGAGGTTTGATTCTTCCAAACTTTAGCCAGTAAGCGTCTTTTAACTCTTGTAGTGATTTCGAATTTCCAACATTAATTACAATGGCCGGAAAAAATTATGTCTCTCTTTCAGCTTTTTACAACTAAAGCAATGAGCTAGTTTGCATTTTACTATTTAGTTTATATGGGGTCTAAGTCAAACAAAGACAAACCATAATAATAGCTTTCTATAAGAGTTAAAAATATGCTTCATTCCCATGACTAACAATGCATATGGTTCAAATTAAGAGTACTCAGATATGAATTTTATACGAGAAGTCTATTTCAAATCTTCTGTAGTTCAGACTTGTTTTATAACATTCAAATTTATATAAAGTACTTTTTTGTTAATATAATAATAAATTTCGTTTACACAACCGGATGCTGTAAAATTCATAAATCCATAGGCATCATTATAAATTTAAGTAAAGTTTTATAATTATTTATTATTAGTTAGTATTTGAGCATTTGATTTGGTTGACTTCACTTCCTTAATGGTCTAAGAGTAAGCACAAGTATAAGTGGAATCTCATGAATGTTTAAATAAGATGGGTGGATGAATAAATGATCGATGAATTTGAAATTTCACCAAACAGAAATTTTCTTTTCTAAATGACAAGAATACGGAAATCTTCTGCACGTAGTTCACATACTTCAAGCATCCGGATTTTTGACATAATTTAACAGCATTTTTCCAATTATTTTTTCACTTTTCTGTGCTTTCACTGTCTCTCTTCATCGAAGTTTATTTATTCTATGCACTGCAAGCAATTCAATTCCTTTCAATTTCATCACACTCAAGAATTTCAACAACCAAAAACAACAATATTCTATACTAAAACGTACTAGTATCTATCAACCAAGAGGGCAATCGTAAAACCAAATTCAATATACCGGGAACAACAAAATACGTAAGGGCGCTACAGTTAAGGGGGGTCGACTATCGTATACCCTACCCAAATCATTTCAAAGTTAAAAGAGATAAATTATATTAAACTTAAACTCTCTGCGCTAGGGATTTTTACCAAAAACCGCAAATATTGAAGATTACAGAACATTTTCCTTAAACGGCCATATGTTGATCCAGAAAATATTATTAGTATACATATGTATGTATCTACATAGTGTGTGGGGTCTTCGTTGATTGTGAAATGAAAATAAGAAAAAATTATAACAATGATGGATGAAATGCCTGCAAAAATCTCTGCACAGCAAAAATGTGAGTAGACAAAAAAAAAAAGCTATACAAATACCATACGGAGATACGGCGAACATCTTTTAGATAGCAAACTACCAAAGCAGATGAATGCAGAACAAGAAACTTAAGCCTTGGAACAGCAGTAGCATAAACATATGAAATTTATCAAACCCCACGAGGACTTATGGCTCGAAGAAGCCAATAACATAGAATGATATATGGGCC
This sequence comes from Amiota minor, assembly GCA_037043295.1. NCBI lineage: Eukaryota > Metazoa > Arthropoda > Insecta > Diptera > Drosophilidae > Amiota > Amiota minor. The sequence goes on along the minus strand of JBAMAW010000732.1, from coordinate 560,847 downwards.
AAAAAGCAAAAAATCGGATGAAAAACTAAATTTTTTTTTATATATTTATTGTATATTTATTTATGTATGGATATTCTTTAAGATGTATAAGCGAAGGATTGAGGACAACAACAGCAGCAACATGGATAACAAAAATAAATAAAATAAAATGTAATGCAAGAAATCATGACAGTGACACAAGACAAGAAAGATGGCAGAAGATAACATAAGAGAGGACAAAGCAAGGCAAAACAGGAAGAGGATAAGGCAACATAAGCAACTGAAAGGACAGGACACATACGTCCGTGTTCCTAACATAAAAATGCAACAGGAAGCAGGGACAGGACCTAGGACATGGTGCACGATTAGTGTAGGGCACCCCATAGAGTAAAGAAGTAAGTACTAAAATAAGCAGGAAGTTGAATAAAGATATATGTAAGGGAAAAACAGAAAACATCTACCGGTTATGTTAGAAAGAGGAGTTAAGATGAAAAACTTAAAGCATCAAATGCAGCAGCAGCAGCAGAAGAAAAATAAAAATAAACAAAAAAATCAATAACACAACAACAACAACAACGACGATGACGACGGGATCAAAATGCATGATGCCCTTGAGAGTTAACAACTCTAACAACAAAAAAGAAAGGATAACATAAAATAAAATAAAATTCGTATGCGTTGTGAAAGTGCAGAAAATTGTAAGCTACCATTTCTGTATCATTTCTAGTTATTGCAGTTGTTTTTGTCACTGACTGTCACTAAACTTGCACTCATCATGTTACTCATACGCCGCCGCCACATTGACATAGAATTGCAAGGAACGCATTCAACTTCTTGCTGCCTCCACTGTGTGCCACATTACATTTCCCGTTTCATGCATCATTGGTTGGTGCTGATGCTGGCTCCTTAACAAGCCCATACATTCTACTAAGCGGATGTCAAATCTTTGCACAAAGGAAAAGGAAAAATGCAATATAGGAAATCATTTTCACAAAAACAGGAAGTTTATTTGCGGCAAAGATATAAAAATTAAAATGAAAAAAATAAACTGATTGAATCAAGCAATTTTTTTGTGGGTGCTAAATATAAATTGCAATATCCTCACATAATTGTCATGCAGACTTTTTAACTTCTAACTCATGGCTCACAGCAAAAGAAAACAAAAAAAAAAAAAAAACAGTATATTTACTTTGGTTAACCGAAGCTTGCATACCTTTCACACCCCTTCGGTTCATCATATGGCAAAAATAATAAGTACAAGTAGTTTTCATTTCTTTCCATATATTTTTTGTTTTTTTTTTTAACTTTTCTGGTTGTGCGGATGTCGTAAACCGTTTTAAATCTATAGATTGCGATGTGGCAAAACCTTTGCAAGCAAGAAATAATTTGGGAATTCCCCCATTTTTATGATAGTTAAAATTTAGCTAAAAAAAAAAAAGAGTCAAATTTACCTGGCAAAAATAATAAGTACACCCTAAAATGATTAAACATAACGTCCAAAGTAACATAGAGAGTAGGATAGACAGGTCTAGGTCCAATTGATTCCCTATATACCTATAAGTATGAGATCTCATCCTTATACATTACAATGTTAATAAAGGGTATAAAAATAGTATACATGCGAACATTCATTCTGTTCTCTATTTATCAGTAAATAAGCAGAATTAAGTTCATGATATCACTACACTACAACAACATGCGTGTTATTTGTATCCAACATTCATTCTTTCTTTCGCCGTAGTTGGCTCACTCATACATGCGAAAGTACTTCAGTTTGGCATTCTGTTATTACTTGCGCTTGCCACTGTTGACTGCCTTTCACTAAGCTTTTATTCGGTTCTGGCCATAAGGGATTTGCCATGAGTCAACAAGCAAGCAAGAAAGAAACAAAGAAATGCACACCATCACTATACATAAAATTTAGTATATATCACTGAGTCACTCGACTACAAAAATAAAATTAAAACAAATAAAAAGTTTAACTACGACTATGCCGAAGTTGATATACTCTTTACGCACCCCCTCGAAAACGTTTTTGCTACGCTCTGTGAAAGAGCGCTCACAAATATATAATTATCGATTTGACTTATGTTTAGGGTATAGTCAGTCAGCATTTCAACCCTGAGACCGAAATATTTGTATGGGAGCTTAACGATCCAGTAATCTGAGGGTCTTGAAATCTACAGTTCAATAACATAAAAAAAACAAAAAAGTTTTTTTTTAACAAAAACTTAAATTTGGGTTTCGGTTTGTATGGGAGCTATACGATCCAGTAACTCTAGGGTCCTGAAATTTACGCATTTTATTGACATGGATTAAATACTTAAGAGTATCTAGATTTTAGTTCAATAAAACCAAAAAAAAAAAAAAAAAAAACACACACACACACACACTTATAATACTATTCACTGCGTGAAGAGTATATCTTTATATATATAATTCTTCTGTGAGTGTGTATGTCACTGAACTTCTCTTAAATGACTGGACCGATTTTGATGAAATTTTTTGTGTGTGTTCAAGGGGATCTGAGAATGCTTTAGATTCACAATATGTATATATAATTCTTCTGTGAGTGTGTATGTCACTGAACTTCTCTTAAATGACTGGACCGATTTTGATGAAATTTTTTGTGTGTGTTCAAGGGGATCTGAGAATGGTTTAGATTCACAATATATGTATATAAAAGATAGTCGTGTTATTGATATATATAAGACAGTAAGTACCCCGACCCCAATGCTCAGTGGAAAATATGAAAATAATTTCAAATTGTTATCACCTACTTTACTTAACGGAGATAGTATGTGCATACATGTGAAGTTACGGTCTACCCAATATTCAGACCAAATATATAATTTCGATTCAGAACTTTTGTATTAAATCCAAATTGATTATTTTTGATAATAAATTGTTTTATACAAGATTTAAAAAGGAAAATCCCATAAAATGTTGAGTTATTCGCCAGATTTGCTGTTTTGTTTTTTTAAGTCTTTAAGAAAACCACCATTTGATTTGTTGAGAAGAAAAAAGGATGGCAGGCAGACACAAGACTTCAAAAAGAACAAAAAAGATACAAAAACATTACCTGCATTACAATAACTTGGGAATTTTTTTTAATTTTTTTTTTTTTTTTTTGTTTTTTTTTTCATAGGCTTCATAATGTAAATTTTGAAAAGTTTTTGCAGCCCCCCTGGGTCATTGCAAAATGAGATGCTCTTACCGTAACTTCTTCCTGCAAATAGGAAAAGAAACTTGATTTAAAGCCAATGTTTCCACAATTTTGAAAAAGAAAAGAAGCATTCTATTAATATTCTAAATGGAGCCACCACAAGTAGTTCAGTAAAGTTTTAATACTAACAATTTTGCAACCCACAGACCCCACAAAGAACAATATTTAAACTCATTTTTTTCGCCACTCTATTCATATATGGAAATTATTAGCGTGATGACAAGAATCAATTCCGTGTGTGCCGATTCACATTATGCTTTCAGTTTTTAAGACCTCAAGTTTAAATTTGGTACATTCAGAAATCTCCGATAAATATAAATATGATTAATTGAACAATCATGGTAGTTGTTTTATTTTCCAATAGTCTACTACAAATATTGGAAAATCATTTGTTTTGAAATCTTGTTTTATTTTGCAAAGTATTCTCAAAAAGGGGGGCCATATGAAAGTTTCGATGAATCGATGCTTCTTGTTTTGTATTCATTTCAATAATGCGATATTGTAGCAGCAAATTCTATTTTATAATTCGCTCTTTAAATATTATCTTAAAGCCATGAAGATTCTTATTCTCTTCTCATTGGACTTTAATTACCCTGCAAGCCCTTTCAAATTGTAATGCATTGCAGCAATATAATGAACAAAATGGAAATGGATATCATTTGATTGATGAGCAGGACGACGACGATGACGATGGATGCTCATCATTGGGGAAAACACAAAAACACCCAAAAATAATTCGTAGTTAAGGGAGATTTGTATAATTACAGAGGAACAACAAAGGGAACAAAAAACATGAAAATAAAATCCAAAAGGATAAATAATAGTTGCAACTGCAACACAACACTGTTGTTGCAGCACATGGGACAAGCGCGAAAAACCGCATAATCATAGTAATCAGCGGAAGGCAAAAGGGATAAAAAGGAGCGAAATGTTAAAGGAGTATGGGTTGGTCTGGGTTCGGTTGTGATGGTTGAAATACTGATGACTTTTTGGCTAATGCACTTTTGATATTGATATAACAAAGTTATACCAAAGAACAATGAACAGCAAACGAACGAACAACCTGACAACAGATGGACAATTTGTAAATTTATCAAAATGTCATTTTAGACGTTTCTATTATACCCAAGTGAAATGAACAGAAAAAAAGAATATCATTATCATTATCATTATTATTATCAACCTCATCCTCATCATCGTTATTATCAGCAATGTCTGTAACATCAGATGTTGCATGCAATATAATCAAAATGAGAGTAAAACCGAAACCGAAACCGAAACCAAAACAAGTTGCAATGATGATGAACATCATCATCATAAACACATAAAATCCACAAAATCTGTCAAAATATTTTGTTGGCCTTTTGAACAACCGCCTGCTGTTGTTACTTAGTTTTGAGTATAGCCATTTTGGAGCCAAAAACCTAACGCCCATTGTTAGCAGTTGTATATACATATGGCCACCCTACGAAACTTACCTTCAATCTGTTTGCCGGCTGCTGCTGCGGCGGCTGCACTAAGTGCGACTGTTGCTAAAGGCGATGTAAGCGCGGCAGCACTCCCAAATTGCGGTAAAGCCGCAGCGGCTGTTGACATATATGCCGAGGCCAATGAGCTTGGATCGGACCCTAAGTAGATGAATAGAGAAAAGAAATTTTATTAGATTGAATTTGAATTTTGATAAAAATTTATTAGGTTCATGGATCTGCTGCAGCTTTCGTTGTTTAATTTGTTTAGTGACGCGTGTAATACACTTTTATTTTGACCAAACAAAAAATAAACCAAAAATAATACAAAAATGTTATAAAAATGTAAATCGCAATAATACAAATATGCATAATAGTAGTAGACACAGGTGAATGGTGTTTTTAGTTGTTTGTGGTTCAAAAATATAGCCAGACACGGCAACAGTTGTTACCGCGTAATTAATCATAAATATATATACATAGATAGATATATGTAGATACATGCTGGGTGGAATGAATTAAGTGTGTATTGTCACACAATTTTGTAACATTGGATACATTTTGATTACATATTTTGCAAATCAAAAAGTTACAACTTTATATTTCGGGTGTTACGAATATTAAACACTCTTCTTAAAGTTCATTGTTTTTACATTTCGTTGCACTCAAATTAAATATCCTTCCCGAATAGGTTAGACCGCAATATCTCAATAACTTCTCTTCGCTATGATCATGATATGTATTTCCATTTCTTAGTGACTGTGGTTATAGATACTTGCGTATATTGAAATATGTGTTAGGAGAAAATTACAGTCGGTTCATCTGTCTGCTCGATTTCAGTCTGTCAGTCAGTCCGCATCTCGTTTGTCATTATTATATTTTGTAATTTGACATTTGTTCTCACCGTCCCAGCCCTTGTATTTTTATTGGAGTCTGATGCAACATTTTAAGGCTCATACATAATGATTGTTATTTATTATTAATAATGAGAGCAGTCCCAGAAGAACCTAACCTGGAAAGTATCAACCTTTCATTAGGAGACGGTGAACTAACGTTCTACCCGAAACTGAAGGTCAACTCCCAATATTCTGACGGGAGTTGTTCCTTCCTTAAATTATTGGTTTGTTTGATAACAAGCATAAATTTAAAATTTTAAGACGCTATGTTGTTTAGTATCTGTTTGGCAGCCATCAGGCATTGGTAAACATGGAAAAAAAATCGTCTTCGTCAAAGCTGAGGGGAGTCTGAGTCTTCATTAACAGTAAAATATTTGGTGGAATAGTTGCAACGAAAGAACGCGAGCTAGCTGGTATGGCAATTTGCCAATGAAAAATCTGTGCGCAAATGCGTGTTGTGTCGTGAGGATGTTGCATTCGATTGTTTGCGGCAAAGCTGAGTTTTTGAGTCGCTTTATAACCATAGATAATGAAACAGTCAAAGCAATGCGGACAATCGGTTCCAAAGAAGTCAAAAATATATCCATCTGCAGACAGAGTCATGGCGTCAGTTTGTTACGTTGTGTGTGGGATAATTTTGATTGATTAATTTTAGAAAGCAAAAACGGCGAATATATCGTGCGATCTTATGGCACCATTGATGTTAGTTAGTTTTGAAATCAAGAAAAAGCGGGCGCATGTAGCCATAAAGAAAATCTTGTTTCATCAAGACAATGCAATGATGAGGAGGAGCTCGACTATTCTTACTACAAACATGAAATTAATGTTATTGAACAAAATTGAAACAAGGAGGCGATGCGATGTAGCGAAATAAGAATATTTTTTTGTAAAAAAAATTGAGTTTCCTTTCATAGGTCCAGTTCTTCTGCGTTTACCCTCGTAGTTTAAATCTTTTTTTATAAATATTTGTGATTAGATTATTTATTAGCAACAAAAATCGATATAACATTTATTCATATCTCATTTGTTGACAGTTTGAATTTCAATGCCCAATTAACACATTTCATTATTTTCGCTTGTGTAATTTATTTATTATTTATAAATTTGATATACCTAAATATTTAAAGTTTGTTTGCCATCCTCTGTTTGTGTAATGTGTCAATTCTTCTTTTTTATACACTACAATACATGCCATACTAGTGTGAAAAGGTATTATCACTTTGTCGTGGAGTTTCCTTTGGAAAGTTTTCATAACAATTACCCTCTTTTTATATTTTTCCAAGTTTCGGTTAATATTCTCTTCTCTTGTTTTCAGTATTCATTTCAACTGTCTACGGATACGAAACTACTATATCCAATTCGCTTGTTATAATGAACAGATAAGAAAGAAGAAGTAGATAAAAACCTGTGCCTGATTGAAACTGGAACTGGCAGCTTACAAGGAAAGTGCAGTCTAGAAAGTAAAATCAAAGTTGTTAAGTTCTGTTTTTTACTTTTTTACATGCCAAGTTTTTTTTTTCCTTGTTTAATATTGTAACTTGTCTATCAGTTCTTTTCTAAAGTAACACTTGAAACTATCTTCGCTGTTATTCACAAGTTTTATGTACGCGAGATACTTTTTAGTTGCTTTGAATGTAAAAGGACGATGGTGTTGTCAATCAGTGATGCCATAAACAAACATATTGAATTTCAAAGGCAGAAAGAAAGAAGGAAGGAAGGAAGAGATAGGGATGTGAGATAAACAAAAAGGCAACGGAAAACTTATTATATTATTAAAAAATTAAAAGAAACAAAAACGAATATAAATTTATGAAACTTTAAACATCATTTTTTGTATGGCTTAAGGTAAAATAAACATATAGAACAAAAACAAATTTGATTTCAAACTAATTTATGCATTTCAATTTTTTAATCATTTCAAAAGTTAAAATTCATACAATTTATATTCACACTTCACACACACATACATGCACACTAAACATGCAAAGGAACAACAAAAAGAATAAAATTGAGAAACTTTTAGATTTTTCATATTAAAATGAAAACTTGCCTATTATAAAATTGAACGAATATTTGAGTTACATGCTTGCGATGTCTGAATAGATTTATAATGTTAACCCAAAAGCTAAATAAGTTTTTCATAATCAGGACTAACATCAATGAGAAAACTTATTTTACTTTCCATAAAAAAAAAAAAAAAAATGGAAAAATGCTAAAAAAAAATAATTTTAAATTTAAACAGGAAAACTACAATATAAACTTTGATGACATATCAGAGATCAAAGATGCACGTATACTTATAATTTTACGTTTCTGATTTGGGTTGTACAAGAAATATAAGGTTAAAACAACATTATTTAATTCAGATGTCTCTCAAATATAATATTTGTTAAAATATTTACTAATAAATAGCTTAGTACAATAGGGAAAGTCACTGATATCAGCAAAATAGTTGAGTACTATCGATAGACGGTTATCATTGTTTTACATCGAGATTGAGAAGATCGCAGAAGAGGTTTTATTTAGGTAAACTGATTTTGAATAACCAATTGCTTTATTAACAAGATACTTTTAATACTCATTGTAAACATACACAACAATTTTTAAATGAACTATTTTGAACCATAACAATATTAAACAATTAAAATTTATTCAACTGTCTTCTTCAAGTATTATGAAAAGAATAACTTTCCAAAAAGATATAACTAATAAAGTTGTTTTAAGAAATTAAGTTCAGATTAGTTCCAAGTGTTGCAAATGAGTTCTTTCCTTTATTTTCTTTTATACTTGTATGTAGGTATATTTTTCGTCTGTACCATATAGTAGTAAATGAATTCATGAAACCTCAATTGGTGCTCTACTATTCTTGTATTTTTAATATTCTAAAGACAATGCCAGTTCAAAAGTTTGCTATGAAATAACAAATGCCCTTTGTCTTTGGTTGATTGTTGTTTATTACATGGTGAAAAAGAGATGTACAAGTATGTATGCGAAGCAAATCTTATATAAATACAGTTATTACTTAGGGAAATGGAAGTAGAAAAGATCTCTAAAAGTTATTTACAATTTCAACTATACAGTATAATATAGTTGTCGGAGTATGGGATATTTAAATAATGTTACTCTGTAGTCTTCTTGTGAGCGACAACCACACAAAACTAGCAACTAAATCCAACTAACTGAATCACATCAAGTTGAACATTTATGAACAAAAACTTCAAAGTAAATTTGATGTGCAATTTATGCTTTCATGTTTCCGTTTGGCAACAAAATGAATCGAAGAACATACATTGTATGTAGTCAAAGACTGAAAGAGGATATGAGGGGACAGCACATCCTGACTATATTGGCGGTTTATTGAAGTGACCCTATAAAGAAAGATGTGGCAATGGAGAAAGCACAACATACACATACTACATGTATGGAACCAAAGTTCAACATAAGATATACATTTCTTTTTTGGAAAATAACAACAAAAGCGACGACAGCGATGAAAAATCTTGGCTTTTCTGGTTGCAAAGTCCATTCAATGCAGGACAGTATAAAAAATTCATTCAGGATACAAACGCTTAGGCAATGTTTCCTGTCAGCTGCACTTGGCACGCACATAAACTTTGGTTGGCAACCACCACTTTTGACTTAGGAAAAGAAAATGTTACTTCATTTTTTCAACAAAGCAACTTGCTTGGATCCACTACTACAAATATTCTTGTTTTTTTTTTTGTTTCTTATTGTTTTCTTGGGAGGCTTTGGAATTTTTAATATTTCATTAAATTAAGTGACCGTCGAAATTTCTTGAGTGGCACATGCATCTGAAGCTCGCCTTCCATCCAACAAAGAAGTTAAAGGTTCACCAGTTTTCTTTAAAAAACACATAAAAATACTACAAGCCAAAGAAGATGGACAACTTATGGTAGAAAAAATGCGCTTAATTTTTGGTATTTTTCTGGGGTTTACTGCTCTTAGCTTAACTCATCCTTATGGTCGGGTCAGGAATTTCCTCCTAGTTTGAAATTAACTTAGTTTGTGCTTTGATTAAGACCGATGACAGACAGACAACGTGAAACCAAGAAGGATAAAAAAAAAACATCAGCAACATTTTTGTTACGTTGCCGTTGCTTAATACTTCACTGCACATGGGTCTTGGTGGTCTTATTAGGATTGTTCCTTCTACTACAAGTTTTACTGCTTCTTAGCTTCTTCACTGTAGCAAACGTAAACAATAAGAACAAAAAAAATTAAGTAGCTGCTGCATGAAGTCTTAAAGAATTAAAACTCCAAAAATGCGTTAAGGAGAAAGAGACTTAAAATATAAAAGCAAAAGAAATACCAAAGAAAGAAAGAAAAGTAAGAAAATGACATCTTTAAGTTCTTCAAGTCTTTTAAAATCCTGGCAGCAGCGAAGACTACACTGAATTGTGTCTCCGCCACATACACACAATGTCTTATGTCTTGTTCGTTTCTTTTGAATAAACTATATATATTTTTTATATTCTTTTCACTGCAACTGGCACTGCTAGCGGTCAACTTTTGTACGCTATTCGTGTCCTTCTCTGTAAACCATAATTCTTTTTTGCAAAAGGAACGAAAACATAAAGGACTCTCATTGCCACAGGCATACGTTTTATGAGATTAAAATATTCGTATCTTTATACAGAAATATTGAATGTCTTCCCCCTCTCCCACCTTACTAGTATATACATGCGTATGTTTTTCATATTGTAAATATGAATATAGAGTATATCAAAATATCTACTGATGTACGCATATAAAAAGTTTTTGTTTGCCTTGCAAGCGGTGCTTGAGACAATTGTTGAAAAGAAAAGAAAAATATAGTGCAGATATTCCAATTTCAACAGTCAAAAAATAAAAATTATATTCATATTTATGGTTTGACTTTTGTTTAATGATTTTGATCTGGTTAAATTTTAAGGCAAAACGCAAATACTAGTAAATATACGATATATAGAAAACTCACTCTCGTGTCACGACTAACTAACTTGTCATCTACCCTGTCTATGTGAAGGTTAAAAGCTATTTTACGAAAAGCATTTTGGTTTAGAACGCAGAAATTCAAAATTTCATTTGTTTTAAGAAATCTATTAACGGAAGCAACATTTTATGTCATAAATAAGATTATTATATTAGGAAAATTGCGTTCGAATTGAAACCAATTTTTAATTAAATCGCATTTAGGTATCACAATGATTTAGATAAATGTTAAAGACTTTCAACTTTAAATATTAGAATAATTTAATCAATAACTTGAAAAAATGCATGTTTCATACAAAACAATGCAGAGAAAATATAGAATTTAACATGATGAAAATTTATCATAGCTTTATGAGATAATAAGTGATCTAGGTATATGAATTGGGCGTCAATGAACAAGAAGTAGATTTTTAGTTAACCGAAGATTTGAGTCACTGTTTCTGTTACCTGTCCCCCTAACGAGTATGATGCCAGTATATGATATGAGGCCAATGAGTAGCACAAGTTCCAAACTGTTAATTCCCCAATTGAGTGATACTGACGACAATTTGCTAGCAACATTCTTACTACATTTTCAATTTATATAGGAAATCATGTTAAGTATGCATCGCATGGTTGCATTACTCGTAACATGTGGCATGTGAGTAGTTAGTAAGTATTTACACACCATAGGTGGGTGGCTGACGAGTTTTCACGTTTTGGTTCGTTTAGCTTTTATGTAATCGCAGTAGTAATATTATGATTATGAATGGACTTGGACAATAAACATAAAACAAACCTAGAACACAAAATGGATAAATAGGAAAACTACTTGAAAATCAACTAAAAACTAATTGAAATAAAAATTTTTGAAAAAAAAATAAAAACAATAACGTACATGGAAAACTAAAAGCATCAAGGTCAAACAATGGATGTTGACTTTGTTGCAGTGGTGGTGGAATTTGTTGTTGCTGTTGATGATGATGATGTGGTGGTTGGTGCTGCTGCTGCATTTTCTGATTCTGTTGCAAATCATTACAGGATGACGATGTCAAAAAACTCTCACCTGAGCTGGCGGCAGTTTTTCCTAAAAGACCTGAGTATTCGTGTGTGTACAATCACCATCGGTAGCCAAGCCAATTATGGAACCAAGATTTGTTAGTATCACACAATTCCAAAAATTTGTTATAAAAGGATTTTGATTTGTGTTTTTTGCAAATATTGAAAAGGGAGAAAAAAAGAAAATAGTTAGATTTATTAGTTTCATTATTTCTAGTTTAGTTTATTTAGTTTATAATTATATTAAAATAATCCAATTATACATAAGTATTTTGTATGTAAGTATGCATAACAAGCAAAGTTAAATGGCAGAGAGAAGTGATAGTTAATGTAGTTATTTTCTAAATTGCAGGCGATTACTTAACGTGAATACACCAATTAAGTTTCTTAATAAAAAAAAATAACTTACTGTCATCCTTTCTTAATTATTTTATAATTAGTTGTTTAATTGAATTAGCAAAATTGACAAGAAATGAACAAATTAAAATGAAGAACTCAAAATGAAATTGAGCATTTAATTCAATATACAAAAATTACAAGAATTATTCAATATTGAAAATAATAAATCGATGTATAACAAATTTTCAACATAATCGCTCCATCAAAATCTTAATAATATAAATTATTTTACCGAACAAATGACAATCCGAGGAAACCAAATCTGTACAAATTTTACTTTGCTTTAGGATATTCGGTTAATCATCAATATCTCGATATTATAGGCGACACTTTTATTCTACGTTGATCTTCAAAATAATCACACTTCAGTCAATATGATATGGCGTTCTGAATTTTTAACTGGTGAGCTGGGTTACTCTTCGGAGAGTAAAAAAATCGGATTAAAATTTGTAACTATTGTATCAACTGATGTTACCTCAGTGATGCCATGATAAAATCAAATATGTAAATTGAAAACCGTTGTAAACTATTTGTGTTTTATATCCACATGACCCTCGTTTATGGATATTCTGATAAAAACTCACGCAAATACAACGCGAAGAACTTTTATTTACTGAATTTTACAAATGGTAATCAAATGCGTTTACTGATTTTTGTTTTGTTGTTGTTGTTAATATGGTGGCTTCGATGGATGCGCCGATTTCTCCCAAAATCCATTTATTATTTCACACGACGCTGTTAAGCAATAATTATAGGGTCCTAAGCCTCTGCGTCGTCTATATTCCTCGAACATTACGGCAAAATAAATGAATATCATTGCCGCCAGAATGCAACGTCCAAAAAAGTACAAGCTGCATGGCATATGGCAATGCGTGCAAAAATATGGATAAATTATATCCTTGATGGAGCTCATTATGTTGAAAACAAAAACTTCGAATACGGTAATTTTGATAAAAAATTGTTTGCTCTTATGATGAACATGTTTTCATAGAATAAAATAAACTGAATTTCTGTTTGAGAGAAATTTCTCAGGTTATTATGACAAAACTACCATAGAGATTCATACTAATTATCAATCAATACGGCAAAGCAGCATTAGAAAGAAGACCGAAAGCTTGAAATGAGAAAATCGTGAATTAAACCTCACTTGACATGGAGCCGACCAAGTAGAGAGAAAAACTTTAGCACCAGCATAGCTCAATACTTAAACGTAAATATTGAAACGCTAAACTACATTTAACCGCGTATCCGGGTTCGTTCGTTTACACTCTATTTGATTCTGAACGTACCACGGAAAAGGGAAATTAGATGATTAACCAAGTTAACGCTATTTTGCTGCCAATGCTACTTAACATTGGACGAAGAAGACGGAAATAAAAACAACGAAGGCAATGACAGCGCTCAAAGCGACTTGGAAACCTTGGCAATAGACACCTTACCTTTAAGTTGTAAAAACAAATTGCCTTAAAAATAAACCTGGGTAGCTGGGGAGTATCCAGTTGTAGTTAACAGATGCTTGTTTGCTTAGTTGGTTAGTTGGCTCCGTTCGTGAATTAAGTAAGAAGAAGACTGATACTTTATATTATTGCCCTTTCAATTCTTAATAACTTGGCCATAACAACATTAAACGACAAAGTATTAAAATTGCATGTGAATAGCTTTCGATACAATGCGAAATGAGGTGGGAAGAATCAAGTAGAATTGGCGAAGCAAAAATGTGCAATAATGACTTACATAGCAAGGCGGCGGTATTAGTAAGTTGAGCAGTGCCCGGATTTGTGGCAGCATTTGTTAGGGCTGGAGAAGTCATAGCAGCTAGAGCAGCTAAATTTTGAACTGTCAATGGAGGTAGTAAACCAGCAGCAGCGACAGCTGCTTCCGAATTGGTTGATTGTTGTGCAGTAAGACCTTAAAAACACATTAAACAAAATCAGAATTATGTACAATTTATTTATTTTTATTTAGGTTAATATGTTAGGTGGTATACCTTGCAACAATTGCTGTTGCAATCCAACAGCCTGCAATTGTTGTAGCAACTGCAATGAAGCAGGAGTTATAGCATCAGACCCCAATACAGGACTCGGTTGTTGTGGAGGATTTGGCAGTATTGGTGTCGACACCGTTGTTGCTGCCTGCCCAAGTGGTATATTGATGTTCGACGCCAAATTCCACAAATTCGCTTGTATTTGTTGGATCTTTTTCTGCTCTTTCTCCTTTTGAGTATCGGCAAATTTAACAACAAGCGGTGATGTACAACCTTCCATGATTTTGTTTTGATTGAGAGTCTAGAGGAAACAAAAATGCATATTAAAAATTATATTATTCGGAATTTGCGGTCTATTGGTGTTACCACTTTAATCGCCGAAATTGCTGCGTGTTTTGTTGAAAATGTGACAAAGGCACAACCCTTGCTTTGCCCGTTTTGATCGCGTAAAACAGTACACTCTTCTATGGCACCATGTACTTCGAACAATTTTCTGACGTCGTTCTCATTTAGCTTTTTATTCAGCATGCCAACAAACAGTTTACGCTCTGCAATGAAATGCAAAAATAATACTATAAATAAAGAGTCTGATACATACTACAATGAAAATATAAATAATAAACAAGATCTAATACCTTGAAGAACATTATTTTATTGTAAGTAAAATAATTCAAGCATAAAAAACGTGATTCAACTTGAATTTCACCATGACATTCTCCATCAACTGAGATTGGGTATACTCGAAGTACTGTGAAGCAGTAAACCAGATTGGAAAGAACAAACGCAGACGACGACAACGGAAGTCTGTACTTGAAACTGAGATGAATTAAGTGCGCATTCGCGTCAAGCCAACCTCATCGAGGGTGTCACATGGCAGTTCAGTTCAGTTTAGTTCAGTTAGAACATAGCCACATTTTGTAAAAAAAACTATTGTTGTAACATTGAAACTATGTATTATAGTATTGGATGTGACTTTGAGAACAGCGTGGTTTTGTGGCATCACCATCATCAACACAACTGAACTCAATTCACACAAAAATTCTAAGTGTAAAATATAACATTCCATTCGAAAACAAATTAACATTATTTCAACTCATCTGATCAATTAATTTCGCATAAATTAAACACCATACCAAATTATTGGAATATTAATTTTATTTTTGACGCTATTATATCTATTATTTCTTCAATGCTATGCCATGCAGCTTTACTACTACGAAAACCAATAACTAATTAGTTGCAAATATTTGGGCTTTGGTAATCAAATGCTGCATAAACAAATTATAATTTATTATTAGTTTTTCGCTATTTCATTATATTCCACTTTGTTTTATTATCGAGAAAATATTGATTGTTTATATATTGTTAATTTCGCAAATTTGTTGAAATTTAATGTAAATAAATATGCACCACACTGCGTACGCTTCTTTTTATTATTTATATACCCTTCATACATATAATATATATATATATTGTACATATATGTATTATATGGTAGTATTACTTATGGTATATAATGATAATTGTAACGATTGATCGGAGATACCTAAGATTATATGGAAATGGTTTCGCTTCTTCTTATGTGTACGCAAATTAATCTTAAAGTTTTATATAAAATCAAAGAGTATTCTTAAATTCTTCTACCATATGTTTTTACTATGGATATCAACTAGATTCTATGCAACTATAATTTATAGTACCCATATAAACGAATTATTCGCATTTGAGTCAAATTATCAAAAATTATAATTTAAGATTAAACTGCATATGAGCTTCGTTGGAACTGAAGTTATTTTATTTAAATTTTTAATTGCAATGCGTATCCCAAAAACAAAACAAAAAACAAATATATTTTATTTATTGCTCGATTTATGCAGTTCAAACAATATCACATTATTATATTGTATATACTTAGTAGTTTATGATATTTATATTGTCCTATAATGTTAAATGTTACGCAAATTGTTTAGATTATTTTCTCTTATTTCACACTACTTTGATAATTTAGTAGAAAGAAACAACAACGTTATATCCATACGCATATGTATTTTCAAAGGAAATATTGTTGTATACAATTTTGGTAAGGTACACTTATTAATTGACCTAGATAATTTATATGCAATGACTGTAGGAAAAAGATCTTTTTATTTTCATCAATATGATCAATATTCATTCAGCGATTAGTGTCCCTTTTAAAATGTCAGGAGATCCAAAACAACTAAATGGCCAAAGTCACATCGATTTTCCTCATTATAATAAATTTTGTATTGTAGATACCCTGAGGCATTGAATGAAAATTTGAAATTTGTACCAATTGAAGATATACTTATATATAAACTCTTTATTTTGACCAAAAATATATGAAATATGAAAGGCAAAATACAAATTTAAATGCAATTAAAATGTAAATTTTAGACAAAAAAAAAAAAAAGAAATGCGACAAAGGTTTTTTTGTTTTCTCTTTCTCTCTCTCTCTCTGATGAATATAAAGATTTCATTTCGTACAAAAGAAAACAAAACTGTATGGGTAGCAATAAAAATAAAAGTGAAAAATAATAAAGAAAGAAAATTGCAAAACTGAGAAACACACATTCAGATAAACACACTACCACAAAAATATGCAACATATAACATTTCTTATTTCGCGAATTGAATTTTCACCATTTCAACTTGGAAACATGGGATGCCTGAAACTAACATGTATGAAACCATAAGACTGTGTGTAGCTTTCTTTTTTGCATACGTTGAATATCCTGAGATCATACAAATTTGTGGCATTAAAATTTAAATTTAATTCGCGAAAAATTTCATTTGCAAAAACAAAAAAAAAAAAAGTTCTTCTGGCGGTTCGATGAAAGGAAGGAAACAAAAATTAAATTTAATAATGAATATGCTGAAGAGCTTTGCACTCATGTGGAAATCATAAAAAGGTAAAAGAAAATTAGGCAATTGATTGCAGAGGAAAAATTAATTATGCATGTGTGATGCGTTGTTTCAGTAAAGTGAGTTTAAGAGCATCACACAAAAAAATTGCCAAAATGCTATTACAAGTTTGAGCAAATATTAAAAATAAATATACAACAGTCAAACTTCCATAACTGGAATCACTGCAATGTTTAGAAAAAGTTCGACTTATGGAGACTCTAAGTTATACAATAGAATAAGAATCAAGCATAATGAGTCTAGTGATAGTAGTAACTGATAATAATCAGTAATTTGTGGTTGAACAATAGCAATTTTTTTTTATAATAAATAAGCTTCACTAAAAATAGATTCTAATTTTTATAACGTTTTGTATTGTATTCCATACTTGGAAGTCTGAATAAATTCTCCATCAATATTCAATATTGTCGTCATTTACAATAAAAATAAAAAGGATACTGTGCATTGTCAGTCCGAGAATATATTCCTCCAGAGTAGCAATCGATGTTAACATATATTAGGACTCAGTTGTATTCTTGCTCTCAAGTTTTGATCCGCCTGAATATTGATCAATAAAATTAGAGGCATGTTATTTTTATTGACGAAATCCACCTTTTTTTTGTTTAAGCAATTTTCAATTTTTCGATGTTTGACTTTTCTATCTAATGTTTTTATACAAATTATTTATAGTTCCAATTATTTTGTTCGAATTATGGAAGTTGGAGTGTACTTATGAATCAATAATAAAAACATATATACACACGTAGATGCAAGTATTGTGAGAACACTTCTACACTTGGTTTATTGATAAGTTTGTTGGCATTGCTGATGCCACCGCAGCACTTGATTAGATTTGCATCCACGTCGTCCGCACACATACACTGTGAAAGTTAGTACTCATTTACGTGTGATTGTGTGTTAGTATGTGAGAATGTGCGTATGTACATTGCGGTAAATGCAACGACGGAAAACCGCAGCACGATTTGGAGAGCTCGCGCAAGTGACCCAAATCAATGCGCTTTTCCCGCCCCATTTGCACTCGTTCTTCCCAATATTTTCCATTCTCCTACTCTCTTTATCTATCTCCCTTTATATTTGTACACATATGTACATACTTGTACTATACTCGTATAAGTATTAGTAAATTTGATATATTTTTTTTTTTTTGTATTGGAGTAAAATTTTATTTGAAAATTGTTATATATAGCGTAATGTCAAGCGACGACGCTGTATGGCAAGCATATTTGTGACATTAATAAACAACATTCTGGCAAACACACACACTAGTAAACTTTAAAATGGCGCGCAATTTCATACCACGTGAGGCTAAATATGGTTGCATTGCCACTTGGTTAAACATGAGGTCAAGTGGCATATAGCAAGCATAGCCTTAAAATTTAATCGTTTCGGTTTTATGTGACAAGTGGCAAGCAGCAACATACTGTAGCCCACATAAGTATGCATCAGTTCATTTTTTCTATTTCTATTCCTTCCTTCTACTTCAAGCTTAAGTAACACTTCATGTGCACCGTTCTAAACTTATTAGTTGTAAGTGAGCTGCTTCAACTAGAATAAATCAAAATGGGAAAGGTGAAGAGAGTGGATGGATAGTATCCAAATCAATATAGGAAACCATATCATCTCATTCTCTCTCTCTCTTATGGCAAAATAAATGTACAAAATTATTGCATTTTTAACTTGAAGCAATTGCAATTTGTTGAATGCTGCATAAAACTACAAATTTGCAACAGAATGATAAAGAAAAAGAAGGCGCCTTTAAGCAATGCAGCAGTTATGCACTATAGATTAATGATGTTCATCTTATATTGCTTCACATAAAATTGCATCTCATTGCATCGATTTTCTATGTGCCAAAGACCGCAGCAGTCCAACCAAACTCAATGATTTTGTGTTCCTTTTTACTTCCAAATATAGACAACAATCGATCGATGTCGATGAATTCAAAAGTCAAGACGTTGCCGCTCCAAAAGAAGTTAAGCTGATTTTAGACGCAGTCAAAGATTATGATAATGTTGCAAGCAGTTGAAACGTTCAATAATGCATTCCATTCGCACATCTCCTCCTTCTCCAACACTTACACTCAAAAATTCTATCTTTCGTTTATTCAATTTTTTTTTTTTGTTGATGATAATAACAGTAAGTTATAATAATAATAATGCTAGAAACGTAGCAGATAAAGATATACGAAGAGAGCCGCGCAGCATAATAATAATGTTGATGATGAAGTTCGCGGTGCAACACCACGTTGTATGAATCCATTTTGATATGATTTTGAAAATGAGATGACGTTATGAAGGCTAGATGGTGGAGGTGGTGGAGAGCATCGAACAAAACCAAATGGGTGAACAAAACTATCGATACAAAATGGAATATTCTAAAAAACGAAAACGATAGCAAGGAAAACGAGTAATCGAAAATGCTGTTAGAGCAATGCGCTTAGTTTGATGCAAAGGCAACTCGTAAAGTGGCAACTTGTTCCAATTGAAAGAAACAGTATAGAAATTCATGGAGAAGATAATAGGATTCAGGGATTTCCTTCTTTAAATATTCATGAAATGATTGAAATTTGAAGAAGATAATTTTAAGAAAAAGTAATATTACTTATTTTTACAAATTCTTAAAAATGAGAGAAGGATTATAAATATGTACAAATAGGTTTTTGGTGTCAGCAGCCAAAGTGTTTACTACGAAAAAATTAAAGTACTAATTTCATAGGTTCCTTTTCATGATTTTACTATTTTTGTTTTTTGTATACTATAAATAAAATTAGTTCCAAGTGATATAAATAATCGAACTTCTAAATTTCAGTAAAAATTAGATACTCATCTATTCATCTTTGGAATAAATAATGGTGTATTTGAAGTTTGTCATTAGCCTTTAAGCAATAATAGAATTTCTGGAAAATGATAATGATGAGCGATCACTTTCTAATATTCGAATAAAAAGGTTGCCATAGTTCGGACTATTTCCAATGTATTATAAATTCATTTCAAAAATTGTGTCATATTCCACTCTGCCCATATGCCCTTCTTCCAACTCCCTCATCTAGGAGAGATTACCCAATAAAAATAGTTCACAGTGGTGGTAGTTTTCATTGACACCTATAGTTTCTCTACAAAAGATTTACTTTTTTTTGTTTTTGCGTAAAAGCGAATAAAACAAATAATTCTTAACATGAAAACACAAATTTCAATGTAAAAGTAATAAAAACGACATGTTATGCATATAAACAGGATTTAAGTTTAGGATTTATTGAAGTCACTTCCCCAAAAAATATATTCAGCAGAGACACATTTTGCCCTGCCTTGCCCCATACAACAATATAACGATAACAGTTAAAATGGCAACACACAAATACAATTATCATCATCATCATCATCAACATCAACATTATTGATAACACAACACAAAAAGAATTATTTGATTTGGACATAGTTTAGGTCCAAGAGTCATTATCATTATTATCGTCTTAACAAGTGACCAAGAATGCTATTGTATGTACAATAATAATACCTCAAACTGAGAGAGTTCAATATAATTTAAGTGTTCTGAAAGATTATATGAATGGAAAATGGAGAAAAATACTAAATGGCAGGGTGAGGCGTGTGAGCACCATGTTCATTTAAATCTATAAAATTATGCAGGGTTGAACTTTGAATTTTTAGTCCGACATCTCTAATTCGATTTCTTTCTCAATATACAACATGTATGTATGTAAGTATAACTGTTCGAAAGAAGAGTTCAGTTCCAACAACAGTAATAATAACGAGAATGGGAAAGCAAGGCGGCACAGCTTTTCCAAGCTGCTTTGTGTCGTTCGTGTAACTCTGATAATGGGTTTTTGTGTTATACAAGAACTTTCAACTTTTTCTTTATTGGATTTTATTTATGTTCAAAGGATGTGGTGGATGAAAACAGATAACAACATAAGCAACAACGACAATAATAAGTAAAACTATGTCGGTTATGATGAAGTTGGTTGGGATTATGTGTGGAATATATTTGATGATATTTTATTTGAAAGAAAGAATAAAGTTTCATATTGGAATTGGGATCTCCCATTGTATGAATGAACCTAAGAAGGAATTTGGGGAATTTTCTGGATTATGGTAAGTAAATAAATGGGAAATTTATGCAAATCGAGTATGCACAAAATGATGTCAATTGGTGTACACAACACACACAAAAAAGGGGGCCATCGCTCTGCATTAGATACGAGACATTTTTGTTTTTTCTTTTTTTAACTCAAATTCATAACAACAATATAATCCACCTTTTTAAGGAATTCATCTATTAAGGCATAATTAAATTTTTATTGATGTCAAGCTATAAAAATTGTGTATATTATTCTTATCGAAAATACTTTTATGGATTTATGTTTATAGCTCACTTCAGTATTAAGACGGTCACTTGTTCAGTAAGTCAATCGGTCAGTTAGTCAGTCAATAAATATGTCAAATAGTCACACAGTCAAAGTTTGCAGCAGCATCATGCTATTTGCCATTCATTTTCTGTCCATTGTCACAGATTGTGTGTGCATTGCACCCCTCATGTACATACAGAGATACTTCTAACAGCATATGCTACACCACTAGCGGCAAGCAAGCAACAAAAGCAAGTGTGAAGTATTTCACTAAAAACCAATTCATTTGCATAAAATAGAAACACGACGGCAAATGAATGTGCGCCACACTTTGGGTCATTTCTTGGTTATCTGAGCTCAAGCCTGGTAGTTGCCTGTTGTATTTCTACTGCAACACTACTGCTACTTGGTTTCCCCGCTGAGAGTATGCCGCTTGGCATTTAGGCCCCAGAACGCACCATGTGCCTCTGTTGGTTGGTGAACGATCTTCGTTGCTCTAATGAAAAAAAAAAAAAAAAGAAAATCACTGATACACACACTCCCTTCATAGAAGCAACTATCTTACATAACAGCATGAGAAAATGCATTAGGGACACCATTGCGAATAATGTGCAAATGGGGGCAAAAGCAGCAGCAGTAGCAACAACAACAGCAGTGACAGTAGCATTCTTATAGATAGGGAAAACTTCTTCTTTCTAGGTCAAAGCAATTATAGGTTATAAATTTTTAGTGAAAAATGATTTTACATTTTGCTTTAAAGAGAACGAGATGCGAACGAAACTATCAGGAATTTTTTCAACATAAATATTTCAACTCTTTATTATTATTACCACCATCACAAACTAGTGTGGCAGCAACCATATCACCAATATAAACATCATCATTGTATTGCAAATTAACAGACACTTTTTAATGAACATCAGAGCTTGTCAATTGGTATTTTCTGACACTTAAATATTTATCAATGCATCACGAGAACGAGCTACTCAAACATCATGTGCCATAACATGTCACGCCCGACACACCGCACACACATGTTGTGTTATATCACACATCTGGAATGTATTTGACTGACTTTTCATTTCATTATCATCATGTGTACGAGTATATGCATTAAAAATATGTCATTGTCGTCATCGTTGTTGCATCGTCATAGCGAGAAATTGTTTAAATGGCAACAAATATTTAAAGCCACCTCAACCGGACGAATACATATGGTAAACGATGTTGCTACACGCAGAGTCACCTGCGAGTTGTCACAGTTTCGTCAGCATTATTATCATCATAATTATATTGTATGTACATTCATCATTATCAAGCATCATCGAAGCGGCAGAGTTCGCCATTGTTATCGTTCATTTACACAATTTACACTTGACTTTCAACATTATGTATTTTAAGTACGAAAAATCACAATTTAAAAAGAAAATATCACATTTTTCTTATTTTCTGTATATTTAGCACTACTATTTCTGCTTTCTGCTGTAACTTACAACAATGGCCTACAACAACATCTGTATTGATGTGTCAAAATTGACAGAATTGTATGCACGCATACATACGATAGTTGCTATTTTATAGAGTCATTACCATTATTACCATCATAAAATACTATCATAATTATCACCATCATCATTGTCATTTTAAACAAAACATAAAAACAAAAAAAATGAAATGTTCCTAGCTGCGGCTTCATACTTTCACTGCCCAAGTGTGAAAAGTTTGATAGTACAATAAGTGGCAAAAACAGTCAATTGATGTCCTAGAAACAAGATGATTGACACCTTTGATAAATGACGCAGTTTCAAATGATAGCCCCCACGGACGAACATAACCATAGTGATGATTGGCATATGAATACACATACTTTAAGGGTTCTATAAAATACTAGTAAATAATTTAAAATATTTTTCAACATTTCTTTAACAATAGTATATTTCTATTGTAATATTTTTAAAACTTCACGCCGGAGGTTTTATTTAAGATTTGTATATTTCGTTAACGCATTAAAGTAAAATACTTTTTTAACATTCCATTCAGTCTACGACACAGGCATGCCACTTTTTCAGAACTTTGTACTCTACTATGTTTGAGACATATGGGTTGGAAATTACTAATCTATATAAATAAAAATGAATCGTCAAAATTTATGTAAGAGCATCACAGGAGAACAATGAAGTACCAGTGTTTTACGTGCTCATCTGTCAGTAAAAAGACTCAAGAACACGGTGCCAAGCACATGGATTGAAAAACGTCAATCAACGTCTCCTTGGATATATAGCCGCAGGTACCAAATTAGGGTCATATTCATTTTGGTAAATATGACTCCCTCCTTGGTGGGGAGCGAGGCCCATCTTCAACCTCTGTTGCTCTCTGGGTCATAGCACCCGGTAGCATAACGCTATTCCACGCCGAGTTATACTCTACCCGCATTTGTGTATTAAACTCCCACAAGGGGGCCGTACCCGCTGGCCAGGACGGAACAAGTTCCGTGGGCTCCTGACCACCCGTGGTACCAGAAAATAGCCTCTGGTCAGACTTCGTACCAAGGTACTACCAATTCGAACTCCAAAAAGTCCATGGGTTGGTGGCCCATAAAGAAATCCAATTTATAGAGGATAACCTGGATCACAAATTATAAATGAAAATAATGTTCCCTCCAGGAATATGAGTTCTATACATCAAGACTATAAAACTCAGAAGAATTTCCCGGAGGGGGAATCACAGGAGAACAGGTGGACCAAAATAATATTTTTTTTTTGTTCTGCACTAGGGCCACTTAGAATGTGTGCATCTATATTTGGTCCCGGTAGATGGCGCCTTTGTCGCGATACGGATAATTTTTTGGTTTTTTTTTTTAATCAATAGTATTATTCCCTCAGGAACTCTTACAAAAATCATTTTTGACCATATTCAAATGCATGGGAGAGTTCCTAAAAATTATTCCTTTACTCTTTAGCAGCGCTTATCATTAAACCAACGTTATCAAATTCAATAAGTCAATAACGAAATTAAATGCACAATTTTTTTGTGCCAATTGGAAAGTCAAAAGATTAATTTAAAAAACTGAAGATTTGTCTTTCATCCAATTTCAGTTGTGCCAATAGTACATACGCCCAATAAATTGCTTTAATTGCCCAATTTTCAAAAAGGGCGGACCGACAAAAAAAAAAAAAAACAAAAGTAGCAAATAAAGAAGAAGGAGGGATAAGTAAGCAGTATACACACATACAGAAAGTTCGAACGCATTTTGTGGCTCATCAGATGCCAACTGAAATGACTCACACCAGTGATATTTTCACCGATACCGTTATATTGTAGGAGAAGTTAATATCACTCACAAACAGAAAAAGGAACTGCAAATCCAGCGAGTGTAAGTATCCATTACCAACACCAGCAGCCGAGCAATCAGGCACCATCATCATTATCATCATCATCAACATTACCATTATCAACGGCAACATCAATAAAACAAATACTACAAAAAAGGAGGTGCAAAAGAGGAAGTGGTTGCGACAGACGCGCTGTCAGTTCGATTCGTTCTTTATTGTAAAGGAAAAGAAAATAAAGTGGGATGGTGATGGTAAGTCACTAAAGCAAATATTGCCAATGTTGACACAAGACAAATTTCATACAAAAAATGCCAGAGTCTCGATGTCATTGGCGTCGTCATCATGTCACTGCTACTTGTAGATCTGCAGTACAAGAGTTTCGTTTTGTGTAGTGTTGGACAATGAAGATGGACAGCTGCTGCCGTTGTCGTGTTGCCGATAAAAGAATCCAAACCACACCACACCAACAAACCCAGCTAACTGATGATGGTTGATTCCTGGTGATATGACGTGGATGGTAGAGAGGACGGTGGTGATGGAGGGGAATCGAGAAAGTGAAGAGGGAAGGGATGGTTGACTTTCATGTTGGGCCTCTGACTGACACATACCTGGCACTGAATACGGTGATGGATTTGGTGATGGCAGCCAATATGCAGAATTTATTGCCGGATACGATTTATATGCAACAGCGGTTGATGGTGGCGTCGTTACCAATGTTGCTGCAACAGCTGCCGGTGACGACGAAATGGACAATAACTTCGATATTGACTTTCTTGTAGTTGTTGTTGTTGTTGTTGATGTTGGTAGTGGTAGAGTTGTTATTGTTGGCAATAGCAACGACTTTGATGCAACTATCGTCGTTGATGACGCCGTCGATGGCGTCGCCGATATTGTGTTACTGATGTCGCTATTATTGGATAAATTCTCAATTACTGACGATAATTGACTGTTGCCGCTGCCGCCGCCGCCGATTCCACTGCAATACAGTTTCGATAGGTTTGGACTTGGTGGTCTTGATTTCTTGTCACACTCTGTTGCTACTAGTGTTGTTGCATTGGCACTTGCAACATGGCTATTGGTATTGCTGCTACTGCTATTTGCGAAACCAATTGCAGCAGTTGAATTATTTATCATGGCAATTTATGTATATATAAAAATAAATAAAGGTACGAACGAATATATATGTTTGTACGAACGAAAAAAAGAACGTAAAAGAATAAAATTTATAATTGAGAGAGGTAAAAATTTTAAATTTTACACGATAATTTCAACAAAAAGAAAAATAACAGTATGACAAAGAGAAATATACAAAAAGATTGCATGTAAATACATTGGTATATATACTCGTATTTGTGAGATCAAGCAATAATACGTAAATACGATAAATTATGCCATTTAACAAGAGTGAATAATTTTTAAAAAGTTAAAAGAATACAACATTTTCATTTCGCGTTTTACTTTAACATTTAACATTTTGTGTATTGGTGGTGTGAGAGAGATATAAAGATATCATCACACTTATATAAGAGATAAATTCTAAACGAAAGTTTTTTCTTTTCTTTCCTTTTTTTTTTTTTTTTTTTTTTGTATGTCTATTTTTAGCCACGCACAATTAATTTTATATTTTATTATTTATTACTTTTGAACGTAAAACATTTAAACAATTAACATTTATTTTCCAGAATCTTTTCTAATTTTATTTGCGTTAATTCGCACTTTTTCACAAAAATTTCTTTTATCGTTTTGGCTATGAAATAATGACGACGACAACTCTAACAAATATCATTTCTTAATGAGCTGGCATCTATTCTGCGAATGACTATCACAAAATGATGTCCTCCTCAACGATAATTACATTGATATCTTCTTTTATAGTCGCATCGGTCGGCAAGTCGTTTGTCTATGGCATAGTTAAAAATAGTAGCAGCAGCAGCCTAAGATGCAAAAACAACGAAGATTGACACTTTAAAGTAAATGCAATTTATACATTAACAGAAAAAGATACTGCAAGTGACAGGCAATGAGAACAACAACAATAACAACAACAATAATAATCAAACAGCAGTTCGGTCTAAACGGGAAAATTTAAAGATCCGTTAAAGATTTATCGAGTTCGAAATTAGTGACAGCCTGCATTAAGAATGTCGATCGCCCCAAATACAGGGTGTTGTAATAATTGTGAAACCAATTGAAATATAAATAATTTTTATGCTGGTACTCCAACCGATTAACTTGACCTTAATGATACAAATTTAATACTGTGAATACTGAACGCAACAATTTATTTTACTTATGCACCACATGTAGAAATATTTTTAAAATAACATTTTATAAGAACTATGTATCAACTTAATAATACCCATTTTAAACTAACAAAAATTAAAATGAAGAAAAAGGTGAATGTACAAAAGTACATAGGTGTGGTGTTAAGAATTTGAAACAAACTTGATTTATGCTTGAACTAAGCTATTCTACAACACCTACAAATTTCTAATCTCCGATTAAAAACTGCATACCTTAGAAATTCTGCGAACCAGTAGTCTTGTTACATTGATAATTTTGGATGAAGTAGAACTTACTAGAAATAGACAATTTACTATTTACCGATTTTGAATATGATTATACTCGTATACAGTATGATTTTTTAACTAATCTCAATTTCACTTAATATTTCGTTAGCCAATCAATAAATCATAAGCGAGTTTAGTAATGATTTATCTACTGCAATTAAAGTAATTTTAAATGTGTGCTTTTATATTTGATGTTTAAAAAAAAAAAAAAAAAACAACCGAACTAAATAAATAAAAATTTACTTACTAAAAAACAATTATAAATCGTTTTCCATAGTGTCAAACTCAATTGCAGACCCCTGTATTCAGATTCGTATGCAGAGCACGGAAATTTATTTCAATTAATTTAAAATTAAATCAATTTACAATTTTGGCCTTTCTTTTTTTTTTTGCTAACAATTCAATTCTTCTTTTTCACACTTATTTTTCTTTTTTTTTCTTTTTGCCAAATCAGAAATACACACACATGGTCACTCGCACACACGAATAAATGCGATTAAATTAAAAAATCAAACACTAAAAATAGATGACGACACATCAGTCGTAAATAACAGACCGTTGAATTGGCTGCTTGTATTTTAATGGATGAGAGATTCTGATGGATCAGATCGATCGGTTTAACTGGCTGACTGTAAATATGCAGACGTTGTTTTTCTCGTTATTATGGTTCTTTTTGAATCTCTTTTTTATGCATATATATTTAAATTGTATTTTTGCTGTCGACTAATTAAGTATATTAATGCGACGTGTGGCAAAATATTTTTTTAATTTTTTTTTTTTTTACCGAATGCACAAATTCCAAATTAAGCGAATTTTACTCCACATTAAACACGCAATAAATAAATGGAAATATTGTAATTTTATCGAATCGAATAAAACAGAAATTTCACTTTAGTTAAATTGTCACATTAGAATTGATTGCTAAGCGTAGCAAACGAATGCGACTTCAATGAATGAATGACAAACAAAACAACAATCGGTCTGATTGACGTCTTAGGTGCAACTGATACGAGAGACGCTTTGTCAAGCGAAAAAGTATCTCGAACAGTAAAAAAAGGTGTAATAAAGCAACAAATAAAAAAACAAAATAACAAAAAAAAAATTTAAACGAGAAATGAAAAATTAGCGCATTGTTAATGTTTTCTTGTTTTGTTCTACTGAAGCAACATAAGTAACCAACAAGCAAGGGAGGGAGGGAGTAAAATGGATGGGTGGATGCTAATGAAATAGTGTAATAATAACAAGTTGTGAGAATACAATATACATTATTCTTGATATTTATATTGTATAATGAATTTAAGCTTCTTTGCATAACTAAGGACGGAGCGAGAGATTTTCTTAATCTTTCATCATCCGCTTTCTCTCTCTGTAACCATCATACACTTCACTATTTTTAAGTGATGATAATCTTTTAACGATATCGATATCTATATAAAATAAACAAACTTCTGCATTCTTGAGTTTATTTTATGAAACACAGTTTCTTTTACAAAAATATGGACACCTTTGTATTTCATATTGTGTATTTTTCTTCTGAATTATTGTAGCAAATCATTCTTGATTTGAAATATTTCATCAACTACACATAAGTTTATTTTTTCAAATATTTATTTACTTATTATTTTAAAGTTTTAAATTAAGTAATTAATCTTTATGGTGACTATATGTTCCAGAAGTCGAAAGAAGACTCTGCTAAATTGAAACTTTCATTTTTCATGAATTTGTTTGTGTGGTGGTTTTGTATGTGCTGTAATCCCGGTATCTATGACAATTTATATATGTACATATAAGGCGCATAATTTTATAATTTTCGTATTACTGAAAAGTGTTTGAAATGAATATATAGTGTTGTATAATGAAATCCATTTTTTTTTTATCTTCCGATTAAGTGGGTTTTAGAACCACAACAATATCACAATATTAATGGTTTTTTCTTTATTGTTATCTATTTTTCAAATTTAGAAACATTAAAAACAAAACAAAAACAAAAACCCATCATTAAAGTAAATCTTACATTAAAACCATAATCATTAAATACAAACCAAAAAAAAAAAAAAAAAATACATTATTGTATTGTATAAACCCCAATCATCTAATGCTAAAGCAACAAATCAAATTACTTCATTTCTACTAAAATTACAACTAATGTAGAACGCTAATACTCCTCGTATACAAAAAGATTCACTTAAATTTTATAGTAGTGACCCTGCACTGAAAACCCCAAATAGCAAAGTCGTTAATATAAAGAAGAGTGTGGTGGTAAATATTGTAGTAATAAGAATATGGTGGATAGGATAAGTGAAAGGGGTATAAACATTATATAAATATGAAACTTCGAGTGTGATAAAGTTAAAAGGAGCCACAAAGAACTCTTAAAATACTTAATAGTAGGGGTTTGGGATAGACAATGACAAGAAAGGAAATTAACGATATCTATGAAAAGATACAGCAATAACAAGTGATTTGCATGTGTTGCAAAGAGCAATAAAGACAAATAGGGTAAGAAAAAGACAGTTGAAAAGGTTGGTAAGGTTTTAGAAGTCTAAGCAAAGAAATGCAACGGCAATAATCAAAAGTAATTTACATGCAAACAATTTCAAATATACAAGTATTTTTAGCAAACAGACGGACAACGGTCAACACAAAAATTCATTCACTAACTAACTGACTCACTGAGTGACTGACAACTAGGACACATGGGTCTGCCTTTGTTTGGTTTGAGATCTGTCTACTGTCAGTTAGTTAAAGTATCTAAGAAAGTGTTATTAATTTTATTGGCAAATATATTCAGTGATGGAAAATTCTATTGCCAAGAAATGAAAAGAAAGTGAGAAGAAAAGAAAGATAGACATGTAAGTAATTTCATGTTTATTCCACACAATTTACGGATTTTTTTCCGCCAAACTAACAACGGCTGCCACAACTTACATTCAAAGGGGGTTTGTGCTTCTAGAGAATATTCAGATGCAATAAAAACGTAAGAAATATTGTACTATGTATGTATTAGATTCCATTTGCACTACAACAGAGTATAAGAAATGCAAAACTGACGAAGCAATAGGAAAATGTATGTAGAAAAACAAATTTATTTTTGAACTATATGGAAATCGATATGCAAATATTGTAAGGTTTTCTATTTGAACAAAAAAGGTAGGAGAATAATGATGATTATTATGATGATGCACTTAGAGGGTCAGAGAGAAAGTGAGTAGTTTTACTTGTAAACATGATAAAAATTCAAATTAGGTAAATGTTGTAAGTGTCCATACATGTCAGGTATATTTTTTCCCACCGGAAGCACCTTGAAAAAGTAACAAATTGTTTACCTTCTCCACATTTCGGAATGTAGTGTAAAAAATCAATAGAAATGAATTTTTTCTTACTGACATCAAAGAAAGTTGAGCAAGCAAGTAAGCAAGGATATACACGTATTTGCTTGAGAATTAAAACTTTAGTAATATAGTTAAAACTAATTTGATTTGAATTTTTGGAATCATTTGATAGTATGATATTATTTTATCCCCCATATCTCACTTAGGAGTAATCAAATTACAAATGTTTTGAAAGAAATTGGACTAAATAAGTAAGTCCGGCTACTTTAAAGTCCAAAATTAAGAATTATAGAAAATGTGTGGGTCTATTTAAAACATGTGAGAAGTGCCCACTATCACTACTCCTTGGATTAAAACCACTTCTGAGGTTCTTCAAGTAGTAGGGCAGAATTATTAGCAGCATATCTGCGAAAGGTTATCAAAGCTGATGGAAACTTCACTTTATTTTATATACTCACAACATTAATATCTAATTAAATGCATTAAGCATGTACAATATGTATATATATATATAGTTTTGTTTTATCACATTTTCCATTTTCCGAACATTGTAATACCAAATTCCTTTTAAAATACTTATGTCGGCTATTGTAGTTCAAGAAATTGAAAATAATACCCTAGAGAAAGTATTACTTATTTTAAAAATAATTCAAGTAGCAAGTGGCGGCAAAAGGTTGCCAACTACTTGAATGAATGGAACGCGAAACAATCAACGACACATGAATACACCAGTTATCATCATTATCATCATCCTCACAGCAGCAACTTAGTTTTTTCTATAATCGTCATCATGGAAAGCTGCTTAAGACAATGTCGCTGACAACGGAAACAAAAGTACAGTAGCAATGCGACTACCGTCTAGTTTATACTGATCATAGTAACACACACATACATGCTTACTCTTTGACATGCAGATACAAATAGACACGAGGTGTGCTCCAAAAATACCTGTACCTTGGTTTATATGTTGCAAAGGATAACATGGAATTGAGCACTTGTAAAGAAAATGTGCTTAGAAGTAATCACCAGCAACTTTTATCGACGCAAAATTTTCAGAACTGTTTCAGCATGTGGAAGTACCGATGGGAGTATGTTGATCTGTCAACTGTCAAGTCAGATACTTTTTAGACACACCCGGTGTTTATAGAAGAAGGGCAGGCTGCCAAAAAAATATGCATGCTTTCGCAATAGACGACAACAATCCGCATCGAATGCAATGAATGAATGAATGAAAGAGGTTTTCAAACCAACCAAGTAACAATAAGAAGGAACTCAAGAACTTGGAACTCGAACGAATGAACGACAAAATCAGATTCAAATTCAATGTTCTTATTTTTGTTCTTGGAGCAGGAAACAAAAACTTCTGCGCGCACTCAAGCATTTTATTAAATTGCCACCTTCCGTTAGGTTTGCTGCTTTTTTTTTTTATTTTCTTTTATTTGGTCTTGGTGCTCAACATTTTATTTTATTTTTTTTCTTTTTATATATGTTTTGCACCATTATTTGTTTCCGCTTTTGGTATAAATTGTTTTTTCTTTCTTTTCTCTTTTTTCTTCTTTTGTGGGTACACAACCAACCAAGAAACCAACATACAAAATAAAAATTGTTTTCTAGCTCCTCCAATGGCTTACATCATATAAGTTTACTATTTTTTCTTTTTTATTTATTAATTTATTTATTTATTTTCTTCATGATATTCATTCAATGTTTTGCTGTTTTCTCAGCGGTTATTGAGGTTAAAGCGACTCGGTTAAGTTGAGGTCTCGAATTGACTTGGCAAAGTAGAAAAGAAAAAAATGTTATAAGGAGCATGTCATTTTGGCATGTACGAGTATAGAAAGACTAGTTCCAAAGGGTGTCGTCTATGGTCTAGTGTCTTGTGGTGTTTTGCTAAATAGATAGAAAAGCCCAGTTTGTTGGATGTTGAAGTTATTCGTCGTTCAGTTTATTTCAATATTTATTTTTCAATATTTCTTATGCAATGCGCCAAAAGGACAACTGTCATTTGTTTAGCTTTTATTTTGTTTTCGATATTGGCGACGGCTCAATAATACATTTCTGATTGTTTCTCTTTTGCTGGCTTTCGTTCTTTTTCTGTGTCCGCATATTGACATTTTTATATTGAAAACAACATTTTTGCTGCATAATTTTAAGTGGAACCAAATTTTAATCTATCCAGTAATATGAAACAATTGTTGTTAAAAATAGCTTTTTACTTTACTATTATAGTTTATAATACATCCAATACAATCTTAACTCTTTCCAATCATAAATTATCCCAGATAAACTCTTATCAAATGTATTATATGTAGAATCAGAAACATGCAAAACAGAGTGCAAAAAATTGCAATGTATGTATGAGCACTACAGAATAACCCCATTTAAGAAAAATTATTAACTATAGTAAACATTTCCAACCGGAACAACAGCCGACAGTAAAAAATTACCAAGCTGGACATGTTTAATTACAAGAGCAGCGTGTCAATTTCACTAGCACATGAACAAAGAGCAACTTTTTTACATTTTCATTAAACATAGTTAACACAAAAAAAAAAAACAAACCAGCCGCCTTGGGTTATATACCCCACCGACAAGCCTGATGATGATGATGATGATGATGTGATGACCACAGAGACATTTAACAACAATAAAAAAAAACCCCCCTCCCAAGTACTCAACACACTTTCGCTGACCAAACGAAAAGCCAAGTCAACATAATTGTGGCCGCTTAAGCAGATTAATAGCGTGGGAATAATACCGAAAATGGGCATTTGAGCAACTACTTCTATATGTAAGCGAATATATATACATATATATACATATGTATGCATGTGTCAGCCACATAAAATTAACATGAATTAAGTTTTTGCAAACTTTTTAACACTGCTACTGCTGCGCATTTCGTTTCTCATCCCGTTCCGATTCATGTTGTCTGACTGCCCTTCGATCGTCCATGATAGTAAACACTAATGCTGGTTAAATTAATTGATGGTTTTCAATTAAGAAAAGTGTATATGAAGCAACTTTTATAGCGCGTGTCGCTCAAATGCTGCAGAAAGAATTAATAAGATTCTTTTAGATGCAGAACATTCACAATTTAAAACTGCTAAATTGGCATGTTTCATGTTTTGTTTTTGCCATACGACGAACAACAAAGTATGCCAATAAAATGTCAAACTATTGTTGCGTTACGCTACGTCTGCGGTTATGTGCGGCCCCGATCCGGTTCGGTCTGTCTCGACTCTACCCGATTTGAGCATCACTTCCGCATAGCAGCAAAACATAATTTTAGTCAGGAGGACACAGTCCCGGCAGTGGACAGCAATTTTTACTATTTTTGACAGGCAACCTCTGCCCGTCTTTGTTAGGCCGACCAAACTGCGGCTGACCCAAACTATTCACGCATTCACAGTTCATAGTTTCATCTCGTGAAGTGTTTGACTTTCGGTACACATGTGCCACTTGCTGCCACATTCAACTTGTTTTCCATTCATCGGCTCTTCTATTATTCACTAAGCCAATGGCTTGTTTTTTCTGTTTCTTATACAATATGTATATCTCATACTATGTGCGTATGCCAAGCCCCCTCACGCCGTTCATTTATTCCCAATACTTTTATAAAATAACAAAAAATTCGCAACGCAATTCATGTTCACTCAAATCGAAAAAAAGGATGTAAAATTCATTTGTCGGTCGTTTGGTTGAATTTTTCCATTTGGTCCGCAGTTTAAATATCAGTGGTTGAAATATTTTCTGGCATACTTTTAATACATAGTAAACTTCACACACACTTGTGGTTTTCAGTTGATTTTGCCATTTTAAATAAAGTGAATTTCCTTGTATGTATGCTCTTTACGCAGTGAATAGTATTATAAGTTTGTCATGAAGTTTGTAACAGATAGAAGGAGATATCGGAGACCCCATAAAGTATATATATTCTTGATCAGCTCGACTAGACCAGTTGATTAAGCCATATCCATGTTTCCGTCTGCATGTATGTAAAGTTGTCCCACAGGTTTTTCAGATAGAGATCTTAAATTTTTATATGAAGTTTTCATATTACCAGACGCTGTATCAGCCGAATCGGACCACTAGGAAGGGTACCCATCATACAAACCCAACTTCATGTTCTTGTTAGAAAAACCTTTTGGTTTTTCAAGACCTAGGATTACTAGATCGTATGGCTGTATGGCTCCCATAAAAACCCGGATCGCATAATTCCATTACAAATACCGTATACTGAATATACCCTAAACATAAGTCAAATCATTAATGAAATATTTTTTAGGGGTGCGTAAAGAGTATAACAACTCTGGCATAGATAGTCGAAGTTAACATTCTTTTTTTTGTTTTTTGTTTTTTTAAATTCTCCTTTTTACTTTAAAATTGAAAAAAGAAATAACAATGGATTGTATTGTATTTAATAAAATATGTTACTCACCATTCCGATTTTCGCTATCAGCGGGTTTCATTTGAATGGGATGATACATCTGCAATAGAAGAAATTCATATATGTAAGATACATTATTGCGATTATAAGAAAAGATGACATCATCTTACACACTCTCAATCAAAGTGTGCAACTACCTCAATAACAGTCGTCATATTTTTAGAATTATTGTATCATTATGCAATTGAAAAAATCTACATTGTTATATACAATTTTTATAGTCCATCTTTTGTGAATTTGTGCCATTTCATGAAAATAAAATTGATTTTGTAGGCTTTTCTTTATTTTTAAAAAGGAACTTACTGAGTTTGTCAATTCCTCCAGTATTATCCCGACATTAGTAGGTTTCTTATGTTAACATTTGTTTACGGACGCTATCATATTAATCAATTTCTTCTTTAGGCAAACCATTGTCCCATCTAAGTCTTAACACTCAGTACAAATAAACCAATTTCAATTTACCAAAGTAACTTATTGTTGAATGAATCAAAACATATTGTAACTGTCTAGGAGACCTCATAATAACACAATGGAAACAATGGAGATTAGACTTTCCATCATGTTTTGTTTCTATTTTTATGTTATTTAATAGCTTCAGTTATCAAAATAAATTATACCTTTTTCTCAGCAATTAAATTTATTACTCATATCTGAGCTGAAATACAAACCCACATTCATATATAGGACATACAGACGCACGCATACACCCAAACCTCCCAACACAAAAAAAAAAAACTATTAATAGCATTACGATGCTAGCAAAGGAGCAGCAATGGAACACGACCCATGTAAGAGACGAAAAAAGTATAGATTAAATAAACGATAATTGCCGATATAAAACATTTTAAGCGATATTTCAACCAATTAAGAACCCAACGACGGCGTCATCGTCATTGAAATACACAACAACGAATGAAATACGCGAAAAGGCAGTTGTAGAACGCGTGCCGGGACAAGGTAGAAACTTTATATACTCGTACATATAAGGAAGAGAAAGGCGGCAGTGACTTCATTGGATCACCCGGTTGGTAAGTTGGTAATTGCTACTTCCTGCAAATAAATAAATTGGCAAAATGAAAAAGAGAGAGCCCGCCGACTGAATCAACGAAAATAAGAAAAAAAAAAAAAAAAAATAAGGAACTAGGTGACAGTAATCTACGCACAGGTTGAATTTAATTTGCAACAAGAATAATTTGTTATAAGTTAAACTTGCTTTCCGCCATATATAAAATACCCTTCACAGAAATCGTGGGTCTCATTATTTTTTTATCTAGTTGTTTGTCAGTCTTTTATGTATTCTAGGTGGTCCCATTTTTCGAGGTCTCCTCCATAATTCCTTTGATCTACCGATTATCTTCCATGCGAGCTACATTCCCACTTGATCTGGTCACTCAATGAATTACGTCTTCCTTTTGACTCTCATTCGCAACATTCAAACATTAATTTGGTAAGGATCAACATTGGCATAAAGACATATCGGTTGGTAAACTTATTCAATTTGTTATGTACCTTCTATCACTGCTACTGGGTAACCTTATGTGCACATTTCTGAACATTCCACTACTTTCTTCACATAATCTACACAGCTCATTTCTAAGTACATTTGTTTTGTTGCTTTCTAAACTACTCTCCTACTATTTTAGTTTGAGGCTCCATGGTACTACGTTCACTGGCCTTTGATTATGGCTACCTTTATCAATATATCAGAACCGGGTAAAAAGTCTTCATCGCTAGTTTTTGCATGAGGCACGTTTGTGAAAAAACTTTAAGCTTATTTTAATTAGAAGACGTTAAAATTGCAAATGCGAAATACGAAAATTACATTGCAAACAGGAAAAAATGAACAAAAGAAGAAAAAGGTCGAAATACTCGTAGTATCTACACACTGCCACAGCTATTACTCTGGTCCGTAGTACTAAGTATTAGCGAATATCACAAGCAACGATAAAAATGCGAAAACGTATTTTAGGATTTTCATAAGCCATTTCGTTCCTGGTGCTGTGCACTCTTCATCCATCCTGCTACATTAACTGCTACGTCGTCGTCGACCCCTGTTCGTGGTCATGTTTTGACTCTTATACTGCAATGTGGCATGTTATGGGTGATTGGCTAAAGTGGTCTATGCTGTGTTGTTCAGTGAGGTGGTGAAGATGGTTGGTGTTGGTGAGGAGAGCACGGAATTTTGCTTCGCGAAAAATGTGTTTGGCTTTGTTGAGGATTTTCTTTGTAGCATACTTTTTGGCTGCATTCATTCATTATGTAGCTTAAGTACACTAACTACGAACGCCAGCCAAAGGCAACAACGCCAACTATGGATGGGATAGTTGAACCGGACCTTCTCCACTTCCTTTGTACTTACATTTGCACATTTATATTTTTATAGTATAAAGTGAGCATAAGAGCATCGAAACTCTAAAGCTGAAAATTAATCGCTGCAACGTTGTTTGCGCTGCAATATTTCAAATGTGATTAACACTGAAAATGAACTCGCTCACTTGCTTCCTTTGAGTTGATGATGTTGCGTCAAACAAAAGCCAACAGATTTAAGGAATTATTATAGACCATCTAAGAATTATGTTATGTTGAAACTAATAATGTAAGCATAAGATGAAATTCAATAATTTATCAACATTCACGCTGACGAGAAAAAAAAAAAAGAAAAGGGGAGAAATAAATTTGATCTTATGCCACCCCCTCACATTATTAATATTCTGAGATTGTACAATATTAGCCAAGTCAGAGAAGAAAAGGTAGTGAATATTTAATAAATTTTACATACTATGTACTTGTAGTTTAATCGCTGAAGTGTTGTAATTTATTATTATTTTTATTTATTTATTTCTAAGTAATTTTGGACCACAACAACCTTGACCGGCATTTGTAACGAACTGGCCTGCTTTTCACATTTGCAATATGTTTTTGCTGGAGTTCGAATATTGTCATGCTATGTTATATAAATTGATAATACAATTCTATCTGATGTTGTAAAATTGTAATCCAGAACTTCGTCTATAGAAGTCAAACATCAAACATCAACATAAAATTTACGAAAAGAAATGAATCCGCTATGTGTGACATTCAATCAGTCTACGTCAAGGATTTCACCATTGTCAAAAATAAGGACAAGATTAAGGAAATTATGGTAGTTATTTTAAAGGAAATAACAAGAATATCTTCGCAACGATCACTTGTTCTTGAAAGATCGCTTCTTTTGGTTTCTTTATTTCAAATTGTCTCATTCTTTGCTAGAAGAAACTGCCATGAAGATTCAAGTTCATTAAAAACTTTAGTTGAATGAAAATTGAAAATAAAATATATTAGTGTACTTTTATCCATTTGGAACGCATCATTATCATATTTGACATCAATTTATATAGAGAAACTATTTTTGCTTAACCAGCGTTTCGCAAGGATCCAATGTACATAATTGTGAATAACAAAAATGTTGTGTCAGTTGTTCCGTATAACTTTAAAGTGACCATCTGACAATATTGACAGCTTAGCAGTTTACAAGACTAACTAAGACAGCAAAACAGCTAGATTAGATTGATCCAAGACATAGTTTTTGGACACAACACAACAAACCCATTGCAATATGTAATAATTTTTTGATTTTTTAACTGACTTTTTGTTGCACGGTTTAAATACAATAGTTGAAGGGGAGATAAAGAAGAAAAATTGGCAATTTCTCACATATTTAAAGAAAAACAAAAGTCATGCAAGCACAAAACAACAAAATGATAAAAGTCAACGTGTCAATTTTTCCACAATTCTTTTAACTTTTAATGCATGCTTTTTCGTTTTCTCCAACTTCAATAATTTTTTATTTTGTTGTTATGTTTACTGTTGTGTTTTGTGTTGTTATGGCAAAAAAAGAAGCATATTATTTGAATATCTTGCTTATGCATGAAATCGAAAAAGAAAATTGTACATGACAGCAATGCTTATGTCATCACGTCACTTTATGGAAGAACCAGCAAGAACAACACCAACAACCAACATCAAATGACTGCTTTCGTTGGCACAATTTGCATGGAAAAGATAAAAAGAAAAACAGAGGGGAAAACATCT
This sequence comes from Amiota minor, assembly GCA_037043295.1. Classification (NCBI taxonomy): domain Eukaryota; kingdom Metazoa; phylum Arthropoda; class Insecta; order Diptera; family Drosophilidae; genus Amiota; species Amiota minor. Next base: position 521,806 of record JBAMAW010000732.1, on the reverse strand, counting down.
TCTATGTGGTATATGTGGCATATATGATTGTGGCAAGAGCGGAGTGAGAAGAGACTATTGCTCCACACGATTACATTTTGCATGACAATCATTTCATAGTCAGCCATCATCATCTGTATGTATTTGAGTGAATTTAAAAACTGGAAAAGGGAAAAAAATATTAAACTTCTCTTCCTTCGTAGAGTTGCTGATTTGGCGCATTTACAGTTTTTATTTCATTTATTCATTCATTCATTCATTCATCCTTTCCTTCCTTCATCTCAATTTCTCAACCCATTCTCTTTGTAGCATCATAAGTACGCTTCAAACTAATTTGCATTGAAGGCTTCAATGAATATGTCGATGCTGCTTGTCTGTGCAAATGTCGATGATCATGACTATGAAAATAGTGATGGCGATGACGACGAGATGACGATGTCAATAAGGAAGGAATAATGGTGATGTTGACGATGATGCTGTTGGTGATATTGATGCATCAAGTGATGCGCTCATAATAAACAATGAATTATATAAGAACTCATAAACAGATGCAATCACAAATAATTGAATTCGAAAATTCAATTTTTTAAAAAGAAAAAAGCATTTATTTGACAATTCTTTTTTTAAAGTGTTGATATCAAGACTTGCTTATGTCAAGTAATTAGCTTCCAAAGGACCAAATCTGGCATAGTCACAATCTACAGAAAGATCCAATTGAAACCTATAGAGCCCTTTTGTAGTAATGCCCTCAAGAGACGGTAAACTATATATTTGCCCTTCTGTCATTATTATTTTCATTACAAAAAAAAAAAAAATATTCATAAATTAAGAACAGCAAAATAATCAAGGTCATAAAAAATTATAAGTAACTTCGCCTCCACCCATGTCCGGGGCTTAACTATAATCGAAAAAATCAGGTTAAGCATTATTTTCTTGATATTTAGGAGGTTAGGACTACTTCCTAACGATGGATGTGGGTGTATGTGTGTGTGTGTGTAGCCTTTTAAAAGGCTTAGGCGACAACCGAGGACTTTAACCGATATTATAATTTTAATCAAGGCAATAAATGTCAGAAATTATATACATAATTTTATACTCTTTATTATTGTCGTTGAGTGTTTGGCACATCAATTTCAACATGAAGTTTGCTACAACATTATGTGAAGTTATACGTTATTTCTCTTGTACTTCAGTTTTTTTTTTTTTTTTCAGTTCATTTATATCAAGAAATTAATAAAATTTAATTAGCTCCAAACGATAACACAGATTTTATAGAAAAAAATCTTAATTTGTTACTTACCCCATTCAGTGTTTTAACGTTATGTAGCGCATCCTGTGCTTTTAAGGCAGCACGACGTGTATAGAATGTTACGAAGCAGCAACCTGTACAAAATACAAATAAAAAAAAAAAACGTGAAAACAGTGGAAAAAAATTGCCAAGCAAAAAGTCATTTTGCTAAAACTGGTTACTTTATAGCAACAAAAAAGGAACACAAAGAAAAAGGAATATAATCGTGAGTGCGAAACAAAAAAAATGTTGTTGAAGCATATAAAATTTATTAGTTGGCAACATGGCAACACTAAATTAAACGTAATGAGCAGCAAAATGACACAAAATCAGGGAAACAAGAGCAGGAATAACAACAAAACCAACACAAATAAAGAGACGGTTCGGCGGGTGCCCTTAAGTAGACTACATGAAAATTTAATAGCAGAGAAATCACTATAAATGTATTAAACTTGAAATAAATTTGGTGTAAAGAGGATATTAATTAGCAGCAATAGAATACATACAGTTTGTAGTATCCACATAACTACACTTAAAAAACAAAATTTTATAATAACTAAATAAGTGTTGTAACACTACTTTTCTTCAAAACGCCTTGTTTTATGATAAACTTAGGTTATGCGATATTTGAAAACGATGCACTGAACTCATTTTGACTAATAAGTTCAAACCGAATGGTGCAGAGTTGTCATATGCAAAAAACATAATGTGGCTTAACCATTAAAAAAAAGGTACCTTGCTTTGCATAAAATAAAATATATTGTTTAAAGTTTATCTTGACTTTTAAATACTTTTTAAAATGATTTTAATTAAAGTGTTTAAATCACAAAGTGAAAATAAAGCAAAATAATTAGTATATGGCAACTCTGCTCGCAGCAACAATAGATTCTAAAAGATCATAATCGTTAGTGCGACATTTCCAACAGACTTCAAAAAAGAAGGATGAGTTCTGCGTCTAACCAATTAAATAACAAGATGTTGCATGCGTGCCTACGGTCTATTCACAATGTTGTGTCGTGTTCCTGAATGAAGGTTCGAGGAGGACACGGACAATGACTGCACTCACAAAATAAAGTGTTTCATCATATGCTACAGCAGTGGGAATTGTTTGAGCCCCGTCAATTAATTACTAAGAATTTTATATCAATGATTTAATTTCTTCTATAATAAAAATTTAAAACATTATTTCTATATTCTTTTATAGGTTCAATGATTAAAATTCATCACTATTTGGGCCTCAACACTATGTGTCTGTGGTAACTAATGCCTCAAGTTAAAATACACAATATAAATAAAATATTTTAATTTATGGAATATTCGATTTTGCAGCATTTAAAAATGATTTTTAAAACCGTTGAAAACTTTTACGCGGCTTAATAAAATTTGAAAAATCTAAAAAATATGCCTCCGTAGAAATAAGGGATAGGAACGAGAAGAAAAAATATTACTAAAAATGGAATTTGTTTCACAATTGAAATTTCTGGATTTTTTTTATTGTAGATTTTGGTTTTCCTCCTTTTTTATAGAGTTTTTCGCGCATGCATGACAACCATATCCGTTATTCGACAAACAAATACCCACACACATTCAGCCATGCACATGGATACAAAGTAAAGTCTATTTCCGGTTTTAAAAATATACATAGACGACAGACACATATTCACACAAACAGCTTCTTTTATATCATGCTATCGTGATGCAAACCACCATAGCCATGGACTTATAGCTAGTGCAGTTTATCTACCCTTTTGCGTCCTTCATTCGTCGTCGACACTTTTATTTTACCATATCCGCATAAATGAATTCTCTCGTATATTTGTGTTTGTGGTTTTCACGCGCGCGTGAAAAATGCATTTTTTGATACACCACAACAACTGAACTGAACTGAACACCCCACCCCAACCCAAATCATTCTATCCTAGAATGGAACTATAAGCGGCCGATAGTTGCATAATACAATTACCGAGATGTGAATCGAGTCGAGTCCATCGATGCAAGACCAAGCCAAGCGCGAAGCATATACAAAGGTAATTCAATCTGTCGATTTTTTAGCCATACGCGATTTTTGAACTTTCTCATATTGATGACGATTGATCAGATCGCAGTGAAGAGGATGTAGGAATTTGGCGTTAGAATCGCTGGTGTTCGGACTAACACCTGATGCTACATGCAATGAAGAAGTCCATGAGAGTGTCGGTATTTTTATTTAGTGTGCGATGCTCTCACTTGAATTTTTACTTCAATTTTTATTTATAAATAACAAAAATGTTTATGAATGAAGAGCTGGTTGGTGTGGTTCGATGAATACTTGGCTGATTGGTATGCCATTTTTCTGTTGCAGGATTTATCGATTTGCAATTTAAGAATTGGATAAAAGCTGCATACACAATATTTTTCAATTTGATACAGAGAAAGGCGTAGTTTAACATTGGACACGGCACAATTGGTAATGTTTTTATAAAAGGTTATGACAAAAACAAGATGCTTAGGTGGATAAACTTTAGATTATGGTATATAGATCTAATAACATTTCAGTCAGTAGCTATATCATCTACATGTTATTGTATAAAATTACTCTGCTCGATACTTCAATAAATGAGGCGAGTTTAATTTCAATAATCCACTTTACTTAATTTATTACAGAGTAAATCATTTAATCTTTGAAGTGCCCTTATTATCCAGTATCCAATATACCTCTACTCTAATCAACTTCTATTTTAAATCTTCAATGCCACATTAATCACAATCTTACTGGCTGAAGTCCGTCAGTTTCCCCCTGCTGCATACAACACTCATACGGGAAAGTTACGTAGAGAAAATAGATCAAATATCACTTAAAATTAAACTTCCGTTAAATGTAACAAATGAAGAAAATTGCAACGATTTGAAATGCGATAAAAAATAAAACGAATGAAAGTAAAATACATATTGCTACAACAAACAACTCATGGAAAACAGGAGTTTCGCTGCCGGATAATAACAAACAATAGAATCGAATCGATAAGAAGGATGTCAGAGAAAATGAAAAAAAGAACAGAAATATATAAGAAAGTAGTAAATAAGAAATGTAAAGAAAACTGTGAAACAAGAAACTTATTGTTGAAACGAAGAAAAGAAGAAGAGGAATCGCAGCGTACAGAAATAAAAACTAAAGAAGAAAAATCACAATTCCCATTATGTGCATGTCAACTGCAGTTAAAATCAACTCACAATAACAACATCATTCGATGTACATACACAAGAAGTAAAAACCCAAAAGATACAAAAACAACAATAGCAACGCAGTCAACCGGGAGGCGAAGAGCAAGTCGCTCAGTGTAATCGCAGTCCAACCAAAGAAAGGATAAGCTAAACATGCGATTCAAGTGAAAGCTTTATTGTGTGGGTAGTCAGCCAGCCAGACGGAGATTTAGCCAGCGAGCCCAGTTGGATGTCGAAGACGCGAACAAACAACAATGGTCATGATATGGAACAATAACGCAGCGGCGAGTGAGTTGAAACCGATATCAGTCACGTTCAAGACAACGACGACGATGCTATGGTCGAAGCACAAGTTAAAGGACAACAAACACACACATAGATACAAAAATTTTGTATAAAGATTGAAAGAGTATCCAAGGGATAAAGATACATAAAGAAATTCGTATACTCTGCTCCCTGTGCCCCAGGTTTTCGGCATACATGCTTATGTATCAAAGTAGTAGTGTGATGTCTGACTTTCCACCACATTGGAAGGCGTGTGTAGGACACGTACAGGAAACGAATTAATCGAACTAAAATAAATCAATGTCCTTTAACTTTTCACAGAGATTTAGTTGTGCTACTTCTACTTCTATAGTCGTTCCCGTTGTTTGTTGTTTGTGTAGTCGGAGTCGGGATCGTACACGGTGTAAAGAGGGTGCACATAATAACATTGCGCCAAAAAGGAAGCAAATGAGAAGTGAAACGAATTCTACGACAAAACTCAATATAAACGGAAACGGATTCCGTTCTCACTTTGTCCTAGAAATAATTTCCATAGATAAAACACATTCCAGAAAGTGTCTGACAGAAACTACTTGGTATGTGAGCGACTGGCATCATCGTCGTCAAATGCCAGTTCAAGACGAAAGAGTAGAATTCAGTAGATAAAATGTAGTAAAGAATTGGGACAAAAAGGCCAAGGCTACGATTTTCGAATTGAAATGCTTAAATTAAGTGAATTTTTATGCATTGCTTCGTTTTGGGCAACTACTATTTTCTATTCTGAAATTTAGTTGAGTTGCCTAAATAAAAATGTCAAGCCCAAAGTTCGTTCAGTTTCGCTTTCAGTCTATCAGACAGTTTGCCGATAAACGTTTTGTCGGTGCACGTATACAAGACATTTTGACATACTTGGCAATCCCCTTTTTTTCTATGTATGTATTATGTAAATGAAATGATCTTGAATTGGTCCTTTTAAGTGGACATTACATTCGCTCATAAATCACCAAATAAACAACCCGATAGACAGAGCAAAGCAAGTTCATCATCATGTTATTTTAACCATAAAAAAAATAAATGTTAATCATCACTGAGGCGTATAAAAGGTGGTCTCACTGAAGAGAAGATTTATGTTATTTTATTATTATTTTCTATTTTCTTAAATGTAGGTTACACCACCTTTTTAGAAAAACAATTCTCAACATAAGCAGAACTTAAATTGATATATTAAGTCGAAGAAATTCTAACTGACAAGTGAAATATAAGCAACCAAATTTAACCTTGAAAACATAATCTCTTACTTCTCATTTAGGAAGTTGATTTGACTTTAAGACTGTGAATTGAATTGTTTCAATTTAGGAATTTACGTTTTTAAGACATCTAACTAGGAATATTTATTTTACTTGTGAAAAAAATTAATGAATTTAAACACTTCATAAAGGAACATCACGATAGCCATGCCCTCATGTTTCAAAGTTTTGTGCGATTAAATTTTGTATATCATTTATTGTATCACTGATTTAAACTTGATTGTTGTCGTTGTCTATTTTTTTCTTTCTGTTTTTCCATTTGTCAATCTGTGCAATCGTCCTTTGTAAATATGTAACACTATTTGTTATACACTTCTGGTAAAGACAACTTCTGGAACGGGAATATATGGTAAACTTTGGTAAGATAATCATAACTTCTTGTCTCCTCTTTTCACTAATTTTTCTCTTGTTATTATTTTATTTCAATATTTAAGAAATGGCAAATAAAAGATCATTAATTTGATTTTATTTATGAAACGCTTCGAAATCATCCGGTTCGGATCACTAGGGGGGTCCTTCCCCATGCAAACCACCATTAAAATTCGAATTCTTATTAGAACAACTTTTTATTTTATCTAATCTATCTCAACGAACCAAGGGATACTGGATCGTATAGCAATGTAGAAATTTGTATCTGTACTAATTCCATATGCTCAATCCCAGTACCGTACGCAAAAAGATTTCGAATTTAACTTTCTGTTTCTTTTTTATTTCATATGTCTGCTAAATTATGTTTGCTTTTTGAGATAAATAATAAAGTGGCCTTCTCAGACTGGGTAGGTCCCTACGAGAAAGATATCGACCTCATAAATTTCGAACCTCCAAATCTCGTCCGATATCGTCCAATAAGGGTACGAAATTATTCGGTAAAATCGAAGATAGCTTCTTTACTTCCGCATTACACAAAAACATCACATCTGTTTGTAATGTATAGCCTCTAATTAACAATAATTCAATGCCCCATTACCTTTGCCGCATTGTGCTGCACTTCAACCTCTTCTCGTCGTTCTTACGAAACATCTCATTACGACTGTTGCTAATACGATAAATTTTATGGGAAATTTGTGAGATACACGCTGCGAGCGAAAAGCACATAAAAATGTCAAAGACAGACGTCTTTTGTTCCGAAGGCAACGAAAAGTTAAGAGAAAACAAAAATAAGAACCTCACGATGGGAAAAAACAAAGGCAAGGGGCCTATAAACAAAATAAATAAAATTAAATGCGCACGCATGTTTCACACGTCGTTAGTTAGGTTTGGTAGTGCTCATTGTGGCTCACATGGAGAAGCCAAGGGAATAAAGTTTTATGTAAGGCCCCACATCGCTTCATCTGCACTCCACTTAGACCATTGTTTGTTCCTTGTTATTATTGTTGTTGCTATTATTATATACCTTTACGGAAATCTATGACTACTTAAATGAGACGTAACATGAATAAATGTCAAAAGCAGGTTGATTATTGACAGCATAATAAGAATAAAATTAAGAAGAGTCGAGAGAAGAAATGCAGATATAATATTAGAAACAATTGTTTACGAATACTTGGGTGTTGTTACAAAAGATTCGAACATGTTCCCTTTATTAAATCTTGAATGTATTTTCCTTTTAAATAGGTATTTTGTTTAATTTTTTGGGAAAATGGTTGATGCGTACGATGAAATGACTTTTTGCAGTTGACAGGCACGTCACGACCGAAAACCACAAAAGAAAGGAAAGCAGCAGAACAGGGAAACGAACGTTGACTAAAAGTAATGGCTAATTGAACAATAAATAGAACTCTTTCTCCCAGTGGGCGGCACGGTTAAAACGATGTGATGTGATCCGATGTGCATGTCGCTGCCAAAGATTTATGATATTTTCATTAAAAATTTAATGCACGAAAATTTAAACATAAATAAAGTATTTGTGCCTTTGTTTATTTGTATTTTCTTCAGAAGATGTAGGCGTAGCAGCATTGACCTCAAAAACATTCCATTGTTTCTTTTATAAAGCACTCAATGATCTTTTTGCTTACTTCGATACTTGACTCTGGCCAGCCCCGCCCTCGCCCGCCTTTTCATTTCTATGGAAAAGCATTTCTTTTTTGTTTGAAACAACTTTTGTTGTCGCCATTTGCTACTTTGCGCCAAAAAGCAGACAACAGAAACTTTTTACTTTGCATTTGTATCGTCGTTTGCTTTCTATTAGTTTGTAGCACTTCCTGTTTCTGATTTTCTACATTCGTCTATTCAAAGATGGCAACATTTTCTATGCGCAGGAGTTAACCCAGTTTCATTTTCATTATCCCCTACATGAACATAATAAAATATAATAAAATAAAATTGCATATGAAAATTGTGGCGCCTTAGAATTCAAGAAATTCAACAAATACATTTCCATTATTCCCCATCTTAAAATTCCATACAATAAATAAATAAAACTCGATAATAGTTCTAGGGTCATTTAAGGGTTTTGACCAGTACAAGTCATGATCATAGTAGTGTTTTGAGGCCTTCATCGTTTCTTTTTTTTATATTATTTGCAATACTAATATTTGTACATTGGAAAAAACGTAGGATCCCTTGAGTGAGAATGGCGAACCTTTATTGGTGTCTGCCTTATTATTATTACGGTTTTTCGCAGCGCCGGACATTTCGCCAAGACAAAACGCGTTTATATCTAGGGTGTTTGTAATTCGCCTCTTTCTTAAAATTCCTTTTCAATTTTCAACTTTGCTCTCCTCCATTTCATATTCTCGTTCTGAGTGCAGTTTAGTGTATTTTTTATGCTAAAACGCTTACCTAAACTCAATTCCGTTGCTTTTCAAAATACACAAAGCGTTTCACAACTACCCTAAAACAACTCCTGGCTACGACAACACAAATGAAAATGACACTTTTAAGTGCTTCGCCTGACCTCTGAACCAGAAAGTCGTAAATAACAAAAATTTTCAGCTTTGCTTTTGACTTTTCTTGCTCTGTTCTGTTTTGCTATACTTTCTTCCTCTGTTAGTTCCTTGGATCCTCCCAATTGTGTTTAAGTTACATTACGTTTCGTTTTTAAGTTTGTGTGTTGTTATTTCTTCTGTTTCTTATTCTTTTTCTAGGAACACTTCTACGTTTTTATAGAAGAACAGTGAGACTATAACTTTTTGCACTAAATTTTGTTAACCACTCGAGCGTTTGAAGTTACTTGAGCGATTTTCAAGTGGATTTCTGTGGTTTTGTCTGTGGGTGTTTAGGTGAGTTACCTCAACTTTTGCTTTAACTCATCATGGTAGACTGACTGTCAAGTCCACCCAGTCATCATCGTAATCATCAGCGCCACCACAACAACTTCCTCAAATGTTCTTTGGGACAAGGTTAAGAGGCTTGAAGTAATTTATTACAGTTTGGTTATAGGTACAGTGAGTGAGTGTCAGAGCAGCATGGAATTATGATAGTATACAAGCAAATTGTGTGAGCTGCAGGGATATTTAGTGATATTTGAAATTAAATTTTATTAATATTTTGCGTGACTTCCAATCGTTTTATATGAATTTTCAATGCCAAATCAAAAAAAAAAAAAAAATCCCTTTCCATATACACTTTTACACATCTATAACTAAGTATAATATAATTATTCATTAAATGTAAAAAATATTTGTAAAAATGCCAACAGTTTTTAGATGTCAAGTTGTTACGAAAATTGTTTTGCAACCATCGTTGGGTTCCACGAAGCACAGATCTATAAGGTTCTCAACTAATCAATTAAGAATAGATTTCATATTGTATAATTAGCGCATTATAAAAAAGGCCTCAAACTCTCTTTATGTTCATGTGGCTTTGATTGTCTTTTGCTAATGTAAACTAAGGACTATCTGATATTCTTCCATAATTTCCTATTGAGCTTTTTACAAACCAAAATGTGTAAAAGAGACGAATATTTCGTATTTGAAAAATATTTATACAATTATTTTCAATTCTCATTACTTTTATGGTAATTTAGTGGTTGATTTGTATTCTTGAATAAATAAAATCAACATTAGCATATTTGCTTTATGAAAACTTCAATACAAACGCGAAATTTCACTCACCTTTACTGATGCCTGTCGCCTTATCGCGCAACACATTGATAGAGTGTACTGGTCCGTATTCTTCGAACATTTCTCTCAATTGGGCTTCATCCATTGACTTAGGCACTTGACCAACAAACATCTTGATATTATCTGGATCGGGTTCCTTATCGCTATAGGTGACATCAGTATCCATACGAAAGCAAGAATCGTCATCCGCAACAACATTACGATTAGTGCTACTAGTATTGTTGTTGTTGTTATTTACAGCTACTGCAGCGGCAGCGGCTGCAGCGGCAACGGCAGCGACCACTCCATTATTGTTGGTATTCATCAGAGATCCATTGTTGTTGCCAAGAGTTCCAACGGTCGTGTGTATAGGACTGTTGGGCAAGCTGTTTGTAGTACTACTCTTGTCGCTCATGCCAAATGCACTGGAAGAGAAACAGAAGAAAGAGAAGAATATGATGAAAACGAAACAACAAATAAAACAGATAAGAAAAACTCGTGTCCCAAAAAAGTACAGTATAGAACAGTTTTCGAAGCACTTTCTCTTCTCCGAACTGTTTTCGTGGCGTTGGCATTTGTTTCAGCACAGTTTTCAATGATATTAAAATCAATTTTTGACGCATTAATGCGATATACTCACTCCAAATACAAATCGTTATTTTTCTCAGAGAAATCAAAAATCAAACGACGATTGCCCAAATATGTTGAAGCGCGACTGCTAAACATGTTTAATAGAATTTCTGTTCAACAAAAATTTGAATTTTCCCTTCTTAGTATTTTCCTTTCAATAAATTTAATGGTCTCTATGTACACACACAATCTGACACGACGTTTAACAGTTACTTGTCGCTATACATATACATATATCTATATATTTAACGTATATGTATGTACATGTAAGTATGTGAGTATGTATGTATTAGTAGCACGCAATTAACAGTGGCACACAGTGAACAGAGTGGATCAAATTTTAAAATAATAACTTTTAAAGTCAGCTTTAAAAAGAAAGAAAAACAGACTGATTTCTAAAACACTTCAACACTTTTTGGAATATAATAAAAAGGAACACATTTGTATTATTATTTATAATTTATTTATATTTTTTTTGTTGGTTTTATAGGATTAAAATCAATAGTTCGGCTAACACGCGTTCTGACACTAACAACGGTCGACGTACAAATGGACGAGTGCCACTATAACTTTGGAGCATGAGGTCCCTTCGTCGGAGACTTGATCATTAGTGATTTATTTTTGTAGTGTAGAGATTTGATGATAATCGACGATTAAATGTTACTCAGAATAACTGTAAATCGGCTTGTGATTCATAAATTAAGGCAGCTGTAACGTATCTCATTATACACTATAATACATTATTGGTGTTATACGTACGTAACAACTACTCAAATGTATAGATTTTTCAAATAATTCGAACTATATTAAAACTTGCAGGTTATACATAGGTATGTCAGGTTTACCGATTATATAAATAAACCATCAGTCTCACTTACGGATATGATTTTAAATTTTAAAAGAATGTTTAGATTTTTCATACAAGAAGCCAAAATGACAGCTTTGATGAACAATCAGTTAATCAGTAATTTTTATTATGAAGATTTCTAACTTTTGAACCAACTTATTAATATCATTTTATGTCTAAAAGGTAAAAATACCTTCATCACATGAGAATGGCTAATGAGATGTCATTGAATTAAAGGGTATCTTATTAACCTAGCTGTTTCTTTTTTCTCACTAACATCACCTCTTCGTCTTCTTTTTTTCAAATTATGTTTCTCCCTAAATTTGTTCTATATTTTCTATCACTTAAAGCTAAAGGCACAGTCAATATTATCGCCTCCATTGCCATTGCTAACTTAATTGCTCATGCCGAGTCATCATCGCCGAATGTCTGTAAAGTTTTCAAACTAATTAGTATAAATATGCAAATAGTTTTCTTTGTGGCCCACAACGACAACTAAATGAAATCTGAGCCAACTGTCATCCTGTCGTCTGTTAATAACCGTCATCACCCCTTCTTCTATGTTGTATGTATTACTAAATATATTCACATCGTCTAGTACACATTAGTTGGATTTGCTGTCATTGCAGAGAAAGATATCTGATCGGCATCATGGTCAATCATGGTCAACGTCATTTCGATTGACCTAAATTATTTTTTGCTTTTACAAACAATGAATAGCAAATAAATTTCTTACTTTATATATGTACATTCGGACACAAAATACACTAACGATGGATAAACTAAATTATGTCACATTGAATTTAATGTATGTAAATTAAATGAAATCTCTACAAAAACCAAAATACAACACACATTTAAATCATTTTTAAGTGATCACAACAGGTGATCTACTCTTCATAAGCGGTTCTTAAACTGTGTTCGGCAAATTTGTAGGGATCCATGTTCTCATAACCGATGTTTCCCGAAAAATGTTTGACGTCCCCAATATTTATAACTTGTGAAATATCGGTACCCTTTCTATCACTATATCTGCTCTATGTAGTATGTATTAATAAAGGCGTGAAATGCCTAGAGATGGGTCCGAAAAAATAAATGTTTATCAAGAGGAGAGGTCCACGGCTTCATAAAGAAAGTTTAGGAACTCCTGATCGAAAAGATTCTGGCGCTCTTCATATACACCTTCCTTGTTGCATAAGCATAAAAAAGCTTCCTTCTTGCTTATTCATTCTCTTGATGGATTTGAACTTTACGCTCATCAACTTCTCTCACTACTCACTTTCTATCATTCCCGTGCTTGTTGTTGCAATTAAATTTCAATTTGCAGCTTTGAATTGTTTTTATTTTTCTTTATTTTCCATTTCGTATTTTCTTGTTCGTTGGTTTGTTCGTTTTTGTGATGAGTTTCATTTTATAATGCTTTGGCTTCTTTTGTAATTGGAACTTTTATCGTAGTTGTTATTTTTCTTATTCAGTTGCATTGTCTTTTAGTTGTCGTTGTTGTAATTACAACTTTGCTTATGCACATTAACAGAACAGTTAAATCACACCACTCGAGTCTCCACTATCCACTCTCCATTGAACACTTTGCTAAAATCTTGTACTCTCCTTCGTCTATTCGAATATACCCAACTAACGTTTAACCTTATTTTGCACTTTGTCATTGTTTCTGTTTCTTTGTTTGAATATTTTGTTTCTTTGTTACATTTCTTGTTTTGTAAGAGTTTTAAAGTTTTTGAATTTTTTGTGTGCTCTTTATTTTAAACCTATTTTTTTCACCATTGTTGCTCCTTGTTATTGTTGTTTCCTTAGTTTTGCAACAAGTTCATCCAATAGAGCTTTGTTTTCTAATTTAGCAAGGAGTAAGTAGTGTCAAGCATGAAATGAGTCCTGATTAAACTGTACACTACTGAAATCACGACGCGTCTTTCAATCTTCAAACCTTTCTCCCCGTACACTACTTCTTTGGGTTGTGCAACAATTGTGACAACTTTATTAAAAACTTCAAAACTAGTATGAAACTTGTGCTGTGGGTCAACATCAACGGCATCAGTAAGAGCAATAGCTCGTTCGAAACAACAAACTGCGATCAAAGTTTAAACTCATTTTATAGTTACACATATAAAACTACAATTCATCTTCATCACAGACTAAATTGAAACTAAAAAAAAAAAAAAAAACCATTTCACACATACTCACTCTCTCACACGCTCAAACAGAAGTAAATATGTATTCGATTATAGTTACGAGGTGTGGTTATATTGTTCAATGTTTTATTTTTAATTTAAACATATTTACGAGTAGTTTTCCTTTTTATAACCGCTTCTTCTACATATATAACGTACAATGCGAATTTTTACTTTATTTAGGTATACATACTTTTTCTATGAGCTCTTTCCTGACATGATGTTGAGAATATGGCGAATGGTCTAGCAGCACTTAGAAACGATTTCAAGGAATAGTTCACCTTGAAAATTCTCCACTATTATTTTTTTTTTTTTTTTAAACTCAATTCAAAAATAAAAAGTCACATATATTTAACAAACTGTTTTGATTTCCCACTAAACCATTTCCATCTGACTGATGGTCCCCTCTTATGCATCCGGATGACTCATTTATCTTCATTGCTGCAACGCAACAACAATGACGTCAAAAAGAAGCAAGGAAAGCTGTAAACAATTTGCCACAGTCGCCGCTGACTAACTTCAGAAGGACCTCAAAAACCTCAATCAGATCAAGAAAGTTTCTTCTTTTTTTGCCTTCTTCATGAATGAAAAACTTACTAATTTTCTTGATTACTCGAGAGAATTATGGGCAACAATGCGTGCGAAATTTGAAATCTATTAAAACTTTCCTAACAGACGCTTCCAAAGGCAGTTCAAGACATAATAAAGAAAGGAAGAAAATGGACTAAGCCGTGCGGACGGTGGGTTCTTCATGGTTTTCAAGTATCTACGACAAACTGGCAACTGAGCAAAACTTCTTTGCCTTGTGGTTTTCATAGTAAAAATAAAAAAAATAATATAAAGCTATGAGTAAATTCAGAATGCAACAAAAAAAAAAAGAAAAACAAAAAAATAAAGGAGGAAAAGTAGAAGCAAAAAACGGAGTAACAAAAAAAAAAAAATTGTAGTTAGTAGCTTTTCAGAAACATTAAGTTGACTGTTTGCTTTCTTGTCCTCAACAGCAAACAATTGTTGCGATGCAACAGTAGAAAAACAAAGTATTAAAATGAGTAGTAGGGTACTTAAACCAGGAAAAAATGTAGTAAATCAAGTTGAAAGCGTAATTGAAGCACGGTCTTCACCATACGGGGAACTTGGCCAAATGATTCTTCCATTTTTATCAACATAAAAAATGTTCGTTTTGTTTCAGGGACCCCGAAGTTACTTTAACTTCGCGTCAGGGTCCCGCACGCATGAAAACTAGAAGCTGCAATACTGCAAGACTTAGTAAGAAATGAAAACCCCAACAAAGAGTTATTTGACGAATTAATGCAATAAAAAAATAAGTAGACGATGGAGAAATGAATCCGGTCTTAACCCTTTACATGCCCACTGGGCATATTAACACAAGTGAAACGGCAAAACACAACAACCAAGTTAAAGTACATTAAAATCATTTTAATTTGAAGCACAAACATACAAGATTGACATTGAGTTACAAACACACATAAAAAAAAACTTGAGTTAGAGCCCCCTTAAGTTCGGTTAACAAAGGATAATAGAACAATAATCTTAATAGGCATTTCAAATGACACAACTGGGATATGTGCGAACACATAAAGAAAAGACGACTTGAGTTGGCAAGGAAAGCGAGCAACCGAGGAGTTGGTTCATTGTTAACAATGACGGTGAACACCGTAAGAGCAGCGTTGCTAAGATATAGATACATTCGCTGTTATTCATATGTACACATGAAGTTCTTATTTAAACCAACTAAACAAGATGAAAATCTCTTTTTAAAGAAAATTGGTCAAAATCCCGTAAAAAAAGGAGAAAAATAAAAATCATTTATGGAGCAACATACTATGTCCATAGGTATGTAAACACAACGTGCTGCCTGTCACAATTCGGCGACAAGAACCCTAGGGAAAAGCATTAATTTGTGTAAAAATAGAAAAATGTAAATACACACTTCTATTAAGTCGAATATTTTACACATTATACTAATAATATAATATGTTCGATTTGTTCCGGAAGGAAATAATAAATAATGATAAGAGATATATATTTACTGTACACAAATTGTAGAATAAAGGAATGGTAAAATAAAATAATACTATTTAACTAATTACTTACATTTCTTATTTATGGGATTGTTGACTAAACTATTCTCTCTATTCTGTGCCGTAACTGAGCACCTTTCCTGCATCTCGGGGAGATTTCCTTATTGAAAAGGAACAGAAAACAATGTTGTATACCGATATAAAATAAAGCGAAGAATAGAAAAGCATGTGTAGCTAAACAAAATGTTCTACGATGTCAGTGTCTTGCCACAGGGCAACAAAATTGACGACATTTTGTTTAGAGCACGCGCGAGGTTATGCAGCAATATTTTTGTTGAAATTTTTCTTTGTCTACTTTTCGTCCGACAAAAACGAATACAGAATAGTCAGCCTAGCTTGTCCTGGCCTGTTGCTTTGATCCTAATAAGCAGGACTTCTTCAATGTTCTGTTTTTTTTATTTTTCTAGAAAAATGTTTGCTCACGTAAAGGAAATTTCATTGCCAGAGAACTAAATGCAAGAAAAAGCATGAATGGATGCCATAAAATTGTTGTCAAACAATAAATAAGGAAGCAGACGATGTGCAAACAATAAATTGACATATTGGGCAATAAAGGCGACCAAAGAATGGCAAAGGAATAATGCTATAGAAGAGGCGTCTTTTATAGGGAAATAGATAAATATAAAGCGACCCCCGATGATAAACAAAGAAGAAAGAATTGAGAAAAAGATGAAAGGATGAGCTGGGAAATGGTATTAGAGCCTCCTTCTCCCCATGTTTCTGAAAAGGACAAATTTCTGACGAATACATTTTCTCTTTTATGAAAATCATTTAAAAATATGAGGCAAACGCATTCATTCAACACAGTGCTTATCAAATGAAAATTTAAGTAGCGCAAAAAATAATAATAAAAATAAAAAATACATGGAAGGCACTAAACAAACAAAAAAAAAAAATTGCTGACATTGCGACGTATCTTGTCGATGGCGTCATCGTCTGGTCTGGTCTCGTAGTCAGCAAAAAAAAATGTAAAAACTCTTTTGTGCATTCATTCCCTTCTTGCTCTTCTGATAGGATCTTCTTCTACCTCTTCTCCTTTGCAATATTCAGTGTATTTTTTTTTTTATTGTAGATTACTTGATGTTTTCAGCCAATGTGCGTTTTATAGCGTGGGAGATATGGTTGCATGAATATACAAACATTCCTTCCTCTATTTCCTTTAGTTAGAGTTCATAACTTGCACAAATATTTGATGGTACAAAAAAAAAAAAAGGAAAATATATGTAGATTGAAGTGCAAAAGGCTAACAAAGGGAAAAGTAACCTGACTACGTTGGACATAAGAATCTCAGTGGAAATTTAATTTAAGCTAATATGTATATGAGTATTGAATATTTTAAACTTAAAATTTAAATATCTAACCAATATGTACAGTTTTTATAATGATACGCATGGACAGATTTAGCCAAGTGTGAAGCCACTCATTCCATAGGTGCAGGTAAATCGTGGATAATAGTTATAAGTATGTACATATGTACGTATATAATATTTGCTGATACTTTATTACAATTGTAACCAAAAACATATATATTTTCATCAACCAAGAATGTAGTTCTTCCTTTCCGTGGTTCTCACTCATATAATTACATAGCAGACCTACGGTTCTTATTATTATTAAGCATAGCTTCGATTGGGAATTAATTTACGACAGAGATTTAAGACTAATGGAATTTAATTGCTGTTTATTTTTCAAAGGCCGTCGAGCCCATGGGCAGTTGCCCGACTTCCTTTTATACTTAGATAACCTCGACCTGTTGATACGTTCAGCAATAACATTTAGGACACTACTAGGAATTTTAGTAAAACAATAATAAAATTTGCAATGAACCAACCACCACAATTCTCCAATAACACATATTGTACATCCAACCCAAATATGATATTTGAAAGAAATAAAAACAATTGACAAAAAGTGCATAGCTTCATTGAAAAAAATTCTCAAATTCGATTTTCCAACATAAGTGAAATATGATGAAGCCAAGAATGCAGGAGCTGCCTCCAACCGATGCCAAATAAACCGGATAAAAGAGTATAAAACCGCAATGAAATGAATGAAATATCCCCTTTGAGTAACGTAGATACGCTTTAAAAGCAAAAAAAGGACACTCTCACTCCCGGGCATGTATGTATAAGTATGCTTGGCAAAGCCGGAAATGCAAACGAGTGAAAAATAAAACAAAAAAAAAAATAAAATAAAATAAAAATACATGAAAAGGAATATACGGGAAAAAGCACCTACAAAAAGGACACGCCACAAGCAAGCAGCAACCAAGCGACGAAAGGAATTTATCGATTCGCTTTTACCAAATAAAAAAAATATATATCTATACATATATATATATATGATTTGCATGACGTTGCTTTGTATAAAAACATCAGCATGAATATGACAATATAAATGAATAAGTATATAAATGAATGTCCTGCCAAAAAAGAAAAGATATGAAAACGTCGGCTTTTGTAATACACCAAACGCAAAGCATATAATGCTAAAACAAATAAAGCTTAGAGCAGCAAAACTTTAAGGGGTTTCGAACAAAATACAAACACAAAGGAATAGCAACCGAAGCCAAAAAAAAAAAAAAAAAAAAAAACAAAGACAACGCAATAAAGAATAAAATTATTAAATGAAATTCCAGTGACTATGGCATGCATGAGGGTTATAGTAGCGACAAAGTCACCGATGCTGATGATTATTATTATGATGATGATGATTATAATAATAATATATGCGTACGAATCTATAAGAATGGGCAAGTGCGGTGTGGGTATGTGGCAAGCAGGAAGTTTCCGCTGTCACCAGAAGCACATTGAAATTCTTCAATGGGTTACTATTACCCTTTAAGGTATAAATTTTGCTTTTCCACTTCTTTCTCTTTTTTCTGTCAACCTTTTTTGCCGTTCGGCTGCTTTTTTTCATGCAAGCATGACTACGACGAAGAAGGTTGATAAAACAATGTTGCTACATCATACCATGTTGACTATTGCCTGCCTTTCGGCCTTTTTGTGTAGTATGCATTTCCGGTGGATGGCTGCTGCTTCTACTGGTCTCGTCTTGGGCTTTCATTTTGTGCATTCGCGCGTAAATTGGTTTGAAGAGTGCGAGGGTGTCTACATATTACTTTCGTGAAGATCCTGCTTGCGTACAATGTGTGTGTGTGTGAGTGTGTGTGCCCAATGCGTATGAATTTTAATATCTGTGTAACATTTAAATGTAAATGAAAACGCTTTTTATATCCATTTTCCATTTTTTTTTTTTTTTTTGTTATATTTTCAACGACTTTAAGTGAAAAGTGTGAAAAAATTGAAACTGAAAAAATTGTGTAAAATATTTATGCAAGCGTTCATTTCGCATTTTTATTGACGAGTAAACAGGATGCTACTCACGCCCACCAACTCAACTTACTGACTTCACCACTCACATTCTTATTCCCATAACCCAATCAAAAAGACAGAGAAAAAGGGCATTCAGTGAGTAAAATGATTTATGACACCGCGACTGATATTAAAAGCTTCTCGTTTCTTCTTTATATTTATTAAATGGAAATTTATCTGTATATTTGGAAACAAAAACAAAATCATTTTATAGACTTAAAATTGAACCCTCCTTTCACACTACTGTTTTAATTGAGTGTCCAACGTGATAGATGCGTAACACGAAAAATGCATTTGCTTGCAGTGGCAGCAACAAATTCTACCGTAAGAACCTTGTCAGTCAATGCAGTGAAAAAAATTGATACAAATTTCACCTTTTTGACTAACATGAAATGCATTTTTCTTAAAGGATAACAATCTAAAGACGTTGTATATGAAAAAGAAAGAGGAAAAAGTTAATTAGAGTAAATAAAAAAAATAAATACACTCAATGTTTGCATTTTAGCAGGATATTAATAAATCAATTAGTCTTTTTTATAAATCAGAGAAACTAAATACATTGGAAATAATTTTTTATTATCATAATATGGGAATAAAGAGCCTCTATGCCAAATTTCTATTAGATATGTACTTCCAAAACTGATAGGCCAAGTTGCATATCTTAATGAATTATACTCAAAGATATGCTTAACCAATATTGCGACGAAACTATAAAACTTATTTACATTATGAGTGAAACCTATACAAATTTTCAATATAATCTAAAAATTAAAATAAATCAGCAGACGAAACAATTTATGAAATTGTAGAATATCAACAAATTTAAGTGAACGAAGCTTTACGATGATGATGGCTTACAAATTGCATTTAAAAGGACTTACTACTATTCAATTACTTCAAAGGCTTGGGCATTGCCGAATATCGACGCAAGTTAAAAACAAAGAACGAACGTATGGATAAGAAGAAGTGCCGACTACGACTGCATCTGACAGAATAATAAGGCGCTTACTTGATGCTCTTCATGATGAGCGTAAAATTGACAGGCGATTGTGTTAAATTTACCATAAAATTGACTTAAGTTATTTGAGACATCTACAATGTCGAAATGAAAGACAAAGGGTTGCAAATATGTAAAAAGAAAAACACAACTTTCCAAGTTTGTTTGTGTATGTGAGGGTGTTCTGTGTTTTTTTAACAATTAAGGAGATTCAAGTATACACTTGCTTCTATAACCGGAAAGGGATATGTGCTTTTGCCTTTTTTTATATTTAATGTTTTTTGTTTTATTAGCACATTTCCCCCTTTTTATTTAAACAAATATTGGCTCAGCATTTTGATGGCGGCACTTAATTACATCCAAAATTTTCTGTACCGCCTCCACTTAGCGAGCGTTGGTGTTTTATTATCAAATGTTTCATAATCAAACAAAAACAATATAAAACGAAAAATATAAGAATACAAAACACATACACGCAAAAGCATTGTTTGTACTGAACATTTTTAATAAACCCGTCGCAAGTGAAATCATTTTTTACCTCGAACCCATGTCAAATATAAATCAATCCAGTAAGTCCTCACTTGGTTTCAATCATACGCACACAACTCACTGTACTTTGTATAAGCCTAAAAGCTGCTTAAATGTTTCATAGCTTTCCTCCTTAGTAAGTGTGTGTGTAAGAATTTGTTTAATTGTCAGCCGCACACGCGCCCGCTTTCAGCCAGAAAAATCAAGCAACAAATTTCCATCAAACATCCAACATTTTACCCCAATATCCTACCTAGATTATTTTCCCGCTGATTTCCCTTTCGAAAGAGTCAAATTTATAATTGTACTTTCGCAACTTTGCAAAACTTAATACGTCAACTCCTTAGTAACAGTCAACTGACTTGGAGGTGGTCTAGACAAAAAGGTGCTGCTTGAAGGGCAAGAGCAACTGCCTGTCCGTCATTCGATCGGCGGATGGGTCGATCTGATGGTGACATTATTTTTATGTTTTTGCAGCTGAATTGAAGCACAAGAAAAAAGTGTTCAGTGGATACTGAACAGTGTAAAATGCTCGCACACCCACACGATGATGATGAGTGTGGAGAATTACATTCGAAAAGCGCTCCTCAGAAGAATTATGACTTGTAATGGATTCATGTAGATTAGCGTTTCTTAAACTTGCAACCTTTTCAATAACATTGGGACTGCACTTCAACCGCCGGAAAGAATATACCTTTTTCTAAATTCTTTATAAAATCTATAGAACTGTCAATAAAGGTATTTAGTTGGTTTTAGAAAACTGTCATGCTAAAACAAACAACGAAGCTACAGATTACACGCTGCTTATTAGCAACAATATAAATATTCAGCGAAAATACAGTCTTTAATTGAATATTCAATTTGGCTAGTAACATTATCAACCACAATTAAATTGAACTCTTCTCTAAAACAAAAAAAAAATCATTTCATTAACTTCGATTCAAACTTTTTGTAACACTGTTAACTTGGTGACTACAAAAATAATAATAATGAATATAAATTGCAAATTGTCGAGTGTGGTTTTAATATTCCGGGTTATAATTTTCTTTTCTTTTTTAAACAAAAATCATCTTTTTCAATAATATGAACATTAAGATATGGGAATGAGATGGGGGAGGAAATCTTTCATGCCATCAACAAATCAATGTTGCAAATCTTCAAAAAATACGTTCCCTTACCGTTCTATTTTTTATTTCTTTAGTGGTTTCACCTTCCTTTCAAAGAAATCACAAACAGACCACATCCACTTATAATTTCCTAGAGTCAAAAACAAAAAATATGACACTCACGCATGTCACGTGTTTAATTATTTACGTGACTTGGCTTCATTTTGTCGTATTTTTTCGAATACAATTTTTACAGAAAGAAGATTTTTTCTGTTCTATGGCGATCTATGTAATAAAGATACTAGTAAAGAGAAAAAT
Source organism: Amiota minor (assembly GCA_037043295.1). NCBI lineage: Eukaryota > Metazoa > Arthropoda > Insecta > Diptera > Drosophilidae > Amiota > Amiota minor. The sequence goes on along the minus strand of JBAMAW010000732.1, from coordinate 499,636 downwards.
ACAAAATATATAACAGAACATGAAGACAATTGCTTGAAGGTTCATCATAAGAGTATAGAAAACTTCACTTCACTTTCTAAAGAAAGTCAAGCGCCTAAAACCTTTTTAAAATGCGACACAAGCGGCATGGTACTTAGGAAGGAGAATGAGAAATCTTTACGGCCAAGTCATGCCTCAAGGCTAAACGCAACTTTTCTTTTTCAGTGTAGTATTACACAGTTGACTTTTAATGTTCTTAGGAATGCATAATAAATGTCGAACAGAATGTGTTTTCTTTACCAACATATGACAGCACACATTCAAGGAGACTATGAAAAGATTCTTAAGGGAAAGTAAGAGAATCTTCAGAAGTGGCAACCCAAAAAGAAACAGAAAACAAAGAAAGATTCTCCTTATTGTAGATTTGCTAGAAAATGTCTTTGTTCGTTTGTGAAATAATAAAACTTCCTAGAGAGAGAATAAATAATAAAGCATAAATACAAAGTGAATAAGAACAACCTCAAAATGTGGTTGGTTGCCTTTTTTATACTCTTCACGCACTGAGTAGTAATATAAGTTTGTCATGAAGTTTGTAACAGACAGAAGGAGATATCGGAGACCCCATAAACTACATATAATTGTATTCTCGATCAGCTACCCCAAGACAAGTTAATTTAGCCATGCTCATCTGCTCGTCTGTATGAGCCTGTACAATTATCGGAATCGCCCGAATCGGACCACTAGGAGGAGGGATAAACTCATTGTTAAAATGCTGTATGTAAACCGACTCTACACTAAACATAAATCAAATCAATAACGCAATATTTCTGTATGCTCAATCTTTGGAGCGTAGGGTAAAACGTTTTCTAGGGCTGCGTGAAGAGTATAACAAACAACTTCGGCACATTCTTTTTTCTTGTTGTTCTATAAAAAAACACTGATTTAAATTTGGATTTTTTTTTTTTTTTTTGTTTTTCAATAATAAAAACTAATAAGTACACTTAATAAATGCCATGTTTTTAACTAAATTTTTAATTATTTTTCATACTTTCATATTTTTATGAAAAATGCCTCAAAAACTGTACAACGTTTTTCTGACTATAGCAAAAACACAAAGAATGTTGAATGTCATTGTACTTAAATCTTTACTCTCTCTCTTCTCTCTTTTTATTAAATTCAACAACAACAACACAATACTCTAATAATTATATTTATTTAGTCATTTTATGTATTTTGTATATTTGCACACCAATTTTTTTCCATTTTCTTTCCTTGTTTTTTTTTTTTCTTTTTAATACAACAACAAAACATTGACACATGAATCAATTGCAATTTAAAAAAGCAAAATGTTAATACTTCGTTTTACTGAAACTCTCGTATGCTTCACACAGCAATTGTTTTAATATTAATAATAATATTTTAAATTTTGTAGTCAAAAATAATTAACAAAAACAAAAAATCATAATATTGCATTAAATTTTGTATAGATACTAGATATTTCATCCAGTGATCAGAGAATTCGGAATCTCAACTTTTTCTTTGTGTAAGAAACTAGCATCTCAGAGTAGCAGTTAGACATTTGATCTATTTCTTTTATACATTAACATTAGCTGCTATGCGTTACAAACATCACGATAGAGTGATAATACCCATTCACACTAGTGTGATAGGAATAAAAAAAAATGTCATTTTTTGTTCATTTTGGAGCTTGTCAAACCCAGAAAAAAAGTATACTAAAAATATATCGCGAAAGATTGAAGGCGTTGACCTAAATTTAAAATGTGTATGGCAGCAACAACAGCAACAAATCCAACGTATATTACAATGTCATCGAGGACAGCAATGAAAAAATTGTTCACGCATATTGAAATGTTTATAAATAAATAAATAAAAAAAAAAAAGTTCGATTCATCGTTTGCGCCTTTTGGTCGTTATCCTTCCTGAATATGCTGGGTTTTGTTTTTGTAACCAATAAGCGAATTGACAGAGAAATTGTGTGTCTTTCGTAATCACATTCTATATTCAATTTATCACAGCAACGACCAAAAAACGAGCAACAACAAAATATTGTAATAACAATGTCAATATCAATTTAAAATATCGTAACATGAGTGAAGAGTTAGTTTTCGATTAAAAATTATTGAATGAGTTATGACAACAAAAATTCATTTTATGTACTTAGATACGAGAGCAGTTTTTGAAGATAACGGGTTTTTCTTATAGATGGAAAGTATCAACTTTTTAAAGATTTTATGATGCTTGCTAGGAAATGTAAAATTAAAAAAAAATTCTTCATTCTCTATGGTAAATTGAAACCTTATTTACAACAACAAGATTAACAAAACAAAAAAAAACAAAAAATAATCATATATTTCTTTGCCAATGAATTTGGATATTTTTATGCCCAATAAAATATATAGAAATATAACAAATTCTTTATTTAAAATATTTTCGACAAACAAAAAAAAAAAAAAAAAAAAGGTCCAGACATGTCTTTTGTCGTTCATCCTTCTATTTAGGAGCACCTTTAAAAACTATTTTCTACACAACTTTATAAATTGAACTAAACTTATAAACGCCATAACTTTGTTGACAAGAATGTGGACTTTAAATTTTACTCTCCTTCAGTATAAAGTAACATCACTAGTAGCGGACATCTCCCTTAGGTTCCAATGAAATTTTCCAGCCATGGAAAATGACGTCAGCACCCGGAATTTATTTTGTTTTAAAACTAAACCTTGGGAATTGAGAATTTTGTCACCGACTAGAGTTTTCAATGCATATTCTATCTAGTGTATAAGATTTCTATAATACGATATGATATTTAGTGTATATTTCAAACCTAACATTTACCAAAGCGAAAAACTCATTTAAATTTAAATTAAAAATAAGAGAAATAAATGAAATGTTGAATGAAACACCAGAAATTACAACTGGAAAAAATTGTACATCTTATTCATAAGTAGAATAATTATACTTTTATATTTAAATAGTCAGGTAGGAGTAGTGACAGATATTAAAATAAAAACTCTACAGTTGTACGACGACAGCAACAAAAAAAAAAAATATCGTTAAGACATTACTGAAGTGTTGTTGACTAAGGGTAAACTGGGCATAGTAAGCTTAACCTACACGAATATATACAATACACGAGTACACACAATTTTATTTAACTGCACAATTTTAAAAACAAAAATTATGTGCTTCAATTGTGCCTCGTTGTCGTCGTTATGTGCCGCACTTAAAAATGGGAATGTTGTACGAATGAATGGCTGAATAAATAAATGGAGGAAGAATGAAGGAAATTGTTGTTCAAGTGGCACACGGTAAGGATGTTGAATGAATGAGTAAAAAAAAAATCACTATAAAAATCCTTTAAGTAGGCAAATGTGGGTAGTTAACAATATATTTTTCTTGCTGAAATGCTGCTGAGTGACTCACTGACTGTTGTCTCGATCGTCAGACGGAGCACAACTTGGCTCGGGTCAGTGATAATTGCTTTCTTTCTTTCTTTGTTTTTTGACTTCAACTCGCCTTTATCTGGAAAATTTGTTTCAAGTGCGTTTACGTTCTCTATTCGATTTAAGAGTACACGTTATAAAACTTTAACTCACATCACGGAATTAGAGGTTGTTTGGCTCCTTAACCTGTTCTATGCTTCATAGAAACTACATTTTTATGCAAGTAGTCCTTTAGTCGTCTATTATTTGAACCTTCTATTTTCATACAGATTTAAAATTCTCAGCTATGACAGACTCCTGAATGCAATTTGGGATTTCCTTCTTCAAAAACAATTTTCGGTTGGTCGCAGGTGGCATTTTGCCGCTTGTCTGTCGCTGTTGCGGTTATTATTACAACGACAAAGGAGCACAACTTTTATTACATTTAAGCGTCTGCGACAATCAAAACAGCAACACAAAAAAAAAGGTACAACTTTTTCAATGTGGTTGGTTGGTTGCAGGTTTTTTTTTTTTTTTTTTATCTGAAGTGTTTCGATGAGTATTTTGCCTCAGTGCTTGTTAAGCATCTTAAATGGAAGAAAAACAAAGTATGGGCAGGCACAGGACGATAAAGACAGACAAGCCAAAAAATAACTACTAGTGAAAACGTTCTTTTAAATCATATGCTACCGAAGTACAGTAGTATAGTATAGTAGCCATGCAGCAGTTGACTAAAATTTTGTACCATGTGCCTTGCCTGGTTGTTGTTGATGGCGTCGTGTGTTTGTGGTAAGTCCAACTGTCTGCTGGTGGTCCCTCCTTTTGTTGCTGCACATGTTGACGAAGTTAAGTTTGTTTCTTCAACACTTTTAATAATTTATTTGCACTATTTATGTGGCTGAAGAGCTGCTCGGTATGTGTACAATTTTAAAATTTTTGCCACACAAGTGTCCAGACTAGACAAAAATTAATAATACAAACCGAGAAAAGTACTAAATAAGTTGAATAATTACTGATTTTCATATAAATAAGACTTTTTGAGTGTGTGAGCTGAATTTATGGCATTTCAGAGGATTTTAATTTAATAGCATTAAATTTCTTGCCTCTTTTTTTTCTAGAATTTTACTTTAAAAATTGAATTAAAACCCCTCATATAAAAAATAAACACGAGTACACCGGGCTGGGCCACATTGCTTTTAACACTTCATTAACTTTTGCTTTTCGCATAATTTATCATGAATTTGCAGCACATTAAATGCTTCATTGGCAGCAGAAGCAAATTATAAAAAAAGGTACAGAGGAATGAAAGAAGTAAGTATATTGATGTTTAGGCATAAATACTTTGCTAAAGTATATTAAGACTTGGTTCAACAAGGATTCGTAAGCCCCGGGAAATATTGTTTTTGTCAATTGGATCACAGATCCAGGGAATGGGAATCCCTTTTATTCCTTCACAACTAACACATGAATAGACGACCGAACATTTCTTCCGATTCCTTTCTTTCATTTCTTTAGCCTTTCAACGTCTCTCATATGTTGTCTTAAAACCCGTCATACACATATCCAGTGACTATGCAAAGACTAACATCCATGGTAAGTGGTATAAGCAACTGCTGTTACTGTTGATATTGTTGCTAGAATGTCAATGCTGTCAAAAAACGGAAATTGTGCCAGATGAGCCAAAGGACAAATACAGCACACGACAACATTAGGGCATTAGAAAAGACCAACGATGACGATGGCCCAAATAAATATACATATATGTCATCATTATCTAAACGAGATTTTAAGCGTTCATACCAAATGTAAATGCAGAAGAGGACGGAATAGGAGGTAGAGAGTAGAAATAGTGAACAGAATTGAAACAAGAAAAGAGGATATGGAAAGAGTCACTCTTGGTCGACACTCAAAAATTAGTCACTTTATTATAGTAGTACATGAAGTTCTTTTGCTGTTGTTGCTGATGTTCTTGTTCCTTACAGTTATTGCTGCTGTCGTGTTGTGTGAGTGTACAACATACAAAGTTTTTTCTAGACGGGAAATGTGCCTCATAACATTAACTAACAAGACATATCCTTGTTAAGCACTGAAATTTTAACTCACATGCACGCACATGTAGACACAACATTACATTCTATACAAAATATAGTCCTTTGGGGTGACGTTAACGTTAACGTTGTCGTCTGTTGATGGAGAAGCGATTTTTTCCATTTTATTTTATTTTTCATCAGAGTTTGGTTAATGTGTATTTGTGTTTGTGTATAAAGGACGATCGATTTGACTTGTTTTAGTTGTTTCCGCTAGTGAATATGCCTAATGAAGCAGCACACGCGCAATTAATGCAAACAAATGAGGCATGCATTTGGTGAACATAAAGCCACACAAGCACACTCTCACACATACCATATCCATCGATGCTATGGATGATGTTAACAAATTAAAAATGAGGTAGACCTTGCATCTTTAGTTTACCTATTTCACTTTCTCTTACTTATCATATTACTATTTTCAATCAACTTTTCAACTCCCGTCTCTGATAACAATGTTAATTGATAGCTCACTCAGTTACTGACCCTTGTTTTATAGGTATTTGATACGTCCGATTGGTAACTAAGACCTCAGGAAATTGTAACGGGATACATTTTTCTTTGGGGTTCACAAAGTCAATCAATCCTGCCCCTATTGTAATACGATCCTGCTGTTTTAAAAAGAACCCTACCAATTATTGAGAGAGATTAGTTTAGCGATAGACACAGAAACGCAGCACCTAGTTATTTAAAAAAAAAAAAACTTGAGAGTTGCAATGCAATAAGGACGCAATTCTAGAAGACGAGTGGAAAGAACTACGATTTGCAATACTCTCCGCATACCCAAAAACCAAATGCTTTTGCGTTCGGAATTGCGGAAAACTGAGATCCTGCCAATAGATTTTTCTTATAAAAAAAAAATAAAAAAAGGCAAAATACCAGAAATACCAGCACCATAATTGTGGGCCACCATATTAACTAAACATTTTGATCCTAAATTGTAGATAAATTTATTCTTGTAGTTGAGAATTTACTAAACAAACATTTAAAAAATCTTCCTCTAGTTTAAGAGACGATTCTATTCGATTTCAATAAATATTTTTGGCTTAAGAAACACTGAAGGCTATTCCTCCGAAAAGCACTGGGCGATCCACCTATCATCAATGGAACTTTCATAAAAAGCAACATTTTACTACCCATTTCCGGAAGGTACATATAGTAGTAGAATAAGTAATAAGTACGTGTATGTATAGTACATATTTTACCGACGTACATCCAGTCGGTAAAAATGAGGACGAAACGACGAATAGAGATCAGTTCGTGACTAGCAAAATAAACAGACATCGTTTCTTAATTTGCGCCTACAATATAATAAACCCAAAATATTGAAAAGAAAACAAATCTACTTATTACAGATCCTAACTGAACATCCATTTTTTTGTATGCACTGTATAATAAATCACTGCAACTATTAATTAAATTAATACAAAAAAAAAATTTCAAAATACGAAAAAAAAAATGAATATTAAAATAAGTAAATTTATTGAAATAAATACAGAAATTGCAATAAATAATTTATTATTCGTCCTTCTATTTGTTGTAAATCAATTGTTATTTACATAAAATTGGTGAAACATTTTACTTCTATGGATTGATTGGGTAGAATTTCCAATCACAATAAGTTGGCAATGTTGCCAAAGCTCACTTTTATGCGGTTTGTGCACATCAATCATCGCACAACTTGCATACGATGGCATAATAAAGTTATACAGTTTGCCAGATTCATACGTTCTCGTGAAGACCCTAATTGTTTTAGGGATAATTTTAAGTTGTCTCTTAATTGTTGTTGCTATTATTATTTAATTTTCAGTAGAGATGCACAGCAAACCTTTTGTGGCCAAGAATAAAAAGAAATTCAATAAAAATCCATTTCTCTTCTTCCCTCGATCCGCCACTTTCATTGTTTAACATTCATTTTCGGCACAAAATTAACTTAATTTCCATTTCTTTTTTGGTATTTCAGTTTTCTTTCTCCTTTTTTCCAACAGAAGACACTTGTCGCATGCACTTTTAATTAATTCCGGTAAAAGTTTTCTTGCCGCTGTTGCCGTCTTCCGTTTATCGTCGTCGTCTATGCATGTCATCGTCGTATAATTGTCATTTAAAGTTGTTGCCTACTTTTAGGATCATGACGTCCATTATAATGATAATGATGATTGTCAAACTGCTTATTGTCGTCGTTGAGAATGACAAAAGTTTATACATTAAAATTATGATTATGATGAGCACAGAAGCGACAATTTAACAGAAAAAAGGACTTCAAACTACAAACTCAAAAGGATAATAGCAAAGGTAACAAGGACAACAATAAGAATTGCTTACAAAGGCACAAACAAAAAGGGCTACAAAAAAATTGTTGAAAAACATTTAAGGAAAATAAAAATGCAAAATGCCAAGAATTTTTCTTTCCTTTTTTTTCTAGAGCAAGTTTAATTATTTTCTTTGTTTTGTCACATCATTTATATATGGCTGTGAATGTGTGAGTGTGTGTATGATTGTTTTCTATAACGACAACAACTCGAAAAACATCAGGTAAAAAATCTCTTCCCTACCCACAATGAACAATTAAAACAATGTCGACTGACTGACTTATTTTTGTTAGTGCTGTTCTTGTTGCAAATATTTAGAGGAGTCCAAACGATTATGATTCTAAGGACGATGATGAGAAGCACTTCAGGAACAGTAGCATAATTGTTATTGTTGTTGTTGTTGCTCTGTAGTTGTTATTGTCTGCACCAGTGGTTTCCAAGTTGTGCCATCCGCGGAGAAACGCCTCGACATGTTCATTAATTTGAATTCTGGCTCAATAATCTCATAAATGGTAAAGAGCTTTTCGAAGTTTAGGCATGCATTAGATGACTCTTCCTCAGCCAGTAATAACTTTTTTTTATATCTTCCACACAAACGTGACACATTTGCTTGTTAAAATAAGAGTTATCCTAAAAAAAAATTTACTGATTTTTTTGTACAATTGAAATCATTGGTTCAGAAATCAATTTAAACATTTACATATTTACATGGAGGTTTTGTCGTTCTGTTTTTAGAATTCAATTCTCCACATTATGATGCAGACTCCTTGGAATCAATTGTTCATAGTTTAAGAATCGCTGATCTGCTATTCTGGTTTTTCTGTGTCTTAGTTGAGGTTCTTCTCTTTGTTGCATTGAGTTAGAGTTTCTAATTGTTTTCTGCTGCTGTTATTATTATTGTTCAGTTCTGTTCCTGACCATATCAAAATCACCATCATAATCATCATCGTGATCATCATCACTGCACCATATACTTACTGAACATACATGTTGATTATGTTTATGAAGAAGGGATTCATTTTAGTTTTGTTTTAAGTACTTTCAAACTAAAGTTGCCTCTTGTTTTTGTTCTCATTATTACCAACTTGACTTGCATACTTTGTATTACTCTTATAATTTACTTGTTTGCTGCTGTTGTTTTTGTTGCATCATTTATATTTCCTTTGAAGTACAGTTTCAAGTTAAATGTGTTTAGCTAAAAGTTGCATTGTTGCATTCTTAAGGACATTTTGCAATTTTGTTGCTGTCGATACTTTTGTTTTTTATTTTCATTTGTTATTCTTTGGGTTGTTTTAATTTTTTTTTTGTTTTTGTTTTATTCTAACAAAACCTCTATGTTGAGGGTGCACACATTTCATTTTAAAAACTTAAAAAGTACATAAATGAAAGAGTAAATGGAAATATATTTTTCTTAAATATACATTTTAAATGTATGACAACTATACTAAGGTTTCAATTGAAAACATAAGATGCGTGGTAATCGAAAACAAAACACTATTGTCATTGGGAATGGTAATGGAAAGGAAAGTATCAAGGATATTTGTTCAAACGGATCTTTCAAAAATAATTCTAGAACAACGCACAGTGTATAGCAAACATAACCCAAAGAACGGATGCATTACTCATATTATAACTATCTCATATCAAACATCTCACCAATGCAATAAGTTTTCATCATACTGTTGTATAAAATGTTTGTTTTTAAACTAATCATCGTCATTCGCCATCCATGCTAACATTTACCCCGTTTATGCCAATACCTATGTCCTTCTTCTTTCGAAATAAGTAAGACAGAATGCATAAACTTTTATAATGCGATTTAACGCACTTAGTGGATTAAGTAAGACCGTGTTTTTAATGCGATGTTATTTTTTTAAGTCGATCTATAAAGTCGCATATAAACACTTAGCACTTTTAGGTCGCATTAAAATCAGCTGTTCTCAAATGTTGTTTCGTTGCACATTTACATTTGTATTTAATTTTATGCAATGGAAATGTGAAACAAAAAAATATTTTCACATCACATTTTATGTAATTGGCAACTATGCAAAGTAAACTAAATAGCTGATTAATTTAAACAAACACAAAGTCGCATTAATTATGGCCGCGGTACAGTCGCAGGTATAAACACTTTCACACTTAGGCAGTAATTGGGCCTGCCCCGACCGGAGTGAAAACTATAAAATCACATGGATTTTTTGTTTCAAATTGTGTGTAATTTTGTTGTTGGGTATGTTGAGAATAAATATTTAAGAGAGAGTCACGGTGTTGTGTGCGCTGTGTATTGATTTTACATTCTTAGCCGACGCTGCTACAAGCAAACAAAGACGACTATTATACGCACTGATCCCTACGGTAGAACTCTCTCACGCAATTTTTGTTTGATAAGAAGGGGAGCGAGAGGCTTACTGGGTATCCGTTTTGCTTGTACCAAAAGCAACAGTCGGCTCAGCGACGTTTTCCTTTGTATTCTTTCGAGTATCTTAGCTTTTGTAGAGTGAACGATGTGAGAGGAAGTTAGAAATATCCAAATAGTTTTCTCTGAGTGTGAGCACAAGCAAAATCACCAGAATCACACTTGACATAGCTCTTTCGTATAATGCCTGTGTTTGCAAGCAAGGAAATACAAAACAAGAAGAATATTACCTCTACCAAAAATTCTTCAACATTTGCTCAAAAATGAAGTCAAGTAAACGAACGATATGGATATATCATGCTTACCTTTGTACAATCAGATAACATAACAAAATGGTAAATATATACACCATATACATGCTGTAAAAAATAAGATGGAATCATATACAAATAATGTCAGTCTCTTCAAAGAAGGTGATACTTTGAATTCAACTCCTAACAGATGAAAGTCGCACGTAAATTCGCTAGTCAGATCAGTTTTCTATATATTGTACAAATCTCATCTATTAATTTCAAAAATATGACACTTTATCAAGAAAACTGGCGGGCAAACAAAAATAAAAAATAACGTTTTGGTTTCATGAACAATAGAATTAGTAAAGTTAAAAACTTGAGGAAGAAGTAATAAAAACCGTGTCGTATAAAGGTATACAAAATACACAAGTATCTCAAACGGAGTCACAGAATATTTATGTATGTGCATATGTACATACACACCTACATTCAAGTACAGTAAGAACGATGATGAACTGGACAAAAATCCATATAAAATATGCTCTTTAATTAAGTTTCATGAAATTTGCAATTTTGTCCTGGTTTTACATGCGAGCAGCAAAATCTCTTTCCTTTATATCCACATTATATATATATATATATTTTTTTATTCTCATTTTATGACTCATTCTAACCCACTTACCCTTCTGTGTTCTTCTCTTTGCTTTTAATATTAAATCTACATATATCTCAGTAGCAAAAGTTTATTTTAACTCCATAGATGCAACAGTAACAAAAATACAAAAATAGTAATATTAAAATGCAGTAAAAACCAGTAAGTTTGTCTCGACTTTCAGCTTCCCTGAAATTCACTAAGAAGAAATAAAAACTCAATAATTCCAAGTTTAATATAAACCTTTACACTTTCAAAGAAATAATCGAGTTATGGCAAAAAACAGATTCTATCTATCGAATAAATGACCGGTCATGGCTAAATTAATTTGTGTCAATCAGCTGATCAAAATGATGATTGATTGACTTGCCCATGACTTTGTATTAGGAGGATCTGATCTGAGCAATTTTCAATTTTCCATCCGCTCTGCACATTTCTATTATGTTATTCTTAATTTTACAGTTTTGCGTTCCGTTGTTTGCCTATTTCAGACGTACGAGCTTAAATACTTTCTTTGTCGTAATCCGTCCATTTGTTACATACATTTGAACAAAATTATAATATACTTTTATACACACGTGGACAAAGTTATAAAAATATATGATTAAGTCTATGCAACTGTGGTATATGTCCTTGCATATTTGGCGTGAAAGTAATATTTTAGTCTATGGAGGAGTGTGGAGTGAGAAGCTTACAAAACCTAACCTAAATAAGTCAAAAAGTTTTCATGATGTGATAATTAAATAAGTTTTACATTTAGAGAAGTCGTCATCGTCATCACTATTTATGTCAATGCATTTAATTCAAAAAGAAATCCACTTTCCACTTTTTCATATTCTGATGCTTTATTTTTAATTTTGTCGTTCTAATTTTAACAATAACAGTGGAAAATACTATATTTTAAGGCTTTTTAAAGCTATACCCTATAAGTACTCGTTTTTTTATTTAATACAAATAGTAAAATGAGCTACTTTCGTCTTTCACTTTCTTCTTTAGACAAACCAGCACTGATGATGTGCCAGTGTTGCCAATCCTACTACATACCTATGCTGTATGCAGTCAGGTGCACCAGCTGTAAATGCGAAGTGAACCGCCAAAGGGGGTACACATAACAACAACAGTAACGACGCCATGGAGCATATATGCACTTAACCCAGTCAATATCATTTCCGGGCAAATGCTTTCACAATATGGCAGTCAAATACAGTCGCGCCCAAATTCATACACACTCACACATACTCATGCGATTGCATAAAGAAATAAGTACTTGAAAACAGAGCCATACTCTCACTGTGTGTGCTTTGTCATCTATAGTTGTATGACGCGTGTGTATGTGTGCCTGTGTGTTTGTGTTTGTGTTTGTATTTGTGTTTTTGTTAGTCTCAGCTCAGTTGAGTTTGTTAGTACATATTACATTCACCCTGCTGCCAACCAACCAACCATCCAAACAACCAAACAAAACCTAGCAAATGCTGTTAGTGACTTTAAGTTGTTTGAAGTTATTTTTTGCTTTTGTTGCATGACTGCGCTGTTGTTAGCTGTTTTTGTTGTTTCTGTAAAAAACAGACACATACACACTCAAATACACAATGAGCGATAGTTGCATTTAACCCTTATCGAGTGCATCAGAATTTTATGTTGCAGAAAGTAAGAAAGGAAGAAGAAAATTATTCTATTGCGTTCGATGGCCTCTGAGAACTAACATAGTTTTCAAGAGTTCTTGTGCAGTTAGCTTAGCTAAAGATCAGATCAAGGTTAGTGTAGAAGAGTGAAGTGGAATGGCGAATATGGATATTAAAGACGTCAATCTTCGTTGGAGAGTATTGTGTGCCTGCAAATGAAAAGTGGCAAACAGATATATACATTATGAAAAGTTTTCAAAATATTCTGAAACTAGTGGCAAAGGCTGAATTACTTGCGCTCGAGCTTCAATTAGTTCAAAAATTTTAATGTGCATCCCATTGAGGCACACTAGGAGCGACACACGGACGAAAAATATAAAGGTAATTTCGTTTTGTGTGATAGACACGAAAGACTTCTCTATTAGTAAGTCAGTCATCAGCTGCTTAGCCAGTCTATCTGTCTGCCTGTCTGTCTGTCTGTAAGCCAATCATTATGTCATTCATTCACTCACTCACTCAGTTAGTCAGTCAGTCAGTCAGTCTATCTATTCATCTGTCCGTCTCTCTGTCAAGCTGTCGTCTGCATTTCAACCAATAAAACAAGAAAGTATGAAAACAACATCGTGAGTCACGTTTGCTGTACGTGTAGTGCTCACATGCCTGCACATGTGGCACCTACCAAACTTAATGTGTTGCACAATTATGTAGTGGCGACAGGCGATGCGGAAACAGCAAACCGAATAGGCTAACACCACCACCAGTGAGCACTGGTGTTCTGATCCCGTCTACCAGATGTCTTAACTTTGTGCAAGCCTAAGCAAATCAACACAAGTAATTCTTAATAAAAATAACAATTGAAACGGAAGTAAGCATTTATGTGTATCAAATTTAAAAGTGTTTTTCACTTCTGACAGTATAGTCGGATAGAATTTTGAACAGGGGCAGGCAGATTAAGAAAACTGTCTAAAGCACGTGACACTCGAGAAATTAGCGTTGTGCTTATCGTCGTTTGGCTCATGCTCAGGTTATTACGATACTAAGGTAGGTAAGGAGTATTGTAGCAACAAAATAGAAGTTGCTGCAGGTAATAAAACGATAATTCAGCCCAAAAGTAGACTATGAAAAACGAACGTCTTAGCACGCTCCTTTGAAAATCGCGACGTAACCAATAAAAATTAGGTTAATTGCTTTGAGGATAACAAATGTGCCTAAACGAAAGTCAACGATTTTCCCCACCTTAAGTAAGAATTTAAAGCAACTTTTGAATTAATCCTATGATTTAAGATTAAGATAATGAAGTACGTAATAGAGTACATTTAAAAAAATTGCTTGCCAACAAAAGTTATAAAATGTATAAAATAAAATTCATTAAAATTTGATTATAAAGGCTTTTGGAGAAAAAAAAACTATAGTAATACTTTTTGCTTTTCAAGAAGAAATTTCCATCTTTAAGATAAATAAAATCTGAGAACTGAGACGAAGAATTGTATCCATAGAAACGAATTAATGAACGATAAAATGAGAGATTCCTTTTGAACGTACTTCGCTGATTTGGCTCCTTTTGATTTCGATATGCTTTGGTCAATGTTATTCCTTATCTTACTTGAAAGTTGACCAAGGATCAGAAAAGAAAAATCCAAAATATTCATGGCGGTAAATAAATAGCCCCTTTACCTATTTCAATAATACAGAGAATGTAACAGAAATCTTCGTTGCTACCATGATACAATTAATTACATCAAAATGTTAAATATTTTTCTTGATATTCATAAACTTGATTTTTCCTATTGAATTCAATTTATATTTACAGCTATCTTGCGACACTAAGTAGATTTAAATTATATATTTATTTGATCAATTTCTTGTTTGCTTAATGAGAAAAAATCATTAAAATTGTGTTGATCTTTGATTTTCATGGGTTTTTAATGCGAAGCCTTATAATCTTTCCTGTCGACCTCCCTACTAGGATCTTATTAAATGTATTGTGCCTCCCCATTTGTTAATATAAGTTGTTTTGTTATTGTTTTGTATGTAAGTATATATTGGGTGTATGCATATGATTCCGCCCTTTCCGATAGTTTCGCTAGTATCGCCGCTTACACTTGCACACTAAAATACTAATACTTGCATTCGATAGTGCCTATCAGCTGTTAAACACAGTGTATAACAGCTGATAGAAGCATAAACAACAAATATTTCTAATTCATTGAAAATGTCGAGTTTTATCCCAAGTAAACATCATTTGCGGGAGGTTTTATTGCACTATTTTGTTGCAAAGAAAAGTGCAGCGGAAACTTATCGTTTGCTTGCTGATGTTTACGGTGAGCATGCTCCATCGAATACAACTTGCAAAGAATGGTTTCGACGATTTAAAAATGATGATTTTGACATTGAGGACAGAGAACATGGAAAACCACCCAAAAAATTTGAAGATGCTGAATTGGAAGATTTATTGACCGAAGATTGTTGTCAAACACAATCAGAATTGGCAACAACATTAAATGTTGATCAATCAACTATTTCAAGACGTTTGCAAGCAATGGGAATGGTTCAAAAAGTCAATAACTGGGTGCCACATGAATTGAAAGACCGAGACATCGAACGTCGCAAAACCATTTGTGAAATGCTGCTTCAAAGACAAAAAAGAAAAGGTTTTTTGCATCGGATAATCACGGGAGATGAAAAATGGATATATTACGAGAATCCTAAACGCAAAAATCTTGGCTGAAGCCAGGTGAGGCCGGCCCATCACAGCCAAAGAAAAATATTCATTGTACCAAGGTTATGCTCTGTATTTGGTGGGATCAGAAAGGTGTTGTGCACTATGAGTTGCTGAAACCGTCTGATACTATCACTGGCGATGTTTACAGACGACAACTAATGCGGTTGAAGGTAGCTATAGAAGAAAAACGACCGGAATGGGTGAATAGGCATGACAAATTAATTCTTCAACATGACAACGCCAGACCGCATACGGCAAATGTTGTGAAAACATATTTAAATGGACAAGACTGGGAAGTGCTACCCCACCCGCCATATTCACCAGATATAGCCCCTTCAGATTTTCATTTATTTCGAAGGATGCAGTCTGATCTTACGGGAGAGCGATTCACTTCTTATGAAGATATCAAAATTTGGCTTCATAATTGGATTGCCTCAAAAGACCAGGACTTCTTTATGCAAGGAATCCGTAAATTGCCTGAAAGATGGGCAAAGGTTGTAGCTGCAGATGGGGCATACTTTGAATAAATAAATTTTCCTTTTTCTAAACAAGCAAATTTGTTTTGTTTTCACAAAAAAGGGCGGAATCATATGCATACACCCAATAGTTTAATTTAAGTTGTTTTATGAATAACAGAATAATTAAAGTTTATTATTAAAATAATTACAATTATTCCACACAACAATACAAACTTTAACATATCCTCCACTAAAATTTTGCACGTATACTGACTAAATACTTTTGATGAAATTAAATTTAAAAGAAGAGAAAATATAAACAAATTCGTGGGAGAGATTACATAATAACAAACTTGATTAAAAAAGGAATTCGTTTAAAATTTAATTTCCAACAAACAAAGTTGTCTGAAACTAAAACACAAAGGCGAAAAGGTAACTCAAAGCGCGTTAAAATAGAGAAACAGAAAGACGGACGGATAGTGGCAACAAACTCTGCTACTCTTAAAAGAATGCACTTTGCTAATAAGTTTTGCTTTATTTTACACAATTTTTTTTTTTTTTTTTTGGAAATCAGTAGGGAACGTAGAGTAGACAAACAAATAAACACACAGAACACGTGTCGCTGCATGCAATATTTCCAGCTGGCAGCACATTTCGGTTGAAGTAAAACCATGAAATACTCAGTAAACCAAGCAGGAAGGCTGAAACGAAATATGGTTCCATAACTAGAAAGAATCCAACAAACACATTGAAATTTAAGAGAGCTGTGTCACAAAATTATCAAACTCGCGTTAATAATTGCATGTTGACATTACATATATTTCTTTATCCAGCTTATGACATACTTCCAATGTTATCACCAATTAGGTTAAACAAAAACATGCTCCCTTCGGTAATTCCACATTTTCACTTATTTCCAGAAGTCAGTTTAAAAATGGAATTCTCTTTGTAGTTAAGCGGAATTCTATTAAGCAGTTTTTCATCATTAAAAATCTTTTCCAAGGTCTCCTGAGTGATTGCGACTTTTAAGAGCATAGATTAACGATTATCTTGATATTTTCAGCTTTGTCCATACATTCATCCCTATTCATTTAATTAGTTTGAAACTTATTTCAACCCAAACATACTAAAAAGAAATTAACGACGTGAACTCACAGGAGTAGTTGCTTGCGCTCGTATACCGAAGAGAGTTATAAAAATAAGCAGGTCGGTTACTTTTAGAACACACCTCGTAAATACGTATATGTATATATATATTGAAGTTATTTGTATTAATATATGTATGAAGGAAAGTGCAACGATGAAACGCTTGGAGCTGACTACTCGAAGCTACGCTGAGGCAACGAGCTATGCAAGCGCACGTTTACATTAAGCTAAGTATCATACTCCACTCCACAACATGTATATGATGATTGGGTGGTAAGTCAGCCGGGCAAACCAGCTATACCGTAAGACCCCATGATGCCCAGGGAGTGTTTGGCATAACGCGTTGATAAGCTAAAAGGTTAACTCACCACCTAAGGCAAAGTAGACAGAGCAAAGTGAGGTCTGAGACAACAGGTGCAGAGGAGGATAAATGTGAACTGAAAATAATGCCAGGCATAAGAAAAACACCCACTCACTCGCTCACATGTAACTCGAAATATGGGGACAACAAGGTTATCAACCACTCACTACCTGGTACGTTCAGTATATTAGAAAAATTAAGAGCGGCCCGGGCAGGAGTGCCTTAATATTCCTCCTTTAAAGACTGCTACATCGCTTAGTTGCGTTTTGTACTATGTTTGCCATTTCGACACAATTTACTATATATAGAAAAACAGTTGTCGCGGCAAG
The DNA here is from genome assembly GCA_037043295.1 of Amiota minor. Lineage (NCBI taxonomy): Eukaryota > Metazoa > Arthropoda > Insecta > Diptera > Drosophilidae > Amiota > Amiota minor. The sequence goes on along the minus strand of JBAMAW010000732.1, from coordinate 481,882 downwards.
AGTTGGGGAGTTGGGTCAGACGATATAGTACAAGTAGTGTGAGAGGCACATATCAACACCATTTTACATATCACTGAGAAATTTTATGGTATGACGCTTTATTATTGTATTTCGACAATATATTGTACTATGCCGTTTAATATGGCAGACACCCAATGAATATATCTCCCTCCTTTTGATGTTGGAAAAACTAAGAACGGTAAAGGAGGACAAAGGGAAATAAAAATAATACTTTTGTTTTTACACATTATAATTTAAGGAAAATAAAACTCCAAATTTAGAAATGGGCAAAATATAAAATGAATTGAGACTGCGTGTGTGCAGTTTAGGGAGTTGACATGTACACGTGTTGGTGATGTGGGATTTGCATCTTTTCACCATTTATTATTTATTAGGTTAAGCAACTGATTTGCCACATGTTGGCAAAATATTATGCACACAAATTTGAAATCATTTTCTTATGGTATAAAACAAGTCACAAATGTCATCAACTAATGCAGCTTGTTATCTCCTTAAAGTGGGAAATGAAAGTAAAGACCCAGAGAATAATCTTAAAAGTTAACATTCCCTAGTTTTTTATACGGTAAACTTGTAAATTGAGTTTGGAAATATTTCCTTAAGGAAATCAAGCTGAAGCAATAAACCAAATTCACCCTTTCATATATCACAATTTAAATTTCACTTGAAAGCCTTAGATCAAAGCAAATATGTATCACATTATGCCAGTAACCAAACCAAGTGATTTACTCGTACATCAAAAATGTTCCCAAAACGCTAATAAAGTAAATTATCGACACAAAAAAAAAGAAAAAAAAAACAAAAAAAAAAAATGGAACAATATAAAATTTACGACGAAATGTTAACAAAATTTTTCCAACCACATGCACACATATCGTATGCTTAATTTAAAAAGTCTGCGTTCAGACGTAAAGACATAAAAGCAATTTCGTGCATTAAAAGAATTTTAAAGAAAGGGAAAGCATCGTACGACGAAAGCAAAAGCAGAAATCCCTTTTATTTTAATTCTTTCTTTAAAAAGCAAGCAAATAACATTATTCAAGCATCCTCAATACATGGAATGCTAACAAGGAACACCACCACAATACAGTGTCCCATCATCATCATCACCACCCGAACATCTACCCACATTGACAACACCAAAACAAATGCGACGACAATGCCACAATTTGGCTTTGCTACTTACACAAACAGACACAGAGACAAAGACATAGAGGATGGTTAAAGAAGAAGAACGAATTAATGTATGGTGTAGAGGGGAAGGGGACGGTGACAGCAGGGCAGCCCAAATAATAATATGCAACTCCCTGGAGAGCACTGAGTGTGCTGCCATTTTGATGAAATGCTTGAAACATTTAACAAAATAAATAATGAAAAAAGCAAAAGTGAAAAAGAAATGAAAGCAGAAAGAAACAAAAAGTTATGATTTTTTTTCTTTCTTTTTTTTTTGAAATTATTATTGAAGAGAAGAAGGAAAGAATTGTGATGTCTGAGAGACAGACGCATTGTGTTTAATGAGCTAAACGGAAGGAAGTCAGTCAGCGATTGCGACAATAAAGGCAAAGACAACGACCGAAAACCGACGGCAATGACAACAACAACAATGGTGAAGTAAACATATAAATAAACAAATTTAATTCTATTTTTTCTTATATTTGTTTCGCATTTTGTGAAAAAGCGCGGAAGCAACTCATGCCAAAGTATGACAAATTAGCCCAGCCAGGAAAAGCAGCAAGTGATGTGTGTGCGCATCGGACGGGGCTCGTCGCTTCTTTTATCCTCCTTTCCTTTCTTTGTATCTTTTCAAAGTGAAAATTTCTCATTTTTTAAAGTAAGTCTTTTGTTAAATAAAAATTTTAATTTCTCCATATCTTCATTGCTTCCCCTCCTTCGCTTTCCTAATTTATATATCTATTTAAATAATTGGTGAGCCAGTCAGTGTCATCATTATTATGCCATAAAGAAAATATTTTTGTTTTGTAAATATTTTTAAGGAAAAGGAAGCGAAAATGTCCTTTCAAGTGCCATTTGCAATATGAGCTTAATTAATTTACGCACTCATTACACTTTGTCGTGACATTGTTTAATACAATTAAAAAAAAGAAAAAATAATAAGAACTCATTAAACTAATGGCTTTAGTTTTATATACTAATTGCGTACAGATAATGTGGAAAATGTGGCATACTTTACTGAATTGTAAATATCTAGAAATAATTGTCAAAAGAAAAGAAAAAAAGAAATCTATAAAGTACACCAAAATTCAGGACAACAAAATTATAATTAGAATTCGTTTCGTTTGTTATTTCAATTGAATATTCAGAGAAAGGAATTGATTCACACATATGGGCAAGTTGCTAATTATGATTGTCATATCGATCTGTGATAGTTGAGACATATGAGCCAGCCAAGGCAGGGTAAGGGAGCCCGGTTATTTTTAGTTAAATAGATTGGGAAAGAAAAAAGAATTGGTCGGTTGTATGCGTCTGTGATGTATATAAGGGAAGAATATGATTTCGATACGCTGAAAGTATCAGTCTGTCGTTACCAATCAAAACTAGATAACGACGTATGACATCATGATACCTAACAAGTATACTTGTAACAACAGTTATAGAAATTTTCAACCATGGCATACACATTTCATGACTCCTTTCGTTACAAAATAGCTTTAACTTTGCTATACATATAAGCACAAATCCGATTTACTTTGTTTGCCATTTAATATATAGTTAATAAAATACAAAAAGCGCTAATTAATCGCATTGTCTTCATCACTAAGTATATCAATTACAAAAGAGTATACAGACAAAGGAAGAAATTGAGTATGAGCTTCTAAACATTGCCATTTATTTGCATGTCAATTACAAGGGAAGCCAGCCGGCAGAGACTTTCCCTGACAACCGCTTCTTTTCAGGCTCTGCCACAATTTCTGTGTGCATTGAAAATAATCTATCTATCTACATTAAACTTCGGCTTTTTCCCAACCAAGTCACTTCACTTCCACCCAACACCAATAAAAAAAAAAGGCTTATCACCGTAGCAATAAATAACAACAAACAATACAGTTGCAGCCCTATGAAATTTTGGTTTTATACAATTAGAATGAAGAACGAACTTCCTCCCATATCAAAGCAAACGATGAATGATGTCTCACTCCACTACCCACCTCTCGTAAACATTCGTTGATGTAGTAAAGGTAAAAGACTATAATAAAATATAAATTAAGGATGTAGAAAGAGGCTTTCCATACATTCAATGACTCTGACAACATAAAAATTTGTTTTTTTTTTTGTACTTTTATTATTCAAAGCAAAGGAGAATTTTGGTCGATCTCTCGCTTCCACGTCACAATTAATTAATCTCCAAGGTAATAACAACAATAAATACAGTTGGTTGGTTTTGTCTTCTTTGAAGAATTTAATTTATTTCTTATGTTCCTTTGTTTCTTGCTTAGAATACAATATTTGTAGAGGTTTTGTTAGCAAACTTCTTTTAAAGTGGAATGTGCTTTTACTAACTTGAAAGCGAAGAGTATAATTCTTACACCAGATAAAATATTGAAACCACATTCAAAACAACATTTAACGTTATATTTACTAAAGGGAAGCCGGAGAGTATTAGTAATATACTACGAGTATAAAACCATACCTTCAAAAACTAGAATGATTACTATTAAAATTAAAATTTCCTTTTTTTTTTAATATGTAACGACGATACATGATATCGATAATCTTTTCTGGTATCAAATGCTTCTGGAAAACTAAGCATATTTCACTTTCATTTCAGTACGAATTTTTGTGATTTACATTTAGATTTACTGGCAAATCTTACAATGTAGTGACAGACAATGTGTTTCTGATACTGAATGGTACTTAGTTCATTATATAGTTTAAACTTGTTGCAAATACATGTACATTTTGTTTTTACTTTTATCCAGAAGAGCGGCAACGTTTTGTGAAATCAGAACATTCCCAATTTCAAATTAATCTTATAAACACAAAATCTTCAAACAATTTTCTCCACTCATTGACTTTAATACGCAAAAATATACCTAAGACTAAACAATATAATTGGATTGTAATCGATTTTAGGTGATTTGACATAAAGTGTACGCCAGATACAAATATATTTAAATCTAGCGGCATTTGTTGCAAGACAAAAATAAACGGTCGGGCTCAGCTTAAGTATCCCCTCTCCTCTATCCCTAACTCAGATCAGCTACCAAACCAGCACGTGAGGCAAACACCAAACCCAACGAACAAAGGACCAAAGCCGGCAGTTGTTGGCAGTTAATGCGCTCAATCACAAGTCAAATGTCTGAAAATATTATGAAAAGCCTTTCGCTGCCTGCATTATACGTTTTCATTTCAATGGAAAATATTAAGGAGCAAACAAATGTTTGGGTCTCGTTCCCATGGGCAACATTTGCGCCTCGATTGTTGGCATTTTAGATTTTTGGCCTTTACCGCTGCCGCAGCTCAATTTATTCTTGGCAATCGCAATCGCATTTTACGCCTGCTTATGACTGGCTTAAATCTAAAACGGAAGCCTCTTTTCCATACGTATCCCCCTCCTATCTTTTGGCTACTACTACGGTTTTTGATTCTTCCTCAACGTCATCATCCACATCATCATCATCATTTTTTTCCGTTTTGATCCGAAGAGTCTTACAATTCGTTCATGCTTTTCTTTTAGCAGACAATACCATGTACTAAATGTCGGGGATGGGATTTCGACGACTTTAGCTTATCTTTTTTTCCTGTTCATAAACAACCATGAGATGACGACACGACTATCGCGGCAATATTTATAAAATGGTTTCTTTTTCGATTGCTTCTACAACTTATTTGGCTTAAGCCGGCACCACCAGATGAGTGGTGGAGTATCTTTAAATTTGGTAAAACATTTGTTGCTTCTCCTATCTCAAGTAATTTTGTACATTTTCTTCCTCTTAGTTTACTTTGCTTTTTGTTATTAAATTGCTTTCCACATTTGCCATTCAAACACTGATTCTATTTTGCTTTTACCTTACTCCTGTAACTTTTTTCTTTTCTCTGATTGTTTTTTTTTTTATTTTTTTTTTTTTATTTCGAGAATTTCATTGCTTTCTCAATCTGCTTTTCCTCTAAATTTAAGTTTAAGAATTTTGTTTTCTATTTTCGCATTTATTCCTCTGCAACGTTTATTTTATAGCTTTCGCCTTTCCATAAAAAGGAAACACACGCAGATACGAAAACACCGTACAGCGTCCTTAATGATTTTTTTCTTTTTTTTTTTTTTGTGACAGACCCCTTTTACCCAAACCGGGTATTATTAAGTTTGGCCGAAAAAACTGGAATAAGAACCCACAAAGATTAAGTGTAAATGATCAGCGAAATTGGACGAATAATGAGCGTTTACCCATCTGATCCACAGCGAGGTAGATATAATTGTTTTGTTAGATTTTTCAAGCAAATCAGGTATATTATGTTAGGACGAAACAAGTGGTTATGTTGGTAAACAACAACATGTATATTTTTTGGAGATAATGATCCGAAATTATATTATAAGTATACATAAATTCTCTTTGGATAAATCAATTCCAAAACAATTGTGGGGGTTAGGGCATCCAAAAGTCGAACCCATTCGTCAATAACTTCCTTAGTTATAGGTTTTTTTTTTTTGTTTGGTATTTCTTTTATTTACGTCTTCGTTTTCATGCATATCTGAATTTCTGTTGGTTTTTATGGTTTTTTTTTTTTTTTGGTTTGATTATTTTGCCGATTCAATGGTCTGGAGTAGTTTTTGTTTTCTGTATTTTGGTTTTTACTGAGACTGGGTTGGACATTTTCTTACAGCGGTGCTGGATCCCAAGTTGCCCAATGGCTTATATGTAACAACAAACAATGATTTACTGAGCTGTTGTTCACCAGAAATTCCTACGAAGGTTTATCCTTTTTTTTTTTTTTTTTACCTTTTTCGGCAAATTCGGCTTGTTTGGTTCTTTCGGGAAATTGCACACTGCTTAGGGATAATAGTCTCTCTCTTCATAAAAATAAATCTTTCAGCTTATATTACTTTCTTTCAATTCAAATTTGTGTGGTTCTCTAAAACTGGACCGAAGTTGAATAAGCAAAAAAACAAGATTAAACTGATTTGCAGATTGATTCCATTTTGGAAAAAGAGTATGGTATATTTTTTTTTTGATTAGGATACAAATCAATTTAAGGATGTTTCGGATTAGATTAAATGTAAAAAACTTCTGAAAGTAAAGACCAAAAGTTATCTTTCACATTTAAGGGTACCATACATTTGTACAAACAACAAATCTTATCAAAGTAAAAGTTATTATACATTATCGGAAGAGCTTATTCCATTAGTCCGTTCTACGAATAGAAGCATAGTAAGGCCCAATAGGATACAGCTGCGTCATCAATTAATTTAAATATTATAATTTCTGTAAAGAAGTATGTTTCCCAGTTAGCTAAAGAATTTGTGTCCTACTTCAAACGATTTCTTAAGGTCTCAGTGTATTGTATGTTCTTTAGCAAAAATATTCTTAGTTGCAGCACTTTTTTATCAGTTCTATTGAATTAGTTATCAGGCAACAAAAGCAAATTAATTAATTTAACAAACGAAAATAAATAGTAGCAATAATACACAGGGTTCAAATATCATAAAAGCCAAAATACAAATATTTAATTTGTTAAATAGCATCAAAACAAAAGAAAGGCAACTGAAAAATGGAGACGAGACCACAACATCCTTTAGAAAATGAGGAGGGAGTTTCTTTGTGTGAACACATGCGGTGCGATTTGTTCGATCTGAACAACGCAGTCGCCACCATGAGGAAGACGCGAATGAAAAAGAATGAGTTTTGATAGCATGTTGGGGTTTGGGTTTGGGTTATAAAAAAAGAGAGAAATATAACTCAGCTCGTTAACTTCACAAATAACATGTCAGCACTTTTACAGACAAGAACTCAAACCTAAAACCACAAACAACGCACAAAAACACAAAAAAAAAAAAATTACAAAATGGAGTGGCGGAGAGAATATATTGTAATATAAGAAGGGGTATCTGTCTGTCAATGAATTATTACTCAAGTGTGCAGAAAAAACAATAAAAAAGTGAAAAGACCGAAATGCGATTGTACTCGTATGTAAAATAATGGCTATGTGAGTTTTATAGACGTTTTTCATCATTCGTCGTTATTACACTGCATTTGAAATTGGTAAACGCCTGACCGACCAGAAGTATTAATCATGGCACCAAAAATGTAAAAATGTTTTACACGAACGGAAATGAAAGCTTAAATGTGGTAAAGCCACTCCATTTCACTGAAGTAGTCTAGAAACTTTATGCGCCTCAAGTCAAGTGGAACGCAAGTGGTCGAGTGAAGGAACTTGAAACAAAACCAATAACTAATCACCAGCTACAACAAGTGGAGCCCCACAGCAAAAACAAGACCAGTTAACATAACCAAAAATTAGTAAATGAAAAAGGCAAACGCGCGGTTTTTTAGACGATTGAAGGAAAAAAAAAGAGAAATAAAAACAAACATTCAAATCCAAAGGAATAATAATATACCGCAAATGCTTTGGTTTTGTTATATTTCCCTATACTCTTATTGGACTAAAACAATAGAAACTAAGACCGGGGATTGGAAGCCTGGCATATGTTCAAATAACTGCAAGCTAAAAAGGAAACTAAACATTTGCTATTTCATAAAGAATTACGATTGACCCTACTTAGATATGGTAAAGCAAGCAAGGAAGTGAAAAATATAAAGAAAAAACAAAAGACCTCCAAGTGAAAGTAAAAAAGAAAATCGGACACACATCGAAAAATAATATTAAAAGATAAGAAAAAAAAGCATTAATAAAAAAACACTAGTGTTGTTTGTTGTTGTTTCAAATCCAACTTACTTAGTGTTGAACGTAATGCTCGAGGCGGGTTATATGACCAATGCCGCAGCGACCAGACAACAGCAGCCTTGCCACAATACACAAACTACTCTTATTGCTCCTCTCTCAGTCGAAAACTTGCCTCCTCCACTACTACACATTCTATGAAGAGTTCTAAAATTAACTAAGCAAACAAACCTACTGTCGACGTTAACTCAACTAAACTGAACCGAAGTGAACTGAACTACGCCATACTTCAATTGCTTACTTGAAAATTGCGGTTTTAGCTAAATTTTTGCAGTTCTCATTCGTTGCTTGTGTTGTTTTTATTCTTGTTGATCCTTTTGGTATCTGCTACTATGTTTGACTTTGTTACTTTATCCTCAGTTTTTCTATATATACATATTTTCTTTTATTATTTCATTTTTCATGTTTTTATTTATTTGATTTTCTATTTTGGGTTGCAGTGTGGTTTGACTAGTAACAACAACAGAGCAAGTGTTACCACAGTTGACTGCATTCTCTTCATAGTTGTTTTGCTTTCTCCATATTTGTTTCTTTCACTTCTTCAACTAACGTTTAGCGGTTCATTGATTTGGCGCCCAAAATGAACTTTGTTCGCCGCTTATGTATTTCTTTTCGCTTTAGTTTGGTTTGGTTTGGTTTCGTTTGGTTTGTAATAAGGTTTGTTTATTTGGGATAGATTATTTTATGTGTACGAGTATGTTGCTTTGGTCAGTTTCACAACACTGTTTTTAACCACAATTTTTTCCTGTCAGACACTTGCATTTGACAGCAATTTATTGGTAAAATGAGAAAAATGTTAGGCCAAAAATAATTTTTATTTATTTAATATTCAATTTTCTTCATTTTCTTTAATATTCAAGTTATAAAAAATTAATGGCAATGGTGGATGGAATAGTGTTATGGAAAAGTCATAATTTTTATAATACAAAAGCTAGGATGGACTACGTTAAATCAAAGAAAAAACAAAATTTATTTGTATGGGAACTGTTCAAAAATCGATTTTGCGAGTTCAACACTTACAGAAAGCCTGCGGTCTAAGTAAGGAAATGAAAAATCTTTCCACATTTTAATAATTTAAGCACGTTACAATAGGAAGGTTTTATGCTAAGATTTTATTAAATTGTATGTTCAGATCAAGAGCTTTTTCTTCAACTTGTATTGTGTGTATCTCTATGTAGATATATAAACATCTTATGTTATATTATGAACCAAGGACGACAAGCCCGAACAATATTGAAACCGATAAAGGACTCTTAGCTTGCAAATGTCTTGTATAGACACAAAATGCACATGACTCATGATTATGGGCTATGTTATATATGGGACTCGAAGCACATAATAAAAGCATCAAAACTGCAACAGAGACTGTGTCGCAATTAGAATGAGACAGAATCAAGGAGAAAAAAACTCAAAAAGATGGGAAATGAATGACAAAACAAAATAAAAAATGTATAAAGAAGCATGTTAGTTACACATTCGCAGCTGTGTGTATGAATAAAGTAATGCATACATAAGTATAAACAAGTTCAAAAGACCTTTGTAAGTCTATAGAATATAGAAGAATCATGTATGCTAGATGCTTTTTTAAATTTGCATGAATAAGAAAAGAAACAAAAAAGAAAAAGGCAAGGCAAATAAAGATGATTAGTTTAAGCACATTACACTTTAATTAAAATGATCTAAACGATCTAATATGGTAATACAGTAAAAGTGTATTGGTTGATGATTTACCCTTATGACAAATAATATTTCACAACATTTCAATCGACTAAATAGACTATAAACACTGTAACGTATGACATCAATATGGAAACAGTGCCTGGTTATTTATGTGTATTACTCTTCTACTTTGCCTTAGGAACTGTGTGAATGAATGAGTGCGTGAGTTAAAATTGGGGCACTTAAATAAATGAAAAATCATCATCATCATCATTCTTTTCACTGAATGAGTGACAGTTCTTTTTTTTTTCTAAAATTGTTCCATTTTTTACTTTCTTCATTCATCATATTGCACTTTACACGAAATACACATTTGAGTAATTATTATTGTACTATGTCAGTACAGTTGGGCTTTATTGTGATGTACATACATATCTACTTACGAGTATCTACAACAATTCAATTTTTCTTTTTTTTTTTTATTTATATGGAATTGTTATTATTTTGCATTGCAACACATTTCAACGTAACACACTAAATTCCATGTGGTCTATCTTAATTTGTTAACCCTCTTTTTATCTATTGTATTTGTTTTGATATTACGTATACGTACGCTACTGTGTTATACAATATAATGTTGCAAAAGTAACTAATGGTAGCCTTGTGTACAGTGACTCTAATAAATAGAAGGAATAGTGTAGGATGTAATTTGAAGATTAAAAACACGCAAACATACAATTTTGATTTTATATTTTTACTTGCCGCAAGTTGTCATGTTACATGTCAGACAGACATTTATAAAAAATAAAGAAACAGTGCACTATGAAATCAATTATTCCTGACCGCTTTCAAATAGAAATGGACTATTAAATCCGGCATTTCTATATTGTCATTTTAAAAACAAACCACAGATTATTAGTAGTTATTGGTCTTGTGTGTGTTTATATTATGATATGTTGTATTTATTCGTTCACTAAGTCAAACCGTAGACAGAATTCACGTATCTACGTATGCCTGCGGATAGTATGGAAAAGAACAAATCAAAATAATACATGAAAAACAATATGTCAGATGTTATTATACATTGCAATTAGTTAAGCTTAAAGCCCCTCAAGGCTTTCTTTCAGCCACATACATATGTATGTATGTATGTACATTTTCTTGTTGTATCTATATGTCATACTAACAACATTCCGACACCGCAAGAAACGTCCACAAATTTGGTACACCACCACAGCTATGTATGCATAGACGTTACGTTGTATCTATGCAAAGAACAAAACTCTTTAAATTGTAGCTGTATACATACATATGTGTGAATGTGATGGAGTCTATGTATGGAAGAGTCAAGAGGGAGTTGGGAGTTTGCTTACGTTGCCTTGAGCAATTTGTCACGTGAAAATGTTCTACGATTCTTGTTTCCCCTTTATGTGTGTGTGTGTGTGTGTGTGTGTGTGTGTGTGTGTGTGTGTGTGTATATATGTATCTATGTATGTGTGATTATATAAGAGTATGATTGTCACTCGGATTGGGTTGAGTTTGGTTGGGTTGATTTAGAGTTAAATTTCAGTTTGTTCCATTGTTAAGTTTTATGACATTTGAATCACTTTGCCATTACCATATTAGATGCCCACCCAACCAACCAATGCCAACCCATGCAGATGATGATTGGCAAGAACCAACATTGGCGCTTATTAAATTCACAAAACTGTTGCTTGCTTTAAGGACTCATATAATATTTTCTCCAGAGTTCATTCTCATAAAATGTATGTGTTTATTACGACACACAGAGAGAGAGAGAGAGAGAGAGAAGAGAACAAGTTGCAGAAACTGGGTTTGTTGATTTTTATGTAAATTGTTGCACTTTTATAGTTTACTGAATGAATTAAATCTTAGTTGCATAGTTTTTGGCGGCATGCAAACATGCAACATATATTTTATTTGTGTTTATTTTTAACTTGCGTATGATGATGATAATTAATATTGTAAATTGTGTGTGTGTGTGTGTGTGTGTGTGTGTGATGAGCGAATCGTGTTTTGGTGTATTGTGTGTGGTAATGGAGAGTTTGTGTACAATTGAAATTCATATTTTTTTTTTTGTTGCTTTCAATTTTTACACTCACCTTTCCCTCAGGCAAATCTTGAATTCATGTTGCGAATCAGCATCGTGGTGTTCCAATTGCTGATGTTGTTGTTGCTGTTGCTGCTGTTGTTGCAGTTGTTGTTTCATTGTTGCGATAAGCTTTTCAGTTTGTTGTTGTTGCAGCTGCAACTGCTTTTGGAACAGTTCATGTTGCACTTGCAACAATTCTTGTTGCTCGGGAGTGTATTGTGACAATTGGAATGGAAATGGGGATGTTGCTCGTTGCGTGGTTGTGCCTTGGGATGATGATATTGGTTGCTTTTGGTATGGATGATGAAGGTGGTGATGATGATTACTTGCAATGTGGTGGTTGCTGTTGTTGTTATTGTTGGTGGTGCTGTTGTTATTATTGTTATTATGATGAAAGAAACTTGTTAACTTGTTGCTATTATTATCCAAATCATTGAAACGCAAATGTTGCAACAGTTGTTCATGTGTCTGCAGCGGTTGTCGATTGTTTCAACACTTGTTGTTGTTGTTGTTGTTGTTGTTGTTGTTGTTGCTGTTGCTGCTGTCTTTGCTCCTGATTTTGATAAAGTTGTTCTGCAGGCGGTTCCTGTTCGATCAGCTGGTGTTTGGATTTTTGCTGATGTGGAGGCGATATTTGATGTTGCTGGTGACTATGGTGAATTTGACGCTGCTGGTGATGTTCATGTTTTGTTGTCAAGTTGTGATAACTGTGGCTATTACTGCTGCTCTTATTACTGCCAGTGGACAATTGTCGCCGATGAAACAATTCATTCAAACTGTGATTGCTGTTGGTTTTTATACTATTGGCGATATTATTGATATTGTTATTGTGATTTGTTTTATTGCTGGACGGTAATGCGGCTGTTCCTGCTGCTGGCGGTGACGTCGAGTCTATTGAAATCAACAGCGGATCACTGTTACTGTTATTTACATTGCTGAAACTATTTTTACCGGGTGACGTCGTTGTTATCGTCGTCGTACCAGGTGATATTTTGCTAGCTAACGTTGTTTCAATTGAACCTAGCATTATGTTATGTCTCAGATACTTTAATATAATTATTGATATCTTTTGGTATTTGGCGGCCCTCGCTGTAGGTCTTTGTTCACAACTGCGTGTTACTGTTTCAGAATAAATACCAAAATTCCTATATGTGTGTTGATCTTTCACTTTTTTTGTATGTTAATTCAATCACTCTTGGATCTGCTTTATTGTCACAGACCGATATCTTATTTTTTTTTTTTGCTAATAGTTTCGTATTTAATCGTCGCGTTTTTTGTTTTTCCTGAAGGAATGGGAAAATGACAGTTTTATATGGATTAGTAAGACATTGAAAAATGAAGCAATTAGTAAAGTACAATAAGAGACAATAACAATTATATGCTCTTAATGGTCAAAGTGAGAGAGGAAAGAGAGAGATAGAAGAAATTAAAGTATATAAAATTTTAAAAAATAAAAAGAAAATTTCATGTGACACATTTCAATTGAGTACAACAATAACACAAGTAAGAAAATAACCTTGAATCACTACTTTAACCACAACTGAGTGACAAAATCAATTCACTTTCATACAAAATGTGTCCTCCTTCTCCTACTGCCTAGACAAATATATTTAGATACATGCATTAAATAATCTATGTAAGTACGAGTATATGCATGTGTGACTAACGACATTGTAATTTTTTTTAGCATTTATTTATATGTATGTATATAGAATACATATGTAAAGAATGTCCTTCGAAGCTAGTCAAACTCTTCATCATCATCATCGTCCTGACAGATAACTCGTGTATAAATAACTCAAGAAATATTTTGCTTGACATCATCGTGTCTTGTCTTAAGTGTTGTCTTCCATTCAGCATATTGAAGTCATGTGTGTGTTTTGGCATTTATTTATTTATTTATTTTTATGTATTTTTTATTTATAAATAAACATTTTTCACATATGTACAAGTATCAACTTACAAATGTATACCATACATGTATAACTAAAGCATGTAGAAATGCAGTTTCTTACTGTCCCGATTTTATATATTGTAGATTTTCCCTTTCGTTGCATTTCATTTTGATATTTACTTTAGAGCTTAGGTCAGCTACATTTCACTTCAGCAGCTAAATTCAGCAAAAAATTCCAACACAACAAACACTTAAACACAATATATTTTCTATCTGTGTGCTTCTCAGTGACACTGTGCTTGAGTATGGGTAAACATGTGCATATATGTTCTCCACATACTCGTATATATGACGGCATTTTTGTTGTTTGTTTGTGGTTATAAAATACAAACACTTCACTCGTTGCAAACAAACAAAAAAGGATGAATTCAGTTTTCTTTTCCAATGAAAGAAAGAAGGGGCATAAAAAGCAAATAGAAAAAGTAAAAATGACAGTACAAAAATAAATATGTGCAAACCTATGCCAGCCAGCTGCCACAGAAATCACACTTAAATAAACTACAATGCAAGAATATCAAAAGCCATTCAAGCCAGTTTTACACTGAAAAAAAAAATAAAAATAAAAAATTCTAAACTGCAAATAACACTGTTTGCAGTGAAAATGATCGCTTTTAGTTAAGATTAATTAGATGCTAAAAGGAGTCGGATGAAATGTCAGAGATGATGAATTTGTAATTCTGAAGTACTAAAGCATTCTATGCATCTATTGTATGTCGAGTCAAAAGAGTCAATAGTACAACAAATCCATTAATGAAATCTGTAATAAACGGAACTGCAGGCTGTTACAACTGATGCGCATGTTCCCATACAAAGCTTAAGTGAAGTGTTACTCAAACTTATTCTACCTGTAAAATCACAAAAATGTACAATGCATACAACGTGTGGATTAGCCACTTTAGATCGCTCCGAAATCAGGAGGAACGTGATGAGAAACATATCTTGAAGAACATATGAATGTTATGAATTTAAGCGAAATACACAGTCTTCGTATTTGGGCAGTTTGTATAGGGGCTTTGACAATCAAGGTTAACTGAGCTTAACCTATATTTCGACTGCTTAGCCTTTCCAGACCGCTTATTAAAAGAAGTTTTGTGGATTCTGATTCTATAAATTATGCAGAATAAGCTTATTAATAGTGAATTTAAATTAAATTAGCGACCGTTGATTTGTCCAGTGTATCATCTTCTTAGCACGTGTATGACTCAGCCAACTACTTGAGTTTCTAAAGGCAACCATGCGACAAGAGCAACTTACTTCACATGCATAAAACGCATTTCAAGGATATGTACGTACATCATAGCTTGTCTGTCTGCTAGTCTGTCAGCCAATATAAAAGCCAAAGACATGGCCATAAGTATGTCATTAGTTTGTTTTCAAACAAAATCACACATCTAGACAAAAAGTTAAAAATATGCAGTTATAAAGAGAAATTCCTATGCAGCATTTGAAAGAAATAGGGATTTCCTTCATTCAACAGGAAGTAATTAAGACATTTGTGAAGACATGCAGCCTTCACAGGAGTCATATAAGATGACTCGATGGTATCTGCTAAGTGCAAACACTTGCAGTTAGATACTTTGCAATTTTCAGGCTTTAAAATGAAATTTATGTACACATGATACCAAATGAAAACATTGCAATAAAATGCTATACAAAATGTTGTGTATAGACACTACTAGAAAAATAGCTTATAGCGAAAGCAAGGAGAGCTGGGCTGGCTGGTTGAGAAGAAAGCCCAACACAAATCTTTAGATAAGCAGTACATTTTTACATACTCACAAACAAAGTAAACCCCAACGAACACATGTAGCAACTTCATGTTGCAACAGAACCACTTCAAATGCAATTGCAACTAGATAGAAATCAAGGCATACTCACTCAACTCATACCTACACTTTTGAATATATCCTTACTTAAGCGAGACTTTATATGTCATACACACACACTCACACTCACACTCACACACACACACACATACAAAATACAATCAAGTGTCAAAGGACGATGATATGCACAAGAATAGAAAAGCAAGTAGACTGACTGACTAAAAGACTAGGTGGTATTCATTCAGTCTGTGACAGACTATGTTAGTCCTTGGACACAGCACACAATACGCAACATCCTTAACAACAATAACAAAAATCCAAACAAGAAAAGTAGTAAAAGATACTAAGTAAACATTGTAGTTTAGATACTTTACCTATATATCTCACAGCACTTATCTAGGGCCGGGACGGCCTAAACCTGAACTCAAGAAACAAAAAAAAAAAACAAAAAAAAAAAGAAAAGATCTTTGGTGTACATCATGATGACACTTGAATCATATTACAAAATCATTCTCCCCCCCACTCTCGGAGCCAAATTTTGAAAATGTCCTCACGTTTCTACATCTTTTGATCAAAAGGGAATAGATGGGATGGGATGGGATAGTGTAGAGTAGCGAGAGCAACTTTATTGAGAGTTGAATAGATAGAAAACCTCATTGTGTTCTTGTCTATCTCAGTACAAAGGATGACATTGTCTCAATCAAGTTGAGCCACTAGGGCCAACTAGCATTGAGTTGATTTTATGAACACTGTTATCAACAACTTCTGCCATAAAGTATGCAATGATTTCTTTTCATTTGCCATCCTACATAAGTATTTTTGAATGAAATACAATATATAAATTTTTATTTTGAGTTTACTTAATTAATTTCTATAATTTACATTTCAAGCTACAAAACAAAAAAAAAAAAAAAACAAAATATGGATGTATAAAAAATATATTACTAAAAGTAATGAATAATTAAAAGCCTTTGGCAGTACTTCCTGAAACTCCCTCCTGCTCCCTCGATCATCCAGTAGTCATGCTTATTTTTTGTTTATATGCATGCACTAGTTGTGTATGTGAATGGAAAGTCGTAATAGAAATTTTATCAACTTATTTTCCATGCTTTAAAGCATAAAGTGCGCTCGAAAGTGAAAAGTAGTGCAGCATCAGACTTGAGAGATAAACATAAAACTGCATCATCATCAAAGGATTCACATCCTGCGACTACGACTAGTGAGTGGAATGAAAGTAAATGAAAAAAAAAAGAGATGAATGATGATGCCGATGACGGCGGCAATGGTGATGGCAAAACGCGCATAACCCAAAAACATAGATCCTCTGGCATAAATAGTAGAATAGAAATGAAATATGCACAAGAATTGAAAGGAAAAGAGAATCACAAACAAAACAAAAAGTTAAACTAAATTGCGGACTTTCAATGCCGAGTGCCGCATGGCGTATATTTCAAGCGTTTTTTCAACACATTCGCGCTCTAAAGGATTAAGCTGCAACAGTAGTGATAGGTACACCCCCACCCACATACTTTTGGATATCTGGAACAGAATTCAAAATAATAAAAGAAAAAAAAGTATGGAAAAGTAAAAATAGTAATTTAATTTTCATTTATTTTCTGGCGCAGATCTTGAAATGAATAGTTATCTACCGAAAAAAGAAAACGAAAGAAATAAAGACGGAATCATTGCAGGAAATGCTTTTGGCGCTAACAATTTTTAAACTGCAAGTTGCAGAAAGGATATAAAAATGACTCCGGTTGAATTTAATATGATTGTGTAAGCGGGAGGGATATGGTGGGTGGGTGCAGGGACAAAACAAGCGAAAGATCCTTAGTCAAGTGTGCAGTGGCATCGTTGAAGCTAAAAATATGACAGCTTAATGTTGCAACTGACAGTGGCGGCTATTACGGGTACTGCATTACAACTATATGGTTCCTAAATCCCAGAATGCGAATTGTTTTTCCGTATGCTACTTACGTTTAAGAATCGCTGGCATAGAGAAAATGCGCCATAAAGCACTCCAAGCTGTGGCATGCAACAGTAAACGAGAGATAGCAAAGAATTGCAACAATATGAAGAAGAGAAACTTTACAGAACTACTATATCAGTTAGACCATAAAAAAAAAAAAAAATTAAAGGTAAAAACAAACCCCACATCCCCAAAATTGCAAGTAACAAACTCAAACTCCTCATTTCCTTTTCTAGCGGATGATTCATTAAGAAGTTTTTTTTTTTTTGTCAATTGGGTTTCTTTTGCAGATCATGTGTGACTATTGTCTTGCTGTCACGTTATTTATTCAGTAATGTTTGACAAATCATCATGGAAAAACTCACACAGCAACAACGTCTCCAATGTCTCTCTGGAACAGCCCAACGAAAATCCGCTGTTTTCGCGTCGAATTTTGTTCAGTGATGAGATACATTTCTGGCTTAATGGCTACGTCAACAAACAGAATTGCCGCATTTGGGCTGAGGTTCAACCTGAAGAGGTTCTCGAACCACCGTTACATCCACAGAAATGCACTGTTTGGTGTGGTTTATAGGCGTGGGGAATCACTGGTCAATATTTCTTCAAAAATGAGGATGTTCTGTACATTACCGTCAATGGCGCCCGCTACCGCACCATAAAAACTGACTTTTTGTTGCCTGAAGTTGAAGCCCGAAGTGTCGGTGATATTTGGTGAAAAGTTAATTTCGCGTTTCGAACCTGTCAATTGACCGCCTAGATCGTGTGATATCACACCTTTGGACTTTTTTCTCTGGGGTTATGTGTAGTCAAAAGTCTTCGCCGATAAGCCTAGCTACAATCCAAGACTTGGAAGTTTACATCACTCGCGTAATTCAGCAGATACCGGTTGCAATGTTGGAATAAGTGATATAAAATTGGATTTCCTGAATGGACCACCTACGGTGTAGTCGCGGCCAACATTTGAATGAAATTATTTTCAAAAAGTAAATATCAGAGAATGTTCTTTCAGGACTTAATGAAGATTTAGCCATCCAATTTCTCTTTTGTGTGATTTATTTACAATTAAAAAAAAAAAAAAACTTTTAAATGAATCACCGATTATAATGAGGAGTAATGGGGAAATATTTATGATGATGACCTTTTCAGTTCATTCAAAGGACAACCTAAACTTAGGTGGGCTATTGAATTACTCATAACATAGAGTGTGTATGAGTTTCAATGTTTGCCGTTTGTCAGTTTATTTTTTGCAAACAGTAAAATATATACAACAATGGGTTAAGTTCAACCCTTCAACTCATCGATACCCAATAAGCTTCAATCGCAAGATTCATACAGGAGTAAGTTACATAACTATAAGCTCCGAATATCCATTCCATGATATAGAAAACATCATTTAAAGATTTACTAAATCAGATTAGAAATCCCGATTTACTTGAACTATACGAGAAAAACAACAAAAGATGAATAGATTAAAATAGATGTAGAATTTTAAAGGAAAGAACAAAACAAGACAGGCAGACGAGTCAGTTTAAGCGAGATCCTCGGACAACGATAGACAACTCAGTCTGACAGTCAGCCGACAGACAATCTAACTTTACTCTATAAAAGCGAGCTGCAATGAAACGGCGCTGCTACAATGATAGGGAACTGATGTTGCAGAAAAGTCCCTGAAGCATGTGGTGCAAGTGAAACGATGATTCCAACAGCGGCAAAGTCAGGCAATGCGTCGGAAATTGTGAAAGTGCTAGACAGGAAGGAATGAGTGAAAAAGAATATAGCATAAGTCAACTAAGAACAAGAAAAAAGTGATACTTATGTTTCACAAAATCATTTATACACTTCATAGGTGATAAAATTACAGAAAACGCATAATTGTATTGCAGTTGTAGGAGGCTCTGAAAAAATAAAACATATATACCTATATTTCCTTAAATTAAGAAATATAAAAAAGTGGATTAAATTTTCTACTTCAATTTAAAAAATAATAAAAATAAATGAAAATCAAAATATGCTGTCATTTTATATGTTGGCAGGGCATGTTCAGAATGTTATATATTCAAATTTTAAAATCTAACTTAATATGACAACATGACTAGGCACATTAATTCTTCCTTTGATTCCATCTCATCATTTTGATTAGAACATCACACGGTTCTATGCGAAAACATATGATTCTTTTATACAAAGAAGGGTGACACAAATAATTTATAATTATAATTTTAATAGAGGATCACAAAAACGAAAAAATACCAATTTATCGGATATCTGACACACGGAGTTCCATGCGTTACAAACACCGCACTAAAAGGATAATAATGACTTGTACTGTGAAGTGTATAAAAAAACTATTATTTGCGAAAAAAAAAAAATAAGAAATAAATGGAAAATATATAAAAGTTAAACGAAAAAGTTTTTTATAAAAATATTGCACTTCGCGTATTTTTCACATTGGTTTTCTTTTTTTCTAACAATTTTGGTTTCATTCTATTCGCTTTCATACTTTTTCTTCAACTTAATTTTAAAATGTGCCCACGAAAGGTTATTTACTTCTTTTTTCTCCATTTTCCCATTTTTGTCCATTTTTTTTTTTACTGTTTTTTTTTTTTTTTTTTCATAACATAAAAACTTTTCTAATGAGAGTAAGAGTTGTTGGTTGGTCCTGGTTTTGTTTTTATGTTGATGGTAGAGTCGAAGAATGGCATGCATAAAGTATGCGGTTGAAAGTTTGTCTTACAAATTTTCTTTTCTCTCTATCTGTAACTATATTTTTTTTTTTTATTATTATTATTCAACCACATTTTATTTCAACCACTTTTTAGTTATGTTTTCGTTCTTCAGTTTTTTAAATCAAAACATAAATTATTCATTTAGTTTTGGTGTAGTTAGGTTGGTTTCTTAAAAGAATTTCAACCGTCACTTTAAATGATATTAATAAATGTCAGTCAAAATGAAGAACTTCTCCTCGAAAATAATAGAAATCTCTCCCTTTCACATAGGAAACAAATAATGAAATCTCAAATGCATAAATTCAATAAGCATTCCGTTTAATTGAATATTTACAAAAGACAAAGAGACACGAACAATATAAATTGCTTAATGGAAAAATCCTCAAAATAAGATATTAAGCCTTAAAGTCTAATAAAATAAACAGTAAACGCACTTAATGCCTTGATTACCAACGCCAAAAATAACAACAGCAACGCAAAACCAACAAGGACGAACTGGAAGGATTCCAGGAGAAAGACACGCAAGGCAAGGGCAGTCACTTTGTTTCTTTGGCAAAACAAACAAAATAAACTCAGCTCCTCAATTCAACTTGATTCAAGTCAAGACAAAAGCGAGACGACAACGCTTCAAGTCAAAACATAAAACCAACCAAGTCAAGCAACTAGCAACGACAATAAATGCAAAGAAAAAAAACTAACATGAAGACGATTCCACAACAAAAAAATATATATAGATACATACAAAGTATATAACTAAATACTTTTACACATACATAACATAGAGGACAAGTAGGGAAGTCGAGTAAATCCTTAGAACGGGTATCATGTGGATTTGTGCCGAAAACACTGTTGACCTCAAAATACTGCAAGTAAGCAAGCAAGCGAGCGAGAAAGGAAGATTGTTAAAGCAACAATTTTCCATCGTAGAATTTAACTTCCTAGATGTACTAGGTGGAGTAGATAAAGAGAATGACGTAGAGTGTACATAATACACGTCGTAGCATGAACGAGAAACACATGTTTAGGCAACCGCAAAGCTTAAAACAAAATCATGCCTACAATAGATACAAATGTCGTCCATGTTTCTTGAGTAAGAGCCTAATACAACTACAGTATAAGAAATACTTATACATAGAAAATATTACACTACTACAATATTTAGACCATCATAGAAAATTTATTGCACTGTTAAAGACTTTAATGTCTTATCGTAACTCATTAGAACAAAATAAAATACTGACAGTGCTCTCTTATTTCTATGTGTGTGTGTGTGGGTGCATTGATGTGATCATCTGATATGGCTAAATACCTATAACTAATATGTACATGTTCTTTCGAACTCGGAAAGTATTTGTAGAAGAGACGCTAGCAAATCTTAAAAGCGGCAGAAGTTGTTCCAACAAAAATTAACAACTTGATATATTGAGCTGCCCAATAAGTCTTTAATAACGTTCTTCCTACCAAATTTCACCTCTTAATAACTGCAAAGCAGACAACATCTTTGTTTTGTTAAGAAATTTACTTTATTTATCCTTACTTTTAATTGTCTTTAATATTAAAAAAAACATTGAGAATTCTCATTTATGAATATGTTAATGTGAAAATGTAAGTCTCAGAAATCGGTGTGGTTATAAAATACATGCACCCAGAGTGTTTATGATCTTCTACTGGAATCAACATATAAGAGGAAAGAAATGAAACGAAAATCTGCCATATTAATCACCCACAATTTCTTCTTGAATTACAGGAACTTAAAATTTAAGTAAATGTATGAAATAATTTTATATATATTTTTTTAAATTACATTATTGGCATTATTTCCTAACGATTTTAAGGCATCAAGTATCATAATTGTAAATTCAAAATATTCAAGTGAACTTTATCTCATCTGCCGTGGAGTGAATTTGGCTGAACTCCTTTTATTGAACTGATGATTACATTATGGCACTCCACTCCGTCCTTAATAAGAAGTACTTCATATATTATATATAATTTCATATATTGTTTGTCCTTTATGCCTGCCCTAATGCTTTTAGGTTGTTTTCTTAACAAATTCTTATTCTTATCCTCACACTCCCTTTCTTCGATATAATTTCATCTTGAATTACACAACATTACTCTATCACTCACATTTGTTGAAATAAGCCTTCTTAAAAAGCCTAAGGCTTGAAACAATTTCTATGGACAACAATTTTGTTTGTTTGTGGTAAGTCAAATTTATTAAAATCACTTATCGAATTTATTAAAATAAATAAATAAATTATTTGTTACACAATTATATGTAAATTAGTTTTATGCTCCATTTTATTATTTGTATATTTGATTATGAATATGATGATGATGATGATGACGATGATTATTATGTATGTTAATATATGATTTTATTGTTCTTCGTAAATAATTAATCCGGATAATATATCAAATTAAAATTATATACAAATTGATTCAAAGTAAATATCATTACATCAATTCTAAACATAAAAATACATTATTATTGGTCTGCCTAAGCGAGTAATTATAATCACTCACATCCTGATGTAAACTTCCAAGAAGGCACAGCGTTGAAGAAGAGAGATGTCCGTAGCGAAGTGATTCTTAAAATCGTATTCTCGCCAAGTCATATAGAGTCCGCGTAATCACGAATGTATTAGTAACTAGAAAATTCTTGTGAATTTGAATTGAAAAATCCCTTACGCAGCCAGAAAACTAACTTCTGGTAATATTTTACATTACTAAGTGCTGATATATGGAAAGTTTTCCAAACAAAAAATTAAATTTTTAGTTAAATATTTAGCTTAAATCTATAATGGCTTCATTTTTGATTTTCTTATAACCATTAATTATAATATAAATAAAAAAAAAACTTAACTATTGCAGATAAAATCTAAAATAATTCATCCAAATTTTAAACATTCTATTCTATTCTTCACACATTGTGTGTGTGATAGCAATCAAAGTTTCAGTTTATATAATGAACACGTTAAAATTAATAGAAAAAAATTCCTTCTCGAATTTTTCAATATTTTCATTTTAGACATTTGGTATTTGTTGTAGTTGTTGTCATTTGGTAATAAAAAACGCAACTAGATACATCTGTTTTTATGAGGCATTTGAGATTTGAATAGTAAACAAAACATAGACTAAGCCACAAAAAAAAAAAAAAACAAAAACAGAACAAATATAGTGAAAAAGTACAGCATGAGCTTGATGATATGAAACCATTTCTATATCTTGATATGACATACACCTGCAATTCTCTATATGCACATCTATCTTTCTATCTATACAATTCCAACCGACATATAACAAATATATATAAATATTTATGCATGTGTGGGGCTTGTGTGTGATCCGCTTTCATGGGGGAAACTCTTTAGTCTGCGTGTATGTATGTGTTTACAAAATATTGATGATTTTGCACTCATACTCGCAATAAAGTGCAATAAAATTGACTATGACGGCTAACGACGACGAATACATATAATACGAGAAGAGTTTGGAAGCAAATAGATAACACCACAGAAATATAAAATATGTACTTACTTTGAGTAAAGCAAACAACAAATTCACTGTATTACAGTTAAAACTAGTATTCTGAAAACTTCTTTTGTTTCAAATATACAAGAACATACATATGTACATTCTAAATATTTGTCTGGGTGAGTAACAAAAGAGAAATTGCATGTCTGCCTGCTGCCAATGGATACAATGAAATGTAATGTATTTTGAGGGAGGTATATGATGAATGGATTTTACATATCCTTTAACTCCCAAATGCTCAAATAATTGCATATACCAGTATTCTTGGACACATATCATTGTGTGCTGAGAAGAATTGTAGCTGTGTTTATAGGAAATATAAATATTATTGAACTGGTTTTGCCAATAAATATTTATAGTTGCAATGAATAGGTAGGTAGAACCTTTTTAATTTTTAAAGTAAATATGAATTTGTAAAAATCTTCTTCTTGTTTGCGTTATTTCATTGATTCAAGTATTTTCATTTAAGAAAGTTTTGTGTTAGTTTGATGTGTACTTTGGTAAGTCTCCTTATTCATCTTTCAAATGTCAATTAAAGCAAATATACCTTTTTCTGATAATTGATTTTACAATAGAATCCTTTCCCGTACTGACTAAAGCCTTCAGTTCACATTTTACTAATGCATAGTTTGGATTAAACGAAGAAGACATTTAAATAGTATTTTATAAAATATAAAAGACCAATGGAATTTAATATTTTTCATTGGAATTTGTAATTGATTGACTATTTTTTAATAACAAGAAAAATTGTAATTTTATCAAAATCTAAAAGCAAAAGCTAAGTGAATAAAGCAAACCCTTTTTAATTTTGTGAGTAACCAAACGGTAACTAAAGAATGTTGCTAATAATTGACTCTATATATTAGGAAAGAAAGTAACATTTTAAATCACTTTAATCGGATTCTTAAATCTTTGTTAAAATTAAAACAAATTTATTATCTCATAATTATAAATGAATTTCTTACATAACAGGAGCAATTTATAAAATAAGATCGAACTAAAACTAAACTCCATTTGATAACATGTAAACACATATCGATAATCCGTTTTATTTTTAATTTATAATGTGAGAACTCTTCAATGAAGGGTATTTAGTGTTTTATTTATTTGTATCGCTTCATTTCTTGTCTTTAGTATTGTTGAGACTAGTTAAACTACATAACTGAATATTGTATATGAATTAAGTGAAAAACCACATTATATGAATAATATAAAATTGGCGTTGGTTGCTTCTCATTGTCATTTTAAATTCAGTATCTTCGAAATTACAAAAGCTAAAAAACTAAAATTTGGTATGCACTACATGCGATGTAGACCAAATTTTTTTAATGCCCCGTGCTCGTACACATTTTTGATAGAAAATACCTAATATTCTGCTAATTGACTGAGGCCTAGAAAGAAATTTATTAAACGAACATCCTCAAACTCAGTCACTCAATAGATATGAGTGGTATTTTTTCGTCGTTATTAGTTTATATTTTAATTATTATTTAATTAGTGAATAATGCGTGATGGACCAGAAATCAATGATTATGTACTGAGCAAGATTCATTCTTTTCAGCTGATTAAATAATAAAATTAGATGGTGGGCAAAGATAAAGCAAGTATGGATTACACAATACAATCATCACAATCATTACTACAATGAAATCTCAACATTGCTACTGTAAACATACTTTCTCGAGGTTGAATTAATTAAACATTAACAGGCGCAATTAACTTTATTTCGACAACAAAAATACAAAAAAAAAAAAAATTAAATAAATAATAATAAGAACACAAACATTTTGTTGCGTGCGTGTAAACACTAAACGAGAATTCGTATAATTTTTATTGCAACAAACTACTAACCTCGGCAGTCTCAGACTAGGACAGATCACTCCAACTACACCATGTCGGGAAAGTCATAAAAACGCACAAATCGCAAACACAAAACAATCAAAAAATTAATAAAAGAAGGGAGCACAAAACAAAAATAAATGCAAACAGTTACAACGAATAATAAAAGTCAAAATCATTCCATGAAAATAGATTTGATATGGTCGACTTGAAGACAATCGTCTGATACTTATAGTCAATGACCGAACGCCAAATGTAGTCTAGGACACTTAAGTTCATCATAGGACATGACAGGAGAAGAAATAAAACTAAAATTTAGTTGTTTGTTTAGCAGGAAAAAAAGGAAGGAAAGGAAGCGAAAATTCAACAAAATGTTATACGCAATTAATTAGTTAAATGGCAGTTAAATAATGTCTGAGTCTTTGTATTTCCAATCTTGTATCTATTATGTTACGTTGCGTTGCATGTGCTTAGGTAATAAATTGAATGAATGAATTACTCTGGCTGGAAGGCAGACAGGTAACAAGGATGGATTCCTTTAGTCATTTTTTCATTCTAAATGGTATAGGTGGCTCCACACCTCTTGGCTTATTTTCATTACTTTCATTTCAGCACGCGATATTCTTTCTCATCATTTTCTAGATTAATTATTTGATACTGCAGCATCGATGGATGTGTTAATTATGTACGAAAACGTAATTGATTTTTTGGCATTACTGGTATTTCTTTCATTCAAACAATCATAGAAGAATCAACTTACGACCATAGTTTGCGTGTCTACAAATATACATAGTGTTGGCCTTTAAATTATTGTCAACAAACTGCATGAAGAACTATGGCATAAATTTTTTTCAAAATGTAGTATTGACAAGGATATTTTGATGAAAAATGAAATGAAACATGTGTATTTGCGTCGTCCTCGTCCTCGTCATCATCATCATCATTATCATCAATGGTTCAGGCGATGAATACATAGAGTGATAGATAGATGGGATTTAGTGAGTCAAAGTGGGGATCTAGACATCGCGTGTCAATCGAGATTATGATAGATAGAGGCGAACGAAAACAATATATAATAACAAGAGCAATGAGATGAGGGTTGGTTAGGTAGAAATGGCGTAAAGGATGACGAGAAATGTGCAAATAAACAAGCGTGCTTAGCAATATAATAAAGTTGACAGCAATAACAATGAAGAAGTAATCGAGAGTGAGTTATGTACGGCTATGGAGAAGGAGAGGCAAGCTGTGTTTTGTCGGCCAGCTGTTTCGGAAAAATCGAAAAAATCCAGAAAAAATTACATTATATTTTGTCATAAAATATATGAAATAACTGACATCATTCTTCATTTGATTATTGTAAGAATCAATTGGATCCATTAATACGCATGATAATTCTTCGGGTTCTTTAAGAAAATTGTGAAATTTGAAATCGGGGTTTTTAATAATAAAAGAAAACTTGTTCTAAGATTATGTAAAATAAAATTTTATTTAATCGGCCGATATTTTTATAATTTTTATACGTATCACCTGTTTAACTATTTTAGTGACAAAGATAAACACCAAAACATTTCTATAATAAATAAATAAAGTAGTTAATAAATCCCTGAAGTAACTTTCTGTAATCCTAAAACTTTAGGGAAGGAGAGTTTACGGTCAAATTCTCTACAACAAGAAGAAGAAAAAATTAAATTTAGTATTTAAAATTAATTGCAAAGGCAATTGATCTCAGCTCAACAGCAATTGAGTGTTTTTATTTTCCGTCATTTTATGTCAAAAATAAAGAATCGATTAAGCAACAAATCTATGAAATATATATTTATATACTGTCCAGGACTAATTTTTGAAATAATATTGTTCATAAAAAAAGAAGGAGCAAGTGACCATGCCATTTCTATAATATGCGACTAGAAGGACAAAACCAAACTTTAAAACTTCCGTTTCCGTTTGCAAATTTCACTTGAATGCATGCATACTTGAATGGCTTGTAAGCACATGTGTTCATCACATCTGTACATTTGAATGTAATATGTATGTATTTTAAATACTATAGAACCCTTTATGTAATGGGTGGATGTGTGTGTTTATGTGGTTAACTGTTAATGTGTGTGCATATACTCTACAATTATAATTAGCCTTGTTAGAGATGAAGAAGAGTAGTACTAATATGTTTGTTGAATTTGACTCCTTCCAGCTACTGTTGATCTACAATAATTTGTATTATTATCAAATGAGTGTGTTGAATATTTATTATTGTGTGTGGCAAAATACATTAAATTGCATTTGCGTCTTTATCGCTTGTTTACAAGCTCAATGGGTGTGCATAGTGGGAGGATGATCTGTGTGATAAGTATCTGTGTGCAATTGTTATGAGTGTGTTGAATGATGTCTGCACAATGTTCCCAATGGCTTTGTCTGACGCGTCAAGTACGCATTGCAGTATAATTAATGATTTCAAGTAGTCTGGTATTTCTCACAATAGATACACACGTGGGCATGAGATTTGCATGTACAAGATTGTGATGGAATGCGTTTAATGGTTATTTGAGTATGAATGTAAAAAAATAATATTAAATTATAAATAAATTTCAATTAAATAAAGAATTTAAAAATATTTTCCTACAATTTATTATTATCTGTTTACGGTTGTCAATCAATAAGGATAGTAAAGTGAGAAAGAAGTGCGAGTCCTCCCATGTCACGGCAGATATACTAAAGCCAAGATTCTCATTGGGTGTTTTTTAAGTTGCCCTATTGTAATCAATCTCTGCAGAGAGTCGCCATTACTACAGCTACATTTTTATGTAAATTCCTTCCATCAACATATTAGAAGGTGGGTAGAATTAGTTTAAATAAAATCACATTTATCAAAATTCATATGCTACTTCACTATGCATTTCATTTTAAATCGTTTTGATGCTCATAAACAAAATAAATTGCTAAGAAACAACATAAAATCCACAAACAGATAACTAAATTATGTAATATGTATTTTTAAATGTTTGCAAAGACAAAAATAGCACTTATAAGAATAAATTTTTTAATAGGAAAAATAAAATGAAAAATGGTAAAATTTTCAAACAAAACACGAAATCGTCACACTTCACTGCCTTAATTCAATTGCATATGTAACGATGCGATACTGGCATGCCAGGCAACAACTTCAGACAGTTGACCAAACTTAATTCTATTAAATTTTATTTATTATTTTTGTGGATAAAAATTACAGTATAACACTACTGAAAAAACTTATGCAGGCCAGTCAGGCAAAGTAATGAAAAAAAAAAAAAAATAATAATAATGAACGGAATGAATGGAGAAAAAATATATATCTAAATCTAATTGAATTAAATGAATTATCCATTGTCCTGAATTGCAAACAAACAACAATTTTAAATTGCCAAAGTGTAACGTAGATAAGCCGGAGACAAGTTAAACTCACAAAACACAAAAGATGAGCAACGTCACCATCATGATCAACATTGACAGCAGATAATACGCTTATAGAATGCATCAATGAACAAACATTTCCATTTGCTAGCATTTCATTTGATAGAAATATTCTATTTGTTTAATTTATTTTCCTTTAATTTTATTTTTTCGGTAGTTTATTACACTCGAATTAACACACGAAAGCCTAAAATTTACAAAATGTCATCCACATAGTCATTTGGATCATAATCATCGCCGTCGTCATCATCATCATCATCATCATCATCGTCGTCGTCGTCGTCCTCATTGTTTTTGTCATTTTTATTTGTTGCATTTACCGTGATATTTTTATGTTTTTATAGTCGACTTTTGGGGCAATTTTTATTATTTTTAACTTTTGTTTTCCTCAGTCCTTTGTTTGAACTCGATATGGCAGCATTTGTTTTATCTCGTTGTGTAACATTCTTTTTAGCAATTTTGAGTTTAAATTAACAAATAAATAAAACGCCACAAAAAAAAAAAAAAAGAGTATAAAAAGGATGTACGGAAAAACGGAAAAAAATGAAGCTTCAAGTATATACCATACATGAACAAACACAACAAAGTTGTACAAATTCGCTGCCGCATCGCGTGTTGATAATCGTAAAAAATGTGATTTCCGAACTCGCGGTTTTTTCTTCAACCCCACCAACCAACAACATATGCACCATTTTTTCGTTCTGATGGTTTAGAAAAAAGAAAATGAAAAATTGTAGTACTGCATCTAGATATGGGAAGAAAAGGATCAAAAAGCGAACTCAAGATAGAAATAGTGATAGAAAGCGGGTAGAGAAGATCCAAGGGGTGCGGAAATTACATTTTACCATTTGATTTGGTTTTTTTTTTCCCTATTCCTTGTTTTTTTTTCTGAGTTTTCCCAGAGTTTTTACTACAATTTACTTAAAATACTTATATCCTTTATTGAGTTTATTTTTAATGATATCACACAAAATTTAGAATGCAACTAGCAAATCATTTTTTACAGACAAACATAAAAAATAAGTACATAGTTGAATTTGGATCATTTTAGTCTTTCGATTTCAGAAAACTCTTTTGAAAATTAAATAGAAATACAAATTCTGTTACGCAACTAAGGAGACTCGACTCTCTTGCCTTTATTAAATTTGCTTTACTTTTTTTACATTTCTCTAACCTTCAAAATAAGTAATGCATTTCATAAAATAATTATCATCATTAATATTGTTTGTACATCTGAATCAAACAAATACAAAAAAAAAAAAAAAATAAAATACTAAAATTTATGATAAAGTTTTTCAATAATTATAAGCCTATTAAACTATTAAATGTGTGTGTTTAGGCACAAAGATAGGAAAACACATAAAGAGAGCAAAGCAAACAAATAAGCAAAAAATCTGGTGCACGCAAACAAAATCAGAAACCAAAACAATAGAACACATCAACAAGGGCGAAGGACCAACAACATTGAAGCACAATTTGCATATCAAAGCTGGTAATAGGCAGACAGATATTCAGACAGACAAATAAACAAACAAACAATTGCAGTTGGGTATTGTGGCAGTAATAAAGGTAGGAGTCAACATGGCAGGACATGCCTAGCAGCGCACAGGACGCTTGTCTACATATCAGCAGCAGCAAACGTCAGCAGTATGTATGTACATATACAATATAAGTGAGTCTGTCTGTGGTCTAAATTTGTTATTTATGAGGCATATTAACAGGCGCTCCTTTCCACTTCCCACAAGTTGTGAATAAGCATGTCACAGTGAGTAAAGTCAATGGGGGGTTCCCCAGAATTCTATAGTTAATCAACACACACAAAGAGAGACACGTGTGCGTATGCGTAATCATAATTCTAATACGAAAACTGTGACGCATTTATTGTTTTTAATAATTGATGGTCATATTTTTGTGGTCTACTTTAGGGCAACAACCAACAGAACCAAATCCGGAACCACAATAAAATTTATTTTTTAAAATTTTCTATTATACAAAGTAAGTTAAAGTCCCCAGTTGAAATATGTAAAATAGTAGGAATCTTTTATTTTTAAATTTTTTTAATGAAGCTCACTGATTATGCAAAGAATTGTTGCATTAAACTTTCGTGCATATTGTATGTAGGTATATATATATATATATATAAATAACAAAATGGTATTCTTAAAGTAGAAATAAAGAAGCGGCTCGTTTCAAGAATGAGAATGAAAATAAAAAGAAATCAAATAAAATAAAATGTCCTTGACATAAAAACATTAGCGAAGAACAGCAGAGCATCTGAGACACGGTTCGTTGACTGACGACTTTATTAAGACATTTTACTGCACAAATTTATACAAGTGTAACGCCACCGCTGCTGCCACCTTATAAACATAGAGCATAGATTCTAGGTATAATACTACAAGCGAACACTGGCACAACAATTTGAGGTGACTTCAACAGAGAAGATGTCAGAAATGAGATTCAAAGCAGCAATTGCGAGATTTATTTCAGCGCGTAACAAAGAGAAGTCGTCTTTAACATAGCAAACAGCAACCACCACCAGAGCAGACAGACATCAGATGAGGATAAGGTACGACAGGGCAGATGGGCAAACAAAAATGGGATGAAGTAACGTAACTTTTAGTGCCACCACAGTTGTGGTTGCAAGTGAAACAGCTTCGCTTATATCGTAATAAAACACGGCAGGCAGGCTGTAGTAATTTTCCCTTCTTGCAATGGCAACAGCATCAGGTGGAACCACACTGCGAGATATTATAAGAGTGACTTCAAAGAGATGCCCAAATGGCGTAAAGTTTCAATGGAAAAAATTTCTTCAGTGCACATTAAATTCCACTTGAAGTAAGTCAACGCCTCAACTAACGACGATCTTTGCTTTTTCTTTTGAAGCCAAGTAAGCAGGCAGTTCTGCTTTGTTGCACATACCTCAACCTAAACCTTCCTTTTATATATAAGGGCTTAAGCAACTACAGCTAAAAGACACAATTCAACAACCAACAACCCTTAAGGAGCAGCAGCAATGACTATCATACATACAAGTAGAGTAGAGGTAATAGAAGGTAATTTCAAAAGCCAGTAAACCGTGCGGCTACGTAATAAAATTGCAAAAATTACTTATGAATGAAAAAGTATCGCTCAGCCACCAGGACAGCATAGCACGTTCGACTTAAAACGAGCATAATGAAAAATGACGAAGATGTGGATGATGATATCGCGCATATATGTATGACAAATTGTATATGACACTCGGGTTAACGTCACAACTTAATATTGGCCACAATCTCTCAACTTTGTTCTTGGCGTTGTTTGCATTAACCAATTTTTCTTAATTAACTTGTGATACTTTGGCAAACAAAAGAAAGACTAAGAACAACAATAAACTTCCCATTTCCTCGTCCACTTCTTGTGTTTAACTTTTCAATTAATTTAAAAAAAAAACAAAAATGAAACTTAAGAAGCCTAATTACTTAATAATCATTTTTTGTTGTTGTTTCTACGCGTAAAACAAAGTATGACTTTTCTTATAAATACCATCCTCCCCCTTATCTTCATTAAACTTTTTTGAAAATCTCATCAGATTGTATGTGGAGTAAATGGATTTGTAGTTAAGCTTTTGTTTAGCAATTTAATTAAAAAGTTAATGTATTCTGATCCTCAAACGTATCTGTTTTAAACCCTTACTTAGTATTAGTTCATATTTAAGCTAAACTCTGCTTAAAACAAATTATTTTAAAAATAAAAGAAATAATTAAAATTAGATCCCAATTAATCATCATGACCTATGAAGAAGTGATACGATGTGGACAACTATAGGACGATATTATTAAACCAATTTTCTAATTTTTGAAACAGTAGAAAAAAAAAAGGGGAATTTTTAGAAAAAAAAAAAAAAAATTACAAGTCAATGAAATGCAATGAGCTCCACATTGATATCAGAAAGCGGTGCAAACATTATTTAAATCAAACATTTTTTCATGGAAAAGCTCTGCCCACAGTGAGCTCTTTTCTATGAAATCCTCTGGAAACATAGTTTCAGATGATTTTTAAAAATTTTTGTGTGAACGCGCGACAATATTCAATAAACCAGGAAATCTTTTAAGCAAGTCAAAGTCACCATAATAAATCGCAGCCATTGAAACGAAATTGAGAGACACAACTACACGCTACACGCTGTCTTGAAATTTATACGAAATACGAACATCTTATTTTTTAGTATAATTAAATGCTCTACAAACATCAAGAGAAAAATGATTTTACCTGTAAAAGTAAAAAATTGTAAAAATATAAAAGATGTGCAATATGGACACTAGGAAAAAAAAGAAAATGAATCAAATATACACACAAAACAAAAAAAAAAAAGAAAAGAAATAAAGCATGG
This sequence comes from Amiota minor, assembly GCA_037043295.1. NCBI lineage: Eukaryota > Metazoa > Arthropoda > Insecta > Diptera > Drosophilidae > Amiota > Amiota minor. Next base: position 448,502 of record JBAMAW010000732.1, on the reverse strand, counting down.
TACGATGAACTTTAACTGCAGACGCTGATGTCTTCTTTGTTGTCATCATCATTAATGTCATATGGATTACTGAAGGCATATTAAAGTCTCGTCAAGCATTCCGGAAATGCATCCCATGAACGAACCACTTTCCCTTCCTTTCAGAGTCTTTGTTGCTGTTTGGTTTGCGGTTATTGATGACCACAACTACAAACTCAGCAAAGAGACACCGACCAACGAGGCAATGCTTGGACACGCAATGAAATTAAAAATTTGTTTGTTCAACAAGACCAAAGTGAAGTGATGAACCCAAAACAAAAAAAATTAAATAGGACAAAGAGATGCACATCAACAAAAGGTTTTTGTTTACTGTTGAATTTCCGTAATGGCATTTTTCAAGGGACACGAAAAAATACAATATATTACATCGTGTGAGGGAGAGAAATGTCTAGACTTGCCAAAAATCTCAAGTGGCTGAATTTCTTCGTTTTATAGGCAATAATTGAGTTATTTGTACTAGTTAAATCTGCTTTAAACCACATGGTGATAAAAGTTTATTTGATTTAAAGCAAAATACTAACAGACATTCTGACTGCCTGCCTCCTTTCTTTCTTTTCAAGCGCGTGCCTAACCTAATTTACTACTCTTAAACTCAACATGATCTACTGCTACTATAACTTGAAGTGATGAACATATGTCTTTTGTATAACACAACATACACATACACACACACACACACACACACACACACACAGACATCGTCATCGTCGTCTTTCATAGCTAAATTATTATCGAAGAGGCAGTGAAAACAGGGCAGACAGACGGCTCTGATGAAAAAATAACACAAGAGAATAAAAGTACAGCAATAACAAAAAGCATCAATCATAAGTCAGTGAACAGAAGCGTCACATAGATACCCGTACAGACGAACACACACAATAATCTTTATACGTATACAAATACATGTACATACAATACATACATATATATATTTTTTTTTTCAATTCATTTCTTTTCTACATTCTTTTCTTTTATGCAACATGCTTTGCAATCATCTGTCTGTCTGTTTCTCGGTCCATTTCTTCGTCCTTTTTATTTGGTTTGTATGTGCGATTACTGCTTCCTTCACATATGTATGAAAGTATTTGCCCAGACCCACTTCAAACGCATTAAGATGGCAACATTGAAAAATTACTCGGAAAGAAAGGAAATTATGCCCAGTCATAGAATATCTTTTTCTCCACATCCTCATCACACATACAAATAATGAAACTAAATTCAAGACTTCACCACTCTTCGCAGTTTGAACGATACACTTCGTCGCTTTCTATAACAGTTAGATAAATGTGGATATAATATTTTCTTGATGGCGTTGTTAATGTTGATATTGGCGCGACGCTTCATTTAAATGTGACTACTTCATATATCCAACCACCAACCAATTCCTCCTCGTTCAGTGTCTGTGAATTTTGATATTTTGATGAAGTTATGTCATTTGTTCACTTGTCTCTAACCATACGCACACGCTTTCTATAGCCATATAACATATGTTCCCTGCCTGGTGCCGCCTTTGATTGCATTCAGTTGCGTGCCTTTCCTTACTTATCCAACAGAAAGTTGAAAGCGAATTAATGGGAATGTGTATGATTGCTAAGTTTAGCATATACTTTCTGTGATTTAGCAATTTTCTTGAGAAACTTACATCTGGTATATGTTATCTGTATGTTATTATTGTACACTAATGAGCCTCATACTTATAAATTAAACTATTGGTGGTACTTTCACAATATAGAAACATAAATATATGAAAGTATTGATTGAGGTTCAGTGGTGTCTTGAAGCAAGGAAAGCAAATAATATATTATTTACAACAGAATCAACTGCCACTACTGAACTTTCATTATGTACTAAAAATGTTCATTTTATTTTTCTATTTCTAAGTCATATTTAGTTGATCAATTAAAACAAAAAAAAAAAAAAAAAAAACAAAAACAAAAACATAAATTTAAGTAAAATTTTATTAAAGAAAAAATGAAATGAAATAATATTTCAATCAATAAACACATATAGTTTCACTTTAATGGCCATTTTTACTATTTAAAAGAGGCAATAATAACAATAGCAAATAGTGTTGTGTAGCAGCAGTCAACATAATTACGCCGTTAAATATGCAACACTATTTTTTCCCCTCTTTTTGTATGTATGTATGTATGTAAGTATTGTACGATTATATGAATGGCATCAAAGAAAAGTGAGCAATTAAAATAAATCGGTTTTGTATATAAACAAACCAATAAACAAACAAATAAACACCGAACGAACGAACACATTTACTCAATGGACACTGTTTAATAATGATGATGATGATGATGATGATGATGATGATGATGATGATGATGAGAGTAAGAGGATAATAAAAGGAATACAAAGGGAAAAAGCGAGAAAATGAACTCGATTGTAGTGCAATAATTAGTTATTTGAGTTGGTAGAGAGCTCTGTTGAATGACTGACCAACCGACCAACTGACCACAGTCAGCAGTTTGCGTTTTGGTTTTCGAGGCGCGACAAAATTTGCACATTTATACGAGGAGTCACTCTCACTCTCCTCTCCTTTATTAAATCGGTTTTTAAGTATTACCACAAATCTATATAAATTCTCTTGTTTTTGTTTTAATATCTTTTTATTTTCCTTTGTATGTATTTTTTACGGCTTTTATTAACCAATTGAACTTTTAATTGTTCATGCTGGATTCAAGCTACCACAATAAAAATGTATTTTATATACTACTATATGCTACTTACTACTATTTATATTCCGGATATGTACAAAAGTAGTTTATTTTTATTAGACACATTATTTTATTTTTATAATGTTCAAATATTTGCTTATTCAAAAGCAATAAAAAATCATTTTATTTGGGAAAAGTAATACTCAATTGGAGATTAAATGAATCATCATCAGTTTGCAATAAAAATCTGGACATTTACTCAACTATCAAAAGTGATTAAAAAGTAATGAAACGATGAGTTTTTTAGCTGAAGAAATAAAGAAGAAATTGTCCGAAACTTTGATTTTCAGTTTATTATTTTGAATTTTCTTTCATACATCAATCATCAGCATGCTACTAAAAATTATAAACATTTATGTTTGTGTTAACAAAACAGATATGAGAAAATTCCCTACAATTTACTTTTGTGCAGGACATTGAGAAGAAGATTTACCAGAACGATCAGTTGTTTGATCGATTTCGTTCCTGTAACTGCGACGTCAAATCGCGTCCGGTGTGTTCGGCCTAGCATTGAGAGCGGAATAAATTTTTTGAGAAAGTGGAGACAGACATAGGTAATCCATAAAGAATTTGGAAATACAAGAAAAAATATCTTAAACTTGCATTATATACATCCATCATATGGACTCTTTTAATGCCTGCATTTACTACATAATGTGAAAGATTAAATGTTATTATTTAAAGTGGAAATATAATTGTGTATGAAATTATGAGTGTCAAAGAAAATGTATTATTGATCCACCAATGTCCTTGGTGTTGCCACCAAGCACAAAATGGTAGCCTAATGACAGAAAAACAAACAAAAAAAAAAAAAAAAAACAATAATTGAATTAAAGACACTGTTACTGAAGAGGGAAAGTGAAATTGAAGCTGTATAAAAACAAAGAAAAGCGTGCCGACCATCATCCTTTCCTGAACGGTCTACATTTTCATCCATCCTCATTCATTCGTTCAATGTCTCTTTATAGTTCATTATTGTTTTTGTAATGAATGCTGTTAGTATATCCGTCATCCATTGTCTTTTTTCCTCTACTACTTGCTCTTGTTATTATGCTGTTATCTTTCTAATAATGCCTGAGAGAGTTTGTACGTAAGTAAATTTTTCAACTGTTTGAAAGTGAAGCGGCGTCCTTGTTAGCAACAATAAAACAACATGGAACGTTAAAGCAACTCCAATACTACAATTGAAAAAAAAAAGTGTGAAGTAGGAGTAGCTTGTAGATACTACAAGATACATAATGCACACTCGACGGACAAACATACATAGATAGAAAGCGCAAGATAATATGCTTATAAACTCGTAATGAATAGAATGAGGCACAATAACAAACAGCAGCCAACAAACAAAACAACAACAACTACAGCATTAAGAAAATGAAGGAAGAAAGAGTTGTACAGGAAGTTATGCAAGCGATTGTTTGCTATTAATAGAAAAGAGCGAGCGCAGCGTACTTTCTCTAGTGAAACACTTTTCCTACAACCATTCAGAGGATGTTCTACTTGAGCCTAACTAACTAGTACCATCAACCATTAGAAGAGCTCCTAGTAATTATTATTAGAATTATCCTCTGACTGGGGTGGTACCACACAATCTCAGTACTCAACTCAACGTCAAGTAAGCGGAGTGGAGTATGAGTGTACAACTCGTGTAAATGAAAAGTTTCAAAGGCAACTAAGGAAACAAGGAAATTGTGGTAAATATGTCGAACACTAATGAGAAGTGAGTTAGTTTGCTATGTGAATGAAGTGTATCATAGCAACAATCTTTCTTTTCTTTTCAAAATTCATTTCCTATCCATCATTTCTTTTTTACGTTTCTCAGAGAGGCATCCGATTGTTCAATGGGTTGTATTCAGTTTGAAAAGATGCTTGGCAATTGATAATTTAAGCAAAAATAAAATAAAAATGAAATGTAATGCTATGAAAAGAAAACATAGAAAATTGCAATTATGTAGGAATTTTCTGCGGAAATCGTACCCTAAAACTATGCAATGGAGCTGAACTGAAGTCTTCCAAAAAGTTGGATGACAAGAACAATCGAAGCAACTAAGTCACGTTTTTCAATTAAAAGCTTTTTTCTTGAGAGATTGCGCTTTACTCGTTTTGTTTCCCCATATTTTAGTATTTTTCATTCCATTTTCTTCCAATTTTTTTATTTTTTCGCTTCTATGCACTTGGGTTTGTCTGGGCAGCACCTAAAAATGTCTCTTTTTTTTCTGTTGTTGCTGACATTTGAAAGCGAATAGAAAGAAAAACGAGCCCTCGCAAAACACAAATAATACAAAAACAAAAAAACTGATGAAGGCAATGAAAAACAGGAAATGTCGACATGCCATCAACGCAGCAAAAATCGTTTCCGTCTGTCGGACACTGAATACGTGATGTGGCTGATTTTTCACATTCCCCTCATCCCATCCTCCTCTCCATTATCGGCTAGGCTAAATTTACACTTCTTCCATTCTCTTCTCCTCTCCACCATTTTTCCCATTTACAATCTTCCTTTACGCTAACGACAGGTAGCTATTAGATCCCGATTGCTATTGTTGCTGTACTCGCTTTTTTATGTTATGTTATGTTGTCCCAGCCTCCAGCTTCGCGGTTGCTTTGGTAAACAGTTTTTGATTGTTTGCAAAATATGCCTGAAGCTCACAACAAAACTCACCCAAAGCGGCAAACCAATATATTGTTGGAGGAAAGGGAAAGTGAGGCATTATAAATATTTAAATTAAATTTAATGGCTTTTTTATATTTTTCTTTTTCTTCCTATTTCTGCCATAAGGAAAATGAAATGAATAATAGAAAAAATTTAGTCTAAAATTCAGGGAGACATATCAACATCGAGAGAAAGGAAGACCCATCGTTTACTCATCTTTTGATGAAGATATGAGAAAAGAAGAGAACGTAAAATTATTTTAAATTTCTATAAGAGATTCAAAATTGGATTTTTATTAATTTTAAATGGATCATTTTTTTTTTTTTTTTAAATATTTTTATTACAATTTTGAATTTCTTCACATTAAATAACTCGCTATTATGTACATTTTCTACGTTTTCTATGATTTAAGATTCAAAAATCGTATTAACATAACATTACTGGATGTGTTGTTTGAGAAAGTCAAAGCCTGTGGAAAGGTGCCAAGCACCTTATAATAATGTCAATGCATGTGAATGTAGAGCTTTGTTAAAACGCAAAGGCTTTCTCATGAAATATTGACACGTTTACTAAATGAAAATATCATTTGTCTTCAGTTTTATGCAATTATATTGTTATGGTTCGTGTGTGTAACACATACAAAGGTACAAATTACCTGTATAGATTTTCTGGTACACATTCAAAAAAAAAAAAAAAAAAGGAAAAACTGATTCATAATACAAGCAATACGTTTGATTCCAATTAGTTGCCAACGACTGTACTTATATCACCGTCCTACATCTGGATTTTATACACAATATGATGGTTTGGAAGTTCAACTAATAGAACCTAATAATAATTTAAATATTAAATATTGATTCCTAACCAAACGACTTTGAATAAAATTTTGTAGAAAGCTGTGAAGACTCATTTTTTTTTTTTTTTTTTTTGTTTGGAAATTTTTCATTTATTTTGCTAAGTTTTCCAGTTGTTGATTTGAAAGTGTATCAGATTATAAAATAAAATGTCAGAATGTGTAGTTAAAATAAAATATAAAACAATAACTTGGTTACTACAGCAAATAGCTGATAAGAAGGTTTAACTTGAATCAACTATTTATAAAAAATAAAATAAAAATAAGAGTTTGGTAATTTATACTGAAATTAATTTGTCTGTCTGCCCTAAATTTTAGAAATTAATTTTTTATCGCTTCTACACATGAAAATTTGTATATATGGAACCAAAAGAAAAATTTACAAGTTCTCTTTTCATCACCATTATCATTTTTTGTATATGAAACATCTATAGATTTTACTGGATTACTGAAGCAATTATGTATTTATAATTTTCTGTGGATTCGCACCCTAAAACTATGCAATGGAGCTGAACTGAAGTCTTCCAAAAAGTTGGATGACAAGAACAATCGGAGCAACTAATTTGATTTAAGCTTAAGTTCACGTATGCATTATTCCAAACTGAAGTCTACAGTTGCAATTTATTTTAAAATAATAAAATAAGTATTCACAAAATTTAAAGAAATCACATTCGTCAGAAAAGTATAAATGTAACATATTCACAAAATTTTAGATATATTTTCTTTCATTTAATTACAGTTTCATTTCTTGCCATGTATAAAATAAATCGTATATTTATTTGCAGACTTTATACAAATACACAAAAAATCTTAAAAATAAAATTTAATAAAAGAATAGCAGAGAAAGAAAAACAATTTGGAAAACACACACATATGAAATGTTAGAAACAAGAGCAGAATAATAAATAAATTAATATTGTAGAGGAAAACAATAATAGGAATACACATTTTTGTTGTTATTTTGCAGGCAACATAACTCAAATTAAATGAAAAATTTATGGCGCCATTTTACACATAGCGACGGTGGCGGGAAAAGGTAAGGAAAATGAAATGAAAGGAACATAGAAATGTAATGAAATGCAACGGAAGGACTCAGGTAATGTAGAAGGAGAATAAGAGAAATTACTTTTACAAACGAAACGGAAATAAAATTGCAGCATTTAAGTGAAGTTTTGCATTTCCGGTATGCAACGGGGACAGGACACAGGCATGTGTGAATGCGAATTTAAATCTGCGGCGGGTGTGGTGCATGCATCATGTAAATAGGCATGTATGCACAACGTACTCGTATACAAAGTAAAAGTCAAAAAGGAGAAGCGCGTAGTAAACTTAAGCAAATGTATATGTTGCAAGTTAATCCAGTTGTGGGTGAAAGGATGAAATGTTTGTTGTGAGTGCGTGTCGGCAATAAAAACAAGAGAAATTAACGCGAGGACAACAATATGGTAGGCGAGTGAGTGAGGGTAAGGTATGCTATTTTAACATGTTGTCGCTTATTGTAATGTTACTACACTATTTTTGTTATTGTCACTGATAAAGTTCAACTGCGGAATCTCATTTGCATTTAACACACACATTTTCAAAGTATGCCACATCTACATTCTTACTATATCCATACATTGTTGCTTCTGCAACACTTCTTCGCACGCCATAGAACAAGAAACAAAAAAACAAGCAAACATATTATGTAGAAGAATCTGTAGAATACAATACCTTTTTTAAGCTTTAATTACTCCGTTAATAAATAATTAAATGACGTTCAACGAGGCATTTAATTTCATCTACCGTTGATGTCAACTGTAACTTGATGATAATGACGCTTCTGACTACACACACACACACTTTCACTACTTCACCTTATACAAATACACACTTTTATGTTGTAAAAAACAGAACAAGAAAAACATTGGATGCAAAAGAAAACTCGCGCCACACGGTTTTTCTTGGTGTTCCCTTATTGAATTTTTCACACTTTGTTAATTGGACACTTAAATGCTTTCATCAGCAATTACAAAGGACACCTCACACAGCACAATACTTGCCGAAAGATATCTTAAGAGTAAGTAAAACGCAAACAGGATTGTTTATTAGACGGAAGCGCTCAAAGGCCGGCCATCATTGAACAATTGTAGTCTACTTTTAAGCCGAATTTTTCTACACCAACTTGCTCCTTTTTAACTAATTTATTTTTAATTTCTTTGCTTTGCTTTTAATTTCTTTCAATTTTTGTTTCATTTTTCATATTCTAGTTTCAATCTCGAAAGACAATAGGCTTTCGTTTTGCTTTTCGATTGGAGTTTTGCAAAAAGCCTTACTCCGATTTCACACATTCACACACGGAAAATAGCGCAGTACATCCGCACTATATGAATGCACGATTTGTACTAAAAACTCATTCATTTATTGTCGTTCAACGAGCACGGCACAGCTGTGTTCTATGCTTGAGCCTGCTGCTACTGCTGTTGCTATTGATATCATCGTAGTCGTCCTTTCGCACACAGCAGCAGGAGCAGGATTTGCCTTTGGCGGATAGTTCGTGTTTTGCCTTCAGTGGTCCGATTCGGCAAATCATACCGACGACAACATGACGTGACTACCAAACTCCTCTCTGTTTACTACAATTTTTAGTACACATCAACATTACTCTCTCTCACTCTCTCTCTCTCTCCTCTCTTTTATGCGTTCTCTCACTTTATGTTGTAGTGGACTAAATATTGTTGGAAATTTCTCTGCAATGCCTATGATGGTTGATCCACATGTTGCCAGCAACCTGTTAGTCCTTTAAACGTTGTTTTTACATAAAATATAAAAGTGTACCTACCTATGTGTGTGTGTATATATTTCTTCTATACTGATGTGTGCATGTAATTGTACACATGCAATGTTGACCAACATATTTTAATTTTTATTTTTAATGAAAGAAAAATATCATTTAAAACAAATAAAAATCATTTGTCATTAACTTCTCCGTAATATTAAGGGAAATTTAAAATTGAAAAAAGCCTATATTGTTTTGTTAGAATATTGTAGCATAATTTTCAGAGCGATACAATTGTATTGTAAGAATAAAAAAATAGGACCTGAATTTCATTTTAATTCGTTCTTATCAGTGATAAATGATAATAACAACAGCATAAATAAATAAACCAAATGAAGAGCAAAAGTCCTTACAAAAAGTACAAGAGTAAACACTAAAGAGCGCGTCTGCGTAGAAAAATGAAGCGGTTTAATGAGAGAGATTTTCCTTTTTTACAAATATTTCCAAATATATTTACTTTTACCAAATCTTGGATTCAAATTCATTACATTTATTTTAAAAGAGGTTAATGTCATTAATAGCCTTAGCCTTATGAGGTATGAGGAACAAATTCTAGCCTTTTCTGTATAGGTTTCAACATTAGACTCATGTTAATCATATTCCATTGAAAAAGGACACCGAAATTAGACAAATAACATTTAGAATTTCTTGAAAATGCGTTAAATGTTGTTAGAACGATGGTCATTTCGAATGCAATAGTGGGATGATTACAAATTGAGTCTAGTATTATAATAGTCATTTATACAAAAAGATTGCTATAACAAAAAATTACTTATTTCGCCGCGATCTTTACATTGTGGCATTGTTTGTGAATTTATTAACAAATTGCAATATATCAAAAACATAATAAGCGACCGAGTAGCAATATCCTTTGGGATGCACAATACGAAAAAATGAAATCATCAGAACATCAAAATTGCATATGTTCAAATTAACAAAGCCAAATGGAATAAACTCACATACCCGAAAAACCCGAAAAACGAAAGAAGGAATAAAAACAACAAAAACAAAAAAAATTCGTTAAAACCCCATTTAAGCCGATAAGAACTCTACTGATGAACGTTGAACTGCAACATTGAGGCATTATTTTGTTTTTACATATACCATCCATACATACACCGTGTACCATTAATATAGATCCTTTGGGTACCACAAAAACCAACGACATACAAACAGCGGCTACGGTGGACTAACAATACCAAAAAACAAAAAAAAAAAGAAAAGTAAAACAAAATTCGAAATAAAAAATACAAAACAAAAACAAAAAAAAAAAACAATGCCAAACTTTAACTTGAACAAACCGCCAGCATAAAATAACTGCAACAAACAACTCCAACAACAATAATAAATACAAAACACAACAATAGCAAGGAGCAACAGGAGTTGGTTGTTTCGTCCTGGATGGAGTTGAGACAAGTGTAGTCGAGCGCGCTTAACAGGAACATCAACAGCGCGATGATGTAAAAACTTTTACTCCCACAAACAATTTTTGTTTATAAACTTTTTGCTTGCATTGTCCAAAAAAATACAAAAAAAAAATATATAACCCCATATTACATAGTAGGTAGTTGACAACGAGTTTAATATAACCACCGACGACAAAGAAGTAAACAATAGTTGGATCCTTACAAAAAGGATGCACCAGGATATACGCGAAAAGCCTTTTGTTTTGTTGTGATTATTGTTTGGGTGACTAATATGTAAATATTAATAACTTCTGCTAGAAAAGACATGATCATCACTTAACTCGAATAAGTGAGCGTTATTCAAGTAGAGAGAGGGACAGACGTAATGCCCTGAAGATTCAGTTGGAAGTATGGCTTAGAAGCATTAATTGTAATCAACCAATGTCAACGAGTCTATTAGGCCAACTAAACAAGAGTTCATTTATTAAACAACGGGGTAACAACCACACTTGACGAAACATGAAACTTTATAATCCTTTTTGTGGATAAAAATAATCCCCGGTCAAGTGGCTACATGTTGTCATACATACATATGTAGACGAGTATAGTCCAGATCTGGTTAAATAAATGAGAGAACTATTTCAACGATAGTAAATGTTTTTTTCTTGTATTTATCTTGTTTTATACCATTTTTAAACGCAAATAAAATGCATACCTAACAATACCTTTTACCTCAGAGAAATAAGTACATACATATATGTGCATTTTTGGTTTATTATTTTCTTATTTATTTTTTGCAACGGCATAATTTTTTCCAATATGCACGTTATTTTGATATACCGTATGTTTACTTTCCCTACTCAGAAGTCTGCTTTAATATATTGTATTGAGGATTGTGGTTTTCCTGCGATCGACCAGGTAATGCATGGTGATCGTTTTTAATAAGAAATACGTAAGTACAAATGGTGTGAACATTTGTGAAATTGAAAATATGTACACACTACACATGTGGTTTTTGTCTTAGAATGCCACGTGCAACACATTTATTGGAGGAGCAGCGCGGATTGATAAGTGGCTTACAAAAATTATCGATATCGCTGCCAGAATGGAACAGCATAGAAGTATCATCTCACATTTCTTAAAAACCCCCAGATTAAGCGCTGTGGCAGACCAATTAGTATGGATGAACATTCGTCGAAGAACATACCTGTTTTTGAGTCAGTCCGGACCTAAACCCCTATGAAGACCTGTGCGGCATTCTTTCGAACAAAGTTTTTAAAAATAGGCGTCAGGTCAGTTTGAAACTATTAAGGAACTAAAAGTCGCTTTGCGTATGGAGTGGGATCAAAAAATTCCTTAATATTAAAAGAGTTGGTGGACTCCATGCCAAATAGAATAAGTGAAGTCCATATAAATCAATAACAGAATAAAACTAGTGTTAATTTTGTATTATGTTAGCGTACTGAAGTTAACTTGTTTGCTTTTTTAGGGTTCCGGACCGAAAGGGTATCAAAGGAAGCCGAGACTTTGTCCTCCGTCCGTCCTCGGGTCATATCTCATGAACCGTAATAGCTAGAGAAGTTGACATTTTCAAAGAATGTGTAGTTCTATCATCAGCAACAAATACTAAAACTAAAATATTTTCAAAAACTTCAAGTGGCCTCCATACAAGAAACATTTTGGTTTGTATGTCAGCTATACGATCCAGTAATCCCACGATCTTAAAATTTAGGTTGTAGGTGGGTATACATCAGAAAGTTATACTGTTGAAATTTCAGTTTGACCACTTGGTAGGGTACCTCCCATACAAATCCCCAATAAAATTCAGGTTGGTATTAGAAATAATTTTTTGTTTTTTGTCCTATCGAACTGAAATTCAGCACTATAAGTTTATCTTATAAATAGGAGGGGTACTCCTATATAAAGCCACCAATATTGAAATCAGTAAAATTGGACCACTAGGTGGAGTACAAACCCCAATCTGGTACGCACTTGGCCGATTTGTGTTACTACACGTTATTCCTACCTACAATACAAAAAAAAAAAATGGGGAAAGAATTCTGATCGTTTTACATTTTATTTGAAATATGGTAAAGCACATATATTTATTTCTCTGATGTAGGTGTCCCGGCGTGCGTTGCCGCGCCCACCCTTTGTTCGTTTGATAGTTTTTAGCACACAAATAAAAAAGTAACAAAATATTTCCAAACAACCCTTTATTTAAATGCTCTAAAAAAAATTAAACCAAAGCAAAACACTCAGATATCTACAGTATTTGCTCATTGCAGATTTGTATTTTCAAAGTATTGTGTGTAGTTGTTTCAACGCAATCCAGATTAATTTCTACACCCCAGATAACTTCATTCAGCTTTTAAAATGAAAAAAAAAACAATAGTCTGCTAGAAGGCGTTTCTTTCAACGTTATAAGATCAGTTTTATCGATTAAACCTATGCATAATATGCAGAAGTTATTCTCTTTTAAAATTATCTATTAAATTAAATATTTTTCTATTTTGATTGGCCCATGAATATTACAACTCGATAATGAAAAAAATTCTGACATTGACTAAACAGGTAAACTGAAACTCAAGCAGATTTATGAACCTTCTTTTTGTTCATGCCTCGTTCATTATTTAATAACACAACTTACTTTGATAACATATTCGATTACAGTTACAATCACGGTTACAAAAGGATCGACTTACCTGTAAAGAAAAAAATGTATTTTATATTAAAGTTAAAGTGTAAAGAATTCTGTTGTACAACATACAAATATTGTAAATGCCTATACATTTCTGAATTCGATGTGTAAAATCTAAAATATATTCTTTATGTCTACTTTAAACTATTAGAAACTTTCGTTAACCAACACTCAAAAGACACGCAATTTACATCAGAACTTCAAAAACCACAAATACATTTCAGGACTGGAAGACACTTATGTAGCTCTTGCGATTTGAAAGGGACTACAATTCTAACATGCATAAACTCACAGAAAGATTACAAAGTGCGCATGTGGTAAGATATAAAGTAGTGGGTGGTTATTATAATTCGCGCACAGTTGGAAAATTTTATTTTCTTTTGTTTATGTGTGGTAAGGACCTTACCGTAAAGACACCATTAAAGGAACAACGACAGAAATAAAGAGAAGGCAACGGAGACAAAGGACTAGTAATACTGAATTGTTTACATCAAACGGGTAAAAGCGAGAAAATCCATGTCGCCAAAAGCTTTTGTGGCCTTACAAAAGTCCATTAAGTTGATTCGGCCAAGAAATTGCAATACCGAACTCAAATTTACAACAACTCCACTCCAGTCGAAGTCACTTGCTGAACTTAAACAGGATACCAAGTTGCAAAAGCAACAAAATCCTACTCAATATCAATGCATCGCTGTTGCAAGTATTGTTCTTGCTGATGATGATAGTGGTGATGACGACGATGATGCAGCCTTTGGCAGTATTAACTCCAATTCTGTAAGTGCCTATTGCTGAACCAAAGAGTGCGGAACGAAACAATGATTCCAGCCAAAAGCACAATAAAAGTATCGTTCAACCTTTTGTGTCATGAGCCACCAACGTCCCCACGCCCACATTCCTCAAAGTGCCGATGATTGTGTAAATAAACATGTGTTGGTTCGTAGTTCGTAAGTTCTTCTTCGAAACTTCCACACTTAAAAGTACATAACTTTTCATAAGAATCCACTGGATTGATAAGAGCTGGCTGTGTTTAATTAAAAACCACAAAATGCATATTTCAAGAGAGTATGTTACCAAATGTACCCATTTTATGATCTTTGACTACTATCTATTAGAGCTACAAGTACTGTACGAGTAAAGTACATTTGCTGCTCTAGAAAAATATTAATTTGATTGGAATTAGGAGATTTTTTGCATTTAATTAATAGTACCAGGCGACCGTGATTTGTCTGAGAGCTATACGATCCAGTAATCCTAGGATCTTGATTTAAAAATTTGGTGAATATAAGTCAGGCACTTATAGTGAGGACCCCACCAATGAATCCAATTTTAACATTTGTAGTTAAGTCAAAAATCAATGAAATCGAAAAGCTTTCTCTATTTAAGATATTTTTATATATGCATTAAGGTTTAAAAAATAAAATGGGTCAAGTGCGAGTCAGACTCGTACACGGAGGGTTCCGTACCAGATTGGGGTTTGTATGGGAGATACTCCTCCTAGTAATCCGATTTGAATGATTCCAACAAATGTAACGCGCCTATATCAAAAACTTATAGTATCTAAATTTCAGTTCGATAGAACAAAGCTCAAAAGAACCTGAATTTTAATGGTGGGTTTGTATGGGAGGCACCCTCCCTAGTAGTCAGATCAAACTGAAATTTATAATCCATTTCCACCAACCACCTAAATGTCAAGATCGTGGGATTACTGGATCGTATAGCTGCCATACAAACCAATATATTTCTTGTATGGACCCCTTGAAGTTTTTGAAAATGTTTTAGTTTTAGTATTTGTTGCAGATGCCCGGATATAGAAAATTTCAACTCTCTAGCTATTGCGGTTTATGAGATATGACCCGAAGACGGACGGATGGACGGATAACGAAGTCTCTGCAATTGATTTTCTTTTGGTACCCTTCGGGTCCGGAACCTTAAAAAACTTACATTTTAAAGTAAAATAAAATAATGTTTCTATGTTGTATTTTCCAGTTAAAAATGGCCCACCAGATTTATTGTTACTTTAAGGTTGTAAAGTTATTTGATATTTATTTTTGTTTAACTCAATTTAAACAAGTCAAGTGCATTGACATCAACTTAACTCACCCACCCAGAAAGTCTCAATATATTAGATTAAATTTTGAAGACAAAGAAAGAAAAATCTTGAACATTGCAACTTTTTCCCCTTTTCGAAGAGGAACACCGGAACAGAGACAGTTGGAAAAGTAAAAAACATAAAAGTACTGCAAAACTTTTCCAAGGTTTTTGTGGCAAGAAACATTAAAAAAAAAAAAATCATTTTACTAGTTAACAGCCAAGGAGGGTTCCGTACCCAATGGGGAGTTTTTTTTAAGGGAGGTGACCCCACCCATAGTGGTTCGGCAAATGTATATCGCCTATATCAGAAACATATAGTGACTAAATTTAAGTTCGATAGTGCAAAAAACAAAAAAAAAAATTCTACTGAACTTTAATGGTAGGTTTGTATGGAAGGTACAACCCTAGCTCCCAGACAAATACGTACGTTTCTTGCATAAGATACAGTTCGAGGATGAACAGGCATTATAGCCTTCTTGATAGGGTTCCGTTTGGTACCCTTTGCGGACGGAACCCACCGACAGAGCAATCACTTTTTAAGAATAGCTAACTAAACATTCCAATTAAGACAATTTACATGAACTATCTGATAATTTTCACGATATTTGTTTAAATTTGAACTGGAAAATTGGACAATGGCATCACATTATCTAATGATAACTAATAGGATCACATAAATGTCAGATCATTATATCAATTGCTTTTCTGAGAAGGAACTAGCATGTGTCTTCCTTACATACACTTTATCTTGTTACACACATGATTATACACTTGCAATGTTAAAAAAAATAAAAATATTATACCAAAGATAAAGCTACTATGTACGCATATATACGACACCAAAAAGACACATAACTTTGAGTGCAGAATATAACTAAAATGTTCAGCAGAGTCACAGTCTTCTGCATTGAAAAACACAGATCTAACCGAATGAATACTTATGCAAATATATTTTGTGAAGCATCGCCTTCATTGAGTGTTTAAAACGAAAGATTTCAGATGTGGCGACATTTATAAACAAACAACTTCTCAACACAGAAGTGGCGAAAACAGTAGTCAAGTGTTTCTTTTGTATCTGTTTGTTTGTTTGCATTCACGAACACAACAACACGAACAATTTGTCTGAGGGTTGCCTTACCACCCTCATATCCTGCCAGGACATATGCCTAGCGCCAACGTGCCAAGTTTGACAGAAAGTTATGCGTAATATAGTGTCCGTCTATCTGAACACAAAATTAATTGAAAACGACTAGACTTGCTTGCTGTTTTTTCCCCATACTTTTATATCTCAAAGTCAAGTTATAGTACGAGTATTATTTTTTTGCTTCAGTGTTGTGTGCCACTGGAAATGCTGCCAAATGACAATTCTATTTGACCCCCGAATAAAAAGTGAAAAGAAAGATACGTGCACCATTTTTGTTTGCTTTAGTTTTCATAGTCGTTAGTAGTCAGTCTACTGGACTTGTCAAAGTAATGCGGCCATCATCACCACCCACGCCGTGTAACCTCTTACCCATGGTCATTGTTGTCTTCAAACATTTACACTATTCGACACAATCGTCGCACAAATGAGCTCCGTGTCACAAGTTGACCCAGTCGAGATTAAGTGGGCGTTTAATTTGCTAACACTCGCTTGGCATTCACCTCCTCCTCCCCGCCTATCCGCTGACTGACCGAATTGCGTTAATGTAATCCCCAAAACGGCGTAAGACTTTTTCTTCCTCACGCTTGTGTGCCAAGTAAGCGAACATGAGTCACGCTTTATTTTTGCATCTACTCTCTCTTCATAAACATCACAATCTCTGACTGTCTGACTTTCATCCATGAGCCGTAACTGTGTGCGTGTGTTTTTGGGGTGGCATTAACTTAATCAACAGACTAAATCACAAGTCATCTCCAATGTGACGACCTTTACACACAATTGAATATTTTACTACATAATGGGATGAAGATTTCTACAAAAATTAATAAGCAGTTCTACAGACTACAATACTTGCAAGAGTATAGTTTTTAATTCTATACAAAATTAAATATTAATGCCAGTAACTGACTAAATGTCTTCATCTTCCTATACTAAGAATCAGTATAATGGCACAGTTTAAAAAAGATCGAAAATCAGATATTTTACTTACTTACACATACTCCTTCGCTTCTTACAATTTGACAAATTTAAAGTTCATATCCTTCAAAACTGTTGCAAGTCGAAAATAAAATCATACAATTACGAATTCTGGTCCAGTCACCAACGAAAATATTAAACTCTAGCAAATGGAAGGTTTAATAGTCTTAAAAAATAGCACATATTTTGACTAATTTTAATATTACTATAACATTACTTACACAACATAATTTGTTATATCTTTGATCTTCGTTTAAAAATTTTCATTTTAACAATTTAGAAAAAATAAAATAATTTATGTTACTTAACTGTAAAAGTTATTTCAAAAATCTGACAGATAAATCATTCCAATGAAAAAATAATTTACGAATTTTTTCTGTCAACTTGTCAACAACAAGTCTAAAAATAATCAGAATTACGATCAAGTAACAGGGATAAGAGGAGAAGTGCAAATGGATTAAATACTTTGTTTGAAAATCGGATTGGGATATTCTTAACCTAAATAAGTGTACAACAGCTATTCATTTATGCAATCATCAGGATATTTCTAAAATAGAAAATCAGAAGGCAACTCTAGTGATTTTCACACTAATTAACTGCACTTAGTTGACACATCAAGCAAATCACGAATGTCGTTACCAACAAAAACAACGCGGATCTATTGAAAATGGAAAAATTGACTCGAATTGCAATCACAACACGACGAAGTAGTTGAAATCATTTTAATTGGTTTCCTGCGCTGTAATTGCTGTCAATGTAAAATGAAAAAGAAAAAAACGAAATCCCACATGTGCATCAGTTTGAAATTCCAGCAAAATTAGAGAAAAATAAATAACTATAGAAATATATATGGAAGAGATCCCACACTCAAGCAACACCAACACCCTCAATCGTCGTCAAAACCCCTCAAACCTTATAATTACTTAGTGCGATTGTAATGACTAAAAGGAGTGTGGTTTTTTTTACAATGACGATCCGAGAACACATATTTACGAGTATATAACAACAGAAATACCAGCAGCAGCAGCAGCAACATTCATTAATGCAGCAAGATGTGTTATTGCAATACATATAATCAATTTCCCATATGGCTTCCGTTGAACCAACTTTGGTTGATACTACTTATAAGGATTGAGTATTTTCACTCACAATGTAGGGGGAATTGAATTAAATAAATTAGTGGAGATATATTTATTAGCTTTAAAAATAAATTTCTTTTCGAACAAGAAACCTGAAAGATTTTAACTTTCACTTTAATATTGTATATTCCTAGATTCTGCAGTTTAACTTTGCAGTTTTCAGTAGATAACCAAAAGAACTCATTTTCTTAAACATCATAAATATTAAGCTTAATGTTACTACTTAATAGAAGCTAATCTTCTGTCAGTGCATAGACAGAATCCAATATAAACTAACACAACAACGAAAACAAAGTGTTTTAATCAATTGAGGTCCTGGTAGAAAGCACACGAGACAATTCAATAATTAACACATTAAGGTGGTGAAAGTGGAATACATAAAAACAACTTCGATTTTAACGAAAACTATATGCTTTTCATCTGTAAATACAAAACCCAAATACTTTTATATGGAAACAATAGTTCTAGTTAAGTCCACTCTATATGACTTGACTACATTTAACAATATCTGATACACAAAAGTTCTTTATAAAAATATTCTATGTTTTCCCTATGTTGTTGATGGTATTTTCAGACGTATCTGATTCCGATGACAAATTTTCCAGGATGTTCCGTACATACTCTTAAGATGATAATAATGGTTTGTATTTATAAAGCCTAAGATTAAACTTGGAGAATAGTTTGGGTAATTACATCTAGATTGCCTAATCAGCTCCTCAAGATACTGTAAGTCAGAGAAAAGTGTTAAAAAAAAATGAAATAGTTTCCATGCTGAAAGGTATTAAAATGAAAAACTACAACGACAATTCTATGAATTCTCTGAACACTGACGTACTAAGCAGCATCAGAAGCAGCAGATCTTATCAAAAGCGACACAAGTGATATAAAACCAATTGAAATGTTGCTGACACGAACAGACAAATAAGAAGAGAAAACACAACCTGCCAAGTTGGAGTAAATCGAGTCAAGTACCCTCGACTCATTGCCACGTTCAATGCAGTGAAGTTTTCTCACAAAACATTGTAGTGCTAGTAGTATCTCACGTGGTCTCGTGTACTGGGCAGTCAAAAAAGATTACTGCTTTTTGAAATCAGTACTTCAATGGTATCAGAAGCTACAAGGACCTTAACAGACAAAAAGGACGAGGATAACGATGACTGTCTGCTTAGGACATAATGCAACATCTCGGGGCAAAATGTTGTGCCAAAGCGGAGAAAATCTTGAGTTTTGCAATTAAATAGCTTCGAGTGTTGTGCTCAATTGCTGCAATTTCAATAACTAAGCTCAAGTGAGAGCTTAGCTTACAAGCTGACGGACTTTCAAAACAAATAGATGAAGCGCACAGACAAGCAATAATCAGTTCATATCAGCAATGACCCCCAACTATCTTGTTAGTGACAAAGTCGCCATTCCTCCCCATTTTCCTTTCGACATAACACTGGCAAAAGATACTCAGGCAACAAACGCACACAGTAACAAAAATTTACTCACCTGATATTGCGCGACTTTCTTTTTATTCGTTCGTTATAAGAACACAATTTTTTTTTTTATTATTTATACAAGTTTTGTATGTCCACTTAGAATTTTTGTGAAAAGTTAACACATTATAGAAATTTTGCCGTTGCTACTTATTCGAAATCATATTGTACATGAACGGGCCACGGATTATAAAATGACAAAGACTAGGAAGATAGGAAATTTAAAAAGAGATAGGAAAGATAAAATTTTACAATTGATTTTATTGTTTTACAAGATGTGAAAAGAAAATAATAACACAGGCCTACTTTGACCTTACATTTCAATATCTGTCGAGCGCTGCCAACTTATGTTGAGTGAAAAATCAAACCGACTTTCAACTTTCGATTTTTATCGAAAAACTCCAAACACTAATATTTAAGTTATCGTTTATATAATATGAAACACGTCAGGTACGTCAAGTTTATTTCACCGTTATAAAGCAAACAAGGACTGAATAAAGCATTTATTGATAAAATTATATGGAAGTTGTTTATATGTATTATGTTATAGATTTATTTTATGAAAAGAAATATATACTCGTCTCCACAATTTCATCATTAAAAAATTTTATGCCTTGCCACCATTTTTTTTTTTTTGCTACAATAAAATTGGATATGTTAACTCGCCTGAGTTAAAGTATTTTTCAAAAATTTGAGACAACTGCGACATTTTAGATGTTTCAAAAATTATAATAAATGAATAATAGGAAAAATATACCGGCAGAATGATCTCACAATATTCTCAATGCCTTAAGGTCCTTTTAGACAGTGATATCAGTCAAACTGTTAGTTTTTCTTATGTGTAAATATTAAAAACTGGAAGATAAACTGAAACGGAGAACTGACGGGATAGATAAACTTATTTATTTCAGTTTAGTTCTTAGAATTCTTACGTGTAAACACGTCAGTACTTTTAAAAGTCTGGATCATTTTCATTTACATACAACTGTCGCTATGACCAAGGATCACGATTTTGTTCGTGAACTTCATAAATTTCACCCCGATTGTGGAACAAAAGAGACGCACGCTATTACAATACAAACATTAGGGAAACTAGCTACGCTTTCCTATTAAAGAAATAAAAAGAATACGATAAAAACTGCTTCAAAGGCGATAGTAAAATCAACTTATTAGAAAGAACTTAAAAAAGTTACTCAGTGAAAATTCAGTTCATTGTACATTGTGATTAGCTAGGTGTGGGATAATCAGACAAAACAGATTGTTACTAACAAACAAATTTCTAATTTAATAAAAAAAAAATAAAAAAAAAAAACAGAAAAAAACTTTGCCTTATGTTTAAGTTAGAGTCAGCATACAAACAGCATTTTAACATTGAGACCAAAATATTTGTATGGGAGCTACAGGATCCAGTTCTCCTATGATCTTGAAAATTACATGGTTAGTGAATATGGTTGAGACAAATTTCAATTCGTTAATACAAAAACCAAAGAGGTTTTCTAATAAGAACATGAAATCGAATTTAGGTTTGTATAGGAGATACCCACTCCTACTGGTTCAATCCGGTTGATTCCGACAATTATACAGCTCTCTAGCTCAAAAACTGAGTGAATAGCTTGGTACATATAGACGGATAACTCGTTTTATTGACTTGATCAAGAATATAAGGTGCTGTGACCCAAAGAGCAGCAGAGGTGTAAGATGGACCTTGCTCCCCACCAAGGAGGGAGTCATATTTACCAAAATGAATATGACTCTAATTTGGTATCTCCGGATATTTCTCCAAAGGGACGTTGATTGACGTTTATCAATCCATGTGCTTGGCACCGTGTTCTTAAGTCTTGCTAGATAGGTGACCACGTTAAACAATGGTACTTCATTGATCAAGAATATTTTATATTTATATTTTTTATGGTATCTCCGATGTCTCCTTTTCAATTCAAATTTATAATACTATTCACTGTGTGAAGAGAATAATTGAAGATTATTTTTCTTTAAAATTAAAACGAAGAGTTAACATTGCCCTAATATAAATCCATAATCATTTCGTTGTTTCCAAAGATGTCGATTGAAAATTTCGTCTTTATAAACTAACTAAGATAGCAAGCAAAATGACAACAGCTGCCAAGAAAGTCACTTAAGTAAATTATCTCAAACACAAGATATAAAAGAAAGAAAAGAAATTCTTAAGAGAAACGCAAAGAAGTAAAGTTGGAATTTTGGCATGAAGCCAACGGAAAATATAGCAGCAAATGAAGGAAAACTTATTAGGTCGCTCTAATCAATTAAAGTAATAAATAAATTACTTCATTCATTTCAAATGTCATCGTTTAAAAAAAAAAAAAAAAAAAAATTTGAAAAGAAAATCTTGAAAAAGAAAATTTTGTAGAGCTAAAACCGCTTATCGACGCCAACTCATCGCACTTAACAACTACTTTGGCTTTGGCTAAAAGCTAAGTAAGCAGCAAATTAAAATGATTGTCAAGTAGTTGGTTTTCTTTGGATGTGTTTTATCTTTTCTCATTGCGCTTTCGTGCTTTAATCCTTTCCATCATTACAAAACAACATTGAGAGTTAGTTTTTGCCTCTTGGAACTTCATCTTTATCGCGGCCCACAATATCTAGTGTTTCCTAATTTTATTCTCGGCAAGAACATGAACATTATCGCACATCATTATCATTGTCATCAACGTGCGCTCGAGCAACATACTTATGTTAGGACAAATTCCTTCTACAGTCGTCAATCTCAATCGGAGCTTCCTACTCCCTCCTTTCCTTTGGTGATGAGTTTTGCTTAGTTTGTTTTTATGAGCGTCATTATTTTCGCTTGGCAAGCATCGCTAAGCATCTTAAGTGCCTACTTTTGTCGTGTTTTTCATCTGTCAATCTATTTATCTGCTGTCTTTATGTCGTTCAACTTGTTTGTTCTTTCGTTTATAATTCAACTTTGATGCTAGTTTTCAAAAAACAAAAAACCAAAAAAAAAAAAGAAAAAAAGGATAATAATAACTTTATAATGTCGTTTGTATTATTTTAAGCAGAGAGAGGAGTTTATTTAAGTTCCTTAAGTTCTACATCCCTTTTATGGGGTTGCAAACTTCAATCAAAAAGTTTTTGAGAAATGGGGCATTGGAAGTTGTTTATATAAAAATAAAAATAATAGCAACTTTCAGAGTATTTAATAAGATTAATAAGTTTGTTTCTATTTCAAAACTTCAAATTATTATTATTATTTTTCTTTTTTAATTTCCTGATGTTTTATAAAAGTACAATATACATCCACATATGTATCTTAGTAAATTATTTGCGAATTTTATTAGATTTCTTAAACTTTTAATTTTGTACAAAGTTGTAGAAATAAGAGACCCGCATTCAAATCAAAATCTAGCTATGAATGCAAATGACACTTAACGACGAACCAAAACTATTTTCATTTCAAAGATTAATTATTTTCTAATTAACCCATTGATATTATCAGAGAAATGCACCAACGGCCTCCATCTAATATACACCATCTTCTTCATTCAATTAAATTTTGCGCCAGTTTTCAAATTAAATGCTCAAATGCCTTTTCCTTTTGCTATTTTTGGCCACTGAATGGCAGCGTTACAAAAATAACCAAAATAAAAGAATCTAAAAGAAATATTGTAGTAAAATTCAGCAAAAATAAATACACAGCATTGTACTTACCTTTAACATCATGATAATTGAATTGTATTTGAATTGAAGGAAAGGAATCGAAAATTAAAATATTTAAATAGAACTTACTACATTTTTTTCTCATTATTAACATCTTTCTTGTGACAAGTTTATTACCATGTTTTTTATTTTATTTTTTAAAGTATGGTATATTTGGACATGCCTGAGTGAGAAGTGTGTGTCCAGTTGACGGTTATTAAAAGAAAATTAAACTAAGGAATTAAAACACAAAAGCAATAGAAAAATCGCAAAAACATGTCAACAAACTCATTCACATAAAACATGTGTTTTCGGGCAATATACCATTGTGCAAGAGGATAACAGAATAATAGTATTTTATTCATTGCTGATTGAATTTTACTTTTATTTTACACAATACACACATATTATACATTTTTCGTTATTATTGAATAAAGTGTACTATACTTTATGTACGATGTTTGAAACGAATAGAATCACACCTCCAAACTCACACACAAAGGGAAGCAATATGGTCAAGTCCTCAAGTCCTCCTACACTTCAGCCTAAACAAGTATGTATCCTCCTAACGATATTGAAATTTTCAGATAGAATTTAACACTTGATAATGATCCACCAGAAAATCTAGTCCCATACACTTGACATCAAATATATTGTTTTTTCCATACTTCATTTATTCATATTTATTATTATTTAAAGGGGACTTATGTATAGTCCAATGTAAGTTTTGTTCAGAACACAGCAAACATGTTTTTTTTTTCTTAATTTATTTTATATTATATCTGTATAAACGGCATAAAAAAATGCAACGAAATGAACATCAACAAGTCACATAGACTATATGAAATATACTATTATAAGTAAAAAGACAATATAAAAGAGCACAACAAGTTGAAGGAAACCAATAGAGGCAAGAACAAAACATAGACAAAAGTAATACACAGACACACACACACACATCAATAACAAGAGTATCTGCAGATAATACAAATCGAGACTCAATAAAATATCTATAGTCAACGACAACAATCTTATTGTTGAGGTTATTGTATGGTTCTTCGTATCAATGCAATTTATATGCACAACATGCACGCACAACCACTTTCACCACCCCAACATAGATACTTACATAAACACACAATAAAATACATAGAAAGACAAGAATATAGATACTAATATAGTTCTGTAAACAAACGGCATAAGTAAAAAGAACTTAAAATTATGTGTTGCCTTTGGCAACCAATTCAAGTTCTACGGAACCATAGACTTACACGCAGTATAAAAATATAAATTGATGGTCGGTCAGGAGATTTCATCTAAAGACCTCACACCACAGTAGGACTCTAAGAACTCAAACCATGGAGCAAGCGGCGTGTGCTGAACTAGTCTCTCTATTAAATTTGTAATTTATAAATTTTTCCCTTTGGTCTGTTTATTCGAGTCTCTTTAAGTTTTCTCCTTCGCTCTGACATTCCTCTCTCATTCTAAACGGGGCTGTTGCATCACTATATCCTCTGGGCTTTTGCCTTCTCTCCTTGGTGCTTTTCGTTTATTGTCATAAATAATTTCGTTGTGTTATTGAGTGCTTTTAAAAGTTGTTCTTGCCATGCATTGTTGTTGTTTTTGTTGCTGTTTTAGTTGTTGTTCTTAAAGGCAACAACAATATTAATGGAAAACAAAAAAAAAATGTTGATATATTTGGTTTGTTAACATGAGAATTATTAGCCCAATTTTTCATGCAACAAGTAACAATCCGATAAATTCATGTAATTATTGTTAATTATTTATATACAGATTTTGCATAAAAAACAAAACGTTCTTAACACACAAACACACATATTTGTTGAAATAAAGATATGAGAAGTGCAAAATCATTATAAAATAGTGATGAATATAGAGTAAAAGTGTTGGAACCAAGAAATATTACGATCGATATCCGGTGAAGTAGGCTAGAACCTTCAGTTAAGAGCGCGGAATGGGAACATTAATGTTAAGTGTTGCATAAGAACCCAAGTACATAAAAGAAATAAGGATCAGTCTATGAGGTATGTTGAAAATGAATGAAGATAGATTGAAACATCTTGCATTAAGGAAACGAGGATTTTTTACAAGCGTAATCATTGATGTAACGAATTGGTGACCAAAAGCCAAAAATTTTTATTAAGGGTGAAAGTGGCGGATTTAAGCTCAATCATGTCATAATTTTCTACTTTTTTGTATTTTGGCCTATCGAACTGAAACTTTGACACTATCAGTTTCCAAGATAGGCGCAGTACATTTGTTGAAACCAGCTGAATCGGTCCACCACCCATACAAATCCCGTGAAAGGTATTTCATCTTCGGCATAGTCGAAGATAACCTTCTTTCTAGTTTTTAATTAAAATATACTATGTGCTTTGTGAAGCCCACCCAAAAATCTACAATAGTTTCGTTGGTTATATGATACCGTTCAGGACATGACGATATGATACTCTCAAGAAACTACAAATAAAATTGTCAAACTACCTCACATAAAGAAATATATGTGCATAAATATTATTTCTATTTCTCTTTCATATGCATTGTGTTTTTGTTTTTGAATATTTAGATATCAAGAATTCTATGTGAGCGTCATTTTCAGTTGATTGTTCACTGCATTTGATGTAATAATAATTATATAGTTGTTAAATTGCGATAATTTGTTTTTAATTTAAATACAAGTAATACTTATTTTAAAATACGCATTGTTTACAATAATTTTCCCACACAATAATTGAAAATGCCACGTGGAACAGAAATTTATGAGCATGACCAAGGTAATGTGGAAAAGTGCACCCAACTAAAGTAAATAGCTAATAAGCATTGAAATACCATAGGTAACATTTCAAAAAAGCCAGGTAATTATGGCACAATAAAAAGCACTGGCAGAAAAACCAATATCGACGTTAGATGCACACAGCAAATTCAACACCTAGCAGTGCTTGAGTTAATGGACGTTGGACAGATAAGAAGTCATAGGGGTCTGTCTTAACATATGAAGAATAGAAATCTTCAAATAATTCATGAAAATTCCTTTTTTGTGTTACATATGGAGATGAGATGATTGGACATATAAGCAGGAGAATTATTCCAGTACTGGATTGAACACTTATAAGTCTGGCCCTTAAACCCATCGTATAGCTCTTGTATGGGGGACCCCTTTAAATTTACAGTTTCATTTTAGTATTAGTATTACTAATAATGCTATAGCCTCGATAGAACTACCCGTTACCCTTTGGTAACGGAATCCTAAAGTATATACACATAGTATAATTTTTTATAGCTGTCAATTTCTTTACTCTATTTTTTATTTATTTTTAATGCAAATTGAACTAAAGTTTTATTTGGGTTGGTTTATATGATTTTGAATAATAAAAGTGCATACCTTAAATTTTTAGACTCTTAGACACATACATATAATTCTTCATATGAGGTACAATAAGTAGGGAAACCTTTTTGATCGGTAGATAGAAATGAAGATTTTGGTTTAATCACTTGGGCATTACATAGCTCGAAATTTTAGTTTTACAATATATTGGCTGTAATTTTAAAGCTTCTAAATTTAGTGAAACATGACAATCAAATAATCCCAATTCAGGTTAAGATAGATTTAGTGTTTATTTCAACTTAAGCTAGACAAAAGTTTTCAATCACAAACCCACTTTGATTACATATAGAAAAAATAGGTCTTTAACACTGAAATATATATTTAATACCAATTCAATGCAATTATACCGAACAGATTTACAGATACATAGGCGCGTACATTTTATTTATAATGCAAATAACACAATATATAGATCTGATAAGTGAAAAATAATAAACAGAGATTAAGGCACACAACACATACACATTCATTATACAATACATATATGTAGGAATTAATTATTATAAAGCAAAAACGTTAATTGAATTTATTTTCTTTTTTTGCAATTTACTTATTAATACTCACATAAATGTACAACGAAACAAAGAAAATTCGTACGAAAATGTATTGAATTTTGGACAATATTTCTTTCTAAATATTCCAAAAATATTTCAAGAAATTTACTGGACGTTACACAATGAATGCACCCACATAAATAGTTAAATAGCGTTGACAAATAGTATCTAATTTTTATATAGCAGATTTATATTTTTTACTGTGACAGTACTATAGATAAACGAACGAAGATGTCGAAGACAACGATAGCCGATACGTAAACTGGACAAGTGATATACGCTTTGAAAAGAATTACAACATATGCATGTATTTTAGATAGAGTTCTAAGGCTCTAATTTAAGTTCTTTTGATGGTAACCTATGTTGAGCCAAATGTAAGCCAATTGTGTTACGTAATATGAAATTTTGCACAAAAAATAGTTGACAAATTAACCCAAATTACTAGACGAACGAACGAAACACAACAAATCGACGAACGAACGAAACAAACGCACGATTTTTGAATATATAGAAGACCAGAAGAAGAAACGTTATCAAGACAACACACTTTAACATACTAAAGGCGACATTCAATGATGCACTCATTCACTCATGATCATTGTACTTGGCCAGCCTGGGCACCCACCAACAAACAACCACAAGAGATGAGATGAGTTGAGATGCTCATTGAAAATTAAGAGGCGGCATTTATTGTATTTCGCTGTCGATAGATTGGATCGATCGAAATATATTGTTATACTCAGTTTGATTTGTTGTTCTATTTTGAATACAACAACAACAACAACTGATAAGCGAAAGCAGCATGTGCTCTTTCTTCAACGTGCTATGACACTTGTTTATAGAAACACGTACTTCTCCCAAATAAGGGGGAAGAATTACTATATTGTATGAGAGAATTTATATTTCTTATCAGCAGTTCCAATAATGAGCACAAGATAAGCTCCAAAGAAAATTGTATTGACTGAGAAGTGTATATAAAATGACATTAACAGAAATCAATAAATAATCACAAAAGAAATGGTATCTACTTATGTTGTGACCAAAATGTTAAAATACAATACAATAACAGCCTCATTACAACAAATCAAATTACAAAAATAAGCACGTTGTTGATTCTGTCAGGCCACCACCAGTTGGTTGGAAACTTTGAAAATGTATAGCAAATCCTTTTGTTAAAACTCTTATGACAGCAAATAATCCTAGTGATTCTCATCACAAAACTTATGATATTTTCTTGTCACCAACAAACGCAACAAACTAACTAAATAACTTAAGCCGTTTCAAAACTTTAGCAAATGGCCAGAGAAAATGTCTGCAATGAGTGCAAGTAACTACTATCACGTTAAGAAAGCAAAAAGTTTTACTATTGGACTGTATGCTCGGATACCCCCAAATCGCCCACAAGTATTAGTCCAGGACACGTGCACTTTGCCACTTGTCATCATCACAACTTCTCATTTTGTTTCAGATGCTTTGCATTGGCTACTCAACTAGTCACAATACGTTTATAAAATATTTTTAAATAAAACATTGTCGCCAGCGTTAATCCATGCGAAACCCAATGTCGTGCGTGACAAATTTCAATAACAATTCTTAAGCTTCATCTTTACGAAATAGCAGTGCTATAGATATGTAGCCAACACTTTTGAATATTTGTTAACTAGTATATCTAGTACAGAAAATGAACTAAATCTAAATGCACATTAAATAAAACTATTTAGAAAGAAGGTTATCTTCGACTATGCCAAAGATGAAATACTCTTCTCGGGACGCAGTGAATATTTCATTGTAGTATTCAAAGTGGTGGTTTGTATGGGATGTACCCCTCCTAGTGGTCCGATTTGGGTGGTTCCGACAAATGTACTGCGTATGATAAAAAGAAAGGTTCGAACAAAATTTCAGCTCTTTAGCTCAAAAACTGAAGGACTAGCTTGCATACATACAGGCGGACGTGGCTTAATCAATTCGTCTAATCTAGCTGATCAAGATTACTAGAGATGGGCCGAGTACTCGGTTGATACTCGGTACTCGGCGTACTGGCTGGTTTTTGGATACTCGTACTCGGACGAATAACTCGGTTTGAATGCCGAATAACTCGGTTTGAATTCCGAATAACTCAGTTTGAATGCCGAATAACTCGGTTTGAATGCCGAGTATACTTTGTTTAAGAAAAGCAATATATTTAGTTGCCAACTATAAATGGTTTGAATTCTAGTAATCTTCGGTTTGAGTAATGTAATGCACTCCAGTAGGATCTCCCATTGACGTTCAGTTAATTGTTGTAGATTGGCTGTACTTGGGTTGTCCTTGATGTAGAGAGATATTGCCCTTTTTGCTCTAATAATCCGTTTATCATGTAAAAAGTACTGTTCCATTTTGTGGTAACATCTTGCACGAGTTTGTGCTCTGGCAGTTTTAGTTCTTTTTGTATCAGGGTCAGTTTTTCTTGTGCCACTGCAGAATGGTTAAAGTGGCCTACAATTTTTCTAGCTGAGGCAATAACGTTGATTACATTTTGAACGAAGTTCGGATAATTGCAGCGTATGTATATAGCATCCTTAGCCACCATATTGACTATCATTCATGGCTTTCACCACATTGGGTCCATTGTCAAGACAAGATGAATGAATTAATATCCCAATTCACGGATAAATCTGAAAGCACTGATCGAGTATTGTCCGCCGTGTGGGGCCCTCTAAAATGTGACATCTGCAACACTCTGTGCGGAAGCTCAATTTCCTATTCTAGCCAGTGAGCGGTGTAGCTTCAGAATCCGAGTAAGTTATTCATGCAGGTCCAAATATAAGTAGTTATTGATATAGCTTTAGCTTTTCCAAGTTCCGCTCTTCCCTTCGCGAACCTGTTTGTACTTGCTTACGCGCGCGAAATTGGAATTTCATAGAAACGAGTTATTCGGCCGAGTACTCGGTTGAAAAAAAATTGAGCCGAGTAAAACTCGGTACTCGTTACTCGGCAAAAGTGTTACTCGGCGCATCCCTAATTTAAACCAACAAAAAAAAATTTTTAACCGATTGCTTAAATGGCCCATTCACAGTGGTTAATAATATTAATCAAGTTTTCTCAGCAATGATTTTTTTCATCAACTTGGTTATACATGAAGCGTTGCGCGCAAGTTGCGCATTATCAGCTGTTTTATCGTGACGCGCAAAAAGAAAGAAGAAGACATACTAAAATTACTTGGCAGCACTGACCAATCTATGCTTATTACAAATTTAAAAAATATGTAATTGCATTTTTGTTCTATTGAAATACTGTTATATTTGACTGATAAAAAGGTCGATTTCCAAAGGTCATATGTTGGATTTGGAAGTTCTTATTTATGTATGTATTTGTACTCTTCACACAGTGAATAGTATTATAAGTTTGTCATGAAGTTTGTAACAAGCAGAAAGAACAACAGAGACACCACAAAGATTATACATTCTTGATCAGCTGGACGAGAGGTATACTCTGTAGTATTACAGATTCGGCAAAGCAGAAGATAATCTTCTTTTTTGTTATTCTTTTATAAATTTTAACTTCTTATTATAAATGAATGCAAATCAATTAAATCTTTTTGTTGTTAAACCATTCCTAAATGACAGTAAAGTATCGGGTCGGACAGGAATTTAGATTTTTCTTTATACTACAATACATGGTGCTACAATGTTTATGTTGATATAGTAACAATAAATAACTTTGAAAACAAAAAATCGATTTTTACATATGACGTATTTTGAAATTTATTTGGACTAGTTTTTGAGTACAACAACAATAAAGTGACCGTTTTCATTGGCCACAGCAAAATGTCCCTTTCTAGAGAATCTGGGGTCTTTGCCTTGAGCTCGTCAATGGTTTGAGAGTTGCTGTCATCTTCGTTGTTTTTCAAGTTACTCGGCCGAGTACTCGGTTGAAAAAAAATTGAGCCGAGTAAAACTCGGTACTCGTTACTCGGTAAAAGTGTTACTCGGCGCATCCCTAATATATACTTTATGTGGTTTTTTTTTTTTTTTGTCTCCTTCTGCATGTTACAAACTTCATGACAAACTTATAATACTATTCACTTCCGTGAAGAGTAAAAAAACATGCAATGAAAAGCAACAAACTTAGTCAATAATAATATCAATTTACGATTAAAAAATAATAATTATAATAATACCATTTCGGATAAGGCCTAGAAAAGTTGTTATGCCATTTTCGTTTCGGAATACCATTGTCGTTCCTAAAATGAAAAAGTTTTTTATTGAAATTAAAGCAACAAAAAAGAATATTTTCGAAGTATTTGGTATAATATATTTTTAAACCATAAATAAGTTCCGGACATGTACTATCAATATATAGTTCAATATTAAGTTGAAAAAGAAGTAGTCCTACATTTCTAAAAAGCAATTGTTTGTATTGTTTCGCAAAATGAGGAAGAGAAACAAAACCAAAAACAGATTCATCGTTCTATTGTTCAGCCGGAATTTGAATTGATTTTATATTGTTGTCAACTTTTCATACTGTAATGCAGACCTAAACTGCAAAACAAATGAGGACTATACGAACGAAACGATTGTTTATTGTTACAATCATTTTTACATGTATTGTTTTAAGCATTTCTTATCTAAAGCCTTCCCACACACACACACACTTTGGTATTACATCATAGATTTTTTTTCATAACTTCTTAAGCAACCCTACAAGGGTAGTTTAATTTGTGTATACATATGTAATAACAATCAATTTACCAAAACCATACAGATTTACTATGGTGAGGGTTATAAATGTTCGACAATTTGTATTTTGTGTGAAGTGTAGCGGTCAATAGTTAATATCTAACAAAGTCAGACTAAACACACAACAAATGACGATATTTCTGTGAACTGTGAACTATGTAATTCAAACACCTTCAAAGCTAATATTAATGACAATAAATGTTACATAGCTTTCGAAAATTAATAGTTCATATAATGAAGATATATTTCTGGCACAGGAAACTAATCGAAAACAAATTAAACCAACTTTTCTTTGCCTTGGCAAATGATATTTATTCGATAAACATCTGAACACAAACAATAAAGAAAATATAGGAAGAGAATTTAATTAA
The DNA here is from genome assembly GCA_037043295.1 of Amiota minor. Classification (NCBI taxonomy): domain Eukaryota; kingdom Metazoa; phylum Arthropoda; class Insecta; order Diptera; family Drosophilidae; genus Amiota; species Amiota minor. The sequence goes on along the minus strand of JBAMAW010000732.1, from coordinate 415,752 downwards.
TTTTCTTACAAAACTCAGCAGGCACTGAATATTTAAGGAAAATCGACAAGTTTAATGTGAGTCAACTGGAAATCACAGACTCAACGGTCAAAAAAGAAGAATTCTATTCTATAGAAACCACACAAAAATAATTAATAAAATACAAAAACAGAAAAACAAATATCTGAGACCAATAATAAAAAGTAATTAGCATATAAATTAATTAGAGACTGTGGAGAGCACCATATGAAAAAAAATATGCTTCAAAAATTTCAATAATAAACAAAACCCCAAAAATGTTGGCAAATAATTTGATCTTGCTTAAGTAATTTAATCCACGCATTTTAAAATATAGACTAATTAAAAATGGTAAAAGAAAATACGTGAACGCTAATAAAAGTTGTTCGAATTGGATCAAGTGTTGTACATATTTTAAATGCGTGAAGTCAGTCACGCGTGACTTCCATGGAATCTTGCATCTTTGTTGGTTGTCAACTCCTCCGGTTCTGTGGGCGATCCAGAGTTGAGTAGAACGCATCTATATACATATATACATATATCTATATAAGCATGAGTAGTCTTGAAATTAAAAGATATCTTTTAAGGAATGCTTTCCTCTCAAAGGCTTGCTTAACATCCAAAAAGATAGCGCGCCAACATTGTTTATTCTCAAATATAGTAAGAACTCAACGGGGTGAGCCATGAGTCCTTAATCTAAATAGATGATTCGGTATATTTTCTTTAGCGCCCCGTACTTCCAACAATCTACTCAAAAATATTCTTTCAAATATCTTGGAGAATGAAGTACCAGTGTTTTACGTGCTCGCCTGTCTGTCACTTCAGTTGTCGAATATATTGGAGAATGAAGTACCAGTGTTTTACGTGCTCGCCTGTCTGTGAAGACTTAAGAACACGGTGCCAAGCACATGGATTGATAAACGTCAATCAACTTCCCCTTGGATATATATCCGCAGGTCCCAAATTTAAGTCCTTGGTGGGGAGCGAGGCCCATCTTAAACCTCTGCTGCTCTCTGGGTCACAGCACCCGGTTGTATAACGCAACTCCACGTCGAGTTACTACTCTACCCGCATTTGGGTATTAAACCACAGCCACCACGATACTCCCACAAGGGGGCCGAATATCTTGGAGAATGCCAAAAACAGTCTTACAGGTTTTTAGAATTCGGAAAGGGTTTCCGACTTGCCAGGTTTATGTATTGTGGAGCGATGTGACAACGCTACCTTCCAGAGATCTTTTTACTTATAGCTTCAACCTTATCATGACCATGTTTTATGGTAACAGAACACAATCATTGATTATCGCTGTTTCACTGATATCTGTATCATCAGAATGTTGTAGTGGGATCCGCGTTAAGAAGAGCTGATTACGCATCCTTTAAAATAAATTGTATATAAATATTGTCTGAATACTTGTCAAGTATTTTTCAATGAATTTAATTGCAAATTTATTTTTATGGACTTTCAAAAAAAACCTGCCTAATTGACTCCAAAAAAATGTTGTTCCGACTTTAAAAAAAAAAGTTTTATCTGGAGATCTGTAGACAATGAACTTAAAAAGAAGCGAACATTAAGACAAATCTCAAATGTTTTTCATTAGTACAAAAATTATAAATTAAAATATGAAAATTCATTAAAAATTTCAGCTATTCAATTAAAGATGATACCGAACAACAATTGTATCAATGAAATAGGAAATTTTGTCCGCGCATATTGAACATAAACAGAAATCCCCAAAAATCATTTCCGTTGAGAATTTCAGATGACAAAATCGTGCGTACAAAATTGACCACACATCCGGAACCAAAACAAATAAAAAGGAAGTGAAACTGCTGCGTTAAATGAGCAGCTTTTGTTTCACGGAATAAAATCATTGTTTAAAACAAAAAAATTTACATGATCCAACATCCAAACGGGTAATCAATGTACGAAAAACAAAAACTTCATTGCACAAACAAGAAGCAATATAAGAAAAAAATAGTTGAAAAGCTCTTGCGAAAATTAGTTTAATTTGAACTTTAAACCAATATTGCTGACCATGCTGAATGGCAACGACACCACAGAGGCAGCAGAAACATTTGCCACTAATTCCGCTCCGATTTAAGCCCCAACATTTGTACATTCCAATTTCGATGGGACTACCACAGAGACAATGATGGACACAACGTACATTACACCAAACCCTCCTCTTTTTTACGCAACTGTCAGTTCAATTTAGTTGAAAATGACGGCACCGAGTACATCCATCGTACAATTCTGTACAAGTCTTCATTGGTTCACATTGTTTTATATCATCGTAGTCGTTGTGGTCCTCGTCGTCATCATCATCATCACGGTCATTGTTAGCTGTTCGTAACGGACACGGAAAACAACAAGAATTGCCAGTTATTGCTGTCACTGAAACTTGTCATGAACGTGCTGGGCACCACTCACAAAAGTAGCAACAATTTATCCATTCAGCATAAAACAAAAACAAAATTACATTTTTTTTTTATAATGCTTACGAAGTGGTTAGTCAGGATCAATTATTACCCATTCATTCAATTCAATGCTTACTATATAGGCAATGTATATTTATTATACACAGCTGATCAGAATAATAGATAATACGAGATAATACACCTGCTGCATTAGTTTTTAGATAAAGTAAAAGTTGCGTTTAGTTTTGGATCAGAACTTTTTGTGAAGTAAATCGAAGAGATCTTAATTTGGAAGTGAAATAACGCAGTGTATTTGCTAGATGAGTCGAAACGTTCATAGCTTCCCTGCAGTGATGGGTTTTGACACTATGAAAAGAAGGAAAAATCTCTGTGATATATTTGAAAAATGTTAAATCGATGTTTTTATATTTAACTTGTCATGGCCTACATTAAAAACAACCCCAACACCTAATCATCTCATTCTAATTCTATCGAAATTGGATCCATTCAAATCGTCAATGAATTTTTTTTTTTCAGAAATGTTATAAGCGCTCCTACGGCTTTTCGGGTACAGCATGCCAAGCAACCAGGACGCATCGCTAGAAAAGTTCCTTTGATGAGGAAAACAAATAATCGTCAAGAGTAAAACTTATTATGGACCATAGCCATTGGGCAGAATTGGAACGTGTGAATTTTTATACTACACGCAGTGAGTCCCTCAAAAACTGAATGCTTAGAAAACGACAGATGGACATGGCTAAATCAACTCTTCTCGTCGAGCTGTTTAAGCATATACTTTATGAGTTCTCCGATGTCTCCATCAGTGTGTTACAAACTTTATGACAAAAAATTAAAAATAAGTGTAAAGCAGCGCTACATTGTTTGCCACTGTGTTTAAGAGGACCCGTGGATGGTATAGATTCACAATTGTACCCGGTGGAAGGTAGCGCTGTTGTCAAGAAATTATTGGATATATGTATTTTGCATAGAAAGATATATTTTATAACCAATCAAGTCGTCTTTGTTATATAAAAAAAAAATAATAATTTTGATTTTTGTTTTCACAACAGTTGACAACTACAGGGCACTCGAAAAAATCCTTAAAGTTGATAAAATTAAGCACCCCATTTATCAACTTAAGCATGAGATGGCATTTTGATTTGCAATTAGATATACAAAACACATCGATAACATTCACAGTGTTCACGCGCCAACTAAGGTCAATGATGTCGGTGTCGGTGTGAAGAATTCCGACATACAAAATCATACTAAGTACTCTACAAAATTGAAGTGTGTAAAATGTTTTCAAAAGCAAAATTAAATAATTTGAATCTAAGGAAATTGTTATTTCATGTTTTATACAATACTACAATAGAACTACTTAGTACATTTAATTATTTTGTATTCCAATTCATTTTCACTCCATGCTATGAAGATTTCATATAGAAAACTTAAATTTCCTCATTTCATTTTATAATAATTAAAATAATTGTTAGTCGAAGTATTAAAACAGATTTTTAATTACCTTACACTTTTGCGAAATGTACTATGTGTTCCCTAACTATTAAACTCAATAAATTTGGCGTTAATTGTTGCGAACAATAACATTTCTTTTTATTATTAAGTCAATTTTGTTAGCCACAAATAAGTCGTCAATGTAATGTTTATCATTGAACTCTTCATTAAGTTTTTATTTAAAACTATGCAAAGAATAGGAGGCTTGAACTTACAATAGTATATATTCGTAAACTAAATAAATAAAGAACGGTTGTTATTTCTATTTAAATTAAAGATGAGTCATGAAATATATGGTTTTATATAAAGGAGAATGAAAGGAAAATCCAAAATTGTAATTGAAATTTTAACAAGTCCAAGTCGTCCATTATTATCACTTGGTAGTATCTCTATGAATAATTCCTCGTATGAATGACTGACTACTAGCAACTACTACACTCAACAACTTACTTTATGTGGTGAATGAGTGTTCTGGATAGCTTTCAAATCTATACCAACAACACTCAGGAATAGTAACAACCAACAATAACAAATTTCTGTCATTCAAATGATAGATGATGACAATCATCGAATACTGGCAGGCAACACCACCAGCAAGCAAGCAGCTACAACTGAACAGATCAGAGCAGTAAAAGCAACAAACCCAACAACATATCGACAACTTTGTCAATGTCCTTTCCCGTTTCCATTATACTTGTCATCATCATCATTATCATCATCATCACATCAACACAGCCTTTCGACTCCGTTCTTGTCAATTAACGTACGAAAATTACTTCCGCCGTGATTGTGCCTGCCTGCTTTGCTCTCTAGCTCACTCAATTTAACTCAACTCTGAATGCAGGGATGTGCCAAGAGGTCCTTCCGTTTCCGATGTAAGCAAAATAGTTTTTCATTTGTTTTATACAATTCTTGTCAATTGTTGCTGTTCTCCTTGTCACTATAATCATTATTGGTATCGTCGCCGTTGATTTTGTTGAATGTATGCTGTCGTCTGCCGTCTCTACTTAATCCAATGAATGGTTTAGTTATATAGATACAAAAATCTATTTTTTCTCTCTGATAGCCTTGACTGCTGCTTTAGCTTTTCTCTTAATTGCTAAACAATTCATGATTAATGAGCATTTAATTGTAAGATTAGATATCTGTTTCTTTTCTCGATTAATGAGATTTACTACATCGAGGAAAAGAAACAGAACAATCGAAAGTTATGCACTTATATTTGTTCGGTTGGTTCAAGAGTCACTAACTTTTCACTTCATTTCATTAAAATATTTTAAAACAAATCCAATGGACTTGGCAAATTCCAGTGAACAGCCGGGAATAGTTCAACTATTTAACGGCCTACCGTTATTGTTTACCAGCCATCAAAAAAATGTACAGAAAAACAAATGTTTGTAAACCCCACCACTCAACCATCTTCACGCTCTTGACTTCTATCGAATGCATGCAACGAAAATTCATCTCAAATAAGAGCAAAAAAAATGCATCAACAGTTTTTCATGTACACAGATATGCAGATACTTTCTTCACGACAGACAAAACAAACTGCAATATTTGAACTTAAAAATAACGCAAAATTAAAGTCTTAGTAGCGGCATTTACAGTATTAACGCAACAAAACTAGTATTTAAGCAAACAACAAGAATGCAAGCACAAGCAAACTTTGCACTAAATCCTAACAAATGTTTATCTTTTCTTAATCCCGCACTTAACTCCAAACCAAACTGGGAACACAACATGAAGTAGCATGTGAGTATAGTGCGCGCATATGAAAAATTGGAGGAAAATAACGTTGGGGAACTTGCGCATGAAACTGGCAAATTGCTTTACGCTTCAAAAATCTCTATTGCAGTATATATTCTCCCTGCAACTCCTTAAAGTATCTGAACATTTTCAAAATGCGCGAGATATTTTCTTAACACAGTTTACTGCAACAGAAACTTTTTACAAAATTTTACTAACCTCCACTCTTTCTCTCAATTTATATAATTCTATATAACAACTACAGCAACAGCAACGTACCCAAGTGCAGTAAAAGTGAAAGACGAAGGATAACGCGATTCTAGAGGAGAACTTTTGCCGCTTTGTGTTCGCAACAGACTCTACTAGTCACTATAGCAAAGCGGCTGCTGAGTACGTGAGATCCCAACTCTTACTCTGACCACAACTGATGACATGAAGCCAACTTCCAACTTTCTTCATTTACATATCAAGATAATCTCAGTCTTTCAGACAGCGGTTCTAAAATTGGGGTCTGGGGATCCTGGAAACGTTTTTGACATTATTTTTACATCTCCAACTCTTCAACATTTTTACCACTATTCAATACTCTTAAAAATGTATTGTATATTACATATTATTACGAATATTAAAAATTTAACTCCCATGGGTTTAACAAAAATTTTAACCCTCAAACTTTTAAATAGGTTTTTCCAATATTCGTTATTTTGACTAATACTAGTATGCAATATGAACATTTTTGATAAATGATCCAGAAATTAATTGGCATTAACGAAAAAAAAAAATAAGCTTAAGACATTGCCCACAGATTACATAAGTTTGAGAACCGCTAGTCAAAAAGATTCAGTTTCAATCTTTGTGCATCTCTGCATTTTTTGGCTTTATATTATGCGTTTTTTAATTGTTGTTATAACAAAAACAAAACCAAATATAGAATAACATTGCAACAAACAGCAAATAAAGTGATTTTTTTTTCCCGTCCGCCCGCCCACTGATTCAAAACAATCCCAGATGCCTCACTTTGAGTGTCTTAATCTTTTGTTGATGCTTGTTTATTTTGCAATTACTTAAGCGTTTTGTTCGTTACTTCGTTTATTCCTTGTTCATTTCCTTACTTCGAGAAACCTTCGTCGTATCGTTCGTTCTCTGTTTGCATTTCTTTTATGCTTCGCTGCATTTTGGCTTAGGCTGGGATTTCAAACTTTATTTACTCGCCGCTCTCCCACTTCTTAATGCGTCCTTACAACACAACTTCAATCGAGCAATCCTTTTCGTCGTCCTTGGAAATGGCAAATTCAATTCTTGTAAGATTTTGTGGTCTCCTCAGTGTTTATTTGCATTAAAACTTTTTTGCCTAATTTCTTGCCATAATTAGTCAAAGTAATAGGTGATAAGATAATGTTTCACGTAAATGTGAAGTTTAATCTTTTGAGTTACTTACTACTTATAATTGCTATTATTTCTATTCACTTCATTTAATACCAAATTTATATTGATTCGAGTGAATACATAAAACTAAAATATAAATGACATAATCATAATCTTTGTAAATATCCGTCCTTACAATTTCCTTTTCAATTTTGGGAACTGGTAATAGTCACAACAGGGAGCCAGTCCAGTGAATACAGTGGCTGAGGAATGATTACGGCTCCGCGTTTGCCAAAAAATTCACGAATAATCAATGGCGTCTGAGCTGATACATTATTGTGGTGCAATATCCAAGTCTTATTGTTCCACAATTTCGGGCGATTTCTTCGTATTGCTTCACGCAAATCAGCATTAAATAAAGGTAATATTCCTTATTGACCATTTTGGGAAGAATTCAGTGAGCTAAGCCTTCACATTTCACCAAAACTTGGCGTGCTTTTTTCGGTCTTGGCTCTGCTAGCCGCTTCCACCGGGATGATTCGGCTTTGCTGTCGACTACATAGCCATATACCTATATCTCATACCTAGTTATGAATCTTTTCAGCCAATCAGGATCATATTTCACGTCATTTAACAGCTCCTGGTTCGTGGACGTTCTTTTGCTTTGGAAGCCCATTGCGTTGACCGGTCTAATAAACATAACCACAGCAATAAATACGTCCAATATTTTCAGTTTTCAACTGAATTCTTCCATTCGGTAACAAGAATCATTCATTGCCTGCAAATGAACAAAATTCTACACGCCAATATAAAATCGGATAATTTGCTTTAGATGCGTTTGCTCAGCAATGATCTGAGAATATCCTTGTTATTTCTTACTGACTTTGATTGAATCATACCAACATATGTTACATTAATTCTCTTCTCAACATAAACATTTTAAACATTTTATTAAGCAGAATATGCAAGATAAGAAGTCAATCGGTCTGGTTAATTTAGCTATACAAGCAGCTTTTGATACTGTACATGACGGCTTAATACACAAATAGAAAATTATAAACACCACCACCTTACAAAAATTGTGCAAAGTTTTTTCACCCACAGACATTTTTTCGTCGAATTAAGTGGAATTCAATCGCACACCAAGAATGAATATAATTACCGACGACACAGCACTTTACTGTATGGGTAACATGTATGCTCTTTCCGCGTCTGTGCTGCTTTTCGAACGGTATCCAGCGATGCAATCCTGGTCATGGCGAGTATGATGCCTGTTGACATAGTTGTTGCAGAAATAAGTCGGCTGTTTGACGCTAAGAGGACCACTGGTGAAGTGAGAAGGCTAGATGAAAGGGCCCTCAGTATGGTGGAGTGGCAGAGGAGATGGCAAAGTTCTGACAAAGGCAGGTGGACCCATCGGCTCATTAACAACGTCGAAGAATGGGTGCGCAGAAAGTTTGGCGAGGTAAACCATCACCTAGCCCAGTTCCTGAGCGGTCACGGGTGCTTTAAGGAGTACCTGTATAAGCGGGGATATGATGATGATCCCTTCTGTCCGAGTTGCACAGGCGAAAACGAAAATGCAGAACACGTTTTCCTGCATTGCCCTAGATTTGTTGTTGCCAGATCAATGATCTCATCTGCGTTTGGTGAAGTGCCGACTGTGTCGAACTGCATCCGGCATATGTGTGAATCGCAGCTAAATTGGGACGTGGTAAGTCAGGCTGCAGCTCAAATCATGACAGAGCTGCGGCGTATTGAACGATTACGACGAGTCCAGACGAACGAAGACGTGATAGGTCATTAGTTTGATATTGACAAGAAGTTGTAACGTAAATTTGTTTTGATTTACATGGGGTAAAAGCAGACTTTGAGCTTTTATACTCCCTCTTTCCTCCTAGACGTAATGCTTTGCGGTAGTGCCAGGGGGACTGTAGGACTTGGGACGGTGGGGTTTAGTGGGTGCAAGTCCCACACTTCGAATAGTAGATTCGTTCGGCTTTTAATGCTTCCCCATCGGTAAAAAAAAAAAAAAAAAACATGTATGCTCTTTAACTGTCCTGGATATATACTACAAAAAATGGAAAATTTTGTTAAATATTAGCAAGACTCTGGATAAAATTAACAAAACTATTTGTTTACTTTATCCGCTCATGAACCGTAAATCTAAACATTCACTAGACAACAAAAACTCATTATTTTCAAATCGATATTAAACCCAATTTTGCTATATGCGTCTCAGGTTTGGGGTGGTTGTGCTTCGCAGCTCATAAACAGATTACAAATTCCTTAAAATGTTACTCAATTTACCACTCTACTTTTCCGCGACCTGATTATATGAAAAAGTCAAAGTTAAAAACGTTCAAGAAAAAATAGTCCAATACATCTCGTCATTGGGACAACACGTCATTGGTCACCAAATAAGAACTTTATTCGCCATTATTTTGACTACCAGTGCGCCTTCCAATTCGAAAGATCTATGGGAAAACCATAAAGAGAGTATTCGTGAAGACATACTTATTCGAGCATACAGAGACCACCCCACCCTCGATGTGCAGTATTCGGAACACATTTTCAATGAAACACTAATATCTCTTGAAGATATGTGTATATCTATTCATAACAAAATCCTTAAACAACTTGGCCTTTTTCAACCGAAACGATGTTGTCTATAGAGAAGTATTTTGAGGAAAACAATACGACGTCGATGCGCTGCAAGTTTATGTTGAGACTTAAAAAAGGCTTTTAACAACCAACCGATCAACTACTTGCGTATGAGGTGAGCTGGCCGCTGCCTGAAGAATTCGACTATCTGGAGACACGTGAAGAAAATAACACCGGTCACCTAGATTGCCACCGCACAAATTGACCTTGAAACTTGGTTCACCAATAATGCTTCTTCGGAATCGGAACACGACAAACCAGAACCAGACTTTCCGTGAATGTGATTGAAGCACCTATAATTAACGGCAAATATAAAGGAGAACACGTCCTGATTCCGCGCATTGCAATGATTCCCATAGATTAGCCCATCGGATTCAAACAACTACAGTTTCCCGTGCGCCTCGTAGGAACACCAAAAACTCTATACATCTATACACTAAATCAGGAAACCAAAAATATAGTTTATCCACTCGCATTAGGCTAGATGTTAGTATTAATTGTAATTCTTTAAAGTTGCTTAGGATATTAAAATATATTGTTCATCCACGTAAATTATTTATTACGCATTTTACAACAAAGTTTTTTAGAAAAAACAGCCAATTAACGCATAGGGGCGTAGCAACGCAAGCCGGGTAACGCTAGTTTTAAATAAATTAGTTTAAAGTTTATCCCCCTTTTTCCTTGTTTCAAAAACTAAATTATGTAAATATATCTTAGTATACAAAATAAATTTTTCATTAGTGAAGACTTTATGTATACAAAACTAAACTCTGTAAAAACTAAATTAAGCAAACTGTATTACTTTTAAAATTTTTTAGTAAATAAATAAAAAAATGTATATATATATATTGCTGCTCCGGATAACATAGAGTTCCGCAACGCCAAGCAGAAAAATGCTCGTCAATGGTCAATTCAGACAGATTTCTTTTGAATTGCTGGCATTATACGTACGATGCTATTGATCGAGCATATGCAAAACAAAATCATTCTTGTGTCTACGAAATATGTAAGAAATTGCCACGTTGTCATCGTTCATGTATGAATGTTTATTCGTTCCCTCATAACTTCTAAACTACTTGTCATAATTTGACAAATGAGATAGCCTTGGAAGTGTCTTTATCGTAAACTGGTTATAGGAATTGAATATGGTGCACTAGAGGACAGAAAGTCATGAACTAAAACTTTTTTTTCTTAATGATGCCGTGTTGGGTGTCAAATTAAAAAGCTTAGTTAGCAATTTCAAAAATACAACATATTGTTGGCTGTTGCTCACGCCTTTGCTTGTATACATCGGGGTTTAGTTTCTGAACTTAATTTCTTTATTTGTTTTATTCTTAAATTCGTAACTCTTAGATATAACTAGCGTTACCCGGCGTGCATTGCTACACCCCCTATGCGTTAATTGGATGTTTCTTCTAAAAAGCTTTGTTGTAAAATATGTAATTAATAATTTACGTGTTATTGGGCAGCTAGATCAATTATTTGTCCTTGGTTATGAGGTGTAAACTATAACTTCATTTTATCAAGCTTTGAAACTTAAGAGTGCAAGAACGTAATTTGGAAAATGAGGTTGTTTCAAATATTTTATAGAGTTCCAGTTATGGTGGAACTGTAGTTCAGAAATAGTATGCGTGTGCAATAAAAACAGATTTTGACAACTCAAAAACTGAAAAACATCGATTCATCATGTCAAGCTGCTCTTTATGTGTTCTCCGGCACTCGATTTTATACGTTACAAAAATCACAACATACGTAATTAAACTAATGTGGCAGTTATAAGAAAAAAGTGCCAAGCAGACAGTGAAAACAATAATAAGAATGAAGAATACTTGTTCTCGACTAACTTATACAATATGATAAATTTGAAGCTATTGAGTTCGACTGTTTCAGGACTTCCATCGACAACGTTATCCAACAGCCCTTTAAGGCTACTGCCAATGTTGATGATGCATTTGTTGATTCACCAAAGCGAAGGACAAAAGCAAAGACCAAAGAAAAAGAAAATACGAAATAAAGTGGGAATGGGAACTACGTATCGACTTTTTTCTAAACTATCCTTCTACACTACATATAAGTATTACTAGATTTTATTTTTTTTTTTTTTTTGATCTTTTATTATAGCTCAAACCATTGACTATTTTGCAATGGAGTTTGCAGCACTTGCTCCTGTGCTATTCTCTGTGTCTGTCTAGGCAAAAATGTTGACACAAAGGCTTAAGACAAACAAAGCTGAATCAGCAGTGCCAGCAACTCTTCAAGCTACAATGAGGCAAAAGCTTGAACCAAAAAGAAACAAACTCTGAACGAAATCACTGTACAAGGGAAGGGTAAAGCACCCATGGCGTCGGTGAAAAGGCTGCGACAACACAGCAGAAACAACTTCACCATCGACCAACATCCAATGACATCCTAACAAAACAACAAAACAAAGAAAGGAGCTCATAGTTTGAGGAATCTCTAAAGTGAACCCTTGCCCATTGTCATTTTTGTTCCTTGCCTCTTTCTAGCTTATCCCGCCTTATTTTCTCAATTTTTTTTTTTGTTTTGTTTTTTTGTGCACTCTACAGCAAACAAATGAAAGTGGATCCACTTGAGAGCAGCAAATGAAGTGCCGACAATGGTTCGTGGCAGCAAAAAGTGCAACGAGTGCAAAAAAAAAAAAACATCGGCAACAGAACCAGAATTGAAACAAATACTAACGTGTGCCACTGTACATCCTTCTGCATCGCCACCGCGACCTGTCTTATCATCTACTCGCTACTCTTGTTGTCCTTGTGCAAACAGCAAGTAGGCAACTCTACTACTACCACTACAACTATTACTATTAAAAATATATACATATATGTATATATACAGTATATACAGATATCTTTATAGGGTTATACTAGATAGTGTTGTTGCTTCTGACATCACCATGTTGGCAACACCGTTGAAAAACAACACAAATGCTTACAGCAGATGAACGTCAAAAGCATTGACGACTACGACAACAATAAGTACAATTTTGAAGAGTTGCGTCAATATTTGTCAAGTCGTGCTCATTGTTACAGTTGTTGTTGTGGGTTATCGTGAGCTTTTTTATGTTATTGTGTTTAATTCATGTCGCATTTGTGTTTAAACTCGATCGTGTAACATATATCAATCCTTATCCATATGTACATAGTATTCTTACATCAATAAAACAGTTGATTTTAAAGTTATTATGAAATATTGTACCTTTTGCAATTAAAAGTAGTAAGAACGTTATCTTCGACTATGCCGAAGATGAAATACTCTGCACAGGATTTGTATGAGAGGTACCCCCTAGTGGTCCGATTCAACTGGTTCCGACAAGTGTCCTGCGCCTGTTTTGGAAAGTGATAGTGTCCAAGTTTCAGTTCGATAGGACAAGAAACAAAATAGTTTTTCTAATAAGAACATGAATTCAAATGGGTGGTTTGGTTTGTATGGTATTTTGGACTGTGACTTTTTCTCAATCAAGGGCATTTTGATTAAATTAAAACTATTGTATTTCTTTGAACATGTGAATTAAACATTCCAAATATAATTCAATTGGTACGACTTGGTCCCCGGAGTCACGGTTCTTTGAATATTTTACACACACATTTCTGGTTCTGATTCATTTTAAGAGGTTGTTTCGATTGCTATTATTATTATATATTATTAAACATTCATCCGCTTAAATCCAAATTGGTAACATCGTTGTAACGTTGATGTTGTTAGACGCAAAAGGAAAAAAAATTACATTTAAAAACCACTGCTTTTTAGGCAGATTATGATTCATATCGAATAAATGTACTTTTATGGGTTCTCTGACAACTCCTTTTGTGTGTTTCAAACTCTATTACAAATATAACACTATGAACTGTGTGAAGAGTATCATAATAGAAAGATTTAATTTTACTGTATACGAGTATGTACATATGTTCATGTATATAATTATACTCTTCACGGGAGTGAATAGCATTATAAGTTTGTCGTGAAGTTTGTAACTGGCAGAAGGAGACGGAAAATCACCACGTACCGAGTTGCTATAACTTTTCTTGATTTATTTACTTTGTTTGTAATAAGACATGTGCCTGTGTATGTTTTTTTTGTTATCTATAAATGCATATTTGCTGTACTTAGTTTGCATTTTATCACTCTCTATTTCACGTAGTTTCCCTCACTTCATCACTTTTGCTTTGTTTGATTTTCATTAGCGTTTCTAGATACTATCGTCATCGTCTTTTTCCTTTTACATTATATTGCACTATGTAGTTTCTTTTTCTCTTTATGTTTGACATGATTGATGATTTAAATTTTAAATGGCATCCATGTCTACCTATAGACTAAGAGCAATAACAACAAATATTACAAAACATGATGTAGCAGCTCAAGTTACCGTAGAAATGAACAGGATATGAAAGGATGGGATTGATATATGGGTGTCCAACAGCAACAGATTGAAAGGAATCACACACAACATAGTAGTAGTGCCTCAAACTATTAATGATGTATTTATGAAACATGCATCTGTTTTAGCGCGAATTTCCTTTCAAAAGTTTTTCAATTTAACTTTTTTTATGTCCGTGTACCTGTTCATTTTTGTTCGTTTGTTGCATTTATTCAGATATTCTTCATCCTACGCCTTCTTTTAAATTTATAAGCCCTTAATTAATGATACCCATGACGGAAATTTATGTGCAAAACTTTAGCAGTTATTCATTTGTTCTCTTGTATTCTCACCCAAACATCGCAATTCACTTTTGTTGTAATAAAGGCACTGGCCATAAGCACTTCCTTAATCCAAAACCTACAGGACCAGGCAGGACATACAAGTATGTGTTTTGTTTGTTTATTAATATTTCGTTTTGCTTAATCGTGTATCTTCGACAAGTAAAGCAACAAAAACAACATTAACAACAACAGGAGGATAAAATCCAAGCAATCGAAAGCAGATTTCGCTACAGGCAATGTTCTATCTGCTAATTGCTGCAATACTGAGCGTGGTCCATTATGCAATATGTATACATCAAGTTAGACATAAAAGTTCTGAGTGTTTGTGAGTACCTAATGTACCCGGAAGCGTTATAGTCTCATGTTTGTTGTTTCTTGTTGCAACTCGAAGTACATTAGTATTAGGTTCGGCCTTGTTCCTGGAGCACAGGTGGTTAATGGACTAATGTAAATTGGAAACTGTTGAACATTAAGAGAAATCATTGAGCTTATGAGTATGAACTGTGTAGTTTTTAAAGAATTTTAAATTTCATCATTCTATTAGAACGATTTAAAGGTTCACTTAAAAATGTAGAAATCTATTGCAGAATAAATCACAACATTTTTTCCTTTTTTTTTTAACAAATTCCGAGAACCATCACGCGAAATTTTGTTCGATATACAAAATTTGAGACAAACTCTTTGTTCAATATTTTTTCCCATTGTAAAATTGGCCAAGAACTACTGAGGTGGACTGATTAAACCAGCTGCTGTAAACAAACTGGTTGACAGATCGCGCTTATTTTTGGCATAGTAATTAAGGACAGTCCTACTAACATACAGAAACAAAAAACCTAAAAAATACTTAACGCGGGCAATTTAAATGAGAAATTCCGGGTACATTAGAATGTGGAAAAGAAAAAAGAACGGGGTGATATTTTGAGTCGCATTTTAGATGTTATTATTTTCCTGGAATGGCAAAATCATCCTCTTAGGGGGCATAGAATTTAGAATTTGTTAAAAAAAAATGGGCCAAGTGCGAGTCAGACTCGTACACGGAGGGTTCCGTACCAGATTGGGGTTTGATTTGACTGATTCCAAAAAATATACCGCGCCTATATCAGAAACTTATAGTGTCTAAATTTCAGTTCAATAGTCCAAAAAACAAAAAAGTTATTCTATAAGAACCTGAATTTGAATGGGGGGTTTGTATGGGAAGTACCCCTCCTGATTCCGACAGATGTGAAGCATCTATGTCAGGAACTTATAGTGTTGAAATTTCAGTTCGATAATACAAAAAATAAAAAAGTTTTTCTAATAAGAACCTGAATTTTAATGGAGGTTTGTATGGGAGATACGCTCCTTAATAATCCGATCAAACTAAAATTTCGACATTATAAGTTTCTGATGTATATCCACCAACTATCCAAATTTCAAGATCGTGGGATTACTGGATCGTATAGCTGCCATACAAACCAAAATGTTTCTTGTATGGGGGACCCCTTTACGGTTTTGAAAATTTTTTAGTTTTAATATTTGTTGCTGATGCCCGGATAGAACTACACATTCTGTGAAATTTTAACTCTCTAGTTATTGCGGTTTCTGAGATATGACCGGAGGACGGACGGAGAACGAAGTATCTGCAATAGGGTTCCTTTTGGTTCCCTAAAAATTACCCAGTGGTAAAAGAGCATATTCTGAGAATTGAGGCATGCTATTACCTCAAAAAATGTGAAATGTGGAAAGAGCTGTTCCGTACTTAGCTGAAAAATGTAGGGACTCGGATATTTCGATGGAAAGAAGAGGAAGGAGGAGACTTTGAAAACTTACGTCAGCCCAAGTCACTGATATAACATTTCCCAAAGAGCTGCAGAGAGTTATATGAGAATGTCTAGATAGATTTTATGGAGAACTAAACTATCGCAATGGATCACATTTTCATTTGGTGTTGTTCACCTTAAAATTCTGCTTAAGGTCAACAGAAGGAGTACTTCGTTGTATGGTTCCAGATCTGACAAAAATATATACAATCAGGCTAAGATTTTTTTAACTATTTGTGTTTCGGTGGCTTTTTGTAAAAGAAGTTTCTCAAAATGAAAATTGATTAATAATATCATATGGAGAAGCGCAATTATGTGTTTAAAAAATCGTATTGAAATTATAAATTTTGATTTCATTTAAAAACAACCATAAAAGAAGAGATCCATTTATACAAATGCAAATGTAGAAACAAACAAACACACATAAGTCCATGATATACACTAGAAATCATAAAGCAAAAACTCGAACACTCTCATACACACTTAGTCAAACAAATTGAGTGCCACTTCCGGTTTTCGTTTATGCAAGAATCTAAAATAAAAGCAGCAGCGCACAAGACACTCCGGAAAAAAAGAAAAATATGTATACTAAAAAAGAATTAAAAAAATTACGTTTTAAACAAATACAAATTAAACGAGCAAATTGAATAAAAGACTTACAACTAGAAGCAAAAGGCTTGGAACAACTGCCACACAGGGAGAAACAGTTAAAGAAAGCAACTCAACTAGCATGCTGCAACGCAATAATGGCGGGCAGCCTAAAACCGGAAGTAAGGCCAACATACACACACATTTTCCGAATGAGGGTTATATTTTCAGAGAGATAACATTGCAACAAAACCAAATGTCATGCAAATGGCATTTTCTTTGCGGTTAATGTTGAGTACAAAATTATGTTCAGTGCTCATGCGGAATCTACACTTTAGATGATGAAGAACATGAATTATACCGGAAGCATTTGAAAAATATCTAAGTTAGTGCTTTTGGTCAAACCGACAATTTAAAAAAAAAAATAATAAAATAAAAACAAAGTTGACTATCAAAATATGAGACACACCACACCATCCATAAATGCGGAGACATACGAATTTCTAAGCCCCTACTTCCTCATGTCCTGTTTTGGCTTTGAACGATTTCGTGCTCATTCATTCAATGGATTCTTCTTCTTTGGTTGAAGTTTTAAATTCCATGCTTACTGAATGCGGTTAAAGTCACTTAGTGGTGGACATGTTTATTTAAATCATTTTTGGTTTACAGACTTCCGTATGGTCAATTAGTGGCTGGCAAATGCGAAATATGGCCCACTTTCTACTAACAACTTGCAACAAAACCAAAATTCACAAAATAAAAGGAAGGAAGACGCAATGCAAAAAGCAAAATGCTATAAATTTTTATTAACAAGAATTTCGTGTGGATTCCTAGCTTCCATATGGTATTGTTGATGGTTTTTTGTAGTTCCTTTATTTCAACATTGCTGTGCTGCATTGCGTCTCATATTAAATGTGATTACATTGAGTCAATGCCCCCATAGGGTTCTCTATCTTTATAGGTAGGTGGTAGGTGGGTAGGTATCGCAATCACTTGTCAGATTGGCAACTGCCAATCCAATTGTATTGCATATAAAAAATAAAACGCAACAGGGTACTTTTTGTTCCGTTGAGTATTCTTCCCACTTCTGCCAATGCAATGTCAGTCCGCTAGTAAAGTCAGTTAGTGTTCAATCTAACAGACAGTCAAGACAGGGACTCTGGCAATACACTACTTTGATATATCGCACATGTACATACACGTCAATTTATATTTATGTTATGTTGCTGATACTGTGAAACAATAGCATTTTCAAATTCTTATACAAAAAGTACACACATCAGAATCTGGCAAAAAAAAAATCGGGTGTTGAAGTGAAATGGTTTGAAATGTTGTTATAATTAATTAATAATAATTAATATATGTACGAATTTCTTACTTCAAAAAGTTTCGAAGCTGACATATAAATAGCCCCTATAAATAACAACCACAATATAATATTCTTGAAATGATATTTTATACAATTTAATATACATCCAACTGTTTTTGGAAAAAATAGAAAATAAGTTATCTGGTAATCGTCCGACTACATACAAGTCCAGTGAAACGTGACCTCTTCGCTTGAAAGACAATATTGCATGTATGAAGTGAACTTGACTTACAAATTCTTTATTTGTAAGAATTGTTAATCCAAATAATGTTTTTCAATTTAAGTTTTAATTCTTTATGTCAAAAATCACTACAAACCTCATTTTTTTTTTGCTTTCTACCTTTCCGAATTTTTTCTTTTAAAGTAAATTTCTTATGGCGACTAACTCTGCCGTGATCTACTCTCGAATAACATTTTATTCCCGGACTTCTCAAACAAACAAATTTTTCTTCACGGACCCCGACCCAACTCCGACCAGTTAACGATGTAACGATACGTGTTAATTTTTAGGACCCTTGGTAGTGCACACCGCAGATCAAAATTTAAGTATTGCTGGCTGGACACTTTTATATTTCCTTTCTGTAGTCACAACGCAAGAACATACAAGAGCCAAGTGGCCATAGATGCCAATATACATACCTATATATAGCCTAGTTTCACCCATACAAAACTCCTGGCAGGTGTGCAGAAAGTAAACTTTCGAAATCATTCAGGCAATCAGCCTAAACTCTTTTCCCCTAAAAACAATAATGATGTTAAGTTGTAGACATATATGAGAAAGGCACCTTACGCAGAAGCAACGAGATCAAGAATGTGTTTTTCTAAATCTCACTCGGAAGATTGAAAAATCACTGGTTAAAAAAAATCTGCAATCGGATAATGGAATCCCGCTACAGAGTACATAGACCCTAATAGAAAATTATGCATAAATGTGGAACTAAAAGTGAAGCTAAAAAAGACCAACATACTAATCATTATCTCTCGTTATAGAAAACCACTCATACTAGGAAAAGAAGAAGAAAAGAAGTGAAGTAATAAAGTATCACAGTCATTTAGTCTCTTCTTTTAACAATGATAGGGTCCACAATATGGACTAAATTTTGGGAGTAATCTCAAAGATGTCGTTGTGGCTGTATACAGCTATCAATAGACCAGTTATGCATGGGCTTTACCAAATTAGACAAAAGTACGATTCAAGCAACCATGCATAGAAGCCATGAAAACAGATCCAACAGCTGTCCTTAACATGCAATTAAACTTGCCACCAACCCTTTCTGTTTATAAAGAAAGACGCAATGCTATTTATGGCGAAGCTCACCTTAGATATTGAAAGAGATTCCTGCAATCACTTTTCAGGGATAATCTCAATCTGAGTAAAAATAACTATCCCCTCTCCGATTTAATTTTATTTCCAAAATTATTTTGTATTTTATAGTACTAAAAGTAATTTTGCCATATTATTTGGATACTAGGGAATAGTGGCCATTTTCTTTCCATGTCTTCATTAAACTAGAACCATTTTGCGGGCCGACCTTGGAGTTTCACAAAAATAGAAGTCAAACGATGGCTTAAATCGTGCGAATATTGGCTGGACCCAAAAAATATAAGAGTAACGAAAAGCTGCTCGCCTTCTAGCTCTCGCGAAAGAACTCATGAACTAATGAGACTAACTCTGAGAGTTAACCGTATAGTCTCAGACTTCTCAGCTCCATATATAGATGAGTAGACTTTTTAATTTCAAAATTATACTTTTATAACGAAAATGAAAAGAAAATAGCCAAAAATCATGCTTAAGGTGTTCAGCAATATTTAAAATATATCAACATCAATACAAAACACAACATAAGGAGAAAAATATAAAACGGAAATACAAAAATTCAATAAAAAGAAAACACAAAAATAAAACGGAAAATATGTGGCAACAAGAACGGTTATGAAAAAATGGTTTTGATTTCCCAATGGAAATCATTTTATCAGAGTAAAAATCATAAAATTTGTTACAAATGTAGCCAATAAGAAGTGTACAAATGGCCAAGGAGTTTTGGAAAAAGAGAGAAGTGGTACTGAATGAGGCTAAACGTTATAGACAACTGTTTGGTTGGCAACAGAAAAAGATATATTTAAAGCTGCAAAACAATTCATACATATGTACAAGTGATAGAGATACTACAACATACGTATGTATGGTTGAGTGACGCGCGCACATATGAAGCTTTGTTAAAATATGTACTTTTTTATCATGCATGTGTGTCTCTTTATTATTCGTCCTTTTTTGTTGTGTTTTCTCTTCTCTTTTGTCTTTGTATCTTGTATCGATGTAGGTTTTTTTTTACACCAATTGAACAGCACATTGAGTTTCGTTACAAATCAAGTATTCTCGTGTTCATTGTTTGTGAAATTTGCAATTCATTGCCGTCAGGCTTTTGATGTGATGATGCTTTACCAAATGCCTTATGCTGTCATCTCTAATCTGTCTGCTAGTGCGTCTGTCCCTCTCCAAGTCTATCTTTTTGTCTTTCTAACGTATGCATTGTCTAACAGAATCTGTATCTTATCAAATCGCATCTTAAAATTTATTTTTGGCATTATAAGCTTTTAGGCAGCACTAACTTGGTAGACACAGAAAGGAAGACAAAAAGTAACACAGTAAGGAGCAGTTGAGTTGAATCAAATTTTGTTTGTTTGTTACAAAACTTTAATATTTATATGAAACTGTGTATCTGAAATTGTTGCTGAATGTATTGTATGTGCCACATGTATTTGCCTCACAGTTAGTAATTTTGTCGTTTTTAACTTCTTCGTCGTTGCTGCCTGTGCATATCAGTTTTGGTACAATCATAAAATTACTTTTATTGTTTCTTTCGCAGATGTGCTGAAAATTTGCCATAATTTATTTAATTTGAGGAAAAATTGTTCTTATTATTATTATCACTATGATGGAGGGGAAGAACCAATCCAATCCAATGTGGTGTATCTCTAGTTCAGTTCTTGTGGCATCAATAGAAGCAGCAGCATATGTTTGCCTTCACACACACTTTTTGCTTAAAGCACATGCACAAATAACGCTATAAATCTTAAAAGGTAAAACCCAACCCAATAAGGTTGATTCAACTAGAAAGCCAAGTAGGATCCAAAAGCAAGCTAAAACTAATAACAATAATGAAGGCGATCGCATGAAATAACAGCACTTATCTTTCTTAGTTGTTGGTTGGATACGGCGAACATATTGTATCTGCGCTGCACTACTTATTGATACTTATAGCAGCTAGATACGCACATATGGAGATATATATGTACGTACATATGAAATATACATCCATTGAGTATCCATGGTACTAAGAGCTGGTTGCATGCAACGTATTCCCAGAACTATGCCAGCAACACGCTTCAAAGGATGTTCTGCAAGAACGTAAAGTGTGCAAAATAAATTCAATTTTGTAAAACTGATTCTACTCTATTTCGAGATGCTTTTGTACTCAATGCAACTAGAGAGAATGCTAAGCTCCTGCTGCTGATACTGTTGCTGTCAGATACACATATACATACATACTTGTATATATGGTACATCCTTGTATGTAAGTGAATAGATATATGGAGAGGCATGCTTAAATGAGAAGATGTTTGACTTGCATATGTGAAAAATTAACGCGATGAGGTTGCAATGTGTGTTTATGTATAAAACCAATCAGAATAAACAGCAATTTATAGGTATCATGCCATGAAGTGTTAAACTACAACTTATTGTGCAAAAGTTAAATGAAGGAAGGAAGGAAGAACGGATAAGTTCGCATTTGGTGTATTGTTATAAGGAATAATGAATTTGGAAAACAAACTAAAAAACAACTTACATAATTTGATTCTTTTAAATATATAAAACTTTGTTTTAATAATAAACTTCCAATTTAATACCCTTATTTATTAGAGATAAACTTATATTATGTAAGAATTTAGAAATCGAAATTCCTTAAATTTGAATTGATACATGTAAAATTATAACATAATATTCATTTCAATTTGCTACAGAAAGGTCCCATTCTCATTGGTATATACGTAAATATGTTTCAACCGGAATATTTCTATATGAAAACCAGTACCGAATTTTGGGAGAACTATTTGATATGACAATTAATTACAAAATACTGGAAGAATATATGGTGAAAAATTGTTTAATACACTTTTCATAATAAGTTCTTGCCTGAAATCTCGCCGTCTGGCTTAACATCACCGTCCTTTGCTGCTTTCAGTAATCGGAACACACTACAGACTAGATGATCTGGACGTCGCTCATTGTCTTTATTCAATCGCACCAATTCTCTGACCACATATGGTTGTGAATAAGGGCGCATAGCTCGCCTTTTTTGCAAATAAATTTCCCCCATCGAATCAGAGACGGGTTAATTGTAATAAATTAGTTTCAAGCTTAATTTTAATTATTATTTTACTTTGCCAAATAATTAAGGTTTTTAAAAAACTTTTATAGTAGAGGGTTGATGACATGAAAAGAATGTTAGATAATCATACATTTTCAGTTTAATTCATTATATTTTATACTTTACAAAAGCTACATGGACGACACTTTCAAAATGACTTTCATTAGATTTTAAATTGCACTATAATCTTATTTCAGCTTAACTATCATTTAAAACCGAAGGGGCAAGATAAGTTAAACATAGTAATGTGGCACAAACACAAACAACCACGCAGTCACACAAATATGCTGTGAGCTTAAAGCTAACAAAACCAATAAGCAATTTTTTCACACGATTTCTTGCAAACGAATGCTTCACAAAATGCTTTGAAACATAAACAAATTGTGTTAAGCTTCGATCGGGTCGTGTTGGGGTAGACTTAGCTCAGCTTAGAATGATAGAAATGAAATGGTTAGAAAACAAAACAAACGCCCATATAAACTGCTCAATAACTTGGAAAACTATGGGCAATAAATCAAAATGACTTGCAAGTGGAAGAAAAAGGAGAATGAAGAACCTTCAGCATATCGAAGCTCGAGGCAACGATGCATACCGTTGTTCGGTCGGTGTGGCTCGAGACACTCATGTCAGTGCGTGTCTGATATGCTGTATGGTCTTCAAATTGAACATAGTAAAGAAAGCAAAATAAAAAAAAAAAATAAAAAAGAAAGGAATTTAAAATTCTACGCAGGCATAGTAAAGATTTCTAGTTTTGCGCAATCAGCAGAAAATCAATTGTAATATGAAGACTTCACTTCCATTCTTTGACTATAACTAGGAAAAGGAAATCTCTTAATGTGTAAATGTCTTGCAGTTAACACATTATTTGTATCATGTATCCTTTATCTCGTATCTTTTATTGCATGTTTTGATGATATGCTGACGTAGACAAAAGTTACTATTACACAAATCTCAATCTCATTTGTAAGACTTTTTACAATAAATTTTTAATTTTCTTCAAAAGAAATAAGGGAAAAGAGAATATGAAATAGAAGAGTTTATGAAGTAAACGGAAGCCCCTCTTCCCTTTTGCATTATACTTCGCATATCCTTAAAGAGCAACAGCTACAAGTCCACATAGCAACATACATAGCTTGGCTTAGTTAATCTCATGAAGCATCAGAGGCTTTTATAAAAGCGTTGCTATAACAATTTTCCATTATCAGTCACTTTTGATCAAATGAAGTGTACAAAGCTGTGCAAAACACACACACACACACACACAGAAATGTATCTGTATGACAATATATCTATGTGATTGTGTGTAGAAGTGTATTTAATGTCACCTAAAAAGTCACAAATTGGTGTGAATGAGCTTTTTATGTTCTTCATGCAAATGCAGCAAGCAAAGTGTGCGGTAAGTTTGTCGGTCTGTAGTTGTTTGCTTAACATGTAGCAGAAAGCGGTAAGTTTAGATTGGCGTCCACAAAAGTCCTTCGTCCTGAGTTTCGCCCCGCAATAGATGGTATGGTAAATGCTCGGAAAATGCATTCAAAGTCTAAATGACTAAATGTGCCAACACAGATTGTGGATGTTGTAAAGGGGTTCGTTGTTTTGTTACTTGCTCCTTTTGCTTTTGTACACTGAAAATCTCTTGTTTTCCGCTTAAAATCAGCTGTCGAAATAATTTGCATCACATTTTCTGTGATACTCACTTGTATACTTATTTTACCATCTACGAGTATGTATCTATGTGTACTACATTGACTAGAACATGGTGTGTGTGTTGTATTGTTTCATTTTTAAGTGGCCCATGTTTATGCGATTTGGTCATCATTGTTCAGTTGAGTTGAGTTGAGTTGAGTTCAGTTCGGTTCAGTTCATTGAGATTAAGCGCTGTTTCAATTCTGATGCAAGGCGATTATTTTGTATTGCTCCAACAATAGCCATGGGCCTTGTTAAGCCAATTGGTAGCATGTAAGCAAACTCCGAGAATTCCATTGAATAAGCTTTGCAATTTTGGGAGGAAATTCTATTACAATTTGGTAGGTAGGTGGGGTATTTTATTTCTCACTACAAAATTGTTAGTGCTCTCTACATAAGATTAGATATACTAAACCAAAATTTTTTGCCGAAATTGTTTCATGTGAAATAGGTACAAGATATGTATATTAAACTTAGGGTGAATTTAAACCCAATACAAATTTGTATTATTATGGGTGAATGCCGATTGTCATAGTGTTGTAACAATCACACTGTCCATGAATATAAATGAATCTTGTGAACAGCAAAATTATTGATATTGTGGTATGAATGCCGATTTTTGCGATTGATAGCATGAACGACAAAGATGGTATCGGTTTTGGAGTCACAGCAGGCGAAAGAAACATATCTTTTCGTTTTCGATTGAAAATTCATTGCTTAAATATCGAGAAGAATGAATTGAATTTCGTTTCTTTAGCGGCGTTGGGCAAAAATTTATATTCAAAATTTTAGTGAGAAAGTACAAATCGTCACGTTTTTTTGATTCTATATCTCATACACCCCACTAGGTAGAGACTTAAAATTTTTACAGAATGTGTATTTCTATTTCCATATCCTCAACAAATAATACAATTTTTGGAAAATCCACCGGAAAAGTCTGAATAAAGAGATTACAATTATATAACAATATGCAGCTTGTGTGTTGTATAACAACACGTGCAAGCAACTAGCTTGTGTGTGCAAACACAAGCGAATGTATATTTGTTGTAAATGTAGCTAGTCTTTTAGTTTACAATAGTTAAATTTGAAAAAAAAAATTAATTGTAGTTGGGAGAAATATTTTCTAAATGTATACATAGAATTTGTTATAGAAGCAATCCCAGAAAAATTAAAGGCGGTTGTCTCAGTATTAACAAAATAAGATAATGTAGACTAATAAATAGATTAGCATAAATGACTCTTATCATACAAGAACAAGGAGTATCTCTTTTATATTGGGTGTATGCATATGATTCCGCCCTTTCCGATAGTTTCGCTAGTATCGCCGCTTACACTTGCACACTAAAATACTAATACTTGCATTCGATAGTGCCTTCTATCAGCTGTTAAACACAGTGTATAACATTCGGTGGAAGCATAAACAACAAATATTTCTAATCATTGAAAATGTCGAGTTTTATCCCAAGTAAACATCATTTGCGGGAGGTTTTATTGCACTATTTTGTTGCAAAGAAAAGTGCAGCGGAAACTTATCGTTTGCTTGCTGATGTTTACGGTGAGCATGCTCCATCGAATACAACTTGCAAAGAATGGTTTCGACGATTTAAAAATGATGATTTTGACATTGAGGACAGAGAACATGGAAAACCACCCAAAAAATTTGAAGATGCTGAATTGGAAGATTTATTGACCGAAGATTGTTGTCAAACACAATCAGAATTGGCAACAACATTAAATGTTGATCAATCAACTATTTCAAGACGTTTGCAAGCAATGGGAATGGTTCAAAAAGTCAATAACTGGGTGCCACATGAATTGAAAGACCGAGACATCGAACGTCGCAAAACCATTTGTGAAATGCTGCTTCAAAGACAAAAAAGAAAAGGTTTTTTGCATCGGATAATCACGGGAGATGAAAAATGGATATATTACGAGAATCCTAAACGCAAAAAATCTTGGCTGAAGCCAGGTGAGGCCGGCCCATCACAGCCAAAGAAAAATATTCATTGTACCAAGGTTATGCTCTGTATTTGGTGGGATCAGAAAGGTGTTGTGCACTATGAGTTGCTGAAACCGTCTGATACTATCACTGGCGATGTTTACAGACGACAACTAATGCGGTTGAAGGTAGCTATAGAAGAAAAACGACCGGAATGGGTGAATAGGCATGACAAATTAATTCTTCAACATGACAACGCCAGACCGCATACGGCAAATGTTGTGAAAACATATTTAAATGGACAAGACTGGGAAGTGCTACCCCACCCGCCATATTCACCAGATATAGCCCCTTCAGATTTTCATTTATTTCGAAGGATGCAGTCTGATCTTACGGGAGAGCGATTCACTTCTTATGAAGATATCAAAATTTGGCTTCATAATTGGATTGCCTCAAAAGACCAGGACTTCTTTATGCAAGGAATCCGTAAATTGCCTGAAAGATGGGCAAAGGTTGTAGCTGCAGATGGGGCATACTTTGAATAAATAAATTTTCCTTTTTCTAAACAAGCAAATTTGTTTTGTTTTCACAAAAAAGGGCGGAATCATATGCATACACCCAATAAATACTATTGTTAAATAAATACTATTGATTATTGTTCCTACTTTTGTAGACTTAAGATAATTAAATTCAAATTAATTTAGTTACACACATACATATGATTATGCACATTTCTTAGGGTGATATGTATCCGTAATTATCTTGAATTTTAGCACTCATTCAAAAGAAATATGTAAACTGGGGTAATAGTTCATTAGCATAAGCAAAGTATAAAGTTATTCTGTAATACATTTTATTGTAATAGTGTGATGTACAATATTAAAAGAAAGCATAATAAGTACGCCACTGATAAAAAAAATTAACATATGTTTTAAGTTCTAAAAACGAACACAAGTCCTTGTACTGGAATAGATTGTATTTAGATTACCAAATAATTCGCCAAAGTATTAAATAAATGTAATGATATATATATATATATATATATATATTTATTTATTTATTTATATAATGCTAACTTAAAGTTAAAACTAGAAGTTAACAGAAAATTAGCCATGGCTGCCAGGGCCTTCAGCTAGTATATATATATAAATAAGGGCTATTGGCTCAGGTAAATGATACTTTGTGCAAACAAATTATATTACCATCATTAAACTAATTAGTTAAATATATAGGAAGTGCTGCTGCCATGCTAATAATTACATATCTACAATATCCAATTGCTCCAACCAAATCACTAAGCATATGTATATAGGTAGAAGATACGCCCACGCAGTCAGTGAATTCGATCGAACCTCGAGAATAACCAAACTCCATCGAATTACTTACTACTAAAAGCAAAGAAACCAAAAGAAAATGAATTCGATTTAAGCGCACATCGACACAATACACAAATCAAATGTACAGAAAAACGTTATTTATGGACCATTTCGGGCAAAACCCTTGTGTGAGAGTGTGGTGAACTGCCACATGGCATATCTTCCAACTGCAACTCTTCAGTTTACCAATTCACGATTTCCGATGCAATGTGCAACGTTAAGATGTACATGTGAGTACATTTGACCAAAGGAACGAAGAAACGATTTCAGGAAGCTTACTTACTGGAGTGGAGCTTGTGGCATAGCATCATCGATCGAATGTGTTTGTAAGCAAGCAAACTATGCTGAGGTTGCAGTGCTGCGCTTTCTGATGCTGCTATTTTGACTGGCTATCATGAATGTAAAGAAGACGAGCGAGTGTCTTTATACATCCTGCTGCTTCTATGTAGAAGTAGCAGCAGGTTAAATGAAAATGTTATTTCATTTGGCCGCCACTTAGAGTGTCGGAAATTGAAATTTATATCCGTGTTTTCACACAAACACTCCCGACATACTCATACTCCCATCGACAAATATTCTATTATATACTAAAGGAGGCTGACTCCACACTTACTACTTTGGAAGCAGATCTCTTCGCATTCTATGTCTTTCTGCTTTTGAATTGCTTTGGTGTGGTTTTGTTTGCTTTTAGCTTGGAAGTAGTATAAAACAGCATCTCAACGCATTTGGTTCAATTGTGGTTTATTGGTTCAATTGTTCCATATGTCGCTGCTTATAAGATATTCCTTCATTAAATTGACTTAAATTTATACTAATAGAAGTCCAAAATCGTCATCTGGTATGTAATCTTCATCCAAAGAAGATACATTCTTTTTTTTTTTTTTTTTGATACACTCGTATATGTCGATAGAATGCAATAGTATTAAGCATTTCGGCATATGGTTTGCATGGTTTCAAAGATTATTTCTATCCATGCATGTACACTTGTATATCACCCATACCTATGGCATTTAATTACGAAGAACTTGACTCGATTTTGTATTGTTATTGATTGAACTTGTTTTAGCAAAACCAAACTTTTAATTTATTGCACTTTTGGGTGCATATGTGTCTGTATATTTGTTCGATTGTCTATGGCGCATTGTGCCTGATTTTAATTTATTGTTATTTTCGCATTATTTCGTATTATGTAAACACATTAGAACGACACACATTTCTATACTATCAATGTATTTGTCTGTCTATCTATTTGTCTGTCCTTCCAACTCTCTGTCTGTCTTTCTATTTCATCCGCTTGAAATGCACATTTTAATTAACTTTACTTTGGCTGAAATATGCAGCTGAGCCTCAAACAAAACCATTATCAGAGTAGGTACTAGATGGCACAATAATGAAGCTAGCAGTGCTCCTTGTTTTTAGAACACTAATTATTTCCTGAATCATACAATTGAATATGTGAGATTATTTTGTGCCAGTAAACAGATGATTTTATTGAAGCAGATGAGCATAGAGTTGTTAGTAGTTTTATTACACGTTAAATGTTACAAAGAAAACGTTTTATTAATTAAATTGCAACAATCGTCAATCGTCTCATTGACATGATGATATTTTGCAAAAATATGATAGAAAAACAAATGGTTTTTATGAGTTTTTCTAAACAAATTAAAATAATTTGACATAATAGAAAAAATAAATAACGCAATCCTTATAAACAAAACTTGATTTTCGGATAGACAATTAAAGGTATATTTGGCTTTGGTGTCTCATTTTAAACAACACTTCTAAATTACCTTTAGGTTGAATGGTGCGAGGAACGATCAATATGTCCTTGCAAAAAGATAGGAAACATTTTCATTTACCTCCCATACAAACCACCCATTAAAATTCATGTTCTTATTAAAAACAATTTTTTTCTTTTTTTGTCCTATCGAACTAAACTTTAGACTCTACAAGTTACTCATTAATGTCCATGAAATGCGTAAATATTTAAATATTTCTGAGTGCTCTATCACAGAGCTTAGGCAAAAACGTTTTCTAGGGGGTGCGCGAAGAGTATATCAACTTCAGCATAGTCGAAGTTAAACTTCTTACTTGTTATTTTTTTTTTCAAATCTCTTAACGTGAAGACATTTTTTCAGGAAGGCAAACAGGAAATAGTTGCAGAGGGTTAAATTTGGAGAAATTGCTGGATGGGGTAGCTTAAATTATGAATTTAAGACTATACACGTGTATCGCCATGGGGGAAAACCATTTTTTTTTTCAAATGCGGTCGTTTTTGCTTCAAATCAATTTCGGATCTTTAAATTTTTTAAGGTATTCGATGTGAGTGACACCGTGTGCATCTCAAAAAAATGCCGCCATAGCCTTGTTGGTCGAAAAACTCATCACGGCCTTCTTTGGTGCACGCTCACCCGTAGAATTCCACTGCTTTGACATTTCCTCGGTCTCTGGTGCATTGTGATGGCTCAATGTTTTGTCCACGTGGCAAAAACTTGCTCGAATTGCGGTTGACTATCGCCAAACATTTCTTTGAAATGGTTACACAGTTGCGCTTATGGTAGAGTGTGAGTAATCGCGGCAGCCTCCGCGCGGATTACTTTTTCATGTCCAAATATTCCTGTAAAATGTAATGTACCCACTCAGTTGAGATACCTACAGTCTCAGCCAACTCACGCACTTTCAAGTTCCGATCGGCCAATATCATTCCATAGATTTAAACGACGATGTCCACCTCTTTTCGGCGTCACTTGCTCTGGTACGTCCACAAAGAATACAGTAAACCTCTTCTTAACTATTGAAATTCCCCATCTTTACTTGATAGTATCAATATCAATGTTCCTTCTTGGGTTACAAGGAATTGATCTCATATACTTGTTAGTACCTCTAAGACTACTTATGGCAGCATGATCCATTTCGTGTTTTATGTCAATCATACAACCTATACTATGTCCTTGTATCTAACTCTATTTCTTCTGATCAACGAATATCTAATTTTTTTTTTTTGTTGACTTCTTTTAAATTGTTAATGTATCTACGTAATTTTAAAGCTTAAAATGTAGCTTTTTAGTTTTATAGTGCATGCTCAGTTTAAATGTTTGATGACTTTTCGTCTGGAGCCACAAGATAGTTCTCTTAGTTTGTATTGCATGTCCACTAACTCCAGTAGTTCAGTACCGAAGTGGCTTGCGGTCGATACTCAGTCATGTTCGGTTTTTAATGGACACCAGCTCGCGCGGGCTCTTGAGGGAAAAGTGGCGGTGGATTCAAATTTTAAATAAAAGATACCTATATTTCTCGCTCACAATAGAATTATAACATGAAAATGATATAAAGACTGACTTTTGATAGAACAGAGAGGATGTGAAAAGAAGAAAGACACACAATTAGTAGCGACGAATAATGCGTGTGGCATTAATGTGCCTAGTGAAATTTAACGAGCAAAAATTATGCGATTTTCAATTTCCGGCTACGAGAAATGAACAAAATACTGTACTTTTCGAGGCAATTAAATAAGGACAAATCACATGGGCAATTTAGGGAACAGAACAATTGTTGCACGTTTGCTTCGCTTCGCTCCGATAATGTTTTGTTGAGTGTTGCATTTTTCATATTTCGATTACGATTTTTCATTGTTAGTTGCAAATTTTCCGAATGAGATTTTACATTTGCACAATTTGCTGCACGTTATTACATATTAATGTGCATTCTATAATGCAATCAATTTTGTTCTGATTTATGTTGTTGGTTTTATCTTTGGTCAGATGTTGCTTGGGTGTAATGGTATGGTGGGAGTGGTTCGGTTTGGTTACCGTTTCCATTTAGTCAATTTTTAACCAACCAATTTGAAACTTGGCCGCTTGCAATAAGCAGCTTTGATGCCATTAAAGGTACTAACTGGCCACAATCAGATTGAATGATACTGGGAAGACAAAGAAGTATAGAGGAAAGAACGGATGCACGAAAGAATGCAATATCATATTGCATTTATGCACCGCGTGCTTTTCTATTTTTTCCTAGTTGCCTTTGCTCTGTTAGAGATGTTTCTCTGCATGGTTGGGCTTTTGAGCTGGGAATTCAATTATATTTTCCAGCTTTCAGCTTTCCACTTTCGCTCAACTTCGACGCTTTGTATATTATGCACTCTGTTGCTATTATTATTTTTATGCTCATCGTTGTCAACATCCCCATCATCATTACAGTGGGTATTTGTTGCCGCCCTACTTCGGTTATGGTACACCCAACTAACTATGTTTTCCTCGGACATATTTGCCCACCACAATACAAAAATAATTCTATTATAAGACTTCTTTGTTGTATTTTGTGCAATATGATGATATCATATTTTTCTATATCATCTTTTCATCGTTTTTTTTTTTTTCAGTATTCAATCTTTTACTTTACATACACTTTGCAATACACTAGGTTGAAATATATATTCACTGTAATCTGATGTTTGTAACTTAAAGAAACTGGCTTCGCAAACTTCATATGCATACATGTTTGTACTTTATGTGGCAATTAGTAAAGCAAAGGTAATGGAATAGGCATATTATGCCTGTCTGTGTTACTGGGCATGTATAGTTTTAGAAATTTATGTTAAACTATTACAAACATCATGATCATGATTTGCAACCGTCGTGATTCGATCACTAGCAGATATAGCCAACATATGTATAAACTGATCATTTAAACTTCTGATTCATAAGTTTTTAAGTATAGTTATTTTTCATTTTCATTTGTTCATCATGCATATGTTTCATATGTTTGTTAGATCTTCTTTCTGCTTGTTATTTTTAGACCTTGTAAATGGATAATACGTTGTATTAAGATATTGTATTTGAAGCACCAATAATTCGAAATGCGCATAGAGTATTAAAACTCAGAAAGTTGCAGTTTGTTATATAGATTCATATTAAAGTCGCTTACAAAAAGGTTTGCTCCTCATCTCTACAGGGTCACAATATTAAAGATCCTTATAATAATAATGACATTCAATCCTGAAAAGCCAAACTTCTATATTATTTTGCCAAAGAGATATAACTTCATATCAGTACTTTCCCTGCTTAAGATCAGTTATTATTTTATGTGCATAGAGTATTTGATAAACAAAACCATCCAACTACTTATAAAGCTTGCTTACTGGCATTCTATATTCATTGCGCAATTTTTGATTTGATTTGGTTTTCATTTTTTCTTGGTCTGGTCTGGGTCAAGTGAAACTAAGCAAGAAGTGCTCATTATTAAATTCAAACTACAAATGTGTATTTTAATAATCAAAATTTGTATTGTATGTTGTAAATGGGTTTCTACAAATCCTTCGTTGTTAGGGTTCGAGATTGGAACTAAAAATGAATATTTGTTTGTTGGTTTGTTTGTTTGTTCGTGTTCGTGGTACCACGTTAGATCAGTGAAATTTTCTGTCATGATAAACTGTTGAATCCACACCCACTCCGTTAATTGAAGGACATCACTTTGAAAATCTGGTCTCGTTTCAACTTTATCACTTGCAGAACTGTCACAAAGCATGCCGAAAACGTGCTGAATAGATATTGCTGTGACTTCTTCCCAGGTTTTAAATAGCAAACTTAACGCATGCAGCATATTTATACAAATTTTACATTCAGATTCAACAATCTCCATTAATAGTTTCCTTCTGTAGTGATCCTTGAAGCTTTTAACTACGCTTTGATCCATAGATTGTAAAACATTAGTCGGGTTTGGCGGAAAATGCCAACTCTATATTTTTAAGATTAGAAATGAAAGGGTGAGCAGGACAGTTGTCAAGAAGAAGCAATATTATCGTTCCTTTAATTTTTTTTTTTTAATCCCACCATTGCAATTCTTCTTCAAAAAGTGGACTTGTCATCCATGCTGATTTATTAGCTTTATATGTGACTGGCAAATCTTTAATGTTGTTAAAGCAGCGCGGATGTTTTAATTTGTATATTACCACCAGTTTCCTTTTTTCTGTGCCATTCATATTAGCAGCTACAAGCACTATGATACGCTCTTTGGAGAGTTTTCCACCCACACACTTTTCTCCTTTCAATTTTAAAGTTTTATCAGGGGTCAACTCATAGAAATTTCCTGCTTCATCAGCATTAAAAATGTCACTTGGAAAGTACTTTTCTTTCAATTTTAGCCACACTGTTTTCATCCAGTCGTGAGTAACATTCGTATCAACACTTCTTGCTTCTCCACTTATTTTTCCATAGTTGATATGGTGTCGTTTCTTGAACTTTCCGAGCCATCCTTCTCATGCTTTGAAAGCCGTTAAGCCAAGATCGGCAGCAAACTTCTCTACCTTAGCTTTCAGATCGATCCGAGACGGGCACTGTCTATGAAATCATGACAGCTTAGCTTGATCCAATTCTTCGTATTTAGATTTCTTTAATTTCTTAGAAGATTTTCCCTCCTCCTCTGCTTGTATAATTTTTTCTTTGTTCTTCCATATTGTAGACACGGTAGAGGGATTGAATCCAAAGCGTCTTCCAACACCACTTATCTTTTCTTCCGCCTATATTGCGCGTATTAATAAAACTTTTTCGTTAATACACATAGATTTTCTCTTACCGTATAGACAACGCATAACACCCTAATGACAGTCTAGAATCTTCGGTACATACTGCATGCAAAAAAAATCTTTGATGCCTTCATACAGAACGGTAGACACTCAAAACGAAAAGAATGACAAAAAAAAAAAAAAAGCAAACAAATGTGAAAAAAAAAACGGCGCCGGGGTGTTTTTGTTGTCGTTATTTATAGTGTGTGTGATGCTATATAGAGTGTATCATTTTACGGATACCACGGTATAACCAACCAAAGTCAAGTAATTTCGGCGTTTTAGGGAGTTTGTCGTTAAATCGAGTAACGTTATATGGAATTTCCACTGTATTTGATTCATCAGATTTTTTCAAAAGTATTTCAAATGTTGCGCAATGCACTCACTACTTTCATTTAAATAAATTAAAAGGCTCTATAAAACAATAGTTCTAAAGACAAGGGCAGGGAGGTGTGCATTGTTGGGCATTTTAAAAGTCACTGGAATTTTATATGTGTCTGTCTGTTTGTCCAATATAAAGGGCAGCGGGAAATGTATGTACCAATATAAATATGACTCAAATTTGGGACCTGCGGATATAAGTATATCCAAGGGGACGTTGATTGACGTTTATCAATCCATGCGCTTGGCACCATGTTCTTAAGTCTTCACAGATAGGTGAGCACGTAAAACACTGGTACTTCACTGTACAAAAATTCAAGAAAAGAAAGATTCGGTTGTCCATGCGACACTGGGGCGCGTATTCTAGTTCTTTATATATATTAGGTTATACCTTTGCTTGTGATGTAATGAGGTAGAAAAAATCCAATATGTAACATATATTCAAAATAAAAAAAGATATTTTAAATAATTTCACAAGAAAAATAAATACTATTGTCCACAAAGAAAAACACAAGATTTTTTTTGCAATCCACCACATCTTCTTTGAAATTGAAACTTCCACACCCACTTATTAGTATTCCATCCACAAAGCACAAACTTAGAAAACTATAAGAAGTATGTTGTACTACAAAATCAAAACAATGTAGCTTTGCATACAACGACATCAGTTTGAAAAGATTCAAAGGCATCAAAACTGGGCAGTTTGCAAAAGCCACTCAAACTAGTTTAACTTTGTTTTTACAAATCACAATTCTGACTGGATTTTTATTTGCTCATTTTGAAAAAAAGAATTCTGAACCAAGCAATGCTAACAAAAAATTATTTCTTGTTTTATTATATTCATTCTGTTCTGATAAAAAAAAAAACAATCATATACATAGTAGAAATAAGAGAAGAAAAGGGAATAGACCCTAGAAGTTGTGACTCTTTTTTACTCATGAGCCGGCGTGCCTCTGCTTTTGCGCATCTTCTTGGGATGCAACACTAAACGGAAAAACTTGATCTGATATATATGATAAATGGGAGCTGTAAGATCCACTAATCCCAATTCCTTGAAATTATCATGGTTAGTGAATGCGTGCCTGACATTTATACTAACCAAATTTCAATTCGATAGTGAAAAATAAAAAAAAATTGAATAGTCACGAAAAATGTACAGCGTCTGCAAAATGTAAGCTCTATAGCTCAAAAACTGTGGGACTAGTTTGCATACGTAATCAATTCGTCTCGTCGAGCTGATCGAGAATATATATATATATATATATATATATATACTTTATGGGGTCTCCGATGTCTACTTCTGTCTGTTACAAACTTCATGACAAACTTATATTACCATTCACTGCGTGAAGTGATGCACAAATTGCATGAATATGTTTAAGATGCCAGTCGGCACAGTCGGTTCAGGTCATAAAATAAGCAGAAATTTTTACTAAATGTAATAAATACTATTAAAGGCTATGCGTTCTAAAAAACTAAACTACATATGCGTAGGGCACTACAAAAGTCTTGTCCTTATCCACTTCGGTTGAGGTAACTCCAAAACATGATTTTTGAATGCATCAACTGCTTTTTCGGGTTTTGAAAACCGTTGACCACGTAATTTGTTTTTCGCTGTTGGAAACAAAAAGAAATCATTCGGTGCTAATTGAGAGCTGTACGCCGGATGTTCCATTAATTGAACGTTTTGTGCCTTCAAATTATCGTTTGTTTGAGCCGAAGTGTGACATCTCGCATTGTCATAATGAAGAATGATCCAAGGTCGACCGTTTTTTTTTTATTTCACCAAAAACACCTGGTCCGTGTACCGGTTATTCCAAAGAATCAGGCCATCATTTGCTTCGAAGTGTTTGTTGCGCGAACAACTTTCGTTGGATTGGCACCTTTTTGGAACACCGACACGGTTGATTTTTGCTTACTTTCCATACGCTTAGATCCATAATTCGTCACATGTTACAATCTTAAATAAGTCTTTAGAAGCACGACGATCGTATTTCTTAAGCATTTCTTTGCTTTAAGCGACGCGAGTGTTTTTTGAGCGATTGTTAAATTATGCGGTATCCAACGCGAAACTAGCTTTCTCACAGCTAAGTGCTCATGCAATATTGTATATATTGCGGTGGAATGAATGCCCACAGTTGACTCAATTTATATGCTGATCTTCCATTATTAATTTACGCTCAGCATCAATGTTATCGGGCGTAACAGCTGTTTTTAGTCGACCTTCACAAAATGCGTCCTGCAGCATAGAGATTGAAATCCATAAACTAGCGATATACTGTAGTCTTATGTGGTGTTTCAGCATCAAAAGCCGGATGAAGTCTTTCCGCACTATCTTGCCAAGTTAATCCACTTCGAAAATTGTAAATAAGAAATGAAATTTTCAAGTTAATACAAAGTAAACAAATAGCGTCGATATGACAAAACGTTCCGTTCCAAATACGAATATGCTAAAAAATGCCAAATCGAAACATCACGATCGAAACGTCAGTGTGTGTTTAGCCAGATTGCAAGACTTTTGTAGTGCCCCTCGTACTATAATACGACTAGAATCTGGAATCATAAGATCGAATTATTACCGTATTATTTTGTTATAAATCTTAATTTTCAGAACAAGTGTTTCCGTCGTGACAACCTACATTGTGTTGTCGTCTTATTCCGCTTAAACTAAAAAGTTAACAGAAATAAAAATAAATAAATAAACCTCAACAGACAAAACTTTTTGAAGTCGATTTCATCATTTTAAACAACTACGCCACGCTGTAAAAAATTAGCTGCTTTAAAATACTTCACTCTAAGTAAAAGAAAACCTTGCCACACATGTTAAACTATCTATAGATCAAAACAGAATGAAACTGTTTATATTATTTAACCGATAGCAAACATGCACAATGCTGTTGATATAATAGATTCCAGCTCAAAACTTGTTTTCAAAATCCACTTCAACTTAAGTCGCATTTATTGTACTTGGATTTAACTCAATTTCTGGAAATGCTCAAAGTTGCAATGAATTTTAACAAATATAAATAAAATGTTTAAACAAATTCGAAAAGCTTAGCCGAATGTTGTTGTACTTGAATAATTTGTTTCATCATTTTCTTTCTCTCGCATGTGTCCGTCCAGTCGATTCGTGAAGAAAAAATGTAAAATAATACATTTGTAGATCGTTTACTCGTTTAGTCTTTGAGTGAACTTGTTGCGGTTCGGAACAATTTATATATTTTTGTTATAATACAAAAAGTAAAAACTTAGGAAAAGAATACAATATGTTGAAACAAATGTTTGTGTTGGCTTTCGTTGCATTGATCTGCTTTGCGCCAAGAGGTGAGTGTTGATGAAAAATGATAAATTTTTTTAATCCATTTTAAGATGAAAATAAAAATATTTCAAAAAGAAATTAAAATGTGTGGGTTTTCTTGTTTATTTTTACATTTAAGAAAAGTTCAAAAATAAAGCTGACTTCATTGCGCAAATATTAAGTTACATACCTGACTCAAAGTGGCTTATAGTATAAATATACAAATGTGTATCTAGATACTTAACACATACAAACTACAATACATACAATAATAGGCGAAATACAATAATAAAAATAAAAAAAAAACTCGTTCTATAGATGTAAATCTTCATTTTAGTTAATAAAAAGAAACGACCTTGGCCCTGCCTCTATAATATAATATTATACATATAGTTATAGTTTTTTGGATTACGAAAAGTTTTTTATCTTTAAAACATTGATTACGAAACAAAACTAGTCTTGGTGGTACATAAATTTCCTCTAGTTTTTTGAAAATTTAATAAATACGAGATAATGTTTTGTTTGTGAAAATCATAAAATTTGCAACGCAATTTCATTTCAATAATGTGAACCGATGAATGAGAGTTTATTCAGTTCATGACAATTGTAAACCGATTCAATGTTCTTTTAATGAGATTTTCCATATGAAATCTTTCAATAAACAAATAACAAATTCCTGCGACAGATAGACAAACAAACGATTAATAGATACTTTAACACCTTTAACATCTTGGAATAACGTAGATAACGAGTTCTGTAATAATCGAAAAATATTGTTTTATGTATGCCAACATCAAACAAATTTAATCAAACTCGCGACAAAGATTATTCATCTCCTTGGCCGACTCATGCCGGAGGATTCGGAAGTCGCAATCAACCATCCTATGTACAATCGTCTGTGCGGACCAATTTGAGTTTAACAGAAAACTTGAGTGTTATGGGTCAATCGCCACCTGTTGATGGCCATTATTGTCCACAGTATGGTTGCTATCCTTTTATCTCCATTTTATTGTTAATTTTAATAAATTCATTTTCAACAATATTTAATTATTGCTTTGTTTTGCATCCATTACAGCTTTTGCTATCAAATGTTATCAATGTAAATCTCTTACGGATCCCAACTGTGCCAAGGATACCATTGATGCTACTTCCAATATACGCCAAGTGAATTGTGATGAGGTTGCTCGACCAAATATTATGGATCAATTGCAGCAAGTTACCAAATGCAATAAAGTTGTGACAAGTGGTAAGTAAAAAACAACGGGTGAAAGGGCAAAACCACCAAAATAAATCAAGTGATTATGAAACCAAATACAAAAATTATTGTATTCAGTAAATCAAATAAATAAAATAAAATCACGTAAAACAATTGCTCAAGTGGAAAAATAATAAAATATAGGTATGTGTAGAAACGAATATAATGTGCGTGACATCACTATACAGCTACAGCGTCGTCAAAGTCAAAACAACCAAAGACGACAACGACGACGACGGCGACGACAACTGGAGGCCAATGCCAATTAGCATATTTTTTAATAAAATAAGTTACTTGCGCGTACAAGCGAAGGCGCTTCTAATTTGATTAACTCAGAGGGGTATACATATTTGCATAGAGTATTGATAATTTTTGAAACGGGCCGTTCCGACTGTCATGAAACACAAACAAACCAAAAAAAAAAAAAAAAAAAAGAATATCTATAAGAATAAAATTCATTTTCTTCTGTTGTTCCAGACAAAGCCGGCATAATTGTTTTCCCGTGATTGCCATTTCGAGGTTGTGGGCCAAAAGGATAATGTCTGCACCGTCTCCCATAGCCGCGAAGTGCACTCATGTTTCACATGCAAAGGCGATCTGTGTAATGCATCTGGAGCCGGTCGCTTTTGGGCTCTAAGCATGTTGGCTTTGATAGCTTTGGTAGCAGCACAATTATCATTATAAAAAAAAAATTAAAAACAAAAATTGTGGATTCAAATTTCCATTGTACAAAGTAACAAATTGAAAAAACAAAAAAAGAAAGAAATACTTATATACAATAAAAAAAATAAATTTTATGAGCTTAAATATATTTAAATCACAGAAAACTCACCGAAAATTGTTCAATATGTAATTCATCTTCCTTCTCTTGCTTGCGTTGTACGAGAACTTGCTGCTCATTATTATGTATATTTTTTTTAAATGTTTTTAAATATTTTATTGAATTTCACCATTACAATATAAAATTCTTATGTATGTAGTTGTGGTTATTATTTTTTTTTTTCTCTATATCAGCAGAAGAATATTTATGTATCTATGTATGTATACTGCGCATTTGATCGTGTTTTTTTGCAGTTGGCAATATCCAATATAACGGAACTTTTTGCAGAAATTTTCCAATGCAATTGTAATGAATTTTAAGGATATTCTTAGCTATTTGGACGTTGTTTTTTATACCAGTTCGGGATAGACACACTAGTTACACAATTTAATTGAACACTTTACGCTTAAGACTTACATTTAATTATTAAATCGTAAATACAAAGAAACGCACGACTCAACTGGACAAAGGCACAGGAACAGGAATAACGCTAGTATTGCCAATCTCCTGCAAATTGCTCAATTCACCACAAACAGTGCAGTTCACAATGCATCAACGATTTCAATTCTCATTTCCTTAACTCACCTCATACAGTTCTGAGCACTAAAGAAGTAACAAATTAAATATATAATACTAAATTGTTGAATTCAAAAATGAATTCTATGCGATATTTGAAGTTAGTAATAAAGTAAACTGGAAACCGACGATATGTACATGGCATACCAATGGTACAGGCCATTTTTGCTCAAACACAAGAAATGGAGGGAAGAAGGATTTAAATTATCGAATTCCGCACGAAATTGATTACCGATCAATCATCGACTGCGCTTTACTTTACTTGACAAACTAACAAGTTACATGTTATAGGACTTTACTCTCATAGCAAGCGCTCCAAGCTCCTATCCTATTGACTCATTTGTCGGAATCATATGAATCGGTTCACTATGAGAGGTACCTCCCATACAAACCCAAATTCATGATCATGGTATCGAACGGAATTTGAACATTATAAGTATCTGACCCATATTTATCAACCATGTACATTTCAAGGATCGTAGACCGGACATTCTCATATAATTTGTAAAATTAAATTTTGAAAAAATCAAATCATCAGAAAACTATTTCTCATTTCTTTATGGCTCAATGGCATTAAACCCTCTAGTTTTAATATTTTGTCATCTAAATAGCAATTGTTTCCTTAATGGATCGTCCATTTTAACAACAAACTTATTGAAATTTTCATTTATTCCAAAAATATAAGATTTATAATAGAATTTAAAGTGTAAATATGTAAATGTTAAATCTACTAGCTACAAAAATTTCTATGAATGGAATTTTAGTGTACAATACAAATAGATATTCGTTATTCGATTCTAAGTGACGTCAATGAAAAACAACGACGACACCAGGACGGAGGAGTTATCAGTTAAGTTTTAGTGGATCCTTTTCCTAGGACGAAGCATCATCGTCATTACTTTAAAAAAGGCACATTCATTATTACTATATATTTGAACATTAGATATGTTTCGGCCCGAGCCTCAACGCTTCACAACGACTAGGATCATTGCCTTAACAGTCTTGCTAGCATTCCAAGCAGCCCCGCACTTAGAGATATGGTAAACATCTTATTGCTGAGCAAACTTCCAGTATTGCAACCATCCTTTGAGTTGCATGTGCAGAACTCCATGAATATGTTATAGCTGCCCGTACGCATTAGACAAAAGCGCTCGTCACGCTCAATGCCCGGTTCGCCCATGTAGGCACAACTGCGGAAATAACGCCATTCTCCATGCACCTTTTGCCGAATCTTGCGGCACATAGTGGGTCGTACACCAGGCAGGTGCTCCAGATATGGTTCCTGTGCACAATCGGTGATTGCCAAAGTACTGTTATCGAATGGATCGCCGCATTTCGGATCACTGTCGGATCGGCAGTCCCAACATTTGATAGCGTTAGCTGCAGAGCAAGTGTAAATGCAAGAAAAAGACCAAGCTTAGTGTGTTTACATCTGGGAGCGGCTCAGCTAAAACTCACCTGTTTGAAGCAAGCACAGTAGCAACGAGGCAGCGCCGAACAGAGTTTGGAGGACATTCATTTTTCAAATAATAATAAATTTATGAAACAAACAAACAGATAAGAATATAATGCTCGAAATGTCCAATTTGTTTAGAATAATAAATACACTCGATCAACGCCCAAAAAACATGATGCCTTGAAAAATAGCGAGTGCCCTCGAGAAATTCATTTACTCGCTGCCATTTGCGACCAACTAAATCAATTTTTCAAGGGTACTCGCTAGTTATGAAATAAACGCATAAAGAGCCTCTGATTAACGTCGAGTGGAAAGGCCCAAAGAGTTTGAGCTTCGAGTTTTTTGACAAAATATTATCCAAAATCTGATTAGATTCTGTCGCAAACAAACAAAAACTTTACCCAAATCAAAATCAAATATGCAGTTACCATTAAATAATGAATTTGTGCAAAGAGAGATGCCAGAAATATTGCAAAACGTATCACGATTCAGGACGACGCAAATTGTTCGGTGGCAGCATATGTGGACAACGTGGCGAGGACGTATTCAAAATGTTACAACACAGCGCTGAACAGTGCAAATTAAATTGCGCGGGTGGTGAGAGTTGGCAACGGAGAAAGATGAAGAAGTTGTTACGGATAAATGCGTGGCATTGGAAGACTGCTTCATTTACGGCCTACGCCAACAGCATTCAAACGTGTGGTTACTGCAGCAAGTCTATTCCAGAATATGCATGATATTGTGATTGGCGACGTTACAGATGGCAATAGTGATGATGAGAAAGTTTTAATTTTCTTCGAGTCGCTTCTTCTTTGACGTGATGCACCGCCGAATTACCTACGTGCACAACAAGAATCGTATGAAGATAGTGCAACCATTCTTACGCGGTAGACGCGTAAGAATGGGAATCGTTACAATTTGCAGTTTTATCAAGAGTCGAAGAAGAATGTCGAATTAGTCATTCAGTCATATTTAATAAAAAATTATATTGGAATTTGTTACTTTTATTGAGACTTTTGTTGCATCAATATTGGAATGGTCATGTCATTGCGGAAAATGTTTTGAAGTTGCGCTGTAATACTGCCAAGTTGTTTTTATCTTTACTTCAGTGCCGCCAGGTTGCATTTAACTCTTGTTTGGAACTGCCAACCTGTTTTCCGCTTTAGTCAACAGTCAGAACAAGAAGTGCCTTTTTGTGTTTTGTATTTTTGTTTATAAATTTAGTTCTTTTAGCGTAA
Organism: Amiota minor; assembly: GCA_037043295.1. NCBI lineage: Eukaryota > Metazoa > Arthropoda > Insecta > Diptera > Drosophilidae > Amiota > Amiota minor. The sequence goes on along the minus strand of JBAMAW010000732.1, from coordinate 372,556 downwards.
TTATTAACAATATTTATATTTGTAATGGAGACTTTAAAGTGTATTGCATTTTTAATAATGCTCAGCATCAGCGGTATGTACAGGGGTCAACAGCCATTAAACTGTTTAGATGTGTACGGCAAGCTCGGCTTAGGGTGTGGTTTTAGTTAATGAACGTAATTTTTTTTTTAATAAATTTCATCAATTTCCCAGGCTCTCTGGCTATACGCTGCTATCAATGCTCATCAGATCAGGATCAGAAAGGACATGATAGTTGCGGCGCTTACAAAACCTTCAATAGCACCGAACACATCGCCATCGAATGCAACAGCGATGAGTCTGCTATGCCTGGCTCCTTTTGCATGAAGGTGGTACAACAAGGCCCTCGAGGATTTATCTGTATGCATTTGAATTATCAATTAGTTTCTAAACAACTTTTCACTAAATCCCTTTTTCGCATATATTGCACAGGGGATGGACGCTGGCGACAGGTCATAAGACGCTGCGCTTCCGTCTCGGATACTGGTGTCACGGGAGTGTGTAACTGGGGCGTCTATGAAAACGGAGTATACTGGGAAGAATGCTATTGCTCTAGTGACAGTTGTAATGGCGCTTACAATTTAATAATGAGTCCCTCGTTAATCAGCATAGCAACTGGTATCGCTCTACTCCTGATATGGCTGCGTAAATAATAAAGGGTTACTCTGCCATAGAGATGCCTCTCATACTTATCAGCCTCACATGTAATTTAAACTAAAAGTCCGTCCACTTTTATATTCCAATAATTTTAAGTTAAATGTTTGAAACCCGTTTAAACAAAAGATGTATGAAAAAATATATCGAAATTATCAACAAATGATTTGGATTTGAACGACTACTCTTTCAACCAGAACCGCGGGTAGAGTCCATACGCAGTAGACGCAAGCCACCGTCTACCCAACCAGCTGTTGGATTCTTTGTAACGGCAACGTAAACAATTGTTGAGCCATCAGGGTATGATTTCATTCCTAAGAAGGAATGTGCGTCTTGTAGCCAAATGCGTGTTTCTTTGTCCTCATCATCTGATTCTATGTTTGATGCGTCACCGCGCCAACTACTGCAAGAGCTTGGCTCACAGCTGTAGCCGCCACCTGCCCCTGAACGTGGCGGATCGTAGACGCCACCAACCGCACCTTCAATGGAATCGCCGTAAGCTGATGCACCGTACTAATTAAAAATAATAAATAATTAGCTGTAGTTATATTCTATTGATGTTTGCTAATACATTACCCATTGTCGATATATAGCTATGGGTTGATTGACTTGGGTCCAGCGTAACACGCGCAGATAGTAACGCAAAAACTTGTTTATATCACGCTTGACACTAGCTAAAGGAGTCGGATTCATCTGCTTGAGTCGATCTAACATCTCACCAACAAGTTCGCGGTCTATTAATGGTAGTAAAAAACGTTGTCTTGTTAAAAACAAAATTTGGTTTCTAACGATAGTTACCTTTTGGTCGTGCAAGAGTTGGCAGAATTGCCAATCCAACACGTCTGAGGTACTCGAAATCCTCATCTAGAAGTGTTCCCTCATTTACCTTTCCTTGACGACGACAACATAATTTCATTTTTATGATTTTAGTGTTCTGTTGGCAAAATGAAAAGATCAAAAATATGTTTTTATTTTAGATAAACTTGCTTAATGGACTCAGACTAGCGTATTGTGTTAAGCTTTATCTATATTTCTATGACAAATTACTTTTTGAAAAATATTTTTTAAAAATCTACAAAGCCCCATTTAAGAGTAGATAACTTACCTACTGCGTTTATGATTCTAATTTAGGATTTCATTATATTTTCGTAAGCCGAAATAATGTCAAAAATATTTATAGGAAGTAAAAATATTTAAATTGACTATAATAACCAACTATTGTATATAAACAATGAGTTTAGTATTTCGATTCCGGATTACTAGGGGGGTACCTCACATACAAATCACCCATTTAAATTCATGTTCTTATTAGAAAAACTTTTTTGTTTTTTATCATATCAAATTTAGGTTTTTATTGGAAAAACTTTTTTGTTAGGGTTCCGGTTCCAAAGGGTACCAAAAGAGAGATTACGTTGTCCGTCCGTCCGTCCTCGGGTCATATCTCATGAACCGTAATAGCTAGAGAGTTGAAATTTTCAAGGAATGTGTAGTTCTATCCGGGCATCAGCAAAATTTTCAAAAACTTAAAGGGGTCTCCATACAAGAATTGTTTTGGTTTGCATGACAGCTATACGATAATTTGCAATTATAGTCTTAGTTCTAATAAATAAATAAATAATTTTATATTTTCAATGTAATTTCATTTCTTTTCAAGTTAGCAAACAAACCGATGTATTTGTTTTTGCGTTGTACATAACACACGTGCACGCATGTTGGACAAGCAATGTGTAGGACCGTGCCCAGGTGCCTTTAGACTATTGACTTTTCGCTCGCACGCATGCATCTACCTATATGCACACAATGTCATGCTGTTTGTTTTGGTTTTGTAAAGTTTTCTCACTACTATTTCTGTGCGCCTGGTTTCCTGAAATTATATTTGACAATTTATTTAGTACTAAATACTAATAAAATTTATTCATTTTTATTATTATATACTAGCAACCCGCCCCGGCTTCGCAGGGATAGATACATAGAATATAAATTAGTATTTTAAATTAGTACTTCATTTGGACAAATAAAAACAACAATTCTTTACACTACAATTTTTTTATAGGAACCACCAGCGGCTCTACAACTGGGCAGGTATGTTAAGATTATTTTACGAATATAATGTTTTATTTATGGAAACTAAAGTTTACTTTCTTAGTGCCTCCCTGCAAACAATATTTGATGTAATTTTATTTTGTGGGTGCAAAATAATTTGATTTTCGGGAGATCCTACCTATCCAACCTATAGTTGGCCATGAGTAAAGCATTCTTTTCGTAAGTCAATCCCTATTAAATCCAAGGGTTGACCCTGGGACTTATTAATTGTTAAAGCAAAAGATATTTCACCGGAAATTGCAGTAGTTTGAAAGGAATTTGCAAATCGCTAGGGATCATTGGTATCCTAGGAATATTTTTTTAATTTTTTTTGAAATTGGATTTTATTTGAAATCTATCGTAAACGATACTCAGCGAATTTGATTGAGCACTCTCTTTACGATTCTATTTTAATTTTAATGATAAACTCTGAACGGCAAATTCAGTGGATGCTGTCGATTCAATCTACGGGTGTGCTGTCTGTTGTTAAGCAGGTTGACTGCAAGATGATTAACATGACTTTATCCTAGGAATACGAGCTAACTGACAGGGTCCAGGGCCGGTAATAATGGTCGCTACAATTAAATTGTCCTTCAATTCTTTTAATAGTAGCCTCGTCCCATTGCACATGCTAGGAGGGCTTAAATTTCTCAAAAGCATGATTGGCGCTCCGATTTTTAATTTAAGTTCATGAGGTGGCAGTCCAGAGGGGTGAAATGAATTTAAAAATTCTTGGGAGGGTAATGCACTATGTCCTCGATATTAGTCGAGTCGGTGTCGATTGATTTATAAATTTTGACGTGGCCGCGAACTTTTTGTATGATTAAATTGTTTATTTCGTGGACGGTATCATACCTAGGTGACATTATTGCTCTAGAACACAACCAATGAAATTCCCTTTCGTGTAAATTTTTTATGTCAGAGTATCTATTAAACTTTCTAAATTATGGACTATATGGCCTAGAGACTCATCCAGAAGGACATCATAATTACTATTTGAATTTGGATACGGAAAAGTTGCTTCTCCAAGTCTTGGCAGTTGTTGTGGAAAATTGCTATGCGTATTTCGATGAAGATGAGCTCTCATATTGGTCCGTAAGTTCAAATTTTCAATCGATGACCATAGAGGAGACGTTTTCAAGCTTGCTTTCATAATATCTGCACGCGTTTCTGTGTTAACAACGGTAGTGCCTGTCGAAAATCTCCAGCAAATACAAATGTAATTCCACACATGACGACAGCGGAGTTTTTGGGTTCCTTTAAGTTTCTGTCCACAGCCTCTACATGTGCTCTTAGGCTCATGGTGAATTCATCCCATATAATCAATGACGCGTCTTGTAGTAATTTACCAAGAGGCTCATTTTTGCGGATAGAACATATGGAATGTTGCTATAGAGATACGAACAGCGGGAGTTTAAAAGTAGAATGAACGGTTTTTCCTTCACTCAAGAGAGTTGCAAAAAATCCTGACGAAGCAACTGCAATCGCTATCTTCCCTGATTGTCTTATCGTAGCAAGTATTAAATTTTAGAGAAACGTCTTCCCCGTACCTCCTGGCGTGTCCAATTATTGACGCTATCTTTGATCTAGGACTAATTTTGGCACATTTTCATTGACAAATGATGTTAAATCATTGGTATTATTTTGACGTTCCATTGTGTCTATAAAATTATTCTTTGTTCGAACAGAAGAAGGTAATCCAAAATCATTTAAACTTTTATCATTTAATTCCAATAGTTTATTTTCTATTTGTATCAAACCTTTATTATAAATGTCTTCACTGAAAGTTAAAGTAAAATCTGGATGTTGCTGCCTGATTTTGTGCCTAATGTCTTCACATAAATCATTTTTGAAATTATCTCATAATTTCAATGGTTGTGATGGCTGATAAATTAAAAATATGACTACAAATAACTCTCTCAATTTTGTTGGACATTGCGACAACAAAGGTTCTCTCAGAGTATTTTCCCAATCGTCATCGTTTTCTAGTAAACGTCTGTGACGGAAAGCTGCTTGATAAGTCTCATTGACAATCCCGTTTACAGTTTTTATGTACTCGAATGGGGTCGGATCGGTTACGTGATGTAGCAATATTCTAAGATAAAAACACTCTGATTAAGAAGGATGTGTGCCGTAGACCCTTCTTAAAGCGGCATCTTTTTTATGCCCGGGTGACCAGCTACGTCCTCACCACGCTCCTTCTTATAAATTTATTATTGGCCCATGTGTAATATTGCGGGATTTCGTGATATAGAAGAGTCTTTGCGAATTTATCGTCATTGCAAAGATCAAAAAATGTCAGCAATGTTGTTTTACTTGGGTTTTTGGCAACTTGTTGAGCCGTTCCTGCTGTAAAATACATCCTTTGGTTGTTCTCTAAGTGAACAGCCAAATGCATGACTGCAGGATACCGGTCGTGGATCGGAAATTCTAAAATTCGCCAGACAGCTTTGGATGTACTTATGTACCTGCCATTTAAATAGTTTTTCACTTCGTCATTTGGACTTCTGACGCTGAAAGTAGCTTGGTCAGATCCTTTATTGATGTATTTACAAACATATTTGATAGCTTGAACGGAGTGGCAGTACTCCACATTTATGTGAGCGTTAAATGTTCTACATAATAGTGGAGAATAAGGGACAATCCACCTATTATCTTGAACCTACTTCCCCTGATAGTCAACGTAAGGCTCCGACCTCCATTTTCTGCGTTACGGCGTTATTTTTTTGTATAAACATTGTTCTTCATGCATGGTGCTGCTAAGTTGTGCTCTCCTCATGGTCATTCGAAAGATAGCATTGAAAAGACACGAGAGAAAAACTATTGCTGTATTTGGAAGTTCAGTTATCATTTTTGGCACAATTCTATCATAACCAGCAGATTTTTTGGGTTTCAGTTGAGTCCTTATAATAGATACAATCTCACTAGCGCTTGTTTTTAATGGAGACATATTTACTGAATTTGTGATTGTCTGTTGAGGAAGCACAAATTTGTTAGTAGGTAGTTTAGGTTGAAACACGTGCTCAAGATGGTTGGCAAATACATTAGCCTTCTCTTCATCAGACCGAGCCCACATTCCGTTTCTGTCTCTAATAGGTGAGTCCAGCTCCATAGGAGTTTTTAGCGATTTTTCCGCTTTCCAAAGTGAAGATCTAGTGTTTGTGGGTGATAGGTTATAGATATAGCGCCTTTGTGCCTCGAGCTGGTCGCTTAAAAGTGCTTTGGCTAGTTTTTTTGTTGCATCTTTTAGCCTTTGTTTAGCAGAAGGAGATCTGTGCTGTTGCCATTCTCTTCTCAATCGTCGTTTAGAAGCAACCAGTTCTTCAATTTCCCTATTTGAGAACGATTTTCTATTGAACTTGTGAGCAACAATCCCAGGCGTTGATACCTCAGCTGCAGCTACCAATACGGAACTTAATCCATTAACAGATTTGTCAATATCGCTTTCAGAGTTGATCGCAGGTGCAATTTCAATGTGAGAACTAATATACTTTCTATATTGCAACCAATTAGTTTTCTTAGATATGATCCGAATAATTAACATTAAATTATCTGAAGAGTTAAGTTGTAAGTTTTGTTTAAAACTTCGTATGATCGTAACGATAACTGATCTGCATCTGAAATGAAATATATTTGGAAGTATTGTGGGTTTTGACTTGATGGTGGTAGAAGGCTTCCTTTGAGATGATATACTTGTTCTTTTATTTTAAAAGTGGGCATAAAATTTCCTTCCCTAATTTCTTTTGCGCCAAACGAAGTCATTTGGAAGATGCTATTGTACCTTCGTATGTTGGTTAAAAAATGTGCAGATAGTTGATGATTATTTGTCAAAAGATTTTTTATTGGTTGTGGTGGCTCCTGAATATTAGGAAGATAAACTTTTCCAGAAGCACAGCAAATGCATTTAGGTTCATCGCTCCATTTTTTGGCAGTGCCCTTAGAACAAATCTTATTCATGGCTCCGATTTGGACGGAACCTGTGGATCGTACCTGAAACCCAATCAACTACTATGAGATAAAACTTGATCGTGAATTCTAGTTCTTGACTCCTGCTGTCTTTCTCTCTGTGATATAAGTGGTTGGGAAGGCGCAGTGCTTGATTCCATTGCGCGTGTTTGTGTGGTTCTAGCCCTTATTTCATCAAGCCGCTGGGAACTCGACTGTCGTGCATGTACGTGTAAGGTTCTCAGACTTTGTTCAGCAAGATGTTGTGAACGTTGGGCACTCGATTCCCTAAAATTGTAAGTATCCCTGTAATATTATTTGGAACAATTGAATATGATTAAGTAATGGAAAATACGAGAATGATGGAAACCAAATAATTAAAGTTTTTGGATAGAGTTCTGAAAATAACTTTTAATTTTTTATTGAAAATGTTTTCGATGTCTGTGGATAGTAAACATGGAATATAGCTTGAATTTTTTAAATATATAGATGAGTGTACTAAAAAGAACTTTTGTTTAATTCTGAAGTTTTTAATAATATTAAACAACAAAATTTAATTATTTCCGAACGAAAATTATTCGATAACACTTGCCCTGCGTAAGGAGCCGATCGCGCGACTTTTTGTCGCAAAAATGTATTGATCCAATTTTAAAAGTTCTTTTGTTTTAAAACAAGAAATATTCATTGCACATCTTTGAATGAAAGACACTGTCTCTCTATTGTCTCGCTCTTAGTGAGCATCGCATTCCGAAAGAAGAGAACGAAGAGCGCAACACTCTCACATAGTAGGTAATAAATGATAAGGAACAAATACAACAACAACAACAAAATTAAAGAAGCAGCAATGCAAGAACAACGAAAAACGTTCGAACATTTTTGTAAATAGTTTAGATTTTTGATTATTATTGTAATAATCGTAGGGTTCCCTAATTTTCTTATAAAGAAAACAGGCCTATGGCACTCACCTTAAATGTAGCTTTCTATAGGTGAAAGTATTTTTAAAATAGTTTAAGTACGTTTTGAGACTATTCAATACAAATAAAAAAAACAAACATTTCCTCTTAGTATCGGTATCGAAAGAGCTGTGAAGGAGGGTGGAGGGAAGGGAAATGCTCATGCAGATTGTGCGCTGTAACAATAACAGCATCCACAACAGCAAAATGTTAGTGTCCTGTTTGATATCCTGCCTTCAAAAATTGAAAAATAAAAATTTTGCAACAAAAATATGATGAAATTTGTTGTAATACGTGTCCCGGTCCTCCATTTTAATAAATTTTTAAATTTCCATGACCAGACATGACCCAAAACAACAGAAAAATCACACATATATAGTTTCATCTCTGCTAAAACTCAGTAAACCTGTTTTATTTTCTGCATGCCCAGCGCCTGCATAAACTGAAGCGTACAGATAAAGGTAACAGGTAACATAAACCTTACAGACTGATTTTAAAAAAGCTTTCAACGTGAACGAGAATCACAAAAAGCTGTTTTTATGATAATTTTGTGTTGAGTTCAGTATTTTGTTAACGATTATTATTTGCGACCTCTGCAAACCTATGTGCATATTAGACTTGTGCATGAATGCCTTCAAAACGCCTTTTGAAATCATTCACTTTAAAAAGAATGCTGAACCCATTTAAAGTCAATGTGAATGAATGTAGAATTTCGTTTCAGTGCTGTGAACGTTTTTCCCATTCACATGTTCCTAGCTACATATGTATATTGTGAATGATTCAAAATTTTGCTGCCTGCCAATTGAATGGTCTCACTTTTTTGTCTATTTCATCCATGTACAAATAAATGGTCGCTTCGGCAAAGGCATTCGTCTCGTTTCTCTTATCAACAAGCAAAAATACGTATGTATATGTCGTGCTATGTATGCTTTACTTTGTTTTTTGGTTTGCGTCCAACTCATCATTTTAGTTGTAGACAAGGTTTCATTTTGAATGTCTCAAATGCGAAGGCACAAACTCATTCCATTCGTTCCAGACTGAATACCGAAAACATTCATTCACTTCTTCTTTCGCAAAACAAGAACAAGTAGACGTACCTGAATTACAACCCTTGTTGGCAATGCGAATGTGCTATTGCACAAGTCTAGTACATACAGTATAGTTAGTATGTATAGTGTATACAACATACCATATTATGTTGATTGTGTACACTGTAAAAAACTCTATACATTTGTTGGCACAGTGTTTTAATTATATTTATTTTGCATATTTCTTTTTGTTTAACATTTATCATTTATTTTTATTACATACATTCATTTTTCACATGTAATTCAATAATGTTAATTTTAAAATTTTAAATGACATTTTCATGTAAATTTTTCATTTCTTCACATAATATTTTTTTTTTTTTTTTTGTTTTTAATTTCTTCATTTCAATATTTTATTGTGATTTGCACACACACATTATACATTAAGTACATAAAAGTACGTTATCCTTCTGATTTCTTCTTACGGTATTCTTACTAAGATTTTTAACAATTGGGCTAAAAAGTTGTGTGATTCTAAAATCGATTTGAAATCCTAAAATAGTTTTCGATTAAAATAAAAAAAAAAAATCCTAGATAAATAATCATGAAAATGGAAAAATGTATATAAAAAGCTAAACGGTGAATTAAGTGCGAAAATCAAACTAACTTGATTAAGATTTGTGTGCTATAAAAGAAAATAGATTGAAAATCTTGCTTTATACTTCTACATTCGTAGTACATACCTACATGTTTCTATATCTAATGATAGACCCTCATACTCGTAAAATGAGTTTGACTCTTAATGGAATGCTATCAAAATCTTTACATGTTCTCTAATCACAATTACTTGCTTTCTCAACGAAGTGAAAAAAATTGCTCAAATACTGGCGCGAAGAATCTAAACATAAATAAAAAAAAAATAGTAATATTTATACGATATATGTATGAATGTAAACTTAAAAATTATGTACACCTTGTCAAATATATGTTTGCAAAATGAAAATGACCAGTAAACTGTACTTTTACTTTAAAAAAGCAACAGTTATCTCCAACTGAACGTAAATACATACATATGTAGAAAAAGAATAAAGGAGAAACTGAAGTCAGCTTTAATTCTGCAAAAATCCAAAATGAAATAAAAGCTTATTTTTGATTAATATTTGATGTACCCTTCAATTGGCATCTAAAATAGATTGAAGAGTAAATACCCCGCTGCAATTAGGATTCCTTTCCATAGTGATACTAAATAGGGACACCGGCAAACCGGTCATTACAACGGGCTTCGAACAGTGACCGGTTGCTTCCAGTTGGTCAGTATTGACCATTTTTATCAGTAAGCAAAAGTATTATCGGTTTGCCAGCAAAATGTGCTGCTAAGCAGTATTTGCTGACCTCACGGTTTACAACACTAATACGGGTGGTGCTCCCATATCTGAAATGACATTAGAACATACAAAGATGACATAGCTTTTTTTATAGGCGACTGTAGTCGGTGTAAGACGGGTCTTGACAACTGCATTACAGTCACACCAGATTAGTGTTGTGTTAGGAGGCCGTCATTCATTCTGTTGATGATAGCAAAATGCGACTTATTCGTAGTACTCTGAACAATTTAGCTCAGTTAAGGTCAGGCTGCAGCAGGGAACAATCGCTGTCAGCAGTGTGGTGGTTGTTCCCATAATACTGTTCAAGTTTTCATTTATCCTATTGAAACGACCCATTTGATCCCCATAGACTTATTTATTAGACCGATTGAAGTGGCTTCCATTATATGACTTGATACTTAGGAATAACTCTACCCTTTATTTATCCATTTGATTAACGTAACGTAAATTTTAAATAATTTATTTATTATATTTTTTTTCTATCTTTTTTATTCCTCTGAATTCCTTATTTATTTACATGTGCACCGCTGTTTGTAGCCCTATTCCTATTTCCTATTTTGCAAACATTAAATTGACATACTGTATTTATGAAATTATAATAAAAAATATAACATATAAAGTCAATTGCTAATGCCGCGTGGTTTAAGTTGATGTGAAAATGCTAGTTAATGCAATTCATCTGGTTAAAAACAAAGACATTTCTCTTGATTGTAGTGCGGTGAAAATAGAAAAAGCAGAGCTTAAATACAATATTAGCGATACCAAAGCAAAAACTACGAATATTGTATAAACTGGACAACAATTTATTGAGCGAGTTGTCCAATCAATACATTCAATAGTCTTTGACGGTACAGACAGTGGTAGGAGTATATGCAGATAGACAAAGAGAGTTCTAATTAACTACAATATATTCAACTAAATCACATTTATGTAGGGTGCAGAGCACTCTTCATTAAAAATTACAAAGTCGCAAACTGTTTCGCTTCCTCGCTGCCATTTGATAAAAAAAATCATGTTTTAGACCTAAACAATGATTGGTGAACGCGCATCCAAAGTCTTGCTATCGGTTAATGTGGAGGACAGTGAACAGGAAGTGTTATTATTGATCCGGCTGCTTTCTTCCTCATCAACGCCACCAACTCCACTACTGCCGGTAACATTGCAGCTTCGAGTGTTGGAATGGTTAATTGTTTCATTGTTGTTCATGCTGATGGTATAAGTGTGCGCAGGCTCACAATGCACTTCCACATACTCAGTTTTGTTGTTGGGTTCGGCGTAGGAAAGTGGAGTGCTTGTGGCACGTCGCAAAGGCACTGGCATCAGTGGCGATGGTGTCCTGATCGCATACAATGAAGTGCTTGAAGTTGTCGAAGCGGGAGTTGATGGTGTCGTCGGTGGTGCAGGAGATAATGAAGACGATGATGAGTCCTGAAGTGCTGGTGGTGCTGAGTCTCCTTTTGAACTTAACATCGTTGTTGCTGTCTCCTCTGAACTTGTCGCTGTCAATTCATTTATTTCGGCCAGTGTTTGATGGATTATGATATGCGTCACCTGACTATCGTCATCGTCTTCGTCGCAACTATCTTCAGCACTCGCATTGAGCGCATAATAGATATTAGCAGCGAACTTTTCTGGCGCAAAAACTATTCGAAATTGCTTGAGTAAATCTGCATCTGCATCACAGACGATATTATTTTCTATCGACTCCTTTGACCGATTCACCGTTGCATTCGCGTTCATGTGTATTGTCTTAAAACTAAAATCGTTTGAGCAATCTTTTACACTTCGTTGACCTCGTCAAACTTTACCCCTTTGGGTTTTGCTCTTTGATGGCGTCACGTTGTTCACACTGCAATTTAATTTTCAAGTGAGATTACTTTAGACAATGTGATTCGGTGGGACTGCACTTTGTACTCACCTATCACCACCATCAGTCCCCGTTTTGCCGGTTTGCGTTTGTGCGGTGGACATTGTGTTCCTGCTGAAAGGCGCCTGGAATGAGGTCGAAGTGATGGTGAAATAGCCACCGGGTTTTGGCTTCAAATGTCGATTGTTCATCTGCATGTGCACAGTCTTCATGAACTCAATTTGATGTGCAAGTTTTTGAATTTGCTCCTAGTAAAAACAAACATTTTAAATATTTGTATAGACAACATAACTTCTTTATACAATACTAATTTTATACTCACTTTTAGTTCTTCATTCTCCTGATACAAATCGGGTGACTCCTCCGGCACCAAACCTACGCCATTAAGCGAGAACGATGCTGTTATGCTGCGTACTTTAGCCTTCTGATCCCATTTATCACCTTGACCTTTAATTACGCGAGCGATTTTCGGTCCAAATACCAATGCAATTGTGGTAGTTGTTGAGAGCTGCGTACGCACAAAGCCCAGCATGTATTTATAATCGGGTCCAGCGTGAGGAAACAAAAATATGCTGGGGAAGTAAATACAGTAAACCTATTACAATATCACTTTAGACATAACCCAGATATGCAGAGGTAAACTAACAAGCAACTAACACACTCTTTGATTATTAAATAAAATCAACATTTATTTATAAACCTTTTCAGAGTTGATAACAATCACTGAAAGGCAACAAGCCGCTTGTTAAAACAGTTTAAGTACAAATTGCATTAATAACAACCCTTTCAAAGGATTTTAATTTTAATGCCATTCGTCGTGACGTGATAGGCTTTTTACTTAGTATTCCAACGTAAACCAAGTTAGACAATTTATGTAGCAGCGTACGACAACACACAACAATAAGGTGAAAGGATTATAACACAATTGAGGATGAAGCAAGGAATTTAATTAAAAACGCAGCGCACAACACAAGTGACAAAGGCAGGCAAATAGCTAAACCGATGCGATGCAAAGATACTACACTTAGAGGCAAGCGACTAAGTGTCTGTCATAACGATGCTGATGAAAGACAAAGAATACTTTTGCCGCATGATTTAATGACAACAACAATGAGGGAATGAGTATGTCATAATGACTTTAACAAAGCTATTTATATAAACTATATATATATATATGTATGTATATCTAAAACTTTAAACACTATCTTCAGAATTGCAAGTCAAACACACATAGATATTTGTCCACTTGGATTTGCAGTCACCAAACACAGATAGTGAATTTATTGTAATTTGTACGCCATACTTACTGAAACGCCACCATTGCAATGTTTACCATTGCTATATTATAGATGGCATACGAAATAAGTCGTGCCTCGTTATACAAAGATTCCGCATTGCGCACATTATAGCAGACCCGTATGCCCCAAGCAAGAAAGAAGACTTCACCAATTGCGAGGCTGTGATCCCACCAGTTGTAGGAGCACTGCTTAAATTTTAAGCCATTGTTGTCATATATCTATAGAATAAGTAATCATCATCCGTACTGAAAAATGAATGTACGATTTAAAAATAATAACTTACATTTTCGGCATATGGCGTAGCCGAGATCGTCCATGTACCCAAATAGATGAGCATGACAAGTAATATGGGCACCATCCATTGGAGCAGTTGTTGATCGGTGAGTTTGACTTTGTGCGCAGATTTAACACGGTAGGTAAGTGAGACACTATTAATATAAAAGAATAAAATACATACGGTTACAATAGATTTTCAATTTTCATATTTTTTACCCATTTTTAAATTTATCTTAGTTCTGAGACTATAATTACAATTTAAAAAGTACTACATATTTTTCAATTTTAGCAATAGCGACAGAAGAGGAAATTAGAAAAGTGTCTTGCACCCAGACTTGCCTTGAGCAGGAATCGAACCCGCGACTCTAACCTCTGAGCAAACGAGCCAGTCTCCTTTTATTTTATTACACATATTTCTAACAATTTCTCGTATTGGATTAACCATTTAATTTCGTCTTTCTAACCTTTCATTGCTATAAAAAATTCTCGTATCATTTCAGTTTTTTAATATGTAAATTTTAATATTGAATAAAGCTTTTTTTTTATTCTACACAGATAATATGTAAGTCTCATTCGAAATTTCTTGATTACTGAAATGGATAGCACCAATATCCCTTTCAGACCTGACACAATACGCTTACATACATTAAGGTATACGAGGGTCAGTCAGTTTTACTAAAATGGAAAAAGAGCAATATCTTTCGGCGATTCGATTCTTGTTTTTGGAAGGGAAAACGCGCAGCGAAATCAAAGATCGCTTGGATGCTGTGTATGGTGACTCTTCTCATTCGATGGCGACCGTCAAGAATTGATTCAACGAGTTTGTTCGTGGCCGCACGTCGGTTTTTGATGAGCCACGCTCAGGTGCCCCGAAAACGGCTACTACGGAAGAAAATGTAAAAAAGATCCACGATCTTGTATTGGCAGACCGCCAATTGAAGGTTCGAAGATAGTTAAGACTGTAGGCATCACAGAAGGAACGGCGCATCATATTCTACATGAAGAACTGGGGAGCTGTCGGCGCGATGGGTGCCGCGTTTGCTCACACCGGACAACAACGGCAACCGTGAGACCACTTCGGCGACGTGTTTGGCAATGTTTAAGCGCAATCCGGTGGAGTTCTTGCGTCGTTTCGTGACCGTCAATGAAACATGGATTCACTGATACACACCAGAGACCAAGGAACAGTCGAAACAATGGACTTCACCCGGCAAACGTACACCGAAGAAGGCGAAGACTGTTTCATCGGCCGGAAATGTGATGGCCACCGTTTTCTAGGATTCACAAGGTGTGATCCACATCGATTACATCGAGAATGGTAAAAAAAATTACGGAGCGCTACTATGCCGACTTATTGGGCCGAGTCGATGCCGAATTGAAGAAAAAACGGCCCCGTTTGGCGAAGAAAAAAGTGCTGTTCCATTATGACAACGCATCGGCTCGCACCTCCGCCGCCACCATGGCCAAATTGGTCGAATTGCGCTACGAATTGCTGCCCCATCTACCGTATTCTCCAGATTTGGCCCCCTGTGACTTCTTTTTGTTTCCAAACCTGAAAAAGTCACTCACTGGAAGAAATCGTATTTTTTGGACGGGTTGGAAAAGTTCGAGCACCGCTGGGCCAAGTGTATTGAGTTAGAAGAAGATTATGTGGAAAAATAAATCACCACTTTTCCAAAATTTTCGTTTTTCTTTTGTAGGCTAAGTATTTATTGAACGACCCTCGTAG
Organism: Amiota minor; assembly: GCA_037043295.1. Taxonomy (NCBI): domain Eukaryota; kingdom Metazoa; phylum Arthropoda; class Insecta; order Diptera; family Drosophilidae; genus Amiota; species Amiota minor. The sequence continues at coordinate 357,321 of JBAMAW010000732.1, read as the reverse complement.
TACGAACTACAATTGTAAGTTGCACTACCCGTATCAAGCACAAGTTCAACTACAAAAGTTTTAACCGCAACAACTTTAATATACGCTATTTGAGCTGGAATTATCGCGGCTGTTAGCACCAATAGGTCCTTATTAAAGGATTTAAAGTGTACTCATTCCAATTACAGGGCCTCGGATATAAGTCCTGTTTTGTTATTTTTCGTCACTACCTCTCCGAGCTGGGAGTGGGCGCTATTCTATTGAAGATTTTTTATGATATTTGGAATATATTTTTTAGTATTAATATATTCTTCAAGGATTTTCATGACGTCCAATAATGAACTTTCAAATATTTTAATTTTTGTGTATGGTACAGCTTAAAACAACTGTTATGCTTGTTGAAGCATAAGAATACATCGAATTTCGTGCGACGTGTGCTTGTACACATTCGGTCTGATTTTAAAACCATTTCTTCGGGTCAATGGTTCAAATTATGCAGTCTTGGCTGATCTGCTGGTCGGTATCTTTTTGAAGGCAAAACAGTTTCGTTCGCGTTGTCCGTTTCAGATCCAGAAGCAGGTCGTGCGTATTCTTCGTCGGTCTTCAAATTTCTCGGTAAGCATTACGGTATTCCATCCAAGTATTGCAATATGCTAAGTCTATGAAGTGGCAATTTTCGGGTTTTAAAGAATGTACGATATGCTTCCATTTGTTGGTCGAAAATGTCCACACCAGGGCAATATTTGGACGGGGGACTTGTATACATGCATGATTAAAATAGTTTTTTAATTGAAAGTTTTCTACATTTTAACGTTAGTCATTCAAAAATGCTGATGCTGATCTAAACTTGTCAGACAAATACTTGTACAATAGTTTATATAGCTTAAGTTCATTAGTAATGCAAAAGAACTTTTAAGTGGAGATTTAATGAAGCTTAGACAATAATTGGTACCGGTGAAATTTTTTTTTTTTGTCTTTCACTATAGTGTTATTTATTAATGTGTTTGTAACGCATGCAATATAACCGTCTACCAAACCTTAAAACTTTGTTTCTGTATATTATTCTTCCTTCGATATAGATTAATTTTTTCCGATATGATATATCGAAGTTATACTTCGATATGTTGCAATGTATCGATTATCAGTATTTGATTATATTGCCAACCCATTTTATAAAATTAATTCAAGAGTAAAATTCAAACTCTATATGACGCTATGTTTTTTACGTGTGTCAACGCACAAGATCCACAATACGCACGTCAGCTTTTTTATTAGTAAAACTCTGGAAAGTAGTCAATAGTCAAAATGCCACGAGGCAGAATTCCCTTTTCACTGATTTGGGGGTTAACTTTTAATTTCGTATTTGCATCTTGAGTCTTAAAAATACAAACAACGCAGCCTGAAACGCCTTGTATGAAGCCACTGTTATTTCATAATTGTAAGTATTCACTTCGGTCGGAAGTCCCCACGACTGCCTCTTTCAATTTTTTTTTACCCAAAGGTCATCAGGGAGAAGGCGTCTGAGGCTTCTTGTGGAGGTGTTTATGGCCAGAGCGGATGCTATCTTGACGTGCGTCTTTAGCAGATCGTTACAGCGGTTTGTGTGGCGGCTGACCTGCTCACGGCCCAAGAGGGTTCGCAGATCTCTGGATATAAAATCATTACGCACCTATTAAGGAGCGTTTACCATTTTACGGACGGCAGAGTTCTGCATCTTTTGAATGAGATAGACGTTGGACTCCGCAGCAGTACCCCATAGAGGAAGACTATATGTCTAGATCGGTACCACAGTCTAACAGTCCTAAGCGCAAACGAGGTCGCAATGTTTCAGTGGTCTGTCGTTAAATTTACAAATTAAATTGAAATGACACTTTGACCAATACAGTAAAATCTCCCCTGAGCGGCCATCTCTCATGGCCGGTCAAATTTCTTATTCCTAAAGTGTCCCCGACACGATCATGCAATTATTATGCCTTTTATCATAGTGTTAGTGAATAAGTATGTGTGCGTGGCATGAACAAAGCATGACGAAATATCTAATCGATTTAGATATTTCATGATGCCATTTATTCTCTCATCGCTCTGTTTATATAAACAACATTCTCTCTTTCGCCATGCTATCTCATTTACGCCTTCACGAAGTAAGTATGTGTGAAAGAGGCGAATATAGGCAAGTGCTCACTTTTATGAAATATTTGGACAGAACAGACGTGAGCGCGTTAGCGGATGGCATGCGAAATATGTGCAAAGTGCCGACGGCGTCAACATCAGCATTGTTATCCGGACATTTCGAAAAATAACAAGAAATGAACTATCATCATGCTTCCATGCAGCGTGATGATCACACGTATACGAAATGGCTGATGATGCTAAATGTATGATCATGTCGGGGGTGCTTAAGTTTTTTCGTTTCGTTTTTATAGCAAAATACATTCCTGTAGGCGGACGCACCCTTTCCCAGATACGGAAAATACATATATTGTATTTAAGACATTTAATACAAAGCATTTCTCGTGAATGAATAACCTATTTCTATTATTAAAGATTTAATATTTGCAAAATCTCAAGGTGCGGCAATTTCCAATGAATAAAGTCAAATGACAATCGAGCATGAATGTTCATGAAAGAAAAAAATTAATATTGGTTCTGTTGTGATTTGCATGCATACATGCTGGTTTCTTCGGCATTGCCCCAGATGGTCAATTCTCTTGGTCACACAATATCAGTGGAGCCGTGGGTGTCCGCCCGCGGGAGGATACAGTGTATATCCAAAAAAGTATTGGAACAATTGAACTAATTTAGTCTTATGATAAAAAAGGCTTTATATACCTATGTACGAGTATGTAAGTTCTCTCGCAAACAAAAAGTTTGCTTTCCTTTAAAATGCCCACACAACATTTCCAACCGTTGGACAAATCGCACAAATATAAATTCCATAGAAACTAACTTAAACAAATACATATATGCATATAATATCTGCATGTCTATTAGCTGAAGTGTCAAAGTTGAACAACATCTACATATAATATATATATAATACATAATTGTAATGATAACTAAATTTACGACTCCCATATAATTTTGTTTGTATAATGTTTTTAAGCTCTGATATTATAAATAAAAGTAAATGTTTTTCTAGATAATACTTTATTATTAACTTACCGCCAAGTCTTCATAAGAAGAGAGGTGTATGTAATACAAAAACCCATGTGGCGCGTCCACTTCGTAACAATACACCACATTGTGTCCAGATATGGAAAAATTGCAACCATCTGAAATGAATTGTGAATTTATGATTACACTGATTAGCCTTTCGGTGACCCGATGGAATATAAAAAAAATCTGAATTTATTATTAGTAGAATCTTACAAACTATTTATTATTATTATTATACATAGTATCTGGACATATGTACACAAATTCATTAACATCATATAAAATACTAGAGTTACCCGGTGTGCGTTGCTATGTCCCCTTTGCCTTTTTAACAGCACAGCTTTCAATGTTAATGAAAAATCCGGAAAAGAATAATACTATCGTTTTGAACGTGGGTTTGTATGGGAGGTACCCCTCCTATGTGACCAATTTCGTTGATTCCAACAGAGGTACCGCACCAACATCAGAAACTTATAGTTTCTAAATTTCAGTTCGATAGAACGAAAAACAAAAAAAGGTTTTCTAATAAGAAACAGAATCCATAGCAATCCGATCAAACTGAAATTTCGGCGATATAGGTTTCTGATGTATAGCCGCCAACCTTCCAAATTCGTGGGATTACTGGATCGTATAACTGCCATACAATTAAAAATGTTTCTTGTATGGGAACCCCTTTAAGTTTTCAAAAATATTTTAGTTTTAGTATTTGTTGCCTTCTGTGAATTTCAATTTCAATTTCGCTTTCAACTCTCTAGCTATTACGGATTATGAGATATGACCCGAGGACGGACGGACAATGAAGTCTCTGCAATACGGTTCCTTTTGGTACCCTTTGGGTCCGGAACCCTAAAAATGAGAGGAAAATGCAACAATAACAACCAGCATTAACAACGAAGAAACGTATAAAATGTTTTGTGCTTAGTCTTGCAGTGTTTTTTTTTAAACTTAATAGTTAAAAATAGTATATTTAACTTTAAAAACTGAAAAGTTAAAAAAATTATTAAAATCGATTCAGAATATTTTTGCGCCAAATGAAAGATGTTAAAAAAAAAAATGATATAAAACTATCTACATTTCGAAAACAGCGCCACCTACTGGATCCAAATGTAACAACGAACGTGACTAGTACAACACAGAAAAAAAAAAGAAACAACATTATCAAAATTGGTCCAGCCGTTCTCGAGTTTTGTTGGGTCGTACTATTTTTTGGGTTCATTTTTATATATGTAGATTCCCTATATTTATAATACTCCAATTTTATTACAAAATCTTAAACTGAACTCTAATAGAAAAATACATTTGTAAATGTAATTGATAATTAAAATCTTATGATATTAGTGATTGACATTGTTCGCAATCCTCCATGCCTTCTGTATATTCTTCTATCTGTATAGTTGTTTCAAAAAAGTTATAGCGCTTATGTATTTCTATCGTTGCCCGTTCGAGAATCTTTTGCGAATCAGTTCCTGGTTTAACGGCCAAATGTGCGGATAGTGCGACTTTATTAATGCTTAACGCCCATATACGTAAATTGTGTACATGTTCAACGCCTTCGATATTCAAAAATGTGTTATGTACTTCCTCGTAGTCCAGATAGTCGGGTGTTCCCTCCATCAGAACAAGCAGAATATCACTCAATATTCGGAATGTTACAATAATCACAATAATGGAAAAGATAAAAGTACAAACAGAATCAACAAAAGCCCATTCCGGCTTAATGAATATTATAAGTGCAGCAATGAAGACCCCAATACTTTGAATCATATCGCCGATCACGTGAATACTTGCTGCACGTACATTAATGTTCTCTGTTTGGTTGTGTGCATGACTAGCAGCCATTTGTGCCGAAACACTTCTTCCAATATAATCCAATTCAGTGATCTGTTGATGTTCTGCCAACGCTGTAGTTACTTGCGTTAATTCTGTATTCGGTAATATCGACACAGACTCTTGTACCGATTTCTTTTCTAAATGACTCTCGCGTTTGCGTCGATGATTGTGCGCTTCGCCAGGATGATAATGTGTGTGACCTACACCGTCATCCCCCCAGGCTAATTGTATGGCCATAGCTAAATTTACAATAAAAGCTAAAGCGGATGTAATAAGCATAATTGGAGCATCCACGTCATGCTCATTATTCCATAGACGCTGAATGGCGAGCCATACTAGTATGCCTGTAAGCACCCAAATCACATAGATCGATATTAGGGCACCAATAACCTCGGCACGGTACCAACCAAAGGATAGGCGCTGTGTAGATGGACGAGCCGCCAGATAGATAGCAAACAATGAGATGAAAAATCCCGCAAGATCACTGAGCAAATGAGCAGCGTCTGTTGCAATGGCCAGACTATTGGAAAGTAGACCACCAATTATCTCTATGATCATAAAAACAGTACATAGAATGCAGGCAATAATTAATTTCCTGCGTGCAACGGTATCAACACCTTCGTTACGCTCCCAATGACAATGATCACCGTACGTTATACGTGAGTGCCCCAAAATAGTTAGTGTGCGTTGTGATGCACTGTCCTTCAATTTCTCTGGTTGTGGAGAATCTAAATTCTTCAATGCTGGTTGAAATGATGTACCTAAATTATTGGTATCTTCTTCTACTACATTTTTGCTCGGCAGTGGCTTGTCATGTTCATCATATGAATTTTGATCTTTTGATGTCGGCTTGCCATTTATCGATGTCTCATTGTCCTCTGTTGTACTTTCTTCATTATTTTTGCTTTTGTCCAAGTTTTCAATTTGCTGTTGGTTTCCATTATTTTTTGAGTTAGATGTTGGAGGCGATGTTGTGGGATTCATTACAGTTGTTCCTATTATTATAAATTATGTCGAGTTTACTTAGATTTTCAAATCTACAAAATAAGTTCAGCCGTCTATGCTTAATCTTTTTATGTTTGAAAACTTGTAGTCAACGTCTAGAGTCTAGACCAAATAGCTGCATGTAAAAATTTTAAAACCGCTTTTCTACTATCCATAAGATGGTGGATAAAAGTTTGTTTGCAAAGATTTGGAGCAATTTTTAAAATCCATTGAGTCGTGTTTGGTATCCTTAAAATTTGAACCACTTTTTATTTTATTCTGTTGTAACACATAGAATCTTGAGTGGATGGCCTTATGTGTATATGGAAACGATCAGCTTGACGTGGAGACTCAATTAGGCAGTAGGTCTATCCGTGCCCAAGCATACTCTCAGTTTGCTGTGAATTTGGTATAGCCACGTTTTTTGTCGTACCTAGTTGGTATATTAAAATCAGAGCTCTTCGATTTCTAGAAGAGCTATATTTCCCATATACAAAATTTGGTAAGAAAAATGATTATTTTTATTTTATTTTTTCATTACTAAAAACATTACTTGATGAGAAAAATTACAATAGAAATGACAAGTAAACTTTTTTGATATGTCAGAATTTCATGTGCATGGAGATTTATTCTCAAGATCGTTCATCTAAAATAGTCAAGAAAGAAGGAGCAATTACGGATAACGGGTGAAATGGTGAAATTATCAGAACTACAATACACAACTATTAGAATCACCGGGTATGAAAGTTAGGTACACTTTCTTTTTTTTTTTGGTAAAATGGATATTAATTTAATCATTTATTCAATGCAGTAAAAATATATTTTGTAGAAACTTTGGTTGAATTTATATGAGTTTTGCTAGAAGCAACTACATAAAAATACCTTAAATTTTTGCCAACTTGAATAGAATACACACAAAAATTACGAGTCACAAATCCTATAATACTAAATCGCTACCCATATTATGAAGAAAGTTTTTTTGGGAGGTTTGCTATTCAAGTACCGAACAAATTTAGGTATCTACTGTTATGTAATTAATTCCGGCGAATATATTCATATAAATTCAACTGAAGTACCTATTAAATATATGTATGTTTATATCCACTTAAGTTTCAAACGAAAAAAATTATGTATTGTAGTTGCATGCTAGTCAGATGGAGTGTATAAGCTATTATTATATGTAGTATTATATCAAAGTCTTGAATATTCTCTTTATTATCGCAGCTTCAAAGCCTTTCCTTATAATTTAACCCTTAATTCACACAATTAAATTTCATTGTACTGATACTATGACATCTCGGGCCACCCAATGTGACGCAGTGCTTAACCTGTTGTACCGTGTTAAGAATCATACAATAATATTCGTGGGTATGCATATACTATTGTAGATATGTATAAAAATTATAACAAAGGGACATGGGCTTTCATCCCATTTTAATACTTTAACGCGACTTAAGGGACTCATTTTTAGTACCATGTTGAAAGCATAATTACAAAGAAAGCACTTAAAAGTATTTTATGCTAAAAGAGTGGTTTTTGTAAACTAATCTTGGCTTCTTTATGTGGCGCATAATGAATGAGGTCGAGAGATAATACTTATATGTTTAAGACAAAATGAGTTTTACATATTGCAAGATGTGTAAAAATAAATAAAAGAACAGATGTGTTAATTTCTGAGAAATTAAATTGACTTATGATATTTCTTACCTCCAGATACATGATGGCGCACCCAATGAGAGTTATCATTAAAAAGATTGGACTAGCTACCTTGAAGACCTTGACACGTCTGTGTCGAAAAAGATAGCCAGCAAGGACAAAAGTACCAGCAGCGCATGCAATTGAAATAGTCAACAGTGATATCCTAGAAAATCAAAATTATATAGAAACATGCACACTCAATTGAAGAAAAGGGAGTTGTTGCACATTGTTACACACCTGAATGGCCAATGATAGTCAGCCAAGCATGGCTCCGGACCATTGCAATAGTCACAGCCTGGTGCACACTGCAAACACTTGAATACGTCCGTATAGTAATTGCTGATATTGTCCTGCTGCTCTTTCCAAGCAATTTCCATGATAGTACCATTGAAGCCATCCGGATGACGTATTGAATAGAAACCCCGCTTGCACAAGCACTGGTACGCACCACGTGACCACGTATTTGGCAAATGGGCAAGAAATTTGCTTGACGTAATACTGGGCGTCTCTGAGTTTGGCAATCGATAATCGCACTGCAACGAGTTACAAAAGAATTGAACTCATGGTAAAGTAAATACACAGTCATGCGAGAAATGGATGTTGTCTCGCAATTGATGAACTGTTATATCAAAAGTATTCTCATGTTGATGTTGACTTACCACCATAGAAGCCCGATGACATTTATGAGAACTGTGAAATGCTTGCAAGTCGTTGACGGACTCAGATGATACAAGCGCAAATGATGTCAATTGTTCGAAAGTCAAGTGCTGGCGCTGTAGTTGCTCGAAGCGCTGGCGAGCCTGTGTTTGTTGCTGGTGTCGTTGTGCTGTCTGCCCAAAGCTGTAAGTGGGTGCATCACACTGATTAACACGCAGTCTTGTTACATCAATGTCGATGCTTATAAATCCACGTAGTCCATGCCTACCATTCGGTGGTATTGCAATACTATACGATAGTATCCATTTGCTGACCGAGCATGAGAAATATGGATAGGTCCACCATCCTTTATAGTAGATATTCGGAGGGCTTGGTGCGAACTTCGGTGAACGTAATGTCGGTGTGGATATTTCGTCCTCGAACCTTCATGTACACAAGAAAATAAAAAGGAAAATATCGTTCATTTTGTGTAAAAACATATTGTATTATTCCTCTTTAATTGCCATTAAAATTCAGTTCAAGCAAAAAAACCAAGCATTAAAATATAATTTTGCAACTTTCATTAAAATAAGAGAAAGTTCAACGGTAAGAATGAAAAAACAAGCATACGCTACGCTGAACAGCTAATTGCTATTGCGCAATTTATTTCTGCAAGCTCTTCTATTAACTTTTTTTTACCCATTTTATTTTTTATTGCAAATTTCTGTTTTTTATGTGCGTTCCTTTATTATGCGCTTTCCGTAAGTACATAGCACTTACCAAGGATAACTATAAGCAGGCTTCTTTCCAATTTGCAGGCCTTCCTCATCATAACGATGAGTCTCTCCCATTGGTGTTGACATCTTTTCATGGTTGGGTTTAGTCCACCATACGTAGGATTGCACAGCGCCGTTCGTTATGTTCAAAGCTAAAATTCGTGCACCCGTAATATATTCATCTGTCAATAATCCTTTTGCGAGTGCATCCGACAAACCTGCGTAAGCAAATGAAAAGTACCATAGAGCAAGTGCATTGATAAAGGAAATTCACTACTGTGTTTTAATCAAAAACTATAAAGAAACATAGACTGGACAACCCCCTCACCAAAAAAAAAAAAAAAAAACCCTCTCCTACCTCTTCATTCTCGGCATTTAAGCTTTCTTGTTTCGCAACAATATGTATGTAATTTTGTTGTTGGGTGTACACAATTTGTTGTTGTATAATCCCGAAATATTGCGAATTGTCAAATGTTGCGAGAGCGGTTTGTCCAGCCTATGCATGGGCGTATTCAGGATTACCTGACAATATTTTGCGTAGTACTACAATGTTATTGTAAGAATCTAAAGTATAATACACACTACAATAAAATATAATGTACGAAAAAATGCAGATGCATAACAAAAATTCATATACTTTTAAATCATTTTTGGTTTCTAAAACATTTCCTCTACCATGTTTCTGTGAATGCTCAGAAGATAAACCTACGGATTAAAATACATAAAATAATCAAGAAAGACCGGCTATCTTCGGGAAGCTGAAAGTAAATGCTCTTGAAGACATATAGCTTACGGTTTTGAGAGACTAGTTTGCATAGAAATAGACAGATGGACATGGCTATAACGGCTATAATCCGCTAATGATACTGATCAAGAATATACATTTATACATTATGTGTTAGGAGATATCTCTCCTTCTATGCGTAAAGGATACAAGCGTCGAAGTATAAAATAATATGTGACAATTAAGTAACGGGACTGGTCTGTAAAACATACTTTATTGAAAACTTATTACAAATAACAATTAATCTCCTTCAACATACTCCCCTTCCCTATCTATACACCGCTGCATGCGAGTTTTCCACTGGTTAAAGCAGTGCTGAAAGTCACTAAGTGTTAGACTCCTTAGCAGGTCTGCCGTTTTTGCTTTTACCTCTTCAACCGACTCAAAACGTGTTCCCTTCAACGAACTTTTGATTTTGGGGAACAGGTAGAAGTCGCAGGGAGCGAGATCTGGTGAATACGGTGGGTGTTCGAGCACGGTAATTGATTTTTTCGCTAAGAACTGCTTCACAGAGAGTGAGGTTTTTTGGCACCATTTTGGCATGTCTGATATCATCCGAAGACTCAAACGCCTGTCTTTCCGAACAATTTAATTAATTTTTTGAACGTTTTCTGCAATTCTTGATGTCACAGGGCGTCCAGTCCGTTCTCATCATCAACTTCTTCCCGGCCCTCAGAAAATCGTTTGTGCCATTCGAAAATTCTAGTACGTGACATGCAGTCATCACCAAACACATTTTTTAGCAATTGAAAACACTCACTTGGAGGTTTTTTTAATTTTACGAGAAATTTTAAATTAATTCGCTGCTCGATTTTTAAACTAATCATTTTTCCGGCACTTCTATTACACAACACTTTACTCAAACTAGGTTTAAAAGTAAACTAGACTAGACAGAGAGGCGGGATCAAGTGGATTCTGCGCAGTAGGAATCAAGGTCACTCACCATCCATCCCCACTCTTAAAGCTAAAGACAGACGACTGTGGTATACTCAGTCCCGTTACTTAATTGTCACACCTCGTATACCATTAAAGGTCTGCTTCTTGGTCAAACTCAGCCAAAATATTAAATTCTTTAAGATTGACAGCTTGCATAAGCGTATTTGCCGGATGAAGCAAAAATAATGAGAACGCAGGGCTCGGAAAATATATTTTTCAGCTATGGTTTTAGGGAATCTAAATCTAATATACATAAATTTAAAATTTGATTGTTTGTTTGTTGGTTCAAGTCTTATGCGAGGCCATAACGTTAATCTAATTACAATACAATTTTATGTGTTTATGTATATGGTTGGGTCCAGCCTTGGAGATAGAATAGTTTTAGTTTTAGAGAAAGTTGGTGAATTACAAATAATTTCGCATATAAAAGTTAGAGCCATATTTTAAAATCAATCAAGTTGTCTGCGTCAAAAATCACTGCTGGTATGGCCCACTTACTTTCTATTGAAATCTCTTTTTGTCTTTTTTTTTTCTAGTCATGATCATATTCAACCTACAAGTTCTGGGATGTCAGTTGGCCGTGCGATACCGGGCCGGATACTCTAGTATAGAACAAACATTGACCGCTTCCAATACTCCACTTGTTTTGTCTATGCTGATGTTTAGAAGTGGCCTAGGTGCTTTCATATTGGTACTAATATTTTCAACAATTTTGTTAAAAAAATTCACTTTACTGCGTATTTTTACTTTCAAACAGCTGAGCAATTTAGCTTTGGAAGATCAATAAGTTTGCTGCACTTTAAGACTATTCACTTGAAGTATTGATAAGCCTCATTTTAAATAACTGATCTCAAATTTCATGTATAAATTTCAATGTTAAAAGTTTGATCAAGCTTTTAATTTAAATAAATTCACGCTCCTTCAAGTATCCTTCTACTTTCTTTTAGTTCTCACTATAGCTTAGTCCGACAAAAACCGGGTCTTCCAGATGTAAGTACCCAAGGATATGTTTTAAGTTTCATTCAGTGAATTCTGTTTTAGCTGCCGCATAAACGAGAAAACAGACAGGACATTAACATCGTCGCTACCCTGCTTGCTTTTAAAGCCATTATAGGAAAGAGATCTGGCGTCTAAATTAACTTTGATTCTTCCTTCGTGTTTTTGCTTGTGTTCACACTTAGAGAAAACTATTTTCACATTTCTCACGCCGGCTCACATCCCTCACTGTACCAAAGCCAAAATACATGAAAGAAGAAAAAGAAAAAGGTTGCTGTATTTGGTATAACGGCTATCCCGTAAGCCTTGTGCTTCCCTTCTCATCAAATATATACTACGAGAGAGAGAGAGAGAGTGTGTGTGTGTGTTCTGCCGTAGAGTCGGTGCGTATAATAGTTGTTTTTGCTTGCCAGGTGAGAGCAGCGGTAGCTAAGAATATAAAATAAATAAATACACTTTACAAATCGCTTTTTCTATTAAATTTCTATTCTTGTGTGTAATTTTGTTGATGGGTGTACAGAAATTGTTGTGACTATCTCGAAATACAACCGCGAAACATTGAGCGTTGGCATAGCTCTTTTTTGTGATATCAAAGGAAAAAATTTCATTCTATGTAAGACTAATATTGCACATTGAATTTCTAAAAGTAAAAATTTGTATTCACATCATTATGCCACCTATCAGCGGTGTAAGCACAGAGTGAAAGATTCCGTTTAAATATGCAGAGCAGCAAGTAAAGATGTTCTTCGTGTGTTCATTCAACTAAAGGGAAATAAAGGGAAAAGCCAATATTTTTATTACACTTGCCTACCATAGTATCTACAGTACACGCTTATTTTGTTTAACTTTAACACGCTCGGGATGAAGTTATATGAGAGACTGAGAACTACACCAAAGTAAAGCAAACCGGCTATGATGTTGAAAACAAAGAAAACTGTTTGCAAAGTAAACTTATTTAAATTCGATTAGCGCAATTTCCTTGCTGTTGCCTTGGTCCTGGTATGTGCGTGTATCCTGAAAGGCTTCGTTAAATGGGTTTGTAACTTTTACAGTTGCTACTCACAAAAGAAATGAAAAAATACATTTACAATATTTTCATTTATATCTTTTCTTTTTCTTTTCTATTTCATTTTGTTTTCTTTTCCTTTGCCAAGCTTGGCTTCAAAACGGAAACTTTTGAACCAAAGAATGCTGGCATATTGTATAAAAATATCTCGCCACAGTGGCGACCTGATGATGCCAACTACTGTTGGCAATGAAAAGTTAAGTTGCAGTCAAGGTCAAAACGAAAAAGAATGTTGTGAAAAGAAATGCATCATAAGCAAAGTGTTATACTCAAGGAAGTCTGTATACACAATCATCCATATATTTGAGTATTCCATACTTCATGTACATTTCATGATTGCCGTTAGACGAACTTGTCGTCTATTATATTGTAGTTGGTTAATAAAAAAGTTCCTTAGTCCTTTGTCGTCTGCATTTACGTTACGTTACAAATTTTATGTACATAGTATGTAGATTTGTTTTACTGTCATTCATCATCTGCATGTCATTGTGTCTTGAATATAGAACCTACTGAGATACACATTCTTCTCGTATGTTAACCATCATCATCAATCTCGTGGTGAAAAACAATTTTGTACACATTTGTTTGTGGCAGATACATTTTGTTTACTCGTAAGTAGAATAGATGTGTATGTGTTGTTAGCATTGAACTGAGATAGGTGAGTTATTGTAATATTTCTTTCGCGTTTCAACAATGACAGATATTGTACTTTGAATCTTTATTGTTCTAGCTGTTGCTGTTTTTTGTGCTTGGCCATTTCTCAAGTTTCTGTTTGTTTTTATATCTTGTTTATAATAATCATTATTTGTATTTATGTATTGTATATTTTTAGAATTAATGGGTCCATGGGGTAAGAGTTTATTGATATAAGTTTACGATAAAATGTTTCTATATTTTCAAATTGAAAACTTTTTATCGATTCATATATCTCTTTTGAGGGAATTGACATTATAATGTTGAATACAAGTTACAAATGAGTGGAATCCCTTAGATTTAATAATTTTAAAGCCATCTGATAATGCAGTTTAAAGACACGTGTTATGTTGCGTAGAATTACAGCTAAAAACCAAATTGAAAATTGTTAGCCTTTGCTCAACCAACCGAATAAAAACCTTTCATACAAACTTTAGAATTTAATGTGTTTGCGGGAGCATTATACTCATTCCTAGCCCGATAAAATAATATTCTAAGAAGAGGATAAGGTCATAATCAAATGTCAATACAATGAGTTTAAAAAAGGGAAACTTTACAGTTAAGATAATATTTTCATGATAATGATGAAGAAATAATTTGGATCGTAAAGTGAAAAGTCTTACAACAAATCAATAACTTTTATACAAACTTTAAAAAATTGTGTTTGCAAAACAGACTCAAACAACACGAAAACACATTTCTTTATGGGCCTCGTTAAGTGGGGGATTTTCCTTCAATTGCAGGTTTTTTAAATAGGGATCTTTGGAATGTGAATAAGTTCACTTTAAAGTTAACATTTACCCTGATCTTTGCGGCCAACTGAAATGAAATGCTACTTTCAAAATATTTAGCTCTCTCATCACGTACGGGGATGGAGGGTTCGTAAAGTTTCAGAGTCTGGAAACAACAATCCAACAAAGTAGAACTGATTGAAAGCATCAAAGGTGCTTGGACAGCCATTTCTCTACATTATACTGTTAATTTGTACGAGTCGCTTCCCAATCCAATCTACGAAACCATTCTCAGCAAGGGATGTTCGACACATTATTAAATTTATTGAAACATGCTAAAATTACTAGATGTATAAGTTTAGAAAAACTTGACGACATTAAAGCTAAAAAAAAAAAAAGGGAAAAGTGGGATAATCTAATAACCAAAGTTTTATTATTAATAGGTTTCATTTAGTTGAAAATCTTATGTCTTCTGTGGAATCTAGTAATTGAAATATTACCCTCTTTCTGTAGACCGTATGAGCTGAAATTTTGCATACGCTTTTATTTCTGATGACAATACAATATGCAATAAAATTTTTGTTTGGAAAACTCGGAATTGGTATATGCATACATTGTATCTTGGGTGCGATAGATTTAATAATTGAAATTTCAGTACCTTCCTGAAATAATAATAATACTGAACACAAGGTCAGGGAGGTGTGGATTGTTTTACATTTGGTAAGTCATTGGAATTTTGCAAGTCACTGGAAACCTGCATTGTAATCAACCAACCCCTAATGATGAATAAATGTGAGAACTTCCTCCAACTTGATCTTCAGTGTAGCCCGTCACAGGTTCATTATCTGCTATTCCATCTTTAATCCCTCGTCAATCATGTCTGAAATATCCTTTTTCAGCGGTACATATTATCGTTAGGGAACAAGTTTCAAAAATTCAGTATTTGGTGCTTTCGTCCTCATCATTGGGATCTAAAGATATCAGAAAATGGAAATGGAATAAAAACTGATTTTTAAAAAACTAGGGGGCCAGCCTCCTGCGCGCTTCGCTCACCAACCCCCGCCCCACCGTTCGATCGCAAGCTGTCTCTCGGGGGGCCCCATGAGCATTTTATATTTTATGGACATCACTGAAAAACTTTTTTTATATAATAGATGGACATGAAGTATCAAATTGTCTGCATAGAAGCTTAGATTAGAATCTCTGTTTGCCAAGTATTCTTGTTAGTTGAAGATTTATCTTTGAAAGGAAAGTTCTCAACGCAGAGAAAGTATTGAACTACACCTAAGATACCAAGGCATTATCCTACTCTTGTCTGTAAGTTGGTAAAGCTTGTACTGACTTGTGTTTAAGAAAAGTAATTAAAGGGTTTATTGCAAATCGAAATAATTGATTTTATTAATGAATA
Organism: Amiota minor; assembly: GCA_037043295.1. Lineage (NCBI taxonomy): Eukaryota > Metazoa > Arthropoda > Insecta > Diptera > Drosophilidae > Amiota > Amiota minor. Next base: position 341,648 of record JBAMAW010000732.1, on the reverse strand, counting down.
TACCGGAATATTCCAAAAAGAGGCTTAAGTCATAGTTAATTGGAAATACAAGGAATTTACAGAAGTGAAAACTTTACAGTAAACATTTTCATAATTATGGTGAAGAAGTAATCTGCTTAATCTGTGAGAAGGTTTGCTTGCATTAGGACACTTGAAAGCTTTAAATGAAATTATAAAAGAAGAGCAACAAGAAAAATAGACACTGTTGAAATACTTGCATGAAAATGGCAAACTTGTTGTAGCTGATTTTGAGAACCAACACAACATTGCGCAATATTTTAACAGTTGCATAAACATATGTGAGTTTTGAACATCAAGTACAAATGCTTGACGCGCCACAAGTGCGCGTTGAGGATGCCTTGTCTTCTTCATCTGTGGAGAAGCAAGGAGAGATTACATATATGTGTACATCGTCGGTATCAGACATGCGGAGCACTTGTTATGCCACGAACTGCGTAACGTGTCACATTGCCAAGGACAAGGCATTGCATCAACATCAGCAACAACAACAACAACAGAAGGAACAATAATGGCGACTGTTTCAGTTCGTGCTTCCGCTATGGCCATACATATACAGATGTATGAAATGTGGCTTGCTTAGCTCACTGACTGATGCACTAACTACGAATACGCACATGAAGCTGTTGAATAACCGAGATGTATTCCAAAAGTGTCCGAAATGCGTTCATTACTCTGCGTCAGAATTAGCTAGTGACTTCTCGCGAACTCACCGTCTGTCTTTGGGGACAAATGTATGGTCCTATGCAGATAAGCGGTGTAAGCGGTTTAGAAATCGCCAGTGACCTGTGAGAGAACGAAGTTCGAAGCAGATTATCATTTAACTCTCTGCTAACTTGAAAGTGATCGATTATCGATTGACGAAAACTTATGATTCGAGATTTCGAGAATATCCAACTATTCCTATGGGAAGAGTAGAAAGACGCCTAGGACAACTTGGAAATGATTGTTAATGACAAAAATTTACTTAAAAGTTTCGCCATTATTCAAGAGACAATTCGAAAATGTTTGATTTTGTCCACTGCCTTTTCCCCTCTTATTGTTAAAAGTGTACTTAGTGTTTTCTTTTATATTTAAGATATAAGATGTAGGAAAACAATAGTACATATCCAATCGGGAACAAAAAAAAAAAAAAAGTTTCGCCATAGGTCCCCGATAAGAGCGCGCTGTTCAGTCTGGGGGTTACTTTGAAGGAGAAAGTGGAATAATGCCAGCAAGGAATTATGAACGCATGCCAGATATTTTCGGGGCTCACCTCGTATAGGACCTACCTACTAAAGCACTGAACCTTGTATAACTGACTGACTGACATAATGGCTTATGCCCTCCCATCTGAGCTTGAATGTGTGTACATGTGTGTCTCATGCTTTAAGGTTCACGACATGACAGTGAAAATCGCAGAAAGCGTAAATAAAATGTAAAATTCCTTTATTGCCCAAAGCAACAGGATGAATATGTGTGAGTACATCCTTTGTCACTTGATGTGATTATTTAATGCTACATTTTGCATTTTTACTGTAAATGAGACGAAAGCCAAATATATTTGAATCAATTTATAAATTTTTTCAAAGTCATTTTTCCAGCGACAACTCAATTGTGCATGACTTACTGCAAGAGAATTTTATATAATAGAAGTATGTAATTATATATTTATATAAAAGTTTATATAAAAGTAAATACAATATATAAAAATGAAAGTTTAAAAATGCATATATAGGTAAATAAATAGAACATAATCAATACTCTTCGGTATTTATATCGACTCTCGTTTAATTTATTCTATACGATATGTACCTAAGTACTATATGTACTCACCTCCATGTCTGATAATGCCCACTTCCTGCAGTATGGAAGCTGCCAAGTCAGCTTTTTGTCTCGAACTCTCAAAACGCTCCGAGTTGATGGGCACTTGAAGTGGACGATATAGAGTCGATATACATAGCGTGCCCAAATTTTCTGTTGCAATATCGTGTATTGTCACGAGCGATTGTTCAATGGCATCCTGTGTGGAAAAACACCAGACATATTTATGTTTAATATTGTATGATAAAAGAAAAATAGAATAGAGTATATTAACTTATTTATATTGTGTACTCCTTGGGGCTGCCATATGCATACATGTAACCTAAATCATTTTATTTATACTTACCGCTAACAACACATTAAAAAGAAAAATGAAAACGGAAATAAACAAGAAATAAATTCTGCTCCCTAACCACATTTTAGTCTAACGTGTAAAAATAAAAAAGCGACAGCATCGTCACCGGCGTATAGTGAAGAACACGGTGACTGAATGAACGAGTGCCTAACCAACTGAGCTGAGTGGAGCAGACCCTTTTACCGTTTGAGTGGAAAATTACGTTATTGGCTTTTATATTGTATTTTCGCAGTTTTTTCTTAACGCTTTCCTGACTTTTTTCGACAACCTTCAAATATTAACTGTTAAATCAATTCGGTGTGCGTTTTTAATATTTTGTCGAAGCAAGCATTCTACAATGTATGGAACCCTCAGTTGATTTTTATATTCTACATTTATATACTTGTAAAACCTTAAGTTAAATGAGAGAAAATAATTTTATCTTTACTATTATCAAAGATACGTTTGGATAAAATATGTAAGACTATCAGAGAACCTACAACCGTCATGTTGATGTGATTGTGTTAGTGTTAGGAAAATTAAAGGTTCAGATAACAAACTAAATTATAAAGGCCCCTTGATTAATACCTACGTAGATCAGATGTTAAGTCCTGTAAATTTTACAAATGAGAATAATAGAATAATAGAAAACTAGAAAGAAAATGTTTAATAATCATCATGGAAAGTTACTCCAAATATTTCGATCGGAAAGCCAATATACTCATCTATCGAGAATTCAAAAACCCACATCCCTATCCCCTCCCTTTAAATTCACTTCTCTCCTCTTCATCCTTATCCAAAATTTGATTAAGATTATTCTCCTTTTGCACGAGCCTTATTTTACAAGAACTCGATTATAATTGACACTTTATCTTAATTGTTTTCACTTAAAACTCACATTTCATAGAATACGAGTCAATTGGGAAAGCAGAAACTAACACTACTGAAATTATTGATTCAACATAATATTGTACTTGTACTTGTACTTGTATATATTTACAATACATTTGTAAGAAATCCTCACATACCCCACAGATAAACACTTTATAGCACATCCTTTGTTCCAATGAGTTTGAAGTAAGTCTCATTACATTAATTGCACTTCCGTTGATTATAGTTGATGATAAATTGAGCGAATGACTGAGAGAATGCACAAGTTAAGAAGGAAAAGGAGTAAGTAAATAAATAATTGAGGAGGTCTTATTACAACACTACAAATAGCTTTTTCTCAATGAGTTGTTTCCTCTACTACAAACAAAACCACCTTACAATTGTTACTAATCCTTTCATTAGATGTCAATTTCAAAACTTTTATGATAATTTTAAAGATGATGAAGCTTCAACTGCGATAATTATCTGATAGGGACATGGGGTCTTTATATTTAAAATTAAGGATTATAATTTTTACTTACCCGTGTGACAATGTTACCATCACCTATTCGCATAATGTTTTTCATTTGTTCGCTTATAAGTGAATGTATTGCTGAATTTGTTCTTGTTGCAGATACTTCCTCAGTTTTTTCCGGGAATGGTATGGAACTGGTTGACGTTGTCGATGCATTTCCAATCCCTGTCCCAGTTGCTAATATTGTGCCGCCCGTTGCTGTTGGTGATGATGGTACTGACAATGGAGAGGTTGTTGCACTTACATATTCAACTCGTAACAGCAGAAACATCGAATACACAAACACAAATGTTGCCAATTCCAATTGTTTTGCAAATAAATTACTTTTACTGTTTCTGTTGTTCTTTCTAGTGTTGTTCGTTGTCCTCGCAACCGCCACTCCCTTGCGCAACACTTGTTGCTTGCGTTTGTGTTTTTGACAGTGATCATTGTTATTTGTTTTGTGGCATGTCCGTGCCACTGCCGCTACTTCCATCTTCGTCTTCTTGCTTTCTGCTTTCACTGTTCTTGTTGCTTGCATTCGCTTTTTTGTTGCTTTTGTTGTTGGCATCCATGGTGTCAACATGCATTTCATCGTTATTTTTCATCGGTAACTTAAGCTGAGGATAGGGAAATAATATATAAAATGATATATTATTAACATAAGTACAAAAACGTTTTTGCATAATGAGGTGCTCAACTTGTGTGTCCCTAAGCAATTTGTTAGTAATTAATACAAATTGATTTTCTTGTTTTTGATTTAGAAATTGAATATGAAATGAGGAGGATTTTCAAAATTTTGTAATACTAGTATATAACTATTGGTTAGTAAGTTGTTTCTAACATCAAATCTTTTAATTACAATACAATATAATAAAATTGAAGTTGTTTTGATTTAATAAATTGATTTTGAGTAAAAAAAAGGGAGATTCAAATATTTTTTCTTATTGAAAAATGTCCATTTTATTGAATGTGCATTTTAAATACAGAAATAAGATTAACAATTGTAGCAGCTAGAAAAAGAACAATGACACAGTAGATTTGAATAATTTATTCACCGTCAGCATAGTCAAGTGAAAGCAAAAGCGGTTGTCTTTTGGATAACAGTTATTAAAAGAGAGAGACATTTCTAACTTATAAAAAAAAAAAAAAACACCTACTAAGGCACATTACATACCTATATCAAGCGGAGGAAACACCTCGACTACAATTATGATACTCATAGTATCCACAATCTCACTAAAAACATATAAAGAGGAGCTCGCACATGAGATAGGATTCTTAAAATCAGTTCTAGCAAGAAAAGAAATGCTCAACTGGCTGGAATCTACAACCACAAAGAACATTTCATAAAATGTAAGCAATCAACAAGAAAAGATAGATTAATAATCTAAGTACCAACAACTTTATAGTATTGCAAAAAACAAAAATAAAAGTGTTTTATAACAAAGTTCTTAAAAAAATGTGTAGAAAATCAACACACTTCTGCCTGTTACACACTTCATGACAAACTTATAATACTATTCGCTTCCGTGAAGAGTAGAAATATACAAACGAAATCCATTAAAGTCATTGCAAAAAAGCAATAATATCTGATCCTGAAGAACACGAATTGAAAGCTGCAACAGCAGACAACAAGTTAAAATAAGAAACAAGAGAATCATGAGAAATGATTCTGCTTACCTACTCGTATATCAACTGAAAATCGAGCCAGTAAAGCAATGAAAAATGATTCCTCAATGCAAATCATATTAATCTTACGGTCACATGCAAAACAAATGTTGGTGTGTCAAGTGTGCAGGAAAGCAGAAAGTCAATAGATTGCAAAAAACCAGAACAGCAGCATCCAAAGTTCTGCAATTGTGGTAAGGCCCAAATAAACATGTCGAGTGTCAGTATTAGGTATAATATCAAATCAATTGTTCAAATTAATGATGCAACAGAAAAAATTCCTACATACATACTCACAAGTAATTAAAGAACCCAAAAATCCTGTGGAACCAATCATTTTACAACAAATACCATACCTACAGTTGCGGTTTCGCACCATCGCTATTAATAAGTTGAATTGCAATTCTGGTATTTCATTTTTGCTTCCCGCTGCACTTTAATTTGGCTAAATGGATAGTCAGTCACATTAATAATTCCAGTGACTTACCAAATCCACAACAATGCACAGCTCCCTGGTCTTGCCTTAAGTGTTATTGTATTATTGAGTCCTTTAAATTATTCAAAACTAACTGTAGTACATTGCGCAGAATCAGACAAATCAAATGCAGTATTTGATCCACCAATTTCTCGACAACAGCGTCACATATCGAATCCAAAAGTACTCTGTTATGTTCAAGGCTAAAACCAACCATGCACGCATTCACAAAATGTCATTGCAATCAGATGAACGAACGGTATAGCCGCGCATAAGACTCAATATGAACACACATAAGAGAAGTTCAGTGACATACACACTCACAGAAGAATTATATATATAAAGATGTATATGTATATATATATCCAAATAATTGGTCGCGGTGGTGCTGATATTATAAGAAGCAGTAGTATACATTATGAAAGCAATCGATGATGACTACCGTAACAATTGACAACAGATTATCAGAAATCATCATCATCATCAGATCAAATATGATATGTTTGTAGATCTAAAAAAAAAAAAAAAAACAAGGGAGATGTAATGGATGGCGACTTCAATGCTAAGCACACCTTCTGGGGCTCAAGACTTATCACAACAAAAGGCAGAGAACTTTATAAAATACTGCAATTGACATTATGCAGGCACCCCAACGTACTGGCTAACAGATTCACAACACACCCAACTAACTGTAGAGATAATGAAACTGAAGTCTGTTGGGCTTGATCTCGTCAAACATATGAACACTCCCAGGTATATCGACAGCAGCGTCCTTCAACATAATCTTGGTATAGAATCAGGCTCCACTACAATAGAGAGATAAGCGAAGTCTTATATGGAATGTCTAAGTCACCATCTCAACAGCGAAGCTTAAGGTCTTATTGATCCAATCTATTTGAAAAAAAAATAGGATTAAACGCCAAAGGCCGCATTCATTCATGGAGTAGAGTAATAATCACTATATAATCTATATAATAATCTATCTGTAATCACTCACATCGCCAATAAAGTAATTTGCCATGTAACACACTGTGTTGTGTTAAAAATTTGGATTCAATGTTTTTACAGTATAAAATAACTTTGGAAAACTTTTAAGGCTTTAATTCGAAATTCTCAGTTTCTTAAATTTTTGGTGTTCCTTACCTAAAGGAAACACTTCGTTGACTTTTTAAACTTTATGTTTAACCATAGAAACAAATTAACTTTTAAAGTGTTTTGTATGTACATTGTATACCTAATTGCTGTTTCTAAAAAGGTAAAAATGAATTTACATAGTGTGGAAAGTAATTAGTTAGGTGAAAAAAATGAAGAGAGAAAAAGGGGCGAAAGACCGGTTTGAATTTTAAAACAAAAAAGTTTTTATAATATGAACAATAATTTTAATTTGGATTCGTATGGCTCCTAGTGGTCCGATTCAATTGGTTTCAACAATTCTACAGCTTATGGGAAAAAGAAAAGTTCGTACAATTTCGATCCAGTAATACTTGGGGCTTGAAATTTAGATAGGTAGTGAATATGGGTTAGACACGTGTATGAGAGACCCCCCCATCCTAGTAGTCCAATTCTGAAAAAACTGAGGGAATAGTTTGCATACAGACATGCAGATGGACGGACAGACGTATATGGTTTGCCCAACTCGTCTCGTCGTTATGGAGTCTTCGATGTTTCCTTCTGTCTGTTTCAAACTTCATGACAAACTTATAAGAAATATCATTTACTGAGTGAATAGTATAAAAATAAACATTATTTCAAAAATCAAGATGCATAAGTACACTTATAGATGTTTTATACATTTTTTTTTGTCTGCAACTCATTTTTTTTTTTTTGTGGCTCATGTTACTCAAATGTGATGCGGTTTTGACAAAGAACACAACGAAAAAACTTTTATTTAGTGTTCTGAAGGGAGTGCAACGGTGCAAAAGATTTTAAATTCCACTACATTACGCGTATTGTTTGCTAACCATTTCCCGAGTTGAGTTGCTACTTTGAAATCCTTTTACGGCAACATTGCAGGTTAAAAATTCCCACAAATGTTTGTGTTTAAGTGCTTGCGTGTTAACATAAAAGGATACAGTTTTTGCTCTGTATTACATGTCTGAGTTTGAAAAAGAGGTCTGGAGACATAAAAATATGTACAATATGCTGTAAAATATTATATACTGTAGAATATGTTGAATGTTTAGAAATCTGGAATTTGTTGAACTACATACAACTACAATACTTTTAAAGCAAAAGGTGTGTTTAATATTGGTTTTTACTTCCTTGTTTATTCACGCGTCCATTTTAAAAATGAAAGATTTGGTTCACTTATGGCTTACATTTTGTTGTACCATTCACACAGTGTGCGATGTTCATGTTAATAGGGATAAGATATTAGTAGAAGTAACCAAATAAAATGTCACTTCTGAGCTCTTTATATTGCATATGATTGGATAGTTATCATCATACTTATATACATATGTTTTATATTGGCCTATATTTACACACATATATAGGAGTAAGACCCGATCTAACACAAACAAAAATAAAAAAATGGACCAAGTGCGAGTCAGACTCGTAAACGGAGGGTTCCGTACCAGATTGGGGTTTGTATGGGAGGTACTCCCCCTAGTCGTCCGATTTGACTGATTGCCACAAATGTACCGTGCCTATATCAAAAACTTATAGTGTATAAATTTCAATTCAATAGTCCAAGAAACATAAAAGTTTTTCGAATAAGAACCTGAATTTTAATGGTGGGTTTGTATGGGAGGTTCCCCTCCCATTTGGCCGATTGGGCTGATTCCAACAGATATATAGTGCCTATACTTATAGTGTTTAATTTCAGATTGATAGGACAAAAACACAAAGTTTTTTTAAGTTTTCAAAAATATTTTAGTTTTAGTATTTATTGCTGATGCCCGGATAGAACTACACATTCTGAGAAAATTTTAACTCTCTAGATATTACCGTTCATGAGATATGACCCGAGGACGGACGGACTGACGGACGGACAGCGAAGGCTCTGCAATAGGGTTCCCATTGGTATCCTTTGGGTCCGGAACCATAAAAAGGTATATGTTAATGAAAGAATATATTCATTTCTCTACGGATTTTTATAACTCGATATACTTTTACCAGTGATGTTCAAGAGTTTTGTTGTACATTTTAATCGGTTGAGATAAGATAGAAACCGAGATTTATTATCTCTTATTATGATAGACAACATATGTAGGTGCTAATCGGGAATGTACTATGTTGTCGCAGCGAGTACTGAGCAGAGTTTTATATCAGTATTGATATGCTTGACATGCTATGAGCTTTTGTATATAGTATTATTATTCTTAAATTTCACTTTAATATCTGAAGAGCATTCTAGTTTACATTACAAAAATCGCGGTAAAAAGTGATAATACAGACCATGCACACTATACTCATATATATGCATCAACGTGAATGGTAAAAAAGAAATGTTTATTTTATATTTTCACTTTGCCTTTTGAGGTTTTCCGCCTGGTAGCGCTAAGCATTTAAGTTGTTTGAATATGAAATGTCAAAGAAAAAGCAGCTTAAGAATATTTGCATAAGCCAAAAAGAAAAACAATGTTCAAGTTCGAGTGAAACGAAAGGAAAATGTTATTTAGGAAATTTCGGAAAAAGTCTCAACGTAAGAATATTCGTAATGTCCAATGTTTTCATTTAGCAAATTTATTGATAATAGTTTATTTTAATATAATATACTTGTATTATACCTACATTAAAATTACTTTGGAGAAGATATGAAACTTTATTCATTTAAAGATTTCAAGGCTTTAGTGGATTCAAAGTTGACTAGTGCAATACATGATAAGCGATTTGTGCTACATATTCTCAAAAATAAGTTTATAACTGAATTTATGTTGCCAGTCATCTTATAAATAACATATAAATATTAATCATCATTGCATAGATTTAAAGAGCTCTAGGCTATATCACGGTTAATTTTCGCTATGCTATGACAAGAGCGTTAAAGAAAAAAAAAAAAAATAGTAAATAGCAGATGGAAGTCTATTAACACTATTGCCGGTGAAGTGAAACAAGGAAGCTCAGCTACAATTATGCAAATCAGCAAAAAGAAACAGTCTCAGTCTCATACAAGAGTGGCATTGTCCGCTGTGTACCTAAGATTAACTCAACTTGTAATCAAAAATACCAGCAACATCAACTACAACTACTGACAACTTTGAACTGACAACATCAATTATTCTAATACGGCAAATACTTTTATTTTAATAATTTTGGTAGCATTTAAACGAAATGAGCTGAGTTGAGTTGAATTGCCAACAAACCAACGCGAAAAAATCAGCCTAAAAAGTCAAATTCTAAATAAATGGGATACGCAACAACGGGGCCGGTAAAGTTGCGAGTTGCCGCAAGTGGAAACAGTAAATGCGCATTAACGTCAATCCTTGGAGAGTGTAAGCAATGGTGAAAGCTTTAAGGAAAAGGAAAAGAAATATGGTTGAGTAGAAAGGAAAAATCTCATTAAATTAATGCAAGCCTAAGGACTTTTGCTAACTCATTTCCTTTCATTTTCACCCAAAATCCCACACATTTGCCTTGACTTGGTTCGCCATTGGACAACGCAGGCAAAGGCATAACCACAAAAATCATAATAATAAAAGAAACTTGAAATTGGCAAGAGATCCGGAAGCGTCGATATGCATTAACTGCAGCCTCTTTTATCGCATTGATAAAGTGTTCACCATTTTTCTGCTGTCGATTTCCATTGGCACAAAATTTGACTCGACTTTCAATTCGATTCAATATGAGACTTAGACGAGTTTAAGTTTTCATATCTTTCTAACGCAATCAAATAAACTTCTTATTCGTTTTACTTATAGAATTTTATTTTTTCGCCTCCACTATCTCTGCATCTAACAAAGACACTTTACTTGAAGTATTAAAGTTTTGTGTTACTTAAAATTACTTCATATACAATATTATTTAGTGTTGAGAATCCTGTGAAAATTAAAAATAAGCTCAACATTGTAAAATTATTTTCGTTTGTATTGACCAAAGTATCAATTCCTTGTCTTTGTTAAATTAAATTTATGGTAATTTTTGAAAATTTTATTTATTTTTACGAAAATCATTAACTGTAACAAAATAAATCTGAACATCTAGCCATATCCATCAGATAAAAAATAGAAACTTATACATACTAAATTTTTGGAACTATTGAGCTAAAATTTGGCTAATGACTACTTAACCATCAGTTGATATATGTTTTCGTCAAGACTGTTCATACAAAATCCAAAACAATTGCATTAAGGTAAAACGTTTTTATATGGAAGAATTTCTTAAAGATATTGATATTGGTAGTATACAAAAATATTTTAATTTTGTATTATTTTATTGTAGAATACCTTATTCTTAACACCAATGAATGATTTTTCCAAATATAATTGTCACTAACCTCTTATGGATTGTTTAATTTAATATTTAAAAAAAAAAACTAGCGTTACCCGGCGTATTTTGTTCCATCCTCTATTCGTTAATTGGGTGTTTCTTCTAAAAAGCTTTGTTGGAAAATGTGTAATTAATAGTTTACGTGAATGAAAAATATATTTAAATATTTTATTAGCAACTTTAAGATTCATTTGTTCTTAAAAAATGGAAAAATTATTAAAATTGGTTCAGTATATTTTGCGCCAAATGAAAAAATGCTAAATAAATTATATAAAACTGTCTACATCTGAACAGCAGCGCCACCTACTGGGTCGAAATATAGCAAACAACCCGACTGGTAACTCCATGAGTACAACACAAAAAAAGTCATCAAAATTGGTCCAGCCGTTCTCGAGTTTTGCGTGGTCATACTAGATAACATAGGCACTTAACAAGTCTTCTTCAAAAGTCAAAAGTAAATTTAATTTACATCTGGCATCTGGTTTTATTTCCTTTAAAACATGTCCTTAAGTTTAAAATATGTACATGGGGGTTGTTTTTATCTCTTTTAATTTGAAAAAATCATAAAAATTATGACCACAAATGCTTTTTATATGTGTCGTACGATGTGCTGGTTGATGTAGGGTGCTTTTGAAAAGAAAGTGTTTATGTTAAATCGTCAAATGAAATATACAGCTACATATTGGGAAACACAATCAATTGGTCAAACAAAAGAAAATCGGAAAGAAATGAATTCTTAGGGTAGAATTTCGGTTTCCACAACATAAAACGTATCATGGAAAAATGATTATCATAAATGCGAAAACTAATGACAAAGAAAAATCACATAATCAGCATTAAGAACAATATAAAGGGGAAGAAAAAGAAAAATAAAAGATACGCACACAAATCGGAAAAATGAAATATATTTTCAAAACAATTGTTCCAACAACTAGAGTAGGGACACGAAAATAGAAAACGGATGCGGCATATATTAAAGGATAGTCTTTAGTAGATGGTGTCACATATAAAATAAAGCAGCGAAGCTAGCATATACATACCTATATAGTATGAACAACAACTATTGATTTATATACGAATATACACATATAAGAAAAGTAGTGAAGGCAAATATAAATACATAGTTACATACTTGTACATACAGACATATATTTTTTATGGTAGTACACCACAAGGCATCATAAAAAGTCAGTAAACGCTGGGGGCAATCAGGCAGGCATTCCATATAGCTGAAACGTCCATTTCAACCATTTTTGTCTGTCCAAGATCTATGGGAAATCCCGCACCAGCAAGCAAGTGGCCAATAAGCTTTTGTTCTTATTTCTGTTTTTGTTGCTGTGGTTAGCGACAACTGACAGTGATGAGGATGACATGACATTTAGCTAGCTTAGTAAGTCTAACACGTCTATACAGATACACATAGAAAAAAGGACAAAAGCGTTAAGTCAAACATGTCTTTTAGGAAAATGAATATGCAACATAGTTGATAGAAAAGGGACGGTAACATTTGTTATTCTTCTTGTTGGTTGTTTGTTTGTTTGTTTGTCAATGTTTGTTTTAACTTCAACGAGGAAGTAATTTAACCTATATAGAATATGTATTTATGTATATACATTTGTATACTTTGTATCCGCATATCTGCTTAACTTACAAAAACAAGGTATTTATGATACACGTATCTGCATGTTTGCAGATTCCGGTGTAAGCGAAATGTGTTGAAAAACTTTGCGAATTAATCTTTTACAAAAGCAAAGTCAAGCTAAACTAGAAAAACAGAAGAAAAAATGTGTTCAACATTATAATCTTGTGCCATATGTTTTTCATTTCATTTTATCATTTTTAAGCTTAAGAGACTCACTACGCTTAACAGACGTTGATGATATAAAAACAATAAACTTTAAAGACAAGCGACATTTTGGAGGAATAAATGAGTTTTTGCCTCAAATAGAAGTATCTAAGGAAGCCAAAGGAGCAGCGGCCTGTATTACGTATTCAAGACTTTGGTGCACCTTACCAACTTAATTGCAAAATCAGTGAGTGTGTGTGTAAAGGCCAAAAGATACAAAATGATGATTTGATCTTGAATGAATCTTGAAGAATCTAAGGAATTTGGTCAACGTCAGTTAAGGTATTGCATTCACTTTATATTGTAGGATTTGTATCAAAAATGAAAATTAACAGAATTGTATAGAGGTTTCTTTATACTTAATTTTTTACAAAACACTTTATATTATGATAGCAAAGATCATTATAATGAAAAATCGTAAAAAAAAGCAACAGCGGTAAAATGCAAGAGAAGAAAATGTTAAAAACTACTTTTACTGCTTAAATTGCATAAAAATTTCTTTTTTATAGTAATGTTTATATACTATAGCTATGTATTGAGCATAGGGTACATTAAGGTTGTGCAAATGTAAGTAATAGTCAGAAAAAGGAGACTGTAAGAGCTGGAAAGTTATGATAATGTTGAGGCTTGAATTAATAACATGATTCCATTTCGGGTGTTTTACCAAAGATCATTATTGCTTTAATATTTGCTAGGATTTATATTGTATGCTTAATCTTTTATTACCATTTATTGGGTTATAGGAGACCGGAGAAAAGGGTCCACCCGACTTTATTTGAATTTCAATATCACTTCTTACTACAGCAAAAAGCAAAATAAGAAGAAAAAAAATTAAAGAAAACAATAACAAGTAAGAAGTTTAACTTCGATTTCACGCACCCCATAGAAAACCTTTTTGTGTACGCTATGTGAAAGAGAATTTAGAATTATTTAATTATTGATTTGACTTATGTTTAGGGTATAGTCAGTATACATAGAGCATTTCAACATTGAAACCGAAATATTTGTATAGGAGCTTTATGATTTAGTAATCCTAGGGTCTAGAAATCTACACGGATCAGACACTTTTACAGTTCAAATTTCAGTTCGATAACACAAACAACAAAAAAGTTTTTCTAATAAAAACTTAAATTTGGGTTTGAGTTTGTATGGGAGTTATACGATCCTGTAACTAGGGTCTTGAAATTTACACATTTCATGAAATTTACACACGTTGATTAGAAATTTATAGTGTCCAAGTTTTAGTTCGATAAAAAAAAAAAAAAATATTCTAATCAGAACCTGAATTTAAATGGATGGTTTGTATGGAAGGTACCCCCTATCACTAGGGGTACGACTGGTTCCGACAATTGTACTGCGCCTGTATTGGAAACTTATAGTGTTTCATTACGATAGCTCAAAAACAAAATAGTTTTTCTAATAAAAACATGAAAAATAATGTGTGTTTGTATGGGTGTTACCCCCTGGTGGGCCGATTGGGCTGGTTCCGACGAATGTACTGCGCGTTGTAATAAGAAAGGTTCGTCCAAAATTTCAGCTCTCTAGATCAAAAACTGACTAGTTTCCTTATATACAGAGAGACAGACGGACACGGCTTAATCAATTCATCTTGTCGAGCTGATCAAGAATATATAAACTTTATGGGGTCTCTGATGTCTCCTTCTGCCTCTTACAAACTTCATGACAAACTTATAGTAATGTACTATTCAATCCCGTGTAGTGTATAATGATGCTGTTTTTGAGAAATTAAAAGGAGTCTATAAAAACCTGTGTGATTTAGAATATACTTCCTGACTTGCCTCACATTTTAGGGAAACTTTAAAAATGCATTAATTAATGCATAATTAATTTATCAAAGTTATAAAAATATTGTTGGTTTTTGTTCTAGTTTAAACGTGTACTTTCCCTTTTGTATATTTAGTGACCTAGTTTGAGTTTTAAATTTTGTTGAAAATTTTGTAATGAGAAAAGTTGATTCCATTCTCATTTGTTGTAATAAGCTTTTGTCCTTTATGGTTTAAAGCAGTTTAACTTAATCCAAAATAGTTTTACTATACATTTAACACATAAAATAGTTTATTATTATTAGGTTTTTTGGTTTTTGAAAATATTAATTACTGCAATGAATTGCCACAATGACAATGAATCTTTGACATCATATAAATTACAGTGGGAATCTGATTTTCCAGCTCTCGTATAAGTACATATAAAACTAATAAGATTACGGAAATAAGAACTAAGGAGCTGAAATTTTTCTTACGTTCTCCTCATGCGATCACTTGAGGATAAACTAATTTTTCAAAAAATCCACATTTACTACATATTTCTCTTTGTTAAATATAATAATAGTCTTTTTGTCCCAACATGTTACCCACTCAATCTAATTATAAGAAAATAACTAAGTATTAATCCTACAGGAGCGAAGATATCATTTTCCATATTTAAGCATCCAAATGATTGGGATATACCAAAGTCGGGTTCAGCTGAACGAAGCGTGTCAATACGTCGTTAGGTTGGTATGTTAGAAATACGAGTAAATCATAACCATGTTACTCATTGATATGAATGTTGTCTATGAATTGTGCAAATAAAAAATAGTATTATTGATTTGGGTTTGGCTAAGATTGTTACCGTAAACCCTGAAAGTAGGTAAGAAAATCTATAGTCAACCTTGGCAATAGTAAGAATATTAAGTTTAACGCCATTTGCATGAAATTAATTACAATTGCCAATAGACCATTTCTGTATTTAACTAGAATAAGTGATTGTTTTTCATGGTTTATTTTGATTTATTGTAATTTACGTACTCGTGCATATTAGAAATTTGATAAGAATAACAATGTTGTAAGTAGATCCTTAAATAACTATACTATAATACTCGTACAAGTAGAGCCTTAAATGTAATTCTGTTACATTCATCATTAATGACACATTGAAATACTTGTGCTATACTTCGAAATTGCTATACAAAATGTTGTTATCTCTAGTAATTGATAAGTAAGACACATTTCTTTATTTTATTTCTGCCATGCCAATTTCGGTCCCTCACTAGTTGGACTGATTACATACAGTTAATAAAATATTGTTGTCACTCCTACTTGTGCGTCATTAAGACAAGTAACATAATGTTTAGAAATTCGTTATATTCTCAATGATATATCTGACAGATTTATTACTACTAATTATTGTAGATAAGTGGAATGCCATGATTAGGTTATTTTCATATTTAAATAGGTCAGCTTAACAATTATCTCTAATACAATATTAATAAATGAAATACAAAAAAAAAAAAAAAACAAAAAAAATTGAAGTAGTGTGCCTCACCCTCATAAGCACAATATGGAAACTTCTTTAGCGTAGGGAGGTAAATCCAAAAGTTAGAAAATGAAGTGTGACGAAAATCAAAATGCGATGATGCTTCAGAGATGTATTGGTGAGACGGACAAAACAATGGGCATTGTCTGCAGCATGAACAATATATGGTTATGCATGAGTAAGAGAGAGATAAAAAATGCTTTACTGATTGTGTTGACTTTACGAAAGAACGTACAAACAAGTGACTGAATGACCGAAAAATAAAATAACTCTTTTGTATTGAAACAACTTCAGCTCTCTAGCACACAAAATTCGCGGATGTTGTCGTCATATACCACTCTGACGAGACAATTTCAAATATGAACAGTTATTTACATCACAAATTCGATATAATTTGCGACTTCACTACAAACTGACTTTTGAAAATTAACACATCAAATTGCGAATGCATTCTCTTTTGGCCACCAGTGGGAAAATGCAACAACAATATCAAGAAAAATTGAAGACAATTCGGTCTAAAATCTTCCACAACGAACACTCTGATTCCGCTCTCGGAGTGTGTAAAAAATCTTGGTATTTGACTAGCCAAGTTCCTTTACTTTGATAAACACGTCAATATGTAAATTGCTAAAACCAATAGAAGCTTTCAAGCCTACAAAAAAAAAAAAAATTCCTCAATTTTAGTCTTAACTAGAACAAAATTTATAATGTATCAAACACTCGTCAGACCCATATTGGCTTATGGCTGCTCCATTTGGTTCAATTCATCCACGTCTTATATGGGAAGAATAAGAAATTTGACCGTAGGAGGTCTTGCACATCGTTATACAGACGGCCAGAAAGCGGTTTTTATAAAAGACTAGCATTACCCGGCATGCGTTGCTACACACCTTATGCGTTAATTGGGTGTTTCTTCTAAAAAGCTTTGTTGTAAAATGTATAATTAATAATTTACGTGAATTTCAATATTCTATTAAAACCTAAGCAACTTTAAGATTCATTTGTTCTTTAAAAAAAAAATTATTTAAATCGGTTCAGTATATTTTCCGCCAAATGAAAAAATGTTAAAAAAAAATGACGTATCTGGACAACAGCGCCACCTATCGGATCCAAATGTAGCAAAGAACCTGACTGGTAACTCCATGAGTACAACTAAAACAAAAAAAATCAACAAAATTGGTCCAGCCGTTTTGGAGTTTTGCGTGGTCACACTATTTTTGGGTTCATTTATATATATAGGTATATCCTATATTAAACATGTCAGCCGATGTTGTAAGAATTGACGAATTTATGACAAAACTCTCCAGGAAACATACGAGGTTTGATCAAAAAGTATCGGGAATTTTTAATTTACGCGGGCTACGTAATATTATGCTATCAAGGTCGATCATTTTGAATATTTAGTTTATTTTTGACAGCTGTTTTGCTTGTACGTGTTTTTGGCTCGCCTTCAATGTTTGCCTACTCCAAAAAAGTGGATCAAAAAATTTGTATTAAATCAAAAAATTTGAACAGACTTCGTATATATCGTTGCCTGGATAATGACTTGAATAATTTGATTAGAAAATCTTATTACGAAAGCGACTAATATTTTGCAAATGCACCAGCTAATGGATATACACCTTCCGGAATATTTTTATATCTAGACAAACATGGAATCTATCCTGTGTCATATCACATTTATAGGATAGCTAACACAAAAAAAAAGTGGTTGAAAAAGTGTTTTTCACCTTTAACTCCAGATTTGTTACTTGGATCTTAAAAATAGGCATAATATAAAAGAATCGTCAAATACAGCTAAAAAATGTTGGTGGTTTTAGTTGCAGTCGCTATACAATCTCATACCAATTCCCTTTACACTGTCTTTCATCTATTACCCTTGATTTCTAAGAGCAATGTTTTTATTAATGTTTTCATTACATCCCCAACTTCATACTGTTCATATAACAACATCACATTTATTTTTTCCATTTTCTATTGTAAAAAGGAAGTACCTTTTATTTGGATAATTTGAGAGCCCGCTTGGAGACAGTATTTAGTATTACTTTTGTTTGTTTTTAGTATATAAGTTTATTGTTAATTTTGCTAAAAGATATAAACTAAAAAATAATAAAAAAAAAAAATGCTAACTAGTTTCAACAAAATATATAATTATCAAATACAACAACTTGTATCTGATGAATTCTTATCATTATTAAAATTATAACTAAATTAATTCTTAACGAAAGCTAAATCGTTTGACAATATTTATTTTATTTTATTTATTCAAAATTAATTATAATACAGTTACATACTAAACAACATTATAACTAATTATACAATTATAAGAGCACTAGGGTCGAGGTCTTCAGCTCTGAATGTATTTATAATGAAGCTTTCTACGTTAAGAATATTTTTAACAATAGACAGACTGAACATATTTATTTTTAAAACTTCTTTTGCAAGGACTTAAGAAGACTTATTTCTAGCATAGAATTTTGAGTGTTAAACTTAAATGTTAAAACTTTAATGTATGTAACACTCCCTCTATCAACATAGTTCGGCTTGTTTTCAAAGAAAATCCTAAAGAAAATTAACAAAATTCAAATTTTCACATCCTCACAACAGTGTGTAAGTTTATATATTCGTACGAAGAGAAGCGGAAATGTATTTTATTTCAATTAAAATTTTAATTACATTTTCTCATCATCGAAACAATTATCATGCTGGAAATTTTCATTTATAATTTCACAAGATCAAAACCATGTATGTGCAATAAACATATGTTATTCTTATATCTTGTAAAATCAATATCAAATTTTATGATTGCAATTTTATTATTATAGTAACTTTTTTCACTATATCCAGTTGCACCAATAAAAATAGATTTAATATGATTCCTGTGTTTGAAGAGTGGAAAGCTACAAAAAAAAAGAAAGAAAAAAAAAAAATACGAGGAGGTAATGGGAAACTCTATTGAATGAATCAATGACCTAAAGGGTGAATGAAAGAATGAATGAACTCGTCATCCATGTACACACAAAATTTATTTATGAGGTACGGCTTGGAAAAGTCTCAAGTATAAAATGTTAAATATCTGAATAGATGCATCAAAGGTGAACGAACACAATGTGATATTGATTTTACTCAATAACAATATTTGTGCAAAGAATGATTTCGATGTACATATTGTAGCATCAAAACTGTCAAAAAGAACCATTGCATATAATATTTAAGAATTTTTCTTATATTGTTTTTAACTATTGTATATTACTTTAATGTATGTATTCTACATACTTAGCAATAAGACAAAAAAAATGATGTTCAATCAATAATGAATTTAATTACCAACATACAATAAATGCTTAATGTACTTAAGTACATAAAATATTGTCTCGTCAACAAAAAATGTTAATTGTTCGAAACAGTTTACTTACCTACCACTAGAACATGACTAAAGAAAGCATCAAATTATATTATGGCATCTCAAACAAACGCTTGGCCGTGTTTCTACTCGTATATTGCGTATATTCACGCCGCCTAGGTGATTATGCCTCTCGAAGTATACTGTACTTTTCTAAACTTTATTTTGCTGAGTGTGTGCACCGTGCGCTGGGTCCTTTGATTGTTTTGCAACAAAATTCTTCTTGCCAACCGATTTTTGCTTTGTTTGATTTTCTTGACGTTTTTATATATATAAATTTTTTTTTTATTAAATTCACTGAATCGATATTTCCTTTGTTTTATCTCAGTTTCGTTTTATTTTCATCATTCAATTCAATTCGATTTGTATGCCCTTCTTTAAGCAAACACATTTAAATTATTTAATAATTAAATTCTTTAAAGAATCACATATATTATAGATTTTGTGTAGTTTTTATTTAAACGACCAGTTAAATCAGTTGGAAAAAAATTATAAATTAAAATAAAGACAAGGGATATAAAGTATAAAATAAAAGAAAGATTTAACTCAACCTAGGTAATTATAGATTATAAATTTATAAAACTAGCTTCCTTCTACAAAAAAACGATATTAAGATTCTAGGGATTAGACTAGGCATTATAAAACCATTAAACTTAAGTTTCCAGCTTATTGTTCTATTCATGGAAATAATAAAATTGAAAAGCAGTTTAAAAAAACCAAAACACTCAAAATTTCATTTGGCTTAACATGTAGTCGCCAATATAAATTTGATCTGAGACAAATTTAAATAGAATTAACGCCAGGTCGCTCCTATCACACAAATAATTCATATATAATAACTTCATAAGAGATTTGTTAGATTTTGTGTAGCAAATTTTCCAACTTAAACGAAATCATCACTATACCAAATTTCACTTGAACTTATTACACTTAGTTGTAGAAGCAATGATTGCCCCTGCTTGGCGATATGGATTGCAGGTGTATTGCATAGCAGCGAAATCAAATTTCTCAAAAGTCAGGGTACTACAGGCCAAGACATTGCGTTTTATTTATGGTGCCACGTGGTTTATGCGAACAGCGAAACTTGAGAACGAATTAAAAATTCCTGGAATTAGCAATGTAATCAATCAGTCAGGGCAAGGAATATATGGAGCGGTTGAAAAATTATCCACTAGCCAGGCGCCTTTTAAAACAACGCAGACTAGGAGGAGTCATGATGGCGAGACGGTTGAGAAGATCACCTCCTGCCGATCTTTCTTTTAGATCTTTTTAATCCTACCACAAAAGTGTTCTTTCACACTTATAATATTGTATATATATTATAATATAATATAAGTTGAGTTGTTTTTTATAATAACAGAAAAATTAAATATAAGTCCAACCCAACCAACTGAGTTGTAGCGAACTATTTCCTTTATAATCCTGTAAGTTTTTGGACATATGGAATTTCAAGTTATTCTACGAATAATTTTTCATTTTGTTACTTCTTCTTAATATTCTTATTTCAGTAGAAGGTATTTTTGCTTTGGTGTAACCGATGTTTATATTTTAAATTATATATTTTTGCTGTTGTGATTGTAAACTTCAGAACATTTTTAAAAAGTTTATCACATAAGTGGTAGCTCGTTAGAGTTTTATATTGTCATTAAGAACTTCATCAGAAAGTTCATTAAGTTTTAATTTTTTCTCCATTGTATACCATATAAAAGAACTTAATAACTTTTTAATTGCCATTGTCTTATAATGAAAAAATAATTTGGATATATCTTAACTCACAAGAATTTTATGTATTGTAAAATATATTTTTCATTAAAAAAAGTATGAAAAACAATAAATTACTCTTAAATTTAGATTCCATGCAAAGAGCTAACGATGGTGATTATTTCAATATATGTAACTACATTTTATTGGACAAAGTTCTATTGTAATCATCAGATTAATTTTACAATGTACTTGTAACACTAGTCTTTAATATTTATAAATTTGAATGTATATTGCACACAGTGTACAGAGTCTGCCTGCAATCATATTGATTAAATAAAATTATCACCTCTTTTTGTAAAATTTGTTTATTATAAATTTATATTTATAGAGACAAAATGAGAATAAAATTAGAGGAAAATAAATTTAGTTAATTAGAAATAATTTTGTTGGGCCAAAAAAACACAAAATAATTAAACCTAATAAAGCTTTATGTACGTAACTCATCATAGATACATGAATAAATAAATTTTGTGCTTGTAAAGAAATTTGTACTCGTATAATCAAGTTAATGACAAAACCTTTTTTGTAGCTTTATAAAGCAAGCCTTGAAATGAGTTTACAAAATTGCACATAGTGGTACAGCTGACTCTCCTTACTTCACTACACAACTTTATCTTCATAACGTATCTGCTCTATATTTGCTCCTCTATTTTTTTGTCGTTGTCAGTAAATAGAAAATAATAAAAACCAGAACTTAATAATAAACAAATTGCTTAAAGCGGAAACGTGACCCACTCGAAGCGTAAATGTACCCATTTTATATAGTATTAGGCTGTTTTGTGAACTGCTAAGCATACTCAGTGGGTAAACATCAATTTAAGGCCTACACAAATATCACTAGACTAGATGAGTGAGTCTGGAGTGAAAATAAGCTAAAATGGAAAATCAAAAGTAATTTGTAGTAAATAAACGTAGAACAGGTGAAAATAGTCAAAAAACACACATTTAATTTCAATTCCACAAGGCCCTTTAGGAACAGGAAGTTTAGACATACACAAACACAGATACTACAAGTAGAAGCGAATACAAATGCAAACCATGAGAAAAGGGCAATTTTCCTTTTTCATTAACAATTTCAATAACAACAAGAACAACAATAAGAACAACAACAAGAACAAGAACAACAAGAATAAAAATGAAAGTCAAAAAAGTGAAAATAATAAAAATTCAGATTTTGTTATGTTAGGTTTGTTTTTATTCTAATTTCGCCATATCTTCATAGGATTGCTTTCGTTTCGTTTGTTTTTTTCTCATTGCGTTGTTGGGTTGTTGGGTTGGTGTTTTTCGGGTGGGTGGGGTGCGTTATTCAACAAAGTTGTCACCAAGAAAATACGCAGTTCATTTAACAATAATTTGATACAACTGATGGAAACCGTAATTTTTTCTAATTTTGTTAAATTGTTTTTATTAAAATTACATTTCTTTACATTTTCACCTTAAAATTAATTTCTTTGTTCTTTTCAATATTTAAAAATTTCAATGCCAATTTTATTAATCCTTTTATGTTTCGATTTCTTGTTTATTAATTCTATCTAAATCTTCTTAAACATTTAAAGAATTGAATTTTATAATCAAATGCACAATCAATCAACTTGTTTTTTTATCCTTTTATCAGCATTTTAATCCGTTATTTACAACTGACGCACTCAAAACTCCAACACGAACTGGCTACAGGCGTAAGTCCTATTTCAACAAAAAGGCATCAACAAATTCGTACTTCGTATCCTTTAAACACATTATTCACTCTCTCGTCTTAATGCTTGAGTACACTTCGCTTGCTCTCGGGTCTCGTCATTGTGGGTGTCAACTTGTCTCTGTATGTGCACGCACGTATCTGTGTGTGGATGTGCGTATTTGTGGTTAGTTGTTATCAGGACGATTTCATGCTGCTCGAAGTCTTCGTCCTCGGACAAGTTTCGTTCGCTTGTCTGCTGCTGCTGCTACTGCTTGCTGATGCTGCTGTTTTCGTGGCTTGCTTGTCTTCAGTTATTTCAATTTTGTTATTGTTGCTTTTACATTTCCTGTCTGTTTTCAAGGTTCTTTCATTGTTGCGTATCTATGAGAGTATGTACTTATGTGCATGTGTCGTCGGTCTCTTCGTTATTCACCACACTCTCTGTTTTGGTTCATTTGTCTCTCTTTTTTATGGCAGAGTATCTGTGATTGCTGCCACAATATTTTTATTGTTGTTAACTTCCTGTTGTTATAAGTATTGTTATTGTTGTTGCTGCAGTCGTTATATGTTTTGTAGCGACTGTGGGTCGGTCGGCTTTTCAGAAACACCTGTAGTATGTTCAAAAGCTTTGCAGGTGTTGCCATATTTATGTGGATATATTTAGCTTTTATTTTAAGCAAAATTTACATTCGAATATCTCTAAGACTAAATCTTGGTAAAATTCTTCTAATGTTTTTAAAAAAGTCCCTCATAATAAGTAATCTTTTACTTTTACTACTTTGAAGATAAAGTATCATCGAAAATAGCAGCCAAATTCAGCTGTTTTGCCAAGTTTGATTGAGATTTTGGCATCTCTCGCCATTAGTTCCACCAGTGTATATTTAATATTGCATGTACATTTGGCCATCAAGAAGATTTTTTCGCTTTGGGCACCGCATAATTTGACGATCACACAATAGGAGACTCGTGTATTGACCACCGTCTATTACTACAACATAGGATGGTCAATTCTGAATGGGAAACAATCATTTCTTTGCCAGAAGTATTCAATAAATTAAAGACTACGATCCACCGAAAACGAACCATTCTTCAGCAAGACATTGCGAGCTTTCACACTTCGGCCCACAAAACAGAGTTTGTTAAATTTCCTTTCCACACATCAAAAACTATTTGCGAGCGAGCGCATGTTTTAGAGATACTTTATTGAGAGTGAAAAAAACTACATCGGAATTTAGTTCAAACAAATGCAAAAGTGCTATGAACTTCATGATGAATATTTGAAAAATAATAAAACCGTTTCCGATGAAAAATTTTTCTTTATGTTCCTTATTCCTGGAATATTAATGGTAACACGGGTATATAACGTGCATCCCAAAAACCCTGGGCCATCATCATTTCGGTATTAGGGTTCTTCACAGATGGTTTCTTTTCCCGTTTTAGAAATGAGTTTATGCTTCTTCCACAATGATAAAATGCATCTGAATTATTTTATAATATACTAGTTATCCCGGCGTGCGTTGCTACGCCCTCGCACAAAAAAGATAAGAGAGCATATACGTATGGAAACATTTCTTCCTTTGATGAAAATCAAGGAGATATGTGGGGATGGGAGCTATAACAGAGAAAGGAATGGAGCGCTGTAGACGATGACCGCCGATAAAAATAAAAAATGGGCCAAGTGCGAGTCAGACTCGTACACGGAGGGTTCAGTACCAGATTGTGGTTTTATGGGAGGTACCCCCTCTATTAGCGCCTATATCAGAAACTTATAGTTAGACACTAATTTCAGTTCAATAGTTCAAAAAACAAAAAAGTTTACCGAATAGGAACCTGAATTTTAATGGTGGGTTTGTATGGGAGATACTCCTCCTAGTTGGCCGATTTGATTGATAGATGTGTAGCGTCTATGTCAAGAACTTATAGTGTCTAAATATCAGTTCGATAGAACAAAAAAGTTTTTCGAATAAGAAACTGAGTTTTAATGGTGGGTTTGTATGGGAAGTACCCTCCCTAGTGGACTGATCAAACTGAAATTTCACAATATAAGTCTCTGATGCATAGCTACCAACCATCGAAATTTCAAGATCGTGGGATTACTGGGTCGTTTAGCTGCCATACAAACCAAAATATTTCTTGTATGGGGACCCCTTTCAGTTTTTAAAAATATTTTAGTTTTAGTATTTGTTGCTAATTCCCGGATAGAACTACTACATATTCTGTAAAAATTTCAACTCTGTAGCTATTTTGCAAATCCATTCCTTCACGTTTTATGTCACGTCCCACTGAAACGGGATATCCTATGTCCGTCTCCTAGTTTTAAGCTACCTCCCCACCAATTTTCAGCCAAATCGGTTCAACCGTTCTTGAGTTATAAATAGTGTAACTAACACGACTATCTTTTATATACATATATTGTGAATCTAAACCATTCTCAGATCCCCTTGAACACACACAAAAAATTTCATCAAAATCGGTCCAGTCGTTTAAGAGAAGTTCAGTGACATACACACTCACAGAAGAATTATATATATAAATTGTGAATCTAAAGCATTCTCAGATCCCCTTGAACACACACAAAAAATTCATCAAAATCGGTCCAGTCATTTAAGAGAAGTTCAGTGACATACACACTCACAGAAGAATTATATATATAAAGATTCCAACAATATTTTGAAATCATAGAGAAATCCCGCTTGCTTCAATAAAGCAGATTTTAAAATGGCCTCTTACTTTCTAAATATTTTTATTGGAAGATAATAGAATCCTCACGTACTGAAAATTATTCAAATAAAATTAACGAATTCGACAGATTGGAATACAAAATTTTCTTTCATCGTATCACCATGATTCTGATAAAGAACAACATTTCCCATTTTGATTGCTTAAAAAACAAACATATGACTTTATTTATAGGTACATAAGCGCATTTGCTTTGATGTGCTCAAAGTTAATGTTATTTTCACTCTGTTTTTTCTACCAAGTTACAATTTCGAATATTTTTAGAAAATTTTTTGTATGTATGTGAACTCGAAAAGGGAAATACAGAGTATAAAAAATATGAAATCAATAAAAATAATATTAAACATCGACTTACTTTAAATGGTTGTGATTTAAATTGATAGGAAAATCATTGAACTGAAAAAGCACCCATAGAACCATATAACAACCTGTTGACAGCGACCATTCTCGTGTGCAAGACAATTGAATTTAGATTTGACCCGACATTGTGACATTTCATATACATACAATACATACTCGTAGGTATATACAATACAAGATAAAAACAACATATTGTGTTACAAGCCAAATGAACTTATAAAAGTGCTGTGACATTTCACTTTTTTTTCACTTCCTGCGTCTTCCGTATTGTTATTGCTTTATCCTTTTGCTGGTGCTACATTTGCTGTTGCCATTTATTTATTGGTGAACACAAGCAAAGCAACAGTTGATATAATTTACAGATACAAACACTTCCCTAACCCTTTCACTGACTGACCACTGGAAGTACAGTATTGTAGATACATGTTTTTTTTGTTTTTGTTTTTTTTTTTCAAATTGGAAAGGGTGAAGCCTGCACAGAATGCGAAAGTATTGTACTTACAATATTTTTAAACATGACCCAAGATACTATTTAAGTACAACAACTCGTATACATATATGTGTATCTAAGAGATGGTTCTATGTTTGCGTTAGTTTATTTTACCCTTGTGTTGTTCTATCATATGATAAGAGTGTGATATATTGATTTATGACCACATAAAATATTGTATATACGCTGACTCAAATTATATACAAAAACAAGTCATAAAAGACTATCAAAATTGCATCAAAATGTCAAATGCTAGAATCAATTTGCTTTTGACACGCTTTTCGCTTAATGAAAAATATATTGAATGCACGAGAATCCTGTGTATCCTTTTACAGAAAGTGATTCTCTAAAAGGTTTAACGTCAATCCATGTCACATGCCACAAAATCACCCATAGTGGAATTAGCAACAACATATCATCTATGCAGTGGCGAATCAAAAAGTGAGGCTTTAACGAATATTTAATACACTTTAAGCTTATAAAGGAGATACTAGATGATATACTTACTTAGTAGAGATAAATAGGCACCACTTGCATTGTTGATAATTGCATTAAATGCTCTATTTTATTTATACTTTCAGTTTTGTTTAGAAGAGAACAGTAATTGAAAACGGAAATTGTGCTTTTCTTTGAGTTTTGTACTTCTTCCATTTTGTCACTTCTTCATCATTGCTCTGCTGCCATTTTGCCACTCTTTAAATACCACAAATCAGTTAAAAAAAAAAAAAGAAACCAACAGTTGAAAATCATTTTTCCATCGACATTTGCTGCAAATTGAGTTAAGCTTAAGTGGAACTTGAGAGCATTGATTATTTGATTATCACCATCGTCAACGTCAACGTCAACGGAGCGAATCAGTGCAGCAGTGGTGCAGTTGGCAACAGTTGCCTCACAAATGCACCAAGTACCATAATGTCATTATGAGCGGATGTTCGATAGTTGAAGGAAATAGACAAAAGTACTTCGTTTCGCTATGAAAATTAAGCGCATACTTGTATTTGTATAAATCTAACGAAAGTAGTACGCAAGCAGAAAATTGTGAATAAAAAACGTATTTGCATACCTTTTATACATAGGTACACACACATAAAAACCACCAATAGAAGTAAAATGATCTGGATATATCTACCTTCAAACGTTAATAGTATCATCATTTTCAAGACAATAACCTTAGTCTAGCCCAGCAGCTAGCGCTACCCTATATCAGCTATAAGGTTTACTTAATTTTAATATTGCTAATAATAAGAAATTCGTCTCCCGATGACTGGAAATGATAAAATAGACAATAAACATATGAAACATCTACAGCTTTGTAAGAGGGCTTTAAATGTTCCATTTTGTATTATTTAAATAATGAAACATTTCAATTGGGTCTTAATAATGATCGATTTATTGTTTAGTTGATATCACTTTACAGTACCGTCTTTACATAATCGATTTTTCATCGATCGGGATCATTCAATAACCTTCGCGTTTGGTAAGTTCATCACATATGTTTGTATATTCCATAAGTCCCAATTCACATTATGCGATTTTGCTATTTTGCGAAACTTTTTGTTGATAAGAGAAACACGCGGTTTACGTGGAAGGTTTGTTTTGATGTACTAGAGACAAATATTGCACTGCCGACTTTATTGTTTATCTTCTTTCGAATAATTCGTAGTTAGGGTTCAGGACCCAAAGTTCAGAGACTTCGTTGTCCGTCCGTCCTTTAGCAGATCATATCTCATAAACCGTAATAGCTAGAAAGTTGAATTTTTCACAGAATGTTTAGTTCTATCCGGGCATCAGCAACAAATACTAAAACTAAAATAATTTCAAAAACTTAAAGGGGTCCCCATACAAGAAACATTTTGGTTTGTATGACAGGTATACGATCGAGTAATTCCACGATCTCGAAATTTCAGTTTGATCGGATTACTAGGGAGGGTACCTCCCATACAAACCCCCATTAAAATTCTGGTTAATTAGAAAAACTTTTTTGTTTTTTGGACTATTGAACTAAAATTTAGCCACTATAAGTTTCTGATATAGGCGCAATTTGTTGGAATCAGTCAAATCGGCCTACTAGGGGAAATACCTCCTATACAAACCATAATCTGGTACGGAACCCACCGTGTACGAGTCTAACTCTCACGTGGCTCATTTTTTTAATATTCTTCACGCAGTGAATAAGTTTGTCATGCAGATAAGCGCGGTATATTTGTCGGAACCAGCCGAATCGGACCATTAATGGGGTAGCTCCCATACAAACACCCACTAAAATTCATCTTTTTATTAGAAAACTTTTTTGTTTTTGATCCTATCGAACTAAAATTTCGATACTAAAAGTTTCTATTTAATGTCTGTGTGTGTTACTTGATACAAATATTTCGGTCTCAGTGTTGGAATGCTTTATGTGTACTGCCTATGACCTAAACAGAAGTCAAATCAATATTTAAATGTTTCACAGAGCGTAGGCAAAAACGTTTTCTAGGAGGTGCGTGAAGAGTATATCAACTTCTTACATGTCTTCACTCCTTTTGATTTTGTATAAGAACCTCCTGAATCTGTGAATGTTTTATTTTTGGATTGCACCAATACTGACCAATGTTTTCTTTGTCTCAGTTGCGACAAATAGTCCAAAAACCATTATCACCATCAAAACGAGAGAAAAAATTGATGCTTAATAAAAAAAAAAATAATACAAGCCCAATAAACTTGAAAAAAATCATCTATTGGAAAAGTCGGCTTCACTTTTTAGGCAGCCCCTAGTATTGTAGTTCCCATGTGAATAATATCTTATGAATTTAAATATTTCTATAACACCCTTTTCATTTTTTAGCGAATCTCTATGTATCTGGTTTTATCAAAAGTTTACAATTTTCTGTGAATGCGACGTCAATTTGTTCTTTTGCCGTCCAACAATAACTATTTCGAACTGGTTATATAGTTTATACTACAATTAATATTTTTGAATTCAGAATGTTGTATTTATATATTTTCACTTTTTTATTAGTTTCGCACAGATAAATGTTATTCATTGTAATATTCTTAGTAGATTATAATAATCCTTCGGCTTTCAATATTGTTGTCATATCAAATTGTAACAAAACAATCAAATATGAAGTTGCTGCACTCACTGTCTGTAATATAATTTTAATTACATATATAGAAGTTCACACAGAAAGTGTTCATGTACTTGCCGAAAATATGAATGTGTAATCCAAAGCAAATAGGCCAATGCCATTGAATTGGAAGTAGCCCTCCCAGTGCAGAAATTGTAATGTAAATGATTTCATTTTGTTGTAGAACAAATCATTGCTAAGCATAAAGGCGGGTTTCTTCTGCATGATCTCATGGACTATCATGGCAGATTGTTTTGAGTGATTGTTGGCATTGCAGCAAAACCGTAGCACCAAATAGGCGACAACCATTGTGGTAATACTCCAGATGACATATAAATAGGTGACGTAGTCTAAGAGGCGGTTTTGGCCGCTCACAATGAAATTCACTTTGGTTTCAAGAAAAATGCCAAAAATGCTGATCACAAAGCAGGCTGCCATATATGGAACACATTGTGGTCCAAATTCGGCATTGGTCAATACACTTAGTGCTAATATCTTGTCATGTAATTTAAAAAGATCAGGTAGATTCGACTCAGAAGTAATACTATAGTATATTGATATAAAAATTTGCATAGATAAGGAAATTTGATGTTAATTTCATATTCAAATTTACCCTGTATGCTCAGCCATAGCCCCATCGCCAAAATTAAAATCGGTATCACTGACATCACTATCATCATCGTCTGATTGTTGTTGTTGATAGTCTTGATCATTCTGTTTAAGATTCTTGATGAAAAGTGACTTTATTGACATCGACTGCTCCTTCTTGCCCTCATTTTCGATATCAAATACCCTAAGCGGAGCGTGTTTATGACGTGCCTCTTGATTGATCTTCTCAAAGAGTGTATTTATCTGAGAAAAACGATTCGATATCATTGATACATGGTATATAAATTCTCCTTGTATAATGCTTCCTGCCAAATATGGGAAGCTGCTGACCATAAGTGGTATGAAGGCATATTCAGCAAATACACTGAAAATATCAAATTTAGGATAATCCTAATAAGAGAAAACAATATATCAATCTTACAAATACATTTCCTTGAAATCAAAGTATAAGGCGAATAGGAAAATGCACAGCACAAACAGCCACGTAACATGATATGATATGCTATGCTTCACAGAGCTCAACATTGCTTTATCCAATTCAGCTACTTTGCGACATTTGTCTAAGACGACATCAATTTCCTTCAGGGAACGCTCAAAGGTCAAAAAGAAACCTTTGCGTCTATAAAAGCTGAGTAGCACAATTGCGATATAAAGAAAGGCACCCAAATGCATAAATAGAGAACTGCTCAGTTGACAGACGCTAAAGCACTTGGTCAACACGTAAATCCCATAGTCATTGGCGAAAATACTTAGCATATAGCAAGACATATAGAAGATGGGTATGACGATCATTATGATGTAGTCGAAGAAAAAATTGCTGCTTGACAAATGTCTATTGAAAGGCACCAAACCAAAGAACTGTAGATTAATTTATGTGGATAAATATAATAAAATGCTTGAGTTGCTTGAAAGTAATAAAATATATGGTTTAATGCAAAATAACTTACCATCGAAAACCAATTCATAATTTGCATCATTTTGATTAAAAAATTCGTTGCTTTATTTTGTTTATTTAATTTACTTAACAAATCGATTAAATTCGAAGAACTCTGTCGATTCGCGCTCAGTAGAAAACTGAATTAGAACCATTGGGTTTGTGTGTTGAAGGGTTGAATTTTTATATATTACAATATTTTAACAAATTGTTTTCATAGTCATCGGACTTAAGCCCATAGAGCATTTATTTGTGTGTTCATTCCTCTGATAATATCTACACTATATGGTTATTGTTATTGTCTCATTTTTAATGCAATTAGTTTATTAAAATACACAATACACTTAAAAAAAATGGATATCCAGAAAAAATATTTTTCATTAATTCGTACAAGTGAAAGAAATGACAAAAATCAAAATAAATTGATAGTGAATTGGACAGTTAGACAGGTCCACCGAGTCTTGCATACATTTAGCTCCCAACTTTTTAATTCACGTATTTCGAAACAAACTTCTCCGAATTCCGAAGAATTTAAATTTTTTGTTAGAGTCTATTAACTTTGCCCTACTATTGATACAAAAATCTGCAGTAATCCTAGAGGAAATGAAGCCCCAAGTTTTTTTCACACTTCGTTTTTTTGTTAAATTTACGATATTCTGTTACTGTTGTAACTAATCTTTGAAGTCATGCACAAAATTCCCGATCGTAATTACTTTTTATTATCATTACTAAACTGAAATGGCTCTAATAGAATATTCAACTAGAACTACAATAAACACAAGCAGTCATCAAATATGGTATTCCTAGAACAAAAACTATTTAAATAACTCGAACAATGAACGCCTCACACGTTATCCTTTCACGTCCACATTTTTACTTTCATCCACACAAAGTGTTGAAGAGCGCAATATAATGAGAAATGCAAATTTCCCACGAGAGTAACACAGCGGAAGAAATAATAATAGGATCCTAAAACCCAAATCCTCACTCAAATAATGGCAACTAAGTTGGGAGGAGCCGTCTCTTTGTTGCTTTTGTAAATAATTGAGTTTGTAAATTAGAAACACATCCACAAACTTATACAATAACGAAGATACACAAACTTATGATACTAGCACAAATAGTTATACTGACGAGCGAAAGAGGTGTTAGTTACATAACTAATGAAGTAGTGTATGTATATGTAATACGAGTGTAATGGAAAGAGTTAAGGACTTTTGGCTTGAATTTTCAAGGAATATCTGTTACATCAGTTTCTTTAATAAAAAGATTTTATGCTTTTTCCGTTGGGTTAAGCAACTTAAAGTTTCTCTAGATGCAAAAATGTTTATAAATCCACTTTTCTATTAATATTTCGAAGGAGTATCAATAAAATGGAAATGGATCATAAATAAATTTACTATCGACAAGCAGAACAAAAGATATTTTTTCATAAAGAGGCAGCAAAATGGATTTTTTTTTTCCACTTCAAATCGTCTATATCTTGCATTTATTTTTTTGAACTGCGGCGTTACAAAATCCGTGACTATTAACGCATTATGATCTTCTTTCCAGATTATTGGTCATCTTTAAAGAAATTCAGAGGGGCCTTGGCCTTGACTTTGTTTCAAATGCCTTCCAGTATTATTGTACCGTTCATAACCAATATATGAAGTCTTATTATAATTTCCATTATTTATTATAGTCTAAGTGAATAACACTGACAAGTTGGCTCTGTTTTTACACTAAGTGAACTTAATTATAACTATTTTTATTGAGATATGTTAACTTGTTGGGAAATTATTTACTTTTAAAAGTGTCACATTCGGTTTATTCTTTATCTGAAATGCGTTGTCTCTAATCCAGCGGGGCTGTAGCTAAACTATGGGACACAAAACAATTTTGTTATTAATTTTCAATTCATAACTTTTTACAAACATACATTACATATGACATAGTGTCTTAAACAGTGATGGCGATCCAATGGCACAAGAAAAAACAACTCAGATACGCCATAAAGAAAAAAATGTATTCCAAGAAGAGTGACACTAAAAAAAAATGGATGTTCAAGGGTCCCTAGACTATATATAAGATTAAGAACCTCTGATGAAAAATATTTAATCTATAGTATAAGTGGTTCTATAAAATATGGAATAAGGCTGTCAGTTATTTAAAGATTACAATTACGCCTTTCTTGTCCTGTCTGCCCTTGTTTATATTTATTTTTGCTTAAATTATTTCCCTACAAATTAGTAACCATCTTTATACAATAGTAATTTGATTTTCTTTTTATGTATCATAACCAATAAAATGTGTTAAACCATGAGCCATTACACTACCGTGCTATTTACTTATTTACTAACAAGTTTTTAGTTGTTTTAAGACACTTAACTCATTAAGTGTTTTGCTTACTAAAAGTGCCGATAAACCTACCATATGGATTGGATACCTCAAGGTTGCTGTATTCTTCTGTCATAAAAAGGTGTCTTAATTTTTTTTTTTTTGGTGTTTTCATTCACCTTTTTCCAGACGATTGCTTTCGCCATATAAATAATATGTGTTTTGTTGTTGGTTACATAAATATTTCATTAAACTCATTCATAAATGTAAGTACACAAATATCTATGGGTATGAAGCCATATATACATGTGTACAGAGTATATAAAAACAAAGAATACCAATTCGGATATTGTACCAGTTATTGTATGTAGTTAGAGTCAGATGTCATGGACACGTGTTTTGTCCTACAAAGCTTTTCACCACAGGAGCTAAGGGCCTTTGGCATTCTGTGGGTGCGTTCACATTTTGAGTGTGTTGAATTTACTGTTCATACGCATAGATATTGTAGCGAGCTCCAATATCTTGTCGAGAAACTCGACACGCTTTCAAGAAGATGGCGTATTCATGGATCCGACAAATGTATGCCAAGGTTTTGAGCCGCAGGTTGCTGATGATGTGCATATATGTGAATTGCTTGCTGCAAGCAACAATTTTATTGTGATGACACTAAATTGCATTTCCGTTTGTCATTGAACTTCAATAACCTTGTAATTTGAATTTTTTGTCAATATGATTTTTTTATTCAAATAAAATAGTCTTATTCAAAATTCTTAATTCTAAATCAAAATTCTTGAAACCTTTTAGATCCGAAATTACAATACATCACAAAATATCATGGCTGATTCAACAAATCGCTCAAAATTTTCAACCGTTTCAAATTCGATTTCCTATTTCATTCCAACCTTAAAACAATTGTCTAACTCAACATGGTTGCTATCATCTGCTGCTTGTGCCTGTGCTTCTGCCTGCTGCTATGTATTTCAACGATTCCACAAGAATGGATTGCGCAGATTTGTCGTCACGATGACCAGAAGTCAGTTGCGAGAACACCACTCACTTAGTCCGAGCGCACGGATTTTGATTGCATTAAAAAATAGAGTCTATGATGTTTCAGCCTCGGATGACTTTAAATTTGCTGGCGATTATGACAATTTGACCGGGCGTGATATTACAAAGATTATCCTGCGTTTTGGTAGTGACTTTACAAACGAATGGGAACAAATGTTACGTAATAACTACATTGTGCTGAATTAATCGAAGGTGATGAGAGCGATTTGGATAAATCTGAGGGAGTTTTTATTACCGATAGAGATGAAATCAATGAACAACTTGATGAAATTCATAACGGTTTCTTTGAAGCAGAAGAAGAAGATACAGTTTCTCGTCCCGATGGTGAAGGTGATTTTTTTAATTAAATACTTCAGTTTTTCATTCAAAATGGATCTTATATAGTACACCGTGTTGGGTTTACGCCAAGGCGCACAGTATAATTAAAAATATTTCATTTATTTAACAGTTAAACATGATGAGACTTCAAAATATAACAAGTTTAAGACACTCATTGCAATAACAACAAAATGAGAATATCATTTTAATCTGAATACCTCCCTCTCTCCATCGAATCCAAATAAATGACATTTGGTGTATCTCAGGACATAATACAATATAATATTGTACAATGTTATGTTTTGTTGTCTTATCGTTTACAACTTTGTGAGCACTCTTATATACTCATATTTTGAGTTCCTTTTGTCAGTCACTTAAAGATGTTATATTTCTTGTTACTACTACTGTTACAGCTAACGCCACTTTTATAATATTTTAAATGAAAATGAATTGCGTATGTACTAAACTTCCTTCTTTAGCTTCTGGTTTTAGCAACCGTTGAACGATACATAACAGAATATTATGTAGTTATACACAAAATTCAATTACATGCATATGTATGTATATCTTATAAAATTACGATGAGTTTTTCTTGTAGTGAAGCGTTTCTCAATCTTCGCTCTGTTTGTTAATTCAACCTCTATCCACAATTAATCGAGTATTATGATCCAGGTGTGCTCTACTTTGGTAATAACAGCCTTCCCACGAATATTCTTCAAAAAGTGAGATCTATAAATATTGTCAGCGCATAAATCGCACCAAGTTGTTTTTATTTCGTGATATCGGATATCTTTATATATATAATTCTTCTGTGAGTGTGTATGTCACTGAACTTCTCTTAAACGACTGGACCGATTTTGATGAAATTTTTTGTGTGTGTTCAAGGGGATCTGAGAATGATTTAGATTCACAATCTTTATATATATAATTCTTCTGTGAGTGTGTATGTCACTGAACTTCTCTTATGTGTGTTCATAATGAGTCTTATGCGCGGCTATACCGTTCGTTCATCTGATTGCAATGACATTTTGTGAATGCGTGGTTGGTTTTAGCCTTGAACATAACAGAGTACTTTTGGATTCGATATGTGATATGTGTGTTGTCGAGAAATTGGTGGATCAAATACTGCATTTGATTTGTCTGATTCTGCGCAATGTACTACAGTTAGTTTTGAATAAATTAAAGGACTCATAATACAATAACACTTAAGGCAAGACCAGGGAGCTGTGCATTGTTGTGGATTTGGTAAGTCACTGGAATTATTAATGTGACTGACTATCCATTTAGCCAAATTAAAGTGCAGCGGGAAGCAAAAATGAAATACCAGAATTGCAATTCAACTTATTAATAGCGATGGTGCGAAACCGCAACTGTAGGTATGGCCCAATCCACTTGCGTTCTACTGAAAGTGAAATTTAAGGAATCCGATTGGCCGTACGACGTCGGGCAGGATACCCTAGTATTATATATAACTTCATCAACATGTCGTCATTCTTGGAGAGAAAAGTAAAGTTTAAATCATGTTGTTCATAAATCATAAGTATATTGAGACCAACCTTCATTGTATTCAATTCAAAATGAATTCCAATTGTGCGAGTGAGATAGAAATTTTGGTAAAAAAAGAATCTTTTCCCATATTTGATGAATTTTGTCAAAAAACTGTCGTGGGGTGGTGTACCCACTTCATATTTCGTTTGCATTTCGGATGCTACAAATGTTAAACAATGTAAGTAAAGTTGATATTCATTAAAGAAAAAATTTTCAGATCCTAACAGAAAACAAATTAATTAATCGTTAAAAAAAACAAAAAAGAAGAAAAAAAAAATCAAAGAATGTCGATTAGTTAAGATTTGGCTTATCTATTAGAAGAATAGAGAGAACTTGAGTTCGGTAAATTGATAAAGGTTTCGTTTAAAAACTTATCAGTACCCACTTCATATTTGTCACGAAACTATACGACAACATGACTGACTATCATGACCAAATTCAATTTCAATTTGTATATATTCATTTGGTGTATGTCACCTTAGGTTTGCTTAGTCTTTACGCCTTTATGCCATGCAATGCAATATCAAATGCTGCAGCCTACATAGCATACTTTAATGCAATTATGTTTTAATGATTCACATCTCTCTATTTTGCTTTATGTCACAAGGGTTTGCTTAGTCTTTACGCTTTTATCGTTTTGGTCAGTTTTTGGTCATTTGAAAAAAGTCATCAAAATGGAGAAACGGGGTACGTATTACAACAAATTTCATATTATTGTTGGAAAATTTTTTGTTTAAAAAATATTCGATAAAAAATTGTCACGAAACTATACGACAACATGACTGACTAACATGACCAAATTCGAAATATTTCTTTTAAACAATGTATGTACTATTTATTTGTGTTTCTAGGTTAATTAAAATTATATCAATAATTGCCAAAATTTTCTTAGAGTTAAAAAATATATTTAAATAATAATGATAGTTCAATATGAGTGACAAGCTTAAGGAAAACAAAAACCACTCATGAGGCGCAACATATCCGCTCCGCTTTGTGCGTTACTCGCTACTATAAAAATAAATCGAATTCAGCGCAAAATGAAAATTTCCAACAGTTGTTAGATTTGCGCTTAACGCTTTAGTCACGCGCCGTCATCCTCATTCTCGTTGTCGTCATTTTTATCAATTTCAAGTGGCAGAAATTGAGAAATATAAACAAATAATAATAATGAAAGATCTTTGAATCCGATGTGCTTTGAAAGAAATTCATTAAGTTAATAAGCTTCTGTGTGGGCTGATAAAGAATAGCACATCATACCTTATAGTATAATAATGAAATTATTTTAAAAACACATATTAACAATGTCAATTCAAGTGTGTAATAATAACAATAATAACAACAGTCAAGTGCATTTTATTGACTCCGAGTATCGTCAATGTCCCACCGAGGCCACATTGGTATCGACAAATAAAATTGAATCCTCATTGCCACATGATGCACACGTTCTGTTACCACAATCATCATCAACAAGGATAGTTCCAAAGCAGATAAAAATAGTTGCACCATTGCAGAAAATTTTTATTGATGATTTAACCGAAAGACGACTGTTGTGGCGAGTTCCATGGTTTATATTGCTCATGTGTTTCATTCAGGTATTGATAACAGAATATACGGTGTATGCGGTGTAAAGGTATAAACTATACAAAACGTTATTTGAGATGCTATAAGTTTGTCTGTGGCAGTGGCTTTTTTTCTTTTGCCACTTCATTTCGTTTATTTACATTTACATTTATTTTTTGTTTTTTTTTTTTGTTTTTATTGATCTGCACTTAAAGAAGAAACAAGTGCAAAATCATTTTTATTTGCTCGTCATATTCATATTTTTCTGACATAATTTATTCTTCTTTCTTTCATTCAATCCAACTTACTCAATAAACAAAAGGCATTGTTTTTGCGGTCATTTATCGCGGTATTTTATTAAATATAGATTCATTTCTAATTTGTTTACTTATAGAACGCTCTTATCTCGAATTAATCTCATGTTAGGTCTGTAGTAATGGAAATTACTCATGACTTTATCTTAATATATAAAAATCAATATTTGTTTGTTTGTTCGTATCTTAAACGCTATCATATCATTCAAGTTTTCTGAATGTATATGGTTGCTTTCAGCCATATGTCGAGAAATTAGTGGATCAAACTTTGCATATAAAACTTAGAGACAAATTGTAAAATCAAGCAAGTCATCTGTGTTAAAAATCACTGATAAGATTCGTTTGATTTTTATAAAAGTATTTCAAGAGCAATGTACTACAGAAAGCAAGAATGAAATACCAGAATTGTATTCAACTTAATAATAGCAATGATCGAGCACTGGACCTTTTTTGTACTATTTAACAACAATGCACATCTGTCACAAGAAAACATAAAGAAATAAATCAAATGCAAGTATGACTCAATTTCGTTCTACTGGAAGTGATGAATAATCCTTTGGACCCGCTGTTGTCGTGATCTAGACAGTTTTTTTTTTTACCATTGCACCGATTTTAACAAATTATTTTTTAAAACAAGAAAAGAATTTATCTTTTTTTTTTCCAAAAATCCACTGGAAAGGTTGGAAGTGGTAGATATAGTTTTGCTTATTTTGAAATCATTCAAGTCATGTTTCTCAAACATCTCTTTTTGATTGTTAGTTTTTAGAATTCTAATTTTAGTACTTATTGTATTATTTTAGTATGAAAATTTAATATATTTTGAAACCAAAACCATGATTGCCGTATAAAAGTAAAAACAAAAACCTATTTTTGTCTTTTGTTTGTTTAAAGAAGTGCCAAATTAATTATTTAAAGTTGAGTGCTATACATTTTATTATTCATTTCACACAATGAATGAATGTAATTTAATTTTGAGTTTATACTCCATAGATCCATCTATTGATGAATCGAAAAAATGAAAATGGGCATCATAAGAATTACGAAGGGAGTCGATTCATCTATGCCTGTCAGTGAGTGGGTTAATGCGTACCTAACCATTTGATTTGTTTTAAGTATATATGTAATTACTTTTAATTATATGAATTGCCCTCATTTCGTTCGTTCGTTTTGGTATTGATAGTCAGTCCATTATTACCCAAAAGTGCTATAATAAGAAAATAATAAAAATACGTTAAGAAATATTATACAATGAGAACATTTATTAGGTTGAGTCGTAATGTTATCATGAAACAAATTTCACGAATTTTTATCTGATATATTATGAATAACTTTATATTAAAATTTAAAAATATATTAGGACTATGCATTAATTTTAAAGGTTTTTTCACCAAAAATGGGGCTTTACTTCGATTTCAAAATGGATTGATACATCATTCAAAGTACTGTCCGTCGCTAGCCACAACCTTTTCCCATCTTTCTTTCAATTTCCGTATTCCGTTTCTCCAAAATTCCGGCTTCTGGGCGGCTATGAATGAATCGATCCATTTTTTGGTCTCTTCATATGAAGAGAAGCGGTGTCCAGCCAGCTTACGCTGCATCTCCCGGAACAAGTGGTAATCCGAAGGAGCAATGTCTGGGCTGTACGGCGGGTGGGGTAGCACTTCCCAGTTGAGCGTTCCAAGGTATGTTTTGACGACCTGTGCAACATGCGGCCGAGCGTTGTCATGCTGCAAAATAACCTTGTCGTGTCTTTCGACCGTTTCCGCCGTTTTTCAAGCAATGCTCGGCTCAAACGCATCAATTGACGTCGGTAGACTTCCCCAGAGATGGTTTCGTTGGGTTGGAGCAGCTCATAGTACACCACACCCTTCTGATCCCACCAAATACAGAGCATGAGCTTCGAACCATGAATATTCGGCTTGGACGTCGATGGCGCCGGTTGGCCGGGCTTGACATATGTTTTTTTACGCTTTGGGTTATCGTAATGGATCCACTTTTCGTCGCCAGTCACAATACGATGCAAAAAACCCTTCCGGCCAAGTCGTTCAAGCAGCAATTCGCACGTGAAAAATCGGCGTTCGACGTCTCTCGGCTTCAACTCGTATGGCACCCAATTACCTTGCTTTTGGATCATTCCCATCGCTTTGAGACGTCTGGAAATGGTTGCTTGGCCAACGTCCAACGTTTCGGCGAGCTCTTCTTGCGTTTGGCACGGGTCTTGGTCCAGCAATGCCTCCAATTCTGCGTCTTCGAACCTTTTGGGCTGGCCAGGTCGCTCCTTGTCCTCGGTATCAAAAACACCACTTTTGAAGCGTCGAAACCAGTACTCACAGGTTGAAATCGATGGAGTATGGTTCGGGTAGGCATCCAACAGCAATTGACGGGCTTGGGTGGTATTTTTCTTCAAATTGAAGCAAAAAAGCAAGGCTTCGCAAATTGCGTTTTGACGGCACGAAAGTTGACATACTCGGAGCACAAAAAAACTATGTTGTGTACACTTCAGCGAAATGACAGATACTGGTAAACAAAGCCTAATGATGAGGCTTTGACATGAATATAGTTTCAGTATTGCCAGATGCGATACTGTTGTAAATAACGCCATCTGTGTGCAACCTTTAAAATTAATGCATAGTCCCAATAATAACATAATTTTAAACATCAGTAATTCTTTGAGCATAACGAATTTAGTCAAAGCAAGTTAATTTTTCAGATAAAATAAAAAAACCTAATTAATCATTGGAAGAAAAATATCAAAAGCAAGACAAACAAGTGAAATAAGAGCTGCAGAAACACCCAACCAATGCCGGGATAACTACATATTGTAGTTATAAATAAAATTGACTTTATTAGTAACGCACAAAGATTTACTGATTCCAAAAACCTATTTTCTCTAATTAATTAGAGTGTATTATACATATAAATTTTCTATAAAAAATTCTCGTAATGCAAGTATAAAAACCCGTTACATGGCTTCCTCAATAAGTTTTACTTAATTAGAAACTCAGCTTTTGTCCCATTATCAGTTTTTCAGACTGTGTATATTTCACATTTCGCCCATTGATCCAGTTTTGCAAATAAGCTCTATAGGTAAAATGAAGATGTTCTTTACAAACATTTAGGAAAACTTGTTTTGTAAAGACAGGCAAGTGCCCTATTGTAATTAGGCTACTAATATTAGGCGATTATTAAATTCTTAAACAAAAGTGAAACGTTTTTTCAGACATAAAGTTTTTTGTATAATTACTTAATTTCCTTCTACTCAAATCAACTTCCATATATTAAAATCTACACCCGATTCCAACCAGAATGTAATACAACAATGTATCGAACGATGCCTTAATATAATATACTCGTATGAGTACCAATGGGTATTGCACAATTATCTACTTGTAATTCGCTTACAATTGTTGCCATTTAAAGCACACAGCTTACAGACATATGAGGCAATAACACGACGCGACGACACGTTGCAATTCAAGAAAAGTATGGCAAATCCGATTGCCATATGCAGTCGCAGATACATGACAATATGTATGCAGTTTCTACTTGTACATGTGTGCCTAACTTGAGTACCTGTCATATTTGGTTTGAATTCATTGTCAAATGATTTACAATGAGACTTTTGTTTTGCGGTTACAGATAAATCGATTGATTCCAATGCACTTCTTTATTGTAGATACATAGATACTAGATGTAATGTTGTTATTGCAAACTCGCTGCTGCACTTACGCGCATTACCTTTTAAGGTCAATATCCAACAAAGATAACGTTTTTGTTTTTGTAGCATCTAGGGAGTGAGATCCATACGAAACGAAAGTGACAAATGTAAAGTTTATGCAGCACAATGTTGTAAGATTGCGGATAATTAGGTTTATCGCACATTAGGTCGTTGCGATCAATCGATGAATGGATGGACGGATGGATGGATGAATCTATGAATGAATAGATGGGCTAATGAGCTAAACTGAGATTCTGTGTCTTGCAGATTGCTTTTCATGTGATTGTTAATGATTGCTTGCAGCAGCGCATGATTTTTATACCGGCTTTCAGGTATGAATATTGGCGTTACTTTACCTACATGCTATTGCATTCGGATTTGTTGCATTTGGTACTGAATCTTTGCCTACAGGTGAGAAAATCAATTCGATATGTAAATCAGAATAAATTTTGTCGTTGATTATGTTTGCTGTTGTTAATTTCAGTGCCTGATTGGCTTTTGTTTGGAACTTGAACAGGGTCATTGTCGTACGGGGTGTGTATACATTGCGGGCGGCATTTCCGGTTCATTGGTTACGGCGTGGCTGCAGCCGCAATTGTCGCTTTTGGGAGCCTCGGCTGGCGTCTATGCACTTTTAATGAGCCACATACCCCATTTGGTCAAAGTTAGTGGAGCGTGTAGCAAACTCGTATTCATAACAAAGTCAAATATTCACATGTGGTACCCCCATTATTTCTATTATTTTGTTTTTAGAATTTCACACATTTACCGTATCGTTATGTACGCATTGCTGCGCTTTTGATCTTGAGTCTGAGTGACATTGGCTTTACAACCTTTCACTTCATTGTAAATCACAATACGCATCCGAAAATTTGTCTCAAGCACATATTGCGGGAGGTATGGCAGGACTACTCTGCGGCAGCATTATATTTCATGGTGGGCGTGCTAGTCATAGTTGTGCAACCCATTTGTGCTGCCAATAAGTAGATTAAATTGAATGCCAATTAGATTAGTTAAATTCATTACTTTTGATTGTATAATTTATAATCTCAATGTACAATTAAATAAATTAAAATTGAATTAGATAATTTGCTAATCGGAAACTCCATGTGCGTTTCTTATGACAACTTATTTGGGCACTCGCATGAGTACTTTGTGTTGTACCATGTTTGTTGATTCCCATAATAGCTGTACATTAAAAATCGATTATTATTCTAAGTGGCGGATATCTTCTTCGCCCATTTACGGTCCTAGCGTTTATGAAAATGAATTTACTTATTAATTAAACATCAGTTTTTTTTATTAATACATATCTGTTGAACAAATAGATGGAAAGAAGGTACCGTTTTGCAAAAATTTTACATACTACATATCATCGAGCTCTTGAAACAAGTTGACAAGGGAGCAGTGTCTCAATCCCCTAAGCTGAAGATGATTAGATCTTGGCATCGTGGCATGTATAAAAAATTACCAAATATATTTAATTCTATTAAGGAACATTAAATAACATTTTGCAAAAATGATTTAAAATCAAAGATCAAAAATTAAAATTAAATTAAATTAAATTAAATTAAATTAAATTAAATTAAATTAAATTAAATTAAATTAAATTAAATTAAATTAAATTAAATTAAATTAAATTAAATTAAATTAAATTAAATTAAATTAAATTAAATTAAATTAAATTAAATTAAATTAAATTAAATTAAATTAAATTAAATTAAATTAAATTAAATTAAATTAAATTAAATTAAATTAAATTAAATTAAATTAAATTAAATTAAATTAAATTAAATTAAATTAAATTAAATTAAATTAAATTAAATTAAATTAAATTAAATTAAATTAAATTAAATTAAATTAAATTAAATTAAATTAAATTAAATTAAATTAAATTAAATTAAATTAAATTAAATTAAATTAAATTAAATTAAATTAAATTAAATTAAATTAAATTAAATTAAATTAGATTATTTATCAATGCCACCACTTGAATTCATTTTTTCTTTCTTCGACAATAAAATGATGGGAATCCATAACCAGACTTAAGCATTTCTAAAGTAGCACCATAGCGACGTACACGCCTATTTTGATTAGGTTGACGACTAGGATTTCCAGTTGTCACTTTAGCCATAAAATTATTTTGATTATATTGCATTGGTTCTTGAAAGTACGTCTCATTTGAATTATTGGGTACGATATCACCCGGACTATGAACATAACATTCCGGTAGGATTGCATATCCTAAATAA
The DNA here is from genome assembly GCA_037043295.1 of Amiota minor. Taxonomy (NCBI): domain Eukaryota; kingdom Metazoa; phylum Arthropoda; class Insecta; order Diptera; family Drosophilidae; genus Amiota; species Amiota minor. Next base: position 297,194 of record JBAMAW010000732.1, on the reverse strand, counting down.
GCTGGTGTTAGCTGCAAAGGAGCTTCAAACACTGTTCCATTGGGGGATGCTGAGATTGGTATTTGACTGAGCACTACGAAAGTCCCTTGTTGTGCCACTAGCAAAATTGGCTGTAGTTGATGTGGGATTCCTCCAAATTCTTGATTGGGCGCCCATGCTTGCATCTGTTCATTATTGCTTATAAAATGTGAAGACATCTTGTGTAAATATTGTAAGTATTTCTCCTTGTATTATTGAAAATAAAATATGTAGATTGACAAATAAATTATTTGCTATGCTTTTGTTTTCAAGAGTCTACTTTGTTTATTTCTAAAGGGCCCATTAGAAAGGATCATAAAATATACATATTATAGTGTTAGGTAGTGTAAAAACTCCGTTACATACTTAAAACAATAAATCAGAATAGTCGATAAATGAAATCATATATTAAGGAAGCACCATAAGTCAAATCATTGAAGAATTGTTAACATTCTGATATACAAGTATGTAAGTATACTGCAGAAATTCTTGCTTGCATAGGTTGATTAGTAGCTGGAATCGTTATTTTTATAGTTACCTTATAGACATAGACAACTGTTTATCTACCAAAGCTGATCTCCTATTCTTGACTCGTTATTTAGCATTTTTAAGTCCAATCCCGTTTGATATTTCTATACTGTAATTAGTATGCGGAAACAGTGGTCAGCAAAGCTATTTTTTAACAATAAATTTACATCCTCCAATATTTTTTTCTACATATATTATTCATTAAAATCGGGCGTATTCCACCATGCAATCTTCCCGACGGCTGAAAGGGTGGTATCAAGTTTTTTTTAAGTATTTACTTTAAGAATCAACTGTCAGATTGACGATGCTTAAAGAGTCGGGAAATTAGAGAATGTGGAAAGTGTTATTTTTTGAAGTGAAACTTCTTTAGCGAAGGGGAGTAAATCCAAAATATATGAAACTGAAATGTTACGGAAATCAAATGATGCTTCGGAGACGTAGTGGGGAGACGCACAAGACAATGCAGCGTAGAGAATTAATATTTATGCATAAGGAAAAGAGAGATTAAAAAAAAAAAAGCTTTACTGATGTGTGTTTTTACGAAGAGCGTACAAACAAAAACCAAACACAAGGTAATTAATTATTTTCTTTTTGTACAAAATATGAGCTCATTTAGTTACCCTGTCTTCTTGTTTGGTGTTTGATTTTCATGAATTTGTGAGTGAAATATAAAGTTAAAAAGTTAAAAAGAAAAAAGAAATATATAGAATACAGAATATTATAGTGTTATATTGTTTCAATACAAAATAGTTATTTTATTTTGCGGTCAGTCGGCCACTAGTTCGTACGTTCTTTCTTAAACACAATCAGTAAAGCATTTGTTGTCTCATGCATAAGCAATAACTCTCTGCGCTTGAGACGAGCCACTCACCACTACTTCTCTTAAACATCATCGCATTTTGATTTTCGTCACATTTCATTTTCTAATTTTTGGATTTACCTTCTTTTGCTAAGGAAGTTTCACTTCCATATTGTGCTTACGATGGTGAAGCACACTACTTAAATTTTTTATTTTGTGGTAATATTCAGTAAACAAAAAAGATGATTATCAAGCATTTATAGTCACAAATAATCATTCATCGAAATACATCATCAGTGAAGTCACAAATTAAAACGTTATCTTTAATTTTACATTGCACAAAAACATAAGATGGAACGAGTTGTGTCGGTACGGAACCTTCATTTCCTCAATTTTCGAATTTTTTTTTTGGCAAAAATGGCCTAAACAAAACATTTTTGTTGAGAAAATATGCTTCGTAGATTATCATATTTCATATTTCAGTTTTTGGTATGACGAACAATGCCTAATGTCTCTAAGAGATCAGGGAAAACAAGATTGCTTGATAATAGGCTTCACGAAATACAATTTATAAGTTTTAAAGTCGCTACCTACCTGTAGTAACAAAGACTAAGAATGTTGTATAAACTGGAATGTTCCTCTCTTTTTATTAGGTATCCCGAGATTACCAAAGAATAAATCACACAATTTGTCTTAATCAATTCACGAGATGACAAATTGTGGGTAATTCTTGTTGGTCTTCCCGATTACAATTTTGTGAGCGATTAAGTCAGTCATTCTGCAGTTCCGGATCCTAAATTAACATTTGCTCTGAAATTCACTAATATTTATTTCAATGATTTTATTAACATATGAAGATAAAGATTAGATGTAAGGTTAGACATCATGGGTGTCATATTATATTGAACAACACATGAACACTGCCGGCTTCTTTAGGAATAGCAAATCCAATGGCAACGATTATTTTACTGAAATAATCAATATTTAATAAATATAGCTTTAATAAGCTTAAAAATTTTTGTTTCTAATTAAATTAGTCCTTAATTATTTGTATTTATTGTTATTCATTAAGAATTTAGTATTTCAAGTCTAAGCCTACAAATTAAATGCACTACTGTATTAAAGATATGTAACATATTAAGTAGAATGAACTATGATATTATGTTATTGCTAAGCACTGATATTAGCTAAGTTACTTTTGAATTGACATACTCGTATATAAAAACCTACAAATAACTAACTTAATTTGCATGATACTTGAGCTTAAATTAACAGTCTAATGGTCCACATTTGACGCCTCCTTCTGTGCATTTACATTCCAGACACGGACTCGATAGTTCGAGTATGATACGGTCAACTCGATACATGCGACCGTAAATATTACAACCGGCCAATTTTAACATTCCTGATGAATCAATTAAATTGGCTGTGGATGAAGAGGAAGTTGATTGAGCGGTTGAAGTTTGTATAGTGGATGTGAAGTCGGCGCTAGGCTCAAGACCTTCGAATTGATTCAGTGTTTGTTTGTGATGCAAGACATTGAAGTCTTCTGGATGTCGTTGCTGTTGCTGATGTTGCTTCATAGACGGCTTGACCTCATAGCTGGTGTCCATGAAGGGTAATTTGTCAAATGGTGACATTAAAAATGGATGAACTGTTGTAGACGATGTGGTACCTTTGTATATTGATGTAATTGTTATTGGTTTCAGTGTAGTCGTGGAAGTGGGGTTCGTTATTTTTGGTGTTGATGTCAAACTGGTTTTTCTCGTCGTTGTAATAGGAGTAGAAGTTCTTGGAGAAGGCGGTGATGAAGTTGTGACCCTGATATTGGGATTGCTTGACTTAGGACCAGTTGTTATGCGTGTTTTTGGAGTTGTTCTTGTTGTTGTTGTGGTACGACGATGTGAAGCTTTCGTGCGACTTGGTTTCGAAGTTTGTCCCAATACACCGTTACCGCTACTTGATGTTCGTTTCATTGTAGTTGTCAAAGGCACAGCTTCTATTGTTGCTGTGATATTTTGTGGATATTTTGGTTTTGAATTTGTGCGAGTTATTTTTAAGGAAGAACTTGTTGTTGAGGTCGATGACAGAGATGTTGTTGTTTTTGTCAATGTCGATTCTGTTGATGCTGCAGTTGATTTAATTGTTGTTGCTGTGTTGTTCTTGGCGCGTGAAGGTTTCAATGCTGTAAATATTGGTTTATCTGTAGAGCTGATCAAATGCGATTCAATTAGGTTTTGGTCTTCTTTTTTGTGCTGTAGTATATCTGATTTTGGTAAAAGTTGTTGCTGGGCTTGCGTTGAAGTTGTTGTCGGTAATGTTCTGAATGGCGGGATGGTACTTTGTGGTTTGGCAACCACAGCAAGTAATTCATCCAAGAGCGTGTCTAATTTATGAATCTGTTTGATTTCAGTTTTGTCAATTCGAGTAGCTGCATTCATCTTTTCCATCATTTCAGCGGGCGTGGGTAAATGGCTGTGGTCAATACCTGGCGCCAATGAAACTGTCTCATTATTTATTTTGCTTGGCTTTCGATTTTCCTTTTCATTGATAAGGGAAGTTAAATCTGGTGGAGGTTCTGTATGTATGACATCCTTAAAGGGATCTGGTGTGGTAAAATCTGCGAAGAAATCAAGTCGTTAATAAAAAAAATCATGAAAAGGAAAATTACTACTCACCAATTAATTTCGTCATGTTTCCCAAATTGGGTTCTTCAGTCGTTATATCTATAATGTGTGGTGTTACATAGTAATTGTTTTTGATATCCATTGTGTCTAATAACCCTTCGCCGCCAATAAGTAATGGATTCTTTTGGTAGAAATCCACCTTCGGTTTTTGTAGGTGGTGAGAAACCCTTCGAGGGCTGTGTACCATCTAAACCAAATTCATACTTCACATAGTCGGCACTAATTTCAACTGGTACAACATTTGGCATTGGTGGGAGTTCTGATATGGTGTCGTGGGGCCCTTCAATTTTGAATTTATATTTATATTCGGCCTTGTCCATTGGCGATTCTTTCAAATGTGAAAAATCGGAAGTTATTGCTGGATATAAGTTAGCGTCGTCATACAGTGCATAATCAATTTTTGAAGTGACTTGTGATGAACTTCCTTGGGCATTGTTGTAGTAATCATAGAATTGTTGCTGTTGTTTTTGCGCTTTAAGTTCTGCATTAACTGCATCTGTGGGCAGAAATGGTATTATCTTAAGATTTGGTAGACTTGGCGGTAGCGTTGCTTCATAGTCAAGCGGTTCGGCATCCAAAATTGTGGGATTTGTTTTAATAACCAAAGGTTTCATGGTTGTCGTTGATGTAATGAAAATTTGTGGAAGTGCCGTTGTGGACTTAGTGGTGGTAGATTTAGTTGTGGTGGATTTAGTTATGTTTGGGCTTTTTGGTGTCGTGCTTGCTCTTGTGGTTGTTTTTATGGTTGAAGGTTCTTTCGTTGTGGTTGTTGTGGATGTTGTGGAAGTTGTGGAAGTTGTGATTATCTTGCTGTTTGCTATTGGCATTTTTATTGCTCCCATTGGCAACGGCTTGAAAGTGATATTTTGACCAGATTTTGTTGTTACCATAGGTGGATTAACTATAAGATTTGCAATCTTTGAATTAATTCGGGAATGTGGTTTTTGTGAGGGTAAAGGTCTGAACGTAGGTGGTGTTGGCTGAGTGAGACTCAATGTAGTAGAATTTGGCGTGATTAACGTTTTGGTCGTTGTTATTGTGCTTTCATGTGATTTTGTTGTTGCTATTGTAGTATTCGTACCGTTTTCAGATGAACTTAAAATATTTGAAATACCATCGAAAAATGCATTGAGAAGATTTTCTTGCAAGGTTGGTCGAGTTGTAACTTCTTCTGTCCTTAAGGGTTTTGAATGTTTTTCAGTTGTTGTAGTTGTGTTGTTGTGTGTTGTTGTGATATTTTTAGCCAATTTGAATGTGGGGTAACCTAACAAACCTGTATCATTGGCTGGAGAATGATAAGCATTGTTTGTTTGAAGAATTTGTTGAGCTTCAGCAGGTAATTCACCAACAGCGATTTCATCACTACCCAAATAGTCATCAAAATCATCAGCAATACGTTCAATATTTGTGTTCACAGCACTTTCTGTTGTGACCTCAATTTGTTTTAAAATTGGTTCCGAACTTGCTTCCGCTAAAGTGGTGTTCTCCTCTTCTTCGTCTGGGCCTAGCAATAGATCCACCCAGGAAATTCCTTTAAAAGGCGTTGTAGTTTTTTCTGTTGATTCCTCTTGTTCCACACTATTAGCATCGTCTGAAACTTGCTCTGTGGGACCCAAAAGAAGATCCAGAAAACTGATTCCTGTTACGTTTTTCTCATCAGGATTTACCACCACAGTCCTCGTAGGTGAAGTTATTGTCGTTGCTTCAGGTGCATTGGACGTCTGCATTGCTATCAGATCCAAATTGTCAGCAATCATTTGATTATTATTGCTATCGATGAACTCTAAGCCTTGACGCAGGGTGTCGAAGATGCTCTTCTCGCTACTCGTCTGTAATGCATTGCCTAGCGATGGTTCCGTCGGGTGTCGATCTAGAGGATAGTGCTCGGCAAGTGCAGTGCCATTTTGCCCGTCCTGGTCTTCTTTGCCAAAGAAAAGGGAGAAAAGGTTAAACTGTCTGGAATTTTGTGAACGTCTGTAGTCACGTTGTGAGTCGCAGTCGTAGCTTGAAGGGCAGCATTGTCCTTTGGGAACCACAGGTATACAGTTCTTAAGTGCCGGTGCGCATTTCTTGGGTGCACAACGCCTAGCACCGCGTATGCAAAAGCATATATCGCAGGGCTTATCATGGTCAGATTTCATTTTCTGACCCTCGGCATAGAAACGTTCGCCCACAGTGCAGCCACGATTTCGTTGAGGACGCTGAGATAAGCGAAGGAAATGCTTATTTGATGATTTTCGAAAGCGGACCTCTTGTGATGATTTTCCTGACGTTTTCTGACTGCAATCGTAGCGCACCGGACAACAAGTCGAGTCGACAAAGATAGGTTTACAACCCTCAACTGGCAACATGCATTTTGGCTTAACGCACTTTTCTGAACCACCTGTTGTGACAATGGAAATGGTGAATGGGAAAATCCATTTACACAAATGAAAAAAAAAACTCACCTATGCAGTAACAGTAGCTGCAGAGATTTGAAGAGGACATAGCCGAACCAGATTTATAGACTGTACCATTCTTTACACAAACTATGAATCAATAAAATTTAAATTTAATTCTCTTCGAAATGCAAATGAACCAAATGCATGCTTACGAACCGAAAAGATCGACTTCCGTATCGTCAGAACGTCTCTGCAGCATGTTATCGTTCACGATTCGATCGATAGACTCACGTTCGTAGTGATCTAAGTAGGCAATAATGCGGCGTTTCGTCGGTATCTTGTAGAATGCATCGAGGCGCGCACACGAAAGATATGGGCAGCATGTATTCTTTTTCTGCACGACGACACAACCACGCGGTGGCGGCATCGGCATTTCGGGGCAAACTCTTAGTCGGCAGACAAGTGTCCTTTTGTTGCACTGGCAGTGAAGGCATTTCTCTATAGCGGGTACAAGTGACTTATCGGCATACCATGTACCATTGTGATGACAACCTGATGTGAAGAGAAAAATACCAGGATATGTTATAATTATAGGTTCAAGTGTAGATTTAAAAAATATTTGAAAATGGAATGCTTTTAAATAAAGTTTCTTTTATTCTACTCTTCTATTTTTACCTATACGTATATAAAATGTTTATATCCTATAACCTTTATACGAGGTGTGTCAATTTTTAATATTGTTTTGCCATTAGTTTTTAACACAGATTGACATCATTGATCATTTCATCATTTGTCTTTCAAAATATCAAACAAACAAAAAATAAATGATTTTATAAGACTTTTTACTGTTTACATGTATGCATGCTGCTGATCTAAGAGGGTCGGTGTTCAAAATGTAAAACTTTACTATTCTCATCTGTCGATTGTACAACAACATTTCTAATTTTCCATAAAATGAATTAAGAAGTTTTTTGTGAACACACAAAATCACAGAGTTATGAAGGTAAATATTTATCATAAAATTTCAGATTAGCATAAAATACCTTGAGCAATTATGTGTTTTGATGGAGGGGGGGTTTTTTTACCAATTAAAACAAGCATTGACTACCTTTAAAACTCATTAATCAATCAAATAATAATTGTAAAACACATCAGTATGTAAACAAAAACACCTAACCAGTTTTGGTAAAAATACAAGAATTATAGTCTTTTAGACAATCAAAACTAAAAACATTTTTATAAAAAATTGTATTTCCTTCAGTTTCCATATTAAATTAAAAAAAAATAATGTGTAATACGCACCTGTATTTTGTGTGACAAAAGCATCCAACTGTGCAGGCAAAGCAAGAACTAACGTCACTGACAATATGTGGAATAAATGCGAAGTCATGTTGCATGTGGCATGAATGAAATTAAAAAAAAATATATGTGTGCACTCGGTAATCGTCTAGAAAGTCGGCAACCGCTGTCTACCTCTATTTGAATAAAATATATTCACGCACACACTCTCCCAGGCTTAGGCTTAGGCTTAGGTCAGAAATGTGTGCCACAAAAATGCACAACTTTCGAATGACAAATATCTAGTCTTTTAGATTATTCGTGAAACAGAATATAGAACGTTTTTGCATAAAATACTTTTCCAGGTTGCCGCTTTAATTTCTTTATCACTTGTCATTAAAGAAATGGAATACAACTGAAATGGAAAAAATAATATTATTATAAAATTTATTATTGAATATAAAAGAAAATAGTATATATGTACATCCTTTGCTTGGCTAGAAAATTTTTAATATTTCCAAAGTTATTTTTCACCACCATAGAAATCTTTCCTTTCCTTAATATTAATACATTTTCAGGTAGAATCACCAAAGTCAACCAATAATACCTATAACGAACTCGTATGAAAACCGCATGCTGTTACAAAAACCTGCAAAGGTTAAAATGGTTGCTTCGTCCATCCAGTAAATTGTTGCTCAATGACATAAGGACTATTGTCGCTCAATGACAGAAGGACAATTTACAGATAAGTAATAGCCCCTGTTTGACGTTATGCGATACACATCTGGGGATTCGCTGCTGCCAGCAACAGTCTGAGAGTTCAAGCCTGCCAAAATAATAAATAATAATAATCCACCAAAACAGCAATCGTCACAAACAAGGTCTCTAACGCATGATGTGGGGCAACATAGAGGCTCCATTCTAATGGCCTTCTAAGCAGAAAGTCAGCTACATAAATATTCACTGCCATATAATTATTTTATAAAACTATTCAAATGTTTAATATCATTTTTAGTAAAAATTTTGTAAAAAAAAAAAAAAAAAAAAAAAACTAATAATAATAACTAAATAAATTTAAACTAAAACATTGGCGTAACCATTTTTCCCAATATCTTTAACCTATGTTTCAAGCAAAAAATTTAGTTTTAGACTGGTTGGATTTATACAGATTATTAGAAGAAAATATACCAAACTATAATGCATATATTTATTTTGGTATTTTGTAAGTTTGGTTGGTACAATAAATAGTATTAGTCTAAGCGTCCCCTTACTTCAGTGCCGCACAATAGAATGCAATCCATAATAGTCACAGTTTTTGGATTCTGATGCCATGTAGTCACATGCTTCCAAATATCAAGCAATTTTAATTGTGATTCACATAAATGTATTAAACGAAAATATAAACCAAAAGTTTTGTTATACGAGTATTGCATTTTTAATATTAAAGTCTTCTATTTGTTCAAAGATTTGTTGAGTTTCATACATTGATTGTATTTATAAACCAACAAGAAATAAAGAATTAAACTTGTTTACTATTATAAAAGAGCTCATATTTCTACATAAAAACTTAAAATTTTAACTAAGGTGCCTATAATATAAACATAAAGTATATTTAAATTTGGGGTAGGTCAAAGTTAGAACTCATTCTTAATTTTTTTCTTGTTACAAACTCACAAACTAGGCCAAGATGGACCCCCATTTGTCTAAACTGTGACAATGTAAAAGTATTAATAAATTTGTGCATCTAAGTATAACCTAGTACAACAAATTCAAAGACTTGACTGTAAACTGGTCTTAGAATCAGAACAGTGTGCATGCAAATGCAAGATGATTTATTTTACGTGCTTTTTTTTTAGATATCGCGTGCAGCATTGCAGAATGAATTCAAAATCATATAGAAACATAGATACAAACACTAGCAAGAGAGCAAAGCAAATAAAAAGTAGTCAGCTATATCCACTTTCATTAGCAACTTGTTTATTATCTTCATTAATGCAGTACAGCGCTCGGTTGTATTTGTTTTTGTAAACAATATTAATACCGCATTCACTCTTCTTTTCTTACTTTTCTTAATTCAACTGCTGCAATGGAAAAGATAATCTTCTTAATGTATCCGCACAAACATTGATTCTTTGCCTGTTGTTCATTTCCTTTTTGTTTCCATAAAGTGTCTAATTAGAAAGATAAGTGAATACTGAACCTCACACAACTTCTTTCAAACAGTTGGAGTACTTTTTATCTATCATATCAATTATCACATAAACTGTTCCACAAAAGTAGTTAGCATTCACATAATAAATCACTGATGAATAGATTTAGATTTTTAATCACTTTCATGAATGAAGCAAGAAACTTCTTAATGGTTCGTCGATTTAGAATTAAACACAACCGATTCTTGTATGCAACTAAACCGGCGTAGCTTGTGGCAAGTGCTTTTGTATGAAAAATATAAAATAAAAAGAAATGTGGTCAAAGATAGAGAAAGAAGAGAACTAAACCAGTTTATAAAAAGAGAGATTTGTAAGTTGCTCTTAAACTTCACTCTATTGTTTCCTTCAAGATATTGATGTTGTTGATAATGAAGATGATGACTTAATCTACTCGTATGTATATGGACTTTCTTTTTGTTCTGAACTTGGATGCTGTGAGAATAATGTAATTTACATTATTATTATTATTTTGTAATTATTATTAACCTTAGAGAAGTATATTTATAATTACAGTAACTAAATACAGTTATTTATATCAAATTACAAACACTGTTCTTAAGAATTGTTTATAAAGTAATGATATCTTTCGAGTAATTTCAGTTGTCCCAGATACAACTAAAGAACATTTGTTTTCTTGCCCATTTTTATTTGACAATGAAAGTTTTAGAGATGAAATATAGTTTCAGATAAACATACACTTAGATACTCAGATACATAAGTATATCTCGAAGTGAGAGGGAAGTAAAGCCAAATCCATAAACAGACAACATTTTTTGGCTTTAAAAACTTCTTAACATCACTTAGGAGTGAGTTTATGGTTATATACGTATATCTACTCTTTGAAGAGCCATTAAAGCTCAAGACAAGAAAGAAACAATTTCAGTACAAGCAAAAGCAACAAACATATAAATTATTCTAATTCTTAAGAAATGAAAATTATTAGATTAACTGTGGGAGAAATTCTTAAACCACAGACTCTATTCAAGTGTAAAGACAAAGATTAACGATGCCAATTTCAAAATGTTAACAATCATGGATAAAATATTGTAGTTATGTATTTTCTTTTTTAATTATTTACTTGGAACACTGTAAGAGATTACGAATATCTGATTCCCTCATAATTTATTCTACATATTTGCTTAAGGATATTCGATCTTTACAGAAAGAATTCAAAATTTTTATTTATTTAGAGCATTTGTAAGATATTGGAATTGGACGAGAGAAAACTAATGATTTCGTTTACCTTCTATTTCTTTAAAATTAAAAATAATTACATTTTTAAGTTAATTTCTCAAAATTTTCCCAAACCAATATTTAAAGAGATGTGAAGAATGCTTGTGTTTAGATTTGTTATAAAGGGAAAGGGAAATCAAATGTATGAAAGCTTCTCAACACAACTAGAGCTAATTTATTATATTTTTATTTCACCTATTTCAGACATCAAATCATTCATTCATTCATTCATTCAAAATTCTTGGCATAGTTAATTTCAGCTTGACTTACAACTTTTGGGACTAATAATGTGCTTGTTATGATTTATAAAAAGCGCGCTCTTTTTCTTTTTATTAGGTACATTTTTGTGTCTTTCAAATTTTCTCCAAGGGCATTTCTTGACATAGTTCTTGGACTGGTTCTTTACAACTTCTACGATCTAGTTTACTTATAACAAATGCTTAACTTCGGGGACAATAACAACTTTCACCCGCTACACTAAACCATAAATTATGTAAATTCCTTTCACTAGCAACCAAAAGGTCTTAGTATTATTATTATTGTTAAAGTGTCTTATTCTAATGTTTTGAGTTGTAACTATTATGAGCCTTAGTTCACAGCTTGTCTACAATAGTTTCTAAATAAGTTAAATTTAATCATAGCTTTCATTAATGATCAGCATCACGATAATAACTCTTTTATTATAGTAGTTTATTATATAAAAATGAAAATGTGCTTAGCATTTGTGCAAAACTATAAATTAATGATTAAAAAGAGAAATTCTTGTTAATATGTTTTCAATGAGAATGGTTTCCCAAACAGTTTCACAATCTTTTATTTAAAATATTATGTAAATTATACAAACATTATACAAATATTATTATATTTCTAACATTTTGAAGGATTTTCCATAAGGTAATTGTTTCTTACGAATCACTCATTCCATTTTCAGGATGTACTACAGAAATTATGAACAGTGTCTATGTTTTAGTTACAATATCATTTTGTTAAAATATAAAATACATTTTCTTAACTTTTATACACATAATCAAAATATTATTTGGTAGAAATTGATGGTATAAAAAGGTCTTTTCAATTTTAGCCTTTTAATCTTACAATAAGTTTATTTTTATAAGGGCGAAAAGATAGAATCTTCAATGTAACGATTACTGCACTAAATAATCGACCGATTCCATCACGTTTTGTTCAGGATGAGTATTCATTCATCTGTGACAAAGGATCCCGTTCTTTTGCTTCCTTAATCAAATTATCATAAGGATACCAGATACATATGAAAATCAAAACTTTAGCTCTTTGAAACTGTTGATTTCTTTCAAGTAACAAGATAAATATTCTATTCGCCAAAATGCCAATAGATTGTAAAGCGAATATATGTAATTTGTAGCAATTTGTTGTAAAAACAAAGGTTTTCTCACTCTCCAATTTCATTGACTCCGGATAACAAATTTTCCCAAAAAGTGAAATATTCTGTTAATTAGAGGAATAGCGTCGAATAGGCAGAATCTTATCAGTTATTTCAACAATTGTTTGATATCGATTAATAAATAAGCGATTAGACGATCGGATTGGCAACGGAAATGTTACGTCCCCAATTTTAGCAAAAAAAATTAAATCGGAATAGAGGTTCCGGCTAAATCGGTTATATAGAAAAATGTTGTGCTGAGTCTATCATTGTATGTAAGTATTATGAAAACTTAATAAGGTTATAACGTCTGTGAAGTACCAAAGTTATTTATTTTTCATTTTATTAAATGCAAATAAATAAATTACTCTTATGCAAAACTTAGTTCTACAAAAAAGTAAGTAAGCGAGTAAAGAAAACTATTCAACAAGTTTTAAACGGTAATTTGTATTTCATTGAGTCGCGTGTTTACTATAAAATTATGTTAAACACAATGAAGAAAAAAGAAAACAAAAAAATCTAAAAATGTGAAATTTGTGTCAATCGGTGAACAAAAGAACTTGATCGATGTTGTTGGTATTTGGATATTAAGCATAACACACAGAAACGTGTTGCTATGTTTCAGTGAAGAAGTCGTCGGTACTTGAGTTAATGAATATAATGAAACAAAGAAAAAGGTATTTGTAATAATAAGAATCATTCTGTATAAAGACGAGACAAACTACGTGTTTATAGATATAAAATACAGTCAGTTAAACTAGGCTACGTACAAACTACAAAGACAGCTTCAAGACTAAACAAAGTAAAGAACTTCTTGTCATACAAGTCCAAAGTCAAGCTCATAAGATATTACAAAATACACACTTTTTGCATGTGTGCAGATGTGTGTGGCTCATTTAAAATGCCAAAATAAATAAAATAAGCATTCGTCTCTTCACAGTAGTATGAACATGCGAGTATGTCTGCTGCGTCTATGCTGGCAATTTTTATGCCAGACATGATTGAAGCTTGCATAAGAAACGCTAAGTTAAGTCTGAGGCTGAGATAAACCATCCCATACTCAATATACCCTATATCCACATACATACCAAAGAGAGTATAATATTGTATGAGGTTTAAAAACTTTCCTGCTCACATAAACCCATCTAGCAATATTCATTTGCTTGTTGAAAACAGCTCCTGCTCATCAGAATCTGCTATATATATAAGAGTTTTTAATTGGGTAGACTCTGATAATTCCCTGGGAACTTATTACTTATTACTATTGGGCATCCACTATCGGGGTCACTGATGTTCCTTCACAACAACTTTTGTTTTGTTGCAAGGTAAACTGTTTAACTTAACTGTTTAATACGACAGCGTATTATTTTTATCTATATATAAGGATTATGTAAGTAAATTATATAAGGCATGAAATGACAAAAACTCTTAAAGATCTTTTTCAATTTAAAATATAAATTCAAAAGAAAACATTCGACCATAACAATTTTTTTACTCAATAACCAAATTGGATGAGAAAATTAATCTCACACATCAATATAGGATCGCTACCCTTGCTCTGACATAACTGCGCCTGAAATAAAGACATAAAATACTCCGAATTGTGTTGGGGTTCACGAGAAAAACGTTATCCAAGAGAGGTGCGCGGGCTACTGAAGTTTAAGAACCATTACAATAGGGTATCCAATAGTTGAACCTATTCCACGGCACAAAATATTTTTACTTTTTGTTTTTGTATGCAGTATTCCAAGTACGAGCATTTATGATACAATGATGTTGATGATGAACGAGCAGATGAACAGACACAAAAAGGACTCCTTTAAATCGTAAGTATCTATGTCTGTCTGCATGGGTGATTGTGTGTATCTGTGTGTAGACAAATGCCTGTCATTTAGCAGTCAAACATGTTGCAACACTTTTGTTGTTCTGTTGTAAGTAGTTGTTGCCTCTTCTGCTTCTGCTTCTGCTTCAGCTTGTGCTTGTGCTTATACATTAATACGTGAAGGTATCTTATACTATAATATACTTCTTCTTGAGACTATATGTTATTGTTGCTGTTGTCTATAGTATTGTTTTTGTTGTTTTTCTATATGTATCTTAACTGATTTTGATCATTGTGCGTTGATAAAAACACGCTGCATACAATTTTATTATAGACTCGAGGGCACGATAAATGGGCGTCGATTTTTCACTTACAAATTCTGTTATGTGATCTTCAAGCGGAAGTATATTAAGCAAAACAAAACAAAAGAAACAATATAACTGAAATAAAAGAACAGAGAAAAAAATGTTTGCCTTAAAAAGTCAATGCCCCATCGGAAACGAAAGACTCAAGTTGCGAATTTACTATTATTACATGCTAAGGCAACCAAGTTGTGTTTAATCTCTGTCACGTTGTCTTTTAAATTTAATAGAATTTCATCATCTTTATACTTCGTTATGTTCTTCTCTCTGGATGATTATTTTAAACGATAAAAACTGGAACGGAAAACTTGCAGATAAAAGAAGACTAGAAAAGAAGATGTTAATAAAATTATGAAATAAGCCAAGCCCTAAAGTGTAATTGACCGGTTTAATAGGCACGTGCTAAGATTTGCTTTGGGTCTTAAGGAAGGTGTTTAGTAGTGTGTTGCAGTTAATTGGTGGAAAATCAAAAAATATATCTGGCAAATTGGTCAATTAGAAAATTGTTGGAGCAACAACATCAACTCATTAGGAGAACTATAATTTATTTCCATTCAATGTTGGTCTATTGTATCCTTAGCGATTTGGTTGATAATATCTATTATGGAACCTTTTACAAAATGGTCGGTGAAAGTTAACGCCGCCTGACCAAATACAAAAATTTTATATAAAATTGAAAAAAAAAAACAACAAACTAGAATACTACGAGCCGTCACGTTGCCTAATACGATACGATAACCATGCAACAATTGAGTGCACCTTTCACAAAGAACAAAAACAACAAACACAAAGTCTTTTAATTCTTAAAAGAAAAAAAAAAAAAAAATTGAATACAAAAACAAAAAGTTCGAGTTCGTTATGAAAATGTATGTCGCCATAATTCCTAAGCCTCTCAAGACAATTTAACTTCACATTCACTTTACTTACAAAACTTTAGCTCCCACAGTAACTGAGATCGTCTCATCATCATCATCATCATCATCATCATCATCATCATCATCACCAACAACTTATTTCTTACATTTATGTAGTATGTTCTGGACAAAATTCATATAGAAATGAAATTTTTTGTGTTTGTGTTTCTCTTTTGTGTTAATAAAATTGTCAACATGACAGTGGCTTTTGTTATTAATAAAGTCTTCAAAATCATAACAAATAAATCAAAAATCTGAGACAAAGCACCAACCAGCAGAATACCAACGTGTTCCATAAGTAAACCAACCAACAAAACAAAAGAGTTAAGACACAAACTTGAGCACAATCTTTGCTTTCTTTACAATTGTTCCCTTTTTTTTTTTTTCTTTTGTGTTCTTACTGTCTGCGACTTCAATTGTGCTATGAAAACAGAGAAGTTGTGATGGTACAGAAACAGACATTCAAAAAAGAAACTCGACCAGAAAGAATCCAAGCAAAATATGAAAATAAGAAATAAAATAAGAATGAATAAAAAGAAAGGAAGGGAGCATTTATGCAGCTGCCAATGCTACAATTGCATGGGGCCTGTCGTTCTGTCGGTCAGTCGGCCGGTCGGTTGATCAGTTGGTCGGTTGGTTAGGTAGTCAATCGGCAGTTTAGCTGGCGTCGTCCAGTCTTATATTCATGCCACCAGCATGATTCCCATTGACGTTCATGACCATGATGATGTTGCTCCACTGCTGGCTTCCAAGTATCGCTAAAAACTTGTTTCCTCCTCGATGGTGATGGTGGACTCAAATGTTGCTTGTTATTTTGGAGTGTGCAGTTTTGATTTCCTTTTGCATGAAACTTGAGCGCGTTATTATTGTTTTCAAATGTGAACAATGCACCAACCAACATTCATAAATGTGCCTTAAACGCTTCATTGTTAATTTAAATGCATTAAATTTTTTTTTTTTTTTTGCTTCAATTTTCCCTTTTTTTTTTTTTTTTTGTGTCATGTGCGCTTTTCCTGTTTACCACACAAATTCATTTTCTGTTTTCGTCTGTTTCCCTCTAACCCTCGATCTGTCTATATGCAAATGGTTCTTAAGACTCGCTGCCATTTTTGTAAACTTACAGTTGGCTTGCATACTACATCTTGTTCTGACGTCTTGGCCAAGCACCGTTAGGAATAGTTGTGACATAATCCAAACAGTTTTTTTTTTTTTTTTTTCAAAAGCTTTTACGCATGTGCAACCTCAGAATGTTCAAGTAAAGTCAACGATGTCCATGTTTGTTTGTATCATGACATTATACGATAAAAATACTTGAACGTTGTAACATAAGATTTTTTAGTTTCATTTGTTTATTATGTAAAATAACACAAAGTTTAATGGTTTTTTATTTTTATTTTTATGAAAACATAATTAAGAATTGTGGTTCAATTAGTTCAAAAACAGCAGTGGCTACATACAAAAAGTACCTAAAATAAGCAAAAATTGCGATAAAAAGAAATGACCACGAACTTTAGGAATTAACTGCCTCACAGCCTCGATTTGTTGTCAGAAAGACTCAACCTTAACGTGGTAGAAGCCGCCCAACAACAAACTTCTCAGTATAAGCATTGTGTTTTGTGCACACTGATCTGGAACTGTGTGGGTCGGCAAAGTTAAGTTCCTGTAGTGCCTTTGGCACTGAAGCGCGCTATAATCTAAAGACGAATGAAGTTCTTTGAAACAGGCAGGAGCGGATTGTGACTATAACGAAATTAGAATGAATAATTGCCAAAAAAGAAATTGAATATTACTTTAAGCATTTCCCATAGCAAAAAGTATAAAAGAATTAATGATTTAGTTTAGGAGTGAGGTCTCTATTTCCATTCATTTAATTTATGTATCACATTTCATGCAGATTAGTCAGCCTTCTCAGTAAAATTGACATTTGATATCAAGAATATGTAATCAAAACAACATTATCTTCGGTTTCATCTAATGTCATATACATTTCAGACCTTAGCAGAGGAATGAGGAATTTATTTATACAAAAAATTTAAGTACTATTTAGAGCTACGTATTTATATGCCAGCAATTTCAAAATCAATTCAACTTTCAAGACTTTTTGCCTAACTAAAAATATAAATATTTTAAGAAAATAATAAATTTTAATTAGTTTACATTTTTGAATATGTTGTACTATAAATTGTTAATGCCATTCCATGTGGTCTGCTAGATATCTTCTTTAAAGCGTTCCTAACATCGAACGATGGAATGAAAATAATACTAAAAAATGTTAGTAATCATTTATTCAAAACCATAAAAACTAATAAACCCAGAAAATTAAAAAAAGAACAAATTAAAAACAAAATTTATAATCCTTTTATGTTATGAACTTTAGTTGTGACTGGAATGATATTCTCCTTTTTAATGGGTGTGTTATTCTCGTTCTTCATCTTCGCGGATCTTAGTTTTGTATTTCTCTCTCTACATGATATTTTTCAATACAACAACATGTGCCCATAAATTGGCCGCTAATTTTTTACCTGAATAATAATTGCTTAATGAATCATCACATTTCATTATATTCGACAAGTTTGCATATACATATTTTATGTTGCTTTTTAGACTGCCTCCTATTTAATTAATTTAATTTATGGCAAACCATGGCAACTTGCCTAATTATTACAATACAAAGTGGTACAAATCAAGAAAGATATGATCCCGGCATGGTATTTCTGTTCTGGAAAGATTGCACAACAACATGAACTGAAAACTGGGATACATAAAAATGGAAATTGGTCCATACTGTTCCCTAAGGGTTTGAAAAAGTGTTCAAAAACTTTGTAAGGAGTATTTTTGGGACTGCTGGTAATTTGTTTTTCTCATATTTCAAAGTAAAACTTCTAAACTACAACAGTTTTTGATGGACAGATATTGGATTCGTCGATTCATCACTTACAATTGATTAAATAATAATTCAAAACTGGGATCTAAGACATGAGACGCCAGAGAAAATAAATGAAATTTATATAAGCTTTGCTTTTACCCAAAAATTGGTAGGTAAATTTATTTTAATTTTAAATTTTAATAAATTGTTCCGCATTCAGATGAGCTTGCGGTTATTACGTCATCTTCATTTTACAATTAGTACCACATAACAAACGGCAACCAAGTAACAATACAATATTACATCTGTTGAGGCATCGGACAATGTCAATCAAAAGAAAATCTTTTCTCTCTCTTCCAGTATCATTATGATTATAACGCGGTTTACTGTGAAGATGATCAAAAAACACTATCCAAGGTAACACAAATAGCGGAACAGAAGAGAAACAAACAAAGCTAAAAAAAAAAACTATCAACAACCGTAATATACGAGTTTAGAAGTATCGGAATCTGTATCTGTAAGACTACTGTGAATATTTTCACTCATTCCGAATGCAACCTACATTCTGCACTTGTTGATTGTCGCTTTGCTTGCTTGATTCCTCTCTGTCTATACGAGTAGTAGTAGCTCGCTTTATGTGTTCTGCTAATGCAGACCCTTGACATGTCTATCCATCTATCTATCTATCTGACTGTCTATCTATCCACCAGTTTGTCTGTCTGTCGGTGGCCACTGTCTACGTGTCAGCATCTTAACTCTTACAAGTTCGACTTAGTTCTTCTTTCAATGCGACATAAGATACAAAAAACAAACTATGACCATTGTAACGGATTTGTTAGGTATGCGCACGTTGATTTTGTTTTTGTTTTTGTTTTTCTTTCTTTGAATTGTCGTCAGTTCATTGTTTCTCTTATATACATACTATTGTATATATTGTATATATATTTATAAGTACATATATTTTTTTTTGTATTAAGTTGATGTGACTTTTCTTTACTTTGTTCCTGTTGCTGATGTTGTTGATGCTACTGCTGTCAGCATTTAACAGTTAAATAGCTACTACTTTCCTTCATTAACATTCTGAACGGTTGTATTGTTTTGCAGTAAGGTATAAAAGTATTTTTCAGAAAAAAAAAAAATGTTCTGCATTGCTTCATTTATTGTCGTGTGCAAAAGTAATAAATATTCTTAGCTTTGTTCCTTTCCTCAGTTTTGTGTTGTACTTTATTTATAGTTTTTGTAATTTATAATTTAAATTTTGATGGGAAATAGGAAAGTATTTCGTTTTATTTATATGCTCTGAACTCAAATGAAGATGGGGTTCTTTGTCTTCTATCTAAATACTAAAAAGGTATACATATTCGACTATCTGAAATTCCGTAAGCAATGAGGATGAAGAATCAGATTATCATGGATCAAACGGGCATAAGAAGAGTAAAGCTTTTTAGAATTTATAGAGTTTCTAATTTAGTCAGAGTTTAAAAAAGCTTTTATTTATATTAAATTAATTTACAATAGTTCTAATTTAAAATGGTCAACCCCTCGAACATAATTATATATATATATATATACATATCATCATAGGTATCATCTGGGTATATACTTAGACAAGCGTCTCTCCTTTAGATCGCACATAACAGGAGTTGTGGCTTCGCTAAAGGCTAAGGTGGAAAAAATGAGATGGTTACTTCACCCTCGCATATACAAATGTATTTTAGCGCCTTGTTGGAGATACGGTATACAGGTGTATGATGGTATTGCGGCAAAGTCGAATCTTGACAGGATAAGAGTCTTTCGGGCTAAAGCACTCAGGCGTATCTCTATCGCTCCTTGGTAAATGCGGATGAGGGATATTGAAAGAGATCTGAGCATTCAAAAGATAGGTGACCTTATCATGGCTTAATCAATGGTATATATCAACCGATTATCTGCTCATCCAAATTATTTGGCCAGAAGTTTTCTATCCGGCATAAGAAGAAGAAGATTAAAACGCTCGCATCCCACTGATTTGAGAACTAGAACAATCTTATAAAATCATATCTCTTATATTGTAATTATAATAACAAGATGTAAATAACATGTAAGTTTTGTATCATATTTTTATTTATATCTAATTAAAATCATTTACCACAACCATATTATCAACTAGATGTATTGTCCAGTTTGCGCTACTGTAAATTAATGTTTTATCTTTTGTATAGTAAAAATATACTAAATAAAGTTTTATGGAAAAAAAAAAAACAAGAATTGAAATTTATAGATATTTAAATACTATTCCTATCAATTTACTCTGATATTGTTCTAGAATTATTCTTCAGGATGGCAAAGTGACCATTTTTATTCATTCATTTACATCCTGACAATATTCCCTGTTTTTGTTGTTGACTTGGATAAACAACCATGCTAAATCTGAGGTGAATTAGCTCCGTGTAAAAAGCCCATTGTATATTTTTCTTAAAGAATTCCATGACTATCCATCCACAGATTTATTCAATCAAGAATCTCTCTGACAAGGACAACAATATTTATTTTAATCCATGAATTTCTTTAAACAAATGTAAAACAGCAAAAGGAACATTTCAACATTTCAATGAATTGAGCATGATGTTTCTATAACAAGCAATACGACCAACAACAGCAGCAACAATAAAAAATACATTCCATATAAATACCGTTAGCGAGACAAATACCAAAACCAACAAAAAACAACAAAGACGTTAACATACGTTACTAATTTTCTCAAAAGATAAAGCCGCGAAAAACGGTATAACTTTGGTAAATTCCCCGAGGAAATAAGGAAACGTTCTTGCTTGTTTTCTTTTTTATTTATTTGCTAGTTTCTTGTATATGCATTTTTTATTTTGTTTTTATACAAACTACAAGTAGACTATAGAGGGAAAAAGAGAAGAATTCAATGCAATGCATCAAAGATTTTTATTATTATGTGTGTGCGAAGCCACAGAAACCGCACGAGTTGGACGCAGTGCAAAAAATAAGAAACAGCGAATAAATACATAGAACTCTGACAAGCGACAACTAAAGCATAGATACATACAACTAGTATACACCATACGTATGTATGTAAAAGTATGAACAAAAACAAAAAACAAAAAAATAATAATAATAACTCAAAGAAAAACAATCTCAAATCTCAAACAAAGGCGACTTATAGACAGACAACCCAAGTATGAACAAACTGCAAAGATATTGTAAATGCAATGAATGCCAAAGAACTTTGCAGAAGCAACACACATAGGTAGAACACTTTTAGAAAAATGTTGAAAACAGTGCAAAAATAGATACATATATTTATTAAAATTTACCATTTCCTATGGGTGTCGTGAAAGCGAATGGTCGTTGCCTGCCTGAATCAGGGATCGGAGTTAGCCAAAGTATAGCCAATAGTATCACAGTTAAACAACATAATGCATCATGCATATGCCACAACCATGTGGATAGGTGTTAAGAGTGGGGTGTGGGGTGAATTGTGTAGGAAATATACTTGAAAACAATATGAAAGCAGCTCCCGCATATTCTGCGCCTTAACCATGATGGCGAAATAAGTTTTGCTACATGAATTTTAACTGCATTTAATGAGTTACTATGCATGCCACAGTAAAGTAAGCGGCACCTACTAGTAGTATACTAAGTAAATAGTATGCGTTCTTAAGTCTCGTTTAGTTTAGTTTGGTTTGCTTCGGTTTGTTTTTTCTTTATTATTAAAATACACACCTCACTTTAGCTGCTTCTTTTTTTTTTTTTTTGTTTTTTTCTCTTCCTAGTAGTATCTTGTTTTTTGTTTTGCTTCTTTTTTTTTAACTGTGTTCTTTTTTAATTTACTGCAACACTCTTCAATGTATTTGTTTATTTGTCATGCACTTTACGCATAGCACTTTGCTTACTCATCCTTTACTTTCGAATACAAACAAACAAACATTTTGTACACTTTACACCATTGAAGATCATCATACAAAAGATGCACAGAAAAAACCGAGTTTTCTTTTTTCTTTGCGTTCTAAACTAGTCGCGTTCTGACCAACAACTGAACCAGAAGAATTTGAAGCTGTTGCTTTTAAGAAAACCTAACCAAAGAAAGTTTTTCTTTTCTTTCGAGAAAGATACTCGTACACGACGAACAGGTCTCTGAAGTTCGTACACAATCTTCATTATGAAGAACAACAACTTAAAGAGCCAGACTAATAAAATGAGAATGAGAGTAACATATTTGACTGGAGATTCATTATCAATGAAGTGTATACGCATACGTATATGGAACTACAAAATACACAAACGTTCGATATACTAGTATGCATAAGTGTAACGTAAACAAAAAAACGGAAAAAAGTATAAAGAACTTCTTCTGAGGAGTCATAAAAAAAGAGTAGTTAATATCCTGAAAATAAAAATTGATTAGAAAAAAGTTTGTAAGAATTTACAGAATTTAAAAATACCTATATTGTTTATAAGGAATTGAACTGCAAAATAAATGATTTTATTGAGCGATTGCATTAAGTTCTAAAACAACATAATCTTCTTTTAGCCGGATACATTAAATCCAGCATTTTTCCAATTTTTCCCTTCCAAATAATAGGTTTTCTCAAGATTGAGATTGTTTTAATGATGACCTCTTCATTCGACCCAAGCCTTTTAACGCCGAGCCATTTCTTCAGTTTTGAAAACAGGAAATAATGAAAAAAGGGCTAAATTTGGGGTAGCAGTTCGTAGCTTAATTCATGGCTTTTTTCAATGGTGACTACACACGTTTATTGTCATGCATTTTTTTCTTCAATAATAATTCTTGATCGGCCATCGTATTCAAGATTGTACCAATTTTTTTGTATATATGAAGATATATATGTACATATTTCGGTTGGCTTTGTAAGCTTACCATCATCATATCATAAATTATTTCATAATCATACATAGATGATTACAACAGATGAAAGCAAGACTTATTCCCTCTAAAAAGACGAAAACCCACAATTATATTTATATTACATATTTTGTTCATGTTTTCAATTTTATCAATTCATGTTAATCGAAAATCTTTAATATTTGAAATTATATTAAGCCGTTGAAAGTAGCAGAAATACAAGAAAAAAAGCTTTTGAGCTTAAGGTTAAAGTCTGAACTAAATTAAAAGCTTTGAAGCAAGCTAACTGGGCATAAAGGTGAATGTACAAAAAAAAAATACATCACCTTCAAATTCAACAAAATCACTTGCCCACCACTTAATAATAGGTGGTGAATTTAAATTTCAAGATCCTAGGATTACTGAATCACATAGCCCGATACGATTATTTGTTTGGAAGTCTCGAGACGTTTTGTAAATTTAGTTGTTTCGGATCGAGACACGGTTGTTGAAATTGTATTGTAATAATTTCATCTAAATAAAAACTTCTCTAGAAGATAGGAAACCACAACGGGTTATAAGTTTAGCCAGCACAGCTCACAGTCACGTAGTAAAACTGCAATTATTGCTTTTGCGGAAGAACTGTATTGCAGACTTTTTGAAATGTACGCCGAACCCAGTTCGACTAGCTCCAGAGTAAACAAACAGTCTTTTCAAAGTCAAATGGAACAACAGATAATCAAAAAGGACGAAAAATGTGTACCTGAACTCTTGCAAAAAAATCAAGAGCCACATTAAAAGAAGGCATCTGTTGAAAACGAGAGAGTGTTCTCCGGATCTGGTGGTTTTGTTACAAGAATCAGAAACAGATTGTCGCACAAAACAAAAAAGTCTAATTGGTAGTTCATTACATGACTGATTAATAATGATTATTAATGTTTAGATTATTATAAGATTTTACTGCCAAAAACTAATAAATCGAATAAATACAAAAGTTTGATTTTCTGTTCAATAAATGTTGATTTTTACTAAAATTGCATTTTTGATTCATCTAGACAATAATGAACTTGATTCTAATTTTATTCCAAGAAGTCTCGAACTCGACTGTGATAGTGTGTTCTCTCTAGTGACGGGAATTTGAGCTGCGGAGGCTTCCCAAACCCTACTATGTATAACCTTCTTTTTTCTGATCACAACTCGTCGAACTTTAAGTAAAAGAAAAAAGAAGGCAAAAGTAAGTGGCAAACTATTGAGCATGTTAATTGCTAAAGGTATCTTGGAACAAAATATCTAGCATATTAAAAGTTTTGCTACATGAAGCTGCAGTGTAACAGAACACTAAAAGGTTCATGTTTTTTTTTTTTTTTTTGACAAATTATATGTACGAGTATATGATGAATACTGTAGGTACTTGACCTTTTAGAGTCAAAATATGAGTTTGTGTATGGTAATTGCAATTGCATTTCCTTATTTCAGCATTTTTCTTAGACTTTCGTTGGTTCCTTCCGCGTTTGGCATGGAAACTATTCTCACGCAAAAGGTAAAAGGTTTAATAAAGAATAATATAAATAATAATGGAAATTTCTG
Source organism: Amiota minor (assembly GCA_037043295.1). Taxonomy (NCBI): domain Eukaryota; kingdom Metazoa; phylum Arthropoda; class Insecta; order Diptera; family Drosophilidae; genus Amiota; species Amiota minor. Next base: position 272,255 of record JBAMAW010000732.1, on the reverse strand, counting down.
GCACCAAAAATCATAAAACTAAATGCACAAACTTTGACAATAAACATTTGGCAAGCAACAAACTAACAAAATTGTAAAAGTTTTTGTTTTTCATTTTTATTTTTTTCACACTATTTTTCAAAATTGAAAATTTGTGAAAAATATTGTTTTCTTGTTGCAAATCACTTCTTTTGTTTTTGTGAATAATGCAGACAAGGATTCAGACACGGAGTTTTGCCAGCGCTAAGAATCGCCCTTTCATCATACTCACGTTGTAAAATTGACAAAAACAAAAAAAAGTTTTATATTTTAGACACTCGCGAATATTTTGGCTGGAAAATTTAACACTTTGAGTGAAGTAAAAGCCCGAAAATAGATGGATGAATGGATTTAAATTTATAGTACTAAGCTTCGACATTGATGCAGTCAAGCAGGACATAGTAGAAAAACTTATGGTTTCTAAGAATAATTAACTTAATTACTTTGATCTGCGAGTATTTATTTATTAAAGTCACCAGCCTCTTTAATGCCTTATTACGTATTGGAAAGCAAAAGAGAGAAAATCCTTTCAGGTTCAACTAATTGGAGTACGTAAACTTTTGTTACGTGGGTTAAGCAGTAAAAATACTTCCATTCGTTCATGCAGCAATAGTATGATTTACTTAAAAGTTCTTAACAACCTAAAAACTAAGAAAAATATCTATTCTTATCAACGCTCACACTGATTAGAACTTGGAAAGCTGTTCCTTAAGTTTTTAATACGGAATTATAGAGTTTTTCTATACTGTTTTTCTGTTTTATTTCTGATTTAATTTTCCAAGTCCAAATGAGAAAAATAGCATAAATTTTAACTAATTTAACGAACTAATTGTCGATCATAAGATAGTATAAGCAAAGATGCAAATAGCCATTTAATTTGCCGTCGCATTTCAGTAGTTCTGAGGTAACAAAAATAATGTTTCTTTAATGATTGATAAGTAATATAATAAATCAAACATTTATTCTCCTTAGGCTTATACCTTTATATTTTACTTTAAATCTTTGATCTAAATCTATTCTAAGTCTATCAAGTCGAAGCAAATGGGGATTCTTATGCGTGGTAATGTTCTAACACTGAGCTACCATTTTTTGGTGAAAGCAACTTGCAGGTTGTAAAGCATGCACCGTCTATTTTCTAGGTTGAAGACTTGGCTGTAGCAGTGGAATAGTTTATAGCTTCTAAACAAATTGATTTTTGTATTTTAATTCTGTGTAAGGTTCTCTTCTTCATATTCCAAACAGGTGTTAACAACTTTATCATTTATCAAGTCCTTAACCTTCTTAGCGAATACAAAGTCCAGATGTGCCCAAGTTGAATCAGGAACTTCATGGAAAAGTTTCAGATTGGGTAAAAGTTCTTTCAGACGAAGACAATCCTTTGGTGTGGCTAAATCATCCGAAAGTCCGTAGTACAAATACATATCTGATGTGATCTCAGTGAGATTGTATGAAGGGGGAAATCGCTGATTGTAGTATTTGAGATTTTTCCTGACACCCCAGTCGTAAAGTCTGAAATCATTTGTGAGGTAAGACTGAAGATAATGTATGCCCTGATTAGTCGAGGCACCAGCGGGATGAGTTTCAGCAATCATGCTGAATAATGTCTAATGAATGTAAAGATAAATATAGCAAAATACAAAAAAAAAAAACTTTTTCTTCTTACCCTGTTAAGATTATTAGAATCACCGAACCACAAAAGGAAAAGTTTATTACAATTTTTTGGAGATATTGTATTATCTCCACCGCAAATAGTATCCAGCAGCCTTTGAATAAACGCATTTTGTGGTAGAAATACTTGATTTTCCGCTATAGACGATATAAGGCCTGGTTTGCCAAAATAGGGTGAAAGGCTATTGATTAATGTTCCCGTCGCATTGCCCATAAATATAGCTGGAGCCAACATATGTGCAGTTTTAATTTTGGCATTGTACTCCGGTACAAACGAACCCATCACAAAGAATGCTGTTGTACCCTGCGAATGTCCAATGTAATGCAGTGCGGTCTCACTAGTTTTGTTTAGAATATAATCAATCATGGCAGGTAAATCAATGGCACCAATCTCATGCCAACTAAAGGCCCAAAAATTGGGATGATTGATACTAATTTTTGTATTATTTCTACTGTAGATGTTGCCGCGTGCATTGCCCAACCAAACATCGAATCCGGCATCAGCCAAATTGTATGCCAATGCATTATCAGGACCGTTTAGGAGAAAGCAATCTGAGCAACTGAGCAGACCATGCTGCAAGAGTACTACTGGCCTATTTTCCTTCTGACTCTTTAATTTTGGCGAGAAAGGTATACGAAAGACATTCAGCAAGTAACCATCCCTTGTCTCCACAAAATGTGATTCGGCTTTATAACCATGTTCTCGTATACGTTCAGCAGATGTCTTCAAACGTTTGAATGGTATATCGATATAAGGATCTAAATTGAAATTATCCGCTGGAAAGCAGTTTGCTGCACCTAAGAATGCAAAGAGCAAGAAAGTTAACATTTTCTAGCAACTATCTAAATGAAATGTTCAAAAGCAACTGATTTGACACAGGGATTAATGCAAAAGCTTCAATATACATAAGTGTAATATCGATGCCAAGCGTGTTGTTTATCTTATCAAACCGCAGGGGAGAAAGTTCAATTCTTTAATGTATCGTAGTACTATAAGTATAATAATTAAAATTGATTCATTATATATATTTTTCAATCCGATTGATTCAAAAATTTAAAGTATGTGATAAAAGAAAAAGGTTGAATGTTTATACTACGCATGTCGCACGCGAATTGAAGAAATATACAATGTTTTTTTAAAAGTTTGGGTTTTTTTAGTTTGATAAGATTAACGTTTAGCTTTGTATAATGTTATTTAAATTCGTAGAAAATTTCCAAAAATATATTCGATGGTAAAAGTGCGGCATTATAAATTTGAATTCTTTATGACCGATTTGCAATCAATAACCTGAAACTACACTGAGATAATGTGACATGACTACAACTTTAGAACCCGCCAAGTTCATTTAACATTAAAATAATTTACTGATTCTGTAACATCTAAATTGTACATAAATAAATTTATGAATATCAAGCCAAATCCAAATTCTTAGTACATACAATTGAGTATTGAAAATCTTATCTTTTTCCTAGAATTTACCTTAACTTTATTAATGACTTTAGATGAAAATGGAATGAGATTAAGTAAAACTGTTGGTAAAGTTAGAAATATCTATTTACATAAATTTTGTCGGTATACCCTGTTTTTTTGTTTTGTTTTTTGTTTTAAAGGGCACCTAGGCACAGAGCATCACTGACAACTGCCAATTTGGTGAGTTTGCCAGAAAACAGGCGAACTTATTTCTTTTCTTAATCAAGTTTAAGGATACTTTCTTTTTAGTGGTGTCAAAACAGGTGAAAGTTTCAGGCCTGAGATCAAATGCTACCCTAACATATTCTTGTCAATCTTTACTATTCAGACCGCGCCTTTGGAAAACTTATGGTAAAAAGAGTTGACTTAAAAAAACAAACCAATTACAATTTATTTAAGTGACGTGACTGTGACGGCTTTTTGCACAAGCAACATAAATCACAATAAGAGCTCTAATATTACTACCATTTTATCTAATTTTATTCAAATTATCTAAGTTTTTTGTATTATTCTATATGCACATGTCTAATGTTCAAGCATTCTACTTTTTGTACCCATGCGCAGGTTGATCTTTGGAGCCAAATGTTCTTGATGATTACCCTCTTTCAGCATGAGGATATTATACACAATAAATAAACATATTATTGAATAATCCAAAGCCGCCTCGCCGCATCTGTCGGTCTGAAAACTAAAAAAAGTACTGAACGTACTTATTTTCATACGGTTGTCACCAATGGACCGAGTGATTCATGAGAATACACATATAAGTCAATAAGGTTTTGTATAAATTGGCTGAAATATGACGATGATTGTTGGTGTGAAACTATTATGACAACAACAATAAATACAAAAATTACACACTAATATTACGAAGGGGGCATAGCAATGAACGCCGGGCAACGCTAGTATATTACTTATATTAGAGTACTGCAACTAGAAATGTTTGGATCAACCTTCAACGCACTGGATACAAATAGACAAATGGTCGCCTTATAAGTCTGACGCCAGTGACACAGTCCACAGTTGTGAAACACTTGAGCTTTCACTTTTACAACCATCGCTTGTTGCTGTTCCATTAAAACGAAACAAGTGAATTGAAAAACAAAGCTGTTAATATAACTAAATCGTCCTGCAAAAAAAGGCCCTCAGAATAATTACTAATGCCCCTGGTTCGTCAGGAACTCGACGCTTCACAATGACCTAAGCAGCCCTACAGTTGTCGAGGAAATAAACTTCCATACTAGCGGATACAATGATAGGATTCACTCCCACTCAAACCGTTTCGCAGAATCTCTAACCAGGATGGCGATTCAATGACGCCTAAAATAGTTTCATCCAAATGACTTACCCAAACATACACAATAAAATCCTCCTTCCTTACTCTTGTAAATACTCATAGTCCCCATAACAATATTTTATGTAACGTATAGCGTTAGCGGCTAAATAAATGACACTAACAACAAAATAAAAACAAATACGACTTTATGAAACTTGCAGTTTATGTACTAAAAAATTATAGCAACAGAAAAGATTTTTATTTTTTTTTTATCATAATTAGGTCTAATATATAATACTAAACTTAATACTAATTAACGAGTGACTAAGCTACTGGGGCCTTCGATATTTTTTTTTTATTTATTTTATATTTATGTATTAAGTCTGATTGCTATACACACCTACTATGCATAGAAAGTATTGTATATGTGCGTGTCCGATTAATTCGGTTGACCGAAACACATTGTAAGAAATGTTATCATAGAAAAGCCTAAAAGTATGCAGTTTTCTACATATTCATATCCAATTTTCAATAAATTAATTTTTAATTATTTTTAATTAATTAATTAATCAGCTATGAAACTTGGAATCAATTACCTCAAATTCAAATTGGTTTCCTAAATTTTTATTCACAATTTCGTATTAATTACCTTAACCGGATCATCTCAAAAATATCAGTGTAGCATATCACCTTGTATAATTGGGCAAAATCAATGCTGCTTTTCGATGCTCTCTCCGAAAACGATGATTGTCACACATGAATGCGTAAATGCGCAACGTACACAATTAATTTTCCTATGTCACAATGAGCAAACGCAGCAAGTGATGCATTGTCTTTATTGCGGTATATTAGACTGCCATTCTTAATTATACCTCCTGGTCTTCCCCCAAACACCACTATCACTATCATCACACACTATGAAACCGGAATGCAAATGTTGCACAGCATTGTATGCTGATATGCGCTTTGGTGCTTAGCAACCAGATGTTTGGACTGCGCCATTTTGAATCTATTCTATCAATGACTGCACATCCCGTTGCGTGCACGTATGTATGGATGTGCATTTGTATGTTGTTGTTGTTGTTGTTGTTGGTTTTGTTTTCTTTTATGAACGTTTTCAATGAGCTTAGAAAACAAGCAAAAATGACCAGGAAAATGATAAAGAAGAAGACTCGTTTCATTCTACAGTTGTACGGTTATTTGATGAATGAATTGTATTTGAAATAGAAACGACTCTACTAAATTAGTAACTAACGAACTCAAGAAGTTCCTATTGGAATAGGAATATACAATAGTAATTGGATAAAGGATAATCATCGAGTAATTTACCATTTTGCAACCGATGCTGTTATTCACCTCAATTTGATTGGCATTTGAATTGAATCGAAGGATGATTACACTTTTTAATTGAAATCAGTTTTACAATTAATTTTCATTTTCCACATCTACGCCATTTCTTTATGGAGATAGTCGTACATAGATATTCATGGCAATTACATGCATTGATGTGTGGCAAGAAAATGAATAATGGAAAAGTTTTCATTTCATTTGCAAATCTCTGCACATAAACTTTCTTCACATCTCTGTGATTATTTTCAGGTTAATTGATTTTAAATGAAGTAATTCAGTTTTTATAACTTATCTACTAAAATTATAAAACCACCCTGAAAGCTTATGGTAGCCTTTGTTTCGCTAATAGTTAGTATATTAAATACAATACAACGATCCAAGTATTTAGCAGCTGTCAAAATCGTGACTTATCATAAATCAGTCCGTCAGCTTACTTCACAGTCTAGTGAGCTGTCACTTAACGTCAGCACAATGATTACTAAATGGGCGTCTATTGGAAGTGTCTTCAAAGGCACTTCGCACTTCGCTTCAAAGACCTCAAAACCGACCAACAGATCAACCAACCGAATGAACGACGTTGAATGACTTCGCTGAATGTAACTTGCAGCAGTGGCAATGGCAGCAGCAGCAGCAGCCGTTTGTAACAAAACAACTGTGGAACATCGTAAGAAAGAGGCCGCAAAATTGCAAAATTGAAATGCATCTTGAACTCTCATCTGTGTAGGACTTTATTGTCTTGATACTTGAGCATGAGTTGACACTTTGTATTGTGCCATGTCATGGGCAAAAGTTTAATGTCACCAACGATGCGACATTTTACATTTGGATCCTATTGAAGTGGTTCATTGATTTGACACACACTCAAGGTAATTATAATAAGAATAGATTATGCGAGAAATAGCAACCCAATTCTAATATATTTTCTTCATTTCATTTCATTTTATTCAAAATAAATTGATATATTTGTATATGTTTGTGATTTAACATTAATTTTAAATTGAGATTGATTGATCAGACTGCGTTTCCTATACTACTTAGCAATAGAATAAGGGATTAATTACTCTGGGATTGAATAATGGTACAAAAAGAGGGAGAAAATATTAACAAAGTCTCTACCCTGTCAGAGAACTACTGCATCATCAAGAAAGATTAAGGTATTGCAGTCTCTCGGAGTTGAGAAGTCCAAGGATGCGGACAGTCTGCTCCTTATATGAAACTCAAAACGACCGGTTTTTCCTAAGTTTATTTGTTTGAAATAATGAAATGAAATGGAAACAAGCCAGAACATTTTATGATATTAATAAATATATTCAATTTGATTGATTGGAAAGGATCCAATCAAATTTAAAATTCAAAATTTTATAAAAATTATGATCAGATATCCGAAATTCGATGTGAAATTTTAAATTGTCTTTCGTTTTGACCTGCAAGCAACGCATTGCTATGTTAGATATGCTTCCCGAAGCTCTTTGACAAAATATTTGTTGTTTACTATTCAGAAAAAAAAAAAAAAAAAAAAAAAATCAAGAGTTGCTCTAATTGCGTTTTTTCTATTACTTGCATTAAACTGCTTTTTGCGGTATTAACTTTTGGACATTAAACCTTTATTGCATAGACCCAAAGGGTAAACTTACAAGAATGCGCACAGACATATATTCCTACCATAATTTTTCATTTCGTTTGTGTATTTTTTTTTTGTCTGTTAAATCGGAAAAGTTAAGTACTTTTCATTGAATTTTTATTATTTGAGATAACAATGCAATATGAAAATGGCAATCACAATAAATTGTTTGATATATTGACCGATTTCTTCAGATTGACTTCAATTTTTGCCTGCCTCTGTCGACATCACGCATCGCATCGTAAATAATGCGCACAAATACTCGTTGCAATACGTAAATTTCGATCGAATTGTAGCATCCAAGTATCTCTGCAGACAGAATGTAGTTCATGTAGTTATATGCATAACTGATTGTAAGTATTCATATCGGCTTTTATTGAAAACTGAAAGCTACTTCTACTATCGACAATACCATATGTGAGTACATACTCATACTTACATAGCATAAAACATCTACCATTATTATATATATATTCATATCTGTCTATCATGAAGTGAATGGTATATTAATTTCTTAGTAAAATTTGTATCACGATAAAGAAGGTAATACGTACTATGCATACACATACCTATATTCAATCATCAGTGCAAGTAAAGAAGGAGAAAAATATCCTCATAGTACAAATGATCCTAGCCTTAAGATATGTCCCCTATCACATTATTTTTAGTCATCTTAGACAGAACTTCTCTATCAAGCTATGGAAAACTAAACATGAAACCGTTCGAATAAACAATACGATGGTTTTAAGGGTAAAGTATTAAATTTTCGGTGAGATCAAAGTTGGTAACTTTTTTATTTCTTTTCCTGCAACACAAATCTTTTCATTTTCTTACTTTTCTTTTTCATTTTTAGTATTCAGGAAAATATGTTCGCACATAAATTTCATTATTTGCTGTAAATGAAATATACTTTTTTATTTTCACTTTGTTTCTGATTTGCGTTTTTTTTTTTTATCTTTATTATTTTTAGTTTTGATGCATTTGCAACTGAAATTTACTTTGTGCACTAAAGTTTGTTAGTTGCAAATTTTTAAATTGAAATTTTTGTTTTAAAAGATTGAAATGGAAAATGTACTACATACTATTCACAAAATTGTAAGCCCATAAGTCTTTTGCTTATTTTCAAATTTATGAGTTGAGTTTTGAATCTAACAAAAAATTTTAATATTTCTTGAAGTACGAAACGAAAGGCTTGAAAGACCATGTAAGAAGCTGGGATTAGGTTTTGATGTGTCGTTGATTGTATGGGGAGCCGCCCAACACATGCAAAACGTTTATTTCATAAATAACTTCATAATAACTGTGTCATAGACTTTGTTATTTGAGTGGTCAACAAATATTTGTCGTTATGGAAGAAAGACAATACAAAAGTGGAGGAAGACGACTTGTTTTGGATTAACTTTTTATAAAGGCGAAGGAATTGGATTTCATAGGCCTATGTTTTTTTATATTTAATTTTATCTACAGCTATCTTATAATACTAAGTAGATTTAATAATATGAATGTATAATAACAAAAATGCTGACACTAAGTTTAATAATTTTTACATCTTAGAAATTATATTAATAAGTTATTATATTTTATTGTATCTAATCTATTCAACTATTATATTAATTAGTATATAAACTATTCTATTCAAGAACATGTGTTCTTTTTTAGTCTGAGAACTTCTTCTAACAGATTTAAGGCTAGGGGTATTGTTGCGGCTTTCTAGTCTATCCAGGTACCTAGTACTGATTTCCTATTTTACTTTAAATATATTAAGTTATTTGTGTAAGTGTATTGTTATTGGTAGCAAACCACGAAGCATTGCATATCATTCTTAATGTTTTTAATTGATATCTTTGTATTATCTCAATATTAGAGTTTCTGGCATTTCCCCATAGTTGTATGGCATAAGTCGAAACTGGTTTCAACATCGTTTTGTACAACAATAATTTGTTTTTTAATTGAGATTTGACTTTGGATTAATAAGCCAGTACATGTTTTTGTCTCTATTTTTAGATATTGAGCTTTTTCTCTTATGTGAAGTTAATCGACGATCGAAGTGCCATCCAAGGTATTACAAAGTATTGCTGATAGTTATGAATGACTGATCTACTGACACTCTTGGGGACTCCTGTCTCCTAGTTGTAAATGCTACTTGTATAGATTTATTTAGGTTGACTTTCATGTTCCATTTAATTAACCAATTTTGCATCAAATCCATCAACAGCGTTGACAGCGAAACCAAGAAATGCAGTGTCATCGGCATAAGTAGCCACAGTACTGTTATCATATATAGGCATGTCGGCAGAGTAGATCGTGTAAAGCACTGGTCATAACACACTTCCTTGTGGGACAGCAGCTTTAATAGCATGAATGTCAGAAATAGTATGTTTAATTTTGACATAGAAATGCCTGTGAGTTAAATGTGATTTGAGCCTCAAATAGTATGGGGTTGGTAGTAATTTTTTTATTTTTGTATAATGCTATCAAAAGCTTGTTCAATATTCAAAAATACAGGTGAACAGAATTGCTTCTTCTCTAGTGCCAGGGTGATAGCTTTAACCACTCGGTGGCACTGTTCAATAGTGTCATATCCATTTCTGAAACCAAATTGAAAAAAAAAAAAAAAATATAGATTTAAATTTTTTTTTCATAATGAATCACTTCCCATGTACATAAGTTTTTGTTTTGATAAATAATAGTATGTAATTACATTAGTATGGGATGGAATTTACCTATATTTTTGCGGAAGGTCGTTCGAGTGGAACTTTTGTTATCTGCGTCACGTCGTACTTTGGATGAGTTTTAATGATTATAGTGGCTGTTGCGTACATTTATTTCGTTGAATACTGTAAATAATTTGAGATTTCTATGGATGAAAGTGTTATGTGTATTAAACTGGCATCTGATATAACTAATGTTCTTGGTAGAAAAACATTAAGAGAAGCAATGAAATTAGGAATTGATTATCTTTTATTTATCTTTGTAACAATGTCAATGATGATGTAATGACTTCCGTTACACAATCCAAAAATATGTAACGTATGTTGGGCCACATAGTACATACATATGTACAATACCAAACATTGCCATGTACAATATATGCACGAATTAATGTTGAAATAAAAGCAACAATAACGGATATTACAATAAGTGCATTAAAGCAGCCATTGTAGTCAGTGAGGCATGACATCGTGACATTTCGTTGACAATAGCATCAACAGCATCAACAGCATCAGCAGTAGCATTAGCATGATGCTCATCGCGAATAAGTTTGTAGTTGTAACAACATCAATAACATATGGCAGCTAGTTGTGAGCGACATAAAGACTACTACAACCAACACACAGACACAAATGGGACATGCTGCACGTTCAAGGTGGCAGGTGTTAATTATGTCAAAACATTAGTGAAAAGTTTATAAAGAACAAGAGAAATAATTTTATTTATGAATGCAATTCTCGGGACGTGAATTTAAGTAAATTAATAAATTAAAATAAATAAAACTTCAAAATATATGCAATGTAAAGTAAACAACTGTGGAGGCCCTTAATAGCGTCAACAGCGCGTTCCCCATGTGCAATTAGTAATTTACTAAAATGGCTAACAAAATTTCTTAAACATCTTCAAGCGGAAAAACCCAAATGTTGTTCAACATTATTATGGTTTATATGGTATAGTAGTGTTGCTGACTGCCTGCCTTTTCGTTAAATGCAGTTATTAGTTTTAGTTTGTTGCATGCTGCACCAAAGAGTATTACAACTTATGGTTATGTGGGTATATACCGACTCACACACATAAGTGTGTGCGGTTGTAAGCTCAGTTTACTCATGCAAAACCAATTAACTTGTGTTGCTTCTTCTGGGTCTGTCTCGCACCACGATCACGGGATAAGCAATCTACCTACCCAACTATCTACCTACATACACACAGTACTAAAGTACGAGTAGTATAGTATGTCCGTTTACTGTATCTACATTTAACTTAGAAACTTTTAATTACTGTGCCGAAACAAATGCATTGCCTTGCAATTGTTTTAACTCAGGCATACTACGTACTACAATACTACAATAAAATAAATGCAATATAAATATACAATACTTGTTCATATGCATAGGCTTTATTTACTTCATATACTCGTACTAGTTTCAGTATTTTACTATATCTGTTGACTTGGGAGTCTGGGGGGTGGTGTTTAGCTAGTACGAGTATGTGCAGCAAACTCTCAAAGATACTAATGTGTTGCACACAATATGCATGCCTTAATCTATTATATTTCTACAAATCTTCAAATATCTCTTGCTTAGCTGCATCTGGATTCGACAACAACAGTGTAAGTTTTAGCAATATGAAGAAAAGTAGCTGACGCTCATCTTGTGCTGGATTCTCTTCCATCAATTGTTTGCAAACGATTAGTAACGCGATGAACGTATATATTGTGCATATATAGTATAGCCTAACTTGTCTTAATCCTACGTTTTTGCTTATACCCTACACAAAATTTGTGTGTGTTCTTGTATTGGTACTTACAAATGACTATTTTGAGGACTGGGGTGCATTTTGACTTGTGGGGACATTTAGCAAAATAAAATTTCGTGGGCCTTAACCCCATGTTGGTATAAATAAATCAATCACAAAATATCTGCATATTTGAAGTCACAGATCTGCTTGTAATTTAAGAAAAAAAAAAAAAACACACATTTGGAGGCTTTTATTTCTTTCGGATTTCAGTTTCTATTTGACACGTGGCTCTAGGCATATGCCCTTGCTGCCCCTAAAAAATTGCTGAAATAGCATGGATTCTTGAAGAAATCAGATACTTCATAAAATTTAAGTGAGTTTTCTTAAATACCTGTATACTCGTATAGTTGAATAAAATCATTGTTACCAAAGTTGGCATGGACGTAGGATTACATTATGGTTGATCCTTTGACCTAAGTGTCTTATGATAGGAAACACCTTGATTCTATAAGAACTATAAATAGACAGGATCATTTGTATATTCTTTTACGTCATGCTCAGGGACATGAATGACCCACCGTATTTTCTTAATAAGTATGAATTGAAACTTACTTATTTATTTGTTTAAATAATATTCTTCATTTAATGAAGAATAAAAAATGTTTTAATCCAAAAAATTAATCTCTACTTTGTATTTTATTGAAACATTCAAGTTTTAACTTTAATGGGATTCTAAGTAGCTAATAAAATATAATTTTTTTATAAAAAAAATAATAATAATATTAAATAATTGATAAAACTGAAGAATTTGGAATTTTCACCAACTTCGTTATAATTCGTTTTCCAATGCTCTAATTGTGTTTCAAAATCAAATGTTTTACTTTATTTATTTACATTTATTATAATTTTATTATTTTACATTTAATTATTGTTATTCATGTTTATGAGTTGGTAGTAAGTACATTGAACTAACACAATTGAGATAAGAGAATTGGTTCACCACTTCTTTTGAATGTATATACAATAATTATTGTATAAGTCTACCAAGAATGTTAAGTTCCCAAGTGTCAAATTACAATTCAATATGAAAATTTCCTTTTGTGTTCTATACAAATACAATAATTAAAGTGAAGAGCATATAATAGAATCTTTTTGTGTCATGTTAAAATAAATATGTATTGTATCTAATGATAATACAATCTTCTGATTGTTACTTTTGATAACTTGTTTAACTCAATAAAAATTATTAATATAATATAATAATTGTAAATAGATTTATTATTTACATAAGTACGTTGTTACTCAATAAAGTCAGTGTTTTTGATTTCTATACTAGTCTTTTCCATTCTTCTCCTCTTTTTTTTTTGTCGCTGTGTTTTTAGTGTTATGTGCTAAATAACTTAATTGAAAAACTTTGATTATGGTGATTATGGAATTCTATGGCAGTTTTATACAATAATAAATTCGTTCTTCTTTATTTTGTAATACATAAGAAATGTAAAGAAATAAGAATATATTCTGAATCTAAAATATACTTGCACTAACATATCTGGTATTCTATCACAACAATTTCGTTCCCATTTGTAAAATGATATAGCAAATAATATAATTCGCATTTGCAATACAAAAGTACGGAACTTTTTATATAATTTAAAATAAACATAGTGGATAATTTATAAATCTCCAATGTGTTATGTTTCAATCGGTTTAATTATAACACAATTATCAGAATAATTGCATATCAGTTTGGGCACATTTGATGGTACTTATTTGTATTTTCTAACAAAATAAAAAGAAATCGGAATATCTTAACTAAAACAAATTTTCGCTAGTAAATCTTTGCAACAAATTTCGACGCATTACCTCAAAAATTATTGTAAGATAACAGCAACTTTGAGAAGTTAGACTACCATGTTTGATAAATATCAAAATTACATGATAATGGTGCGTTCAGCAGAAGTCAGAATCCAACAAAAAATTTTTTTTTGTTGTTTGTATAATTTTTGTTTATTTTTATGTTAACTTTTAAGTCGCACATTTCATAACACCGTAATTTTAAAAGCAACCAGCACTGGGTTCATGAACTACAAATCAGTCAGCGGTTAGAAAGTAAGCGAAAAAGTCAGCGCTGACTTCTGCTTAATACGCCCACGGCTTGTTGTTACATTTTTTTTTTTTTTTGTGTTGCGTTCTTTATTATTTATTGCATCACTTTGCATACAACACAAAGCCTAACAATAATTGAGAAATCTTAAAAACGAACCAGGTTTATGTGGGGCAGGAAAGTCATTCCGACGAAGGCGCGTGCGACAACTCATATAAGATAGTGATCGAGCTAGTGGATTAGGATGTTCCGAGAGCTTAACAAGATATTTTTGTTTCATTTTGTCCAATTCGGTTTTAATTAGTGGGACGTTAAGGTCTCTGTGGATATTCGCGTTCGAAATGTACCAGGGAGCATCTGTTAAGAAACGAAGTATTTTTGATTGGGCTCTTTGGATGACTTCAACGTTACTTGGGCTTGCGTTCCCCCAAAGCTGGGAACCGTATGTCCAGATAGGCTTTATTAAGCTGTTATATAACAGCACCTTTAGATCGAGGCTTAGCCCAGATCTTGGGTTTAAGAGCCAGTGAAGGGACTGGGCTTTTAATTTCATGGAAATTTTTTTTTTTTTTTTTTTTTTGTTGTTGTTACATAAAACATAAAAAGATCCAAATTTGAGTATACCTATGTATGTATTTACGATAGAAACCAGAACAGAAGTGAAACAAATCGAGGAAATAGTGCTACCAGGTTTCATTAGAAACTAAAACAACACTCAGTGTGTTTGCTACAGAACCAAAAAAAAAAAAAAAAAAGTACTTTTAACTTTTTTCTGGTTCTGTCACAATATGCATGTCAAAAATTTCAATTCAAGCTCATATTTCTCTGTTTAGATTTCATGTAATTTTTTATTTTATTTTCGTTTTGGTCAGAAAATAGTAAAAGAAAAAAAAAACAACCGGAAAAGAAATTTTTTTAACAAAAAATTGTATGACCGTTTCAGTTTCCGTTCCCTTTGCATATGGCAACATCCCAAAAATCAGAAACAGACTACATACAGGATGAGATCCAGAATTGTTGTTTCCGTTTCCAGATCTGTTTCTGGTTTATGTGACAATAAGTCTCTAGTCAGTGCAATCACTATTTTTGTTGAAACTGTAAATTGACCGACATTCACAATGAACAAAAAGCAATCAAACAAAAAAAAAAAAAAAAAAACAGTGCTGACTTCTGCTGAACGCGCCCAATGATTACACTTTTTGTTTTAGATTCAATAAATACAGTCGAACAAATTAACAAATTTTGCAATTGAAAATTTCACTCTTATGCTTTTTTGTGTCCATGAATTTTTCTACACAATTTCCTGTTATGCATATTAATAACTCTGTTTAGCAAGAAAAAAAGAAGAAGGAAATGTTTTGGGTCCCAAACAACAACAGAAAAAGTGACAAAGTGAAAATTTCGCAGTAAAATATTATTTTTCTACAAAAAAAAAAAAAAAATGATAATAAATAAAGTTGAAGAAGAACTAACAAGAAAAAGAAAGAAAGTTTGGAATTCTTCCCCAGCACAGTATTAAAATAATTGATACACATCATTCATTGCCTTGATTGTTAAAAATGTAGAAGGCAAGCAATTACACACTAAACTCAAAAGGTTTTAAACCTGTCTTTTTGAGGATATTGATGAAGAAATGCTGAAATAGATAACCGCCGCACTAGGAATCTCCTATAACTGGGCCATTAATAAAACAAAAAGCCAAAAAATACATTGATGCATTGAGATATGTAGAGTTTGAAACGAGTACAGAATGGTTGGATAAATTCAAAAAACGGCACGGTTTCGCATTTTGAAAAGATGCCATGCAGAACTTAAACTACGCATTGGGATGGAGAGGACTTTCCTTCATTATTCGATTTGGGTGCTGTACAGTCCTCAATTAGAACAGTAGCGAACATTGCTGATATTGATGTGCAGACGAGGGAAACCAATTCGATGTATTGTAATAGATATTCTCAGCAGTGTTCTGGAAAGTCAACGAGCTCAGGATATCCCTGGTATTTCAGATTCAGATAACGATAAAGGTGATTGGAGCAGTGAATATCATCAATTCATCAAATGCTAATAATGTGTTACATAAATTTGGACGCATTTTTTTTATCAATTGACGTATTTAGAATCTTTGTGGAGATGAGGAGTAAAGTCTTTGAATCTCTAAAGGCTGGAACAGAATGATGAAGCTGAAGCTGAGTCTGAAGCCGATCAAAAATCAAATGCAGCTGTTTGTATGTAATAGAACACAATGTGAAACTGAGTCTGATGCTGAAGCCGTGAAGGCAAAGTAGTTTGATTTCACTCGGCTTCAAATCATCTGTGTCTCTCCAACGCATTAAGAAAATTAAAACTATGTCCATTTTAGTTCATTAATCAATGTTTTTTATTTGCCAAGGTTTGACAACCCTACTGATGCTGTGCCTCGCATTCTTTTCTGCTCCACCCTTAAATGTAGTAGAAGGTTTTTTGGAAAAGAAGAAAAATGGAAGACGTAATCCAAACTAAAACTACTAATAAAAATATTGTACACACATACAAACATTTTGTTCATGTAATTTAACACAGTAAATTTTAAACAGCCAGGTGTAAATCATTGTATTTTTTTAGTGAAAATCAGTTATAAGTTTTGTAGCATTTTTATAATTTCATTAAAATTTTAGGATTTTTACAATGACAAAACAAAATGAAAAAAGAAAAGAAAAATTTGAACTTTAGAAAAAAAAAAAAAATTGAAATCTTCGATCGACTTCATAATGGAGAAAGAGTAACAGATGTTGCTCGATTTTTTTCAATGAATGAATCGACGATCAGAACAATAAAAAATAATGAAGACTCCATTAGAAAAAGTGTAGTAGCTGGATCTTCTGCGAGTATAAGCACAGTTTCATACGTAAGAGATTTAACAATGGAATAAATGGAAAATGCTTTAATGACATAGGTAGAAGATGCCACTCAAAAGCAGATTCCCATTGATACCAACAAAATTACAAATAAAGCTTTGACAATTTTTGAAAAAATTATGAATCAGTTACCATTTACTTCTACAGCTGAAAAGAAGCTGTTTTTTTCTACAAGCAATGATTGGATTGAAAGAGTTACACAAAGACGGTCTTTACATAATCTAAGATGGAAAGGTGAACAAGTTTCTGCTGATTCAGAGGCAGCGCAACAATATCCCGCAAAATTTGCTAAAATTAAAGTCGTTAATTCCTACACTCCGGACCAGGTCTTCAATGCTGATGAGTCCGGTTTATTCTGGAAAACAAAAGGCCAGAAAGAACCTATTTGGCTAAAGCTCACAAATCAGCTAGAGGACATAAAGTAGCGAAAATTCATATAACAGTTTCTTTCTCTCTTCTGCAGCAATGCTTCAGGCGACTGTATAATGAAACGATTGGTTATTAATAAAGCAAAAACGCCACGATCATTTAAAGGAATAAAAATCAGCAACCAACTTTCCAGTTTATTGGATGGCCAATAGAAAAGCCTGGGTTACAGCCACACTTTTAAATGAATGGTTTCATAACTGTTTTGTTCCAGCAGTTAAAATATATCTAAGTAAAACGAGGTTGCCTTTTAAGGTCCTTCTTTGAATTGATAATGCACCAGGCAATCCTCTAGATTCACAACACAAGAATGTGCAAGTTACATTTTTACCCAAGAATACGACTTCATTATTGCAATCGTTAGATCTAGGAATAATTTCGACGTTTAAGGCGATATATATTAAGCGGGCCTTCAGGTATAGTTTAGATCAAATTGAAAATGATGAATCTCTCCCAATTATGTAGGCTTGGAAAAAATTGAAAATCTTAGATTGTGTTAAACATATTGGAGTGTCATATGCGTAATGCCTGCAGGAAAAATGTTTGGCTAGATATAGTTGAAGGAGGGAATTATCGATTACCATTGGAGCATGAATATTCTCAGGTAATGGAAATGGCACATATAATCGGAGGAGAAGGTTGCGAGGATTTTGCCGAAGCGGATATTGTAGAACTAATGGCGGACAAAGAATTAGATGATGATGATTTAGTTGGCATGGTTACTGAATTAAATAATTATGATAGCGATTCTGATGAGGAGGAGTCTGAACCATTTGCATTTACAGCAAAAGTTATTCATGAAGGACTTTACTTAGGGCGAAAATTGGCTGATTATTTCGTTCCTCGATCTCATTCCTCGATCCCATTCCAATTCATCTAACATCGTAAATGAGGGTGACATCATGATTGTTAATCAGGAAAAAAAGAACAATTATCAACAGTGAATGATTTTCTTGATACATTTTTTAATTTGTATTTCTTGTGTCTTAATGTGGAATATGCTCTAATTATGGTCATTTTTTCTTTAAAATAAATGACTGAATTATGTATATTATAGCATGTTTTCAATTTACGCGGTTTTTCATACAAAAATTTTCTAATTCGATTTACGGGATTTTCTCAGGAACGTATCTACCCCGTAAATCGGGGGGTAGGTGTATAACGAAACAGTTATGTTATCTTATCTATGTTATGTGCTGTTGGTATGTTATGTTAGTTATGGAATGTTGAGACAAGACCGAACAATTGCAATGAAATGATGTGATTCTTTGTTCAGTCAAACATGTTGCTTGTGTTATGTTGAACAAACATCAAATATGTTTGATGTTGCATTCGAAGCAATTAGGCTTCAAACAATTTGAAACTCTTATACTGAGTGAAGTTTTTTTTCTTTATCTCAAAGAAATTGAATTTGAAGCACATTTTTGAATAAATTGTACAACTTTAGGGCTTAATGGAGATAGGTAAAATTTCAGTTTTTCAAACTACAAACGATATCAAGTTATCACTAAAGGAGATTGAGATTATTGAAGATTGAAATTTAGTAAAAATCACCAAATACAATAAAATCGAAATTGGTTCCATGTTATAGAAAGAAAAGGAACAAAAGTTTTTTTGCAATTTGAACACAAAAAAAAAAACCCTTTTAGAATCCACTTAGCGCAAATAGATTTATTAATTGAAATTGGTTTTGGGATTTAATTTCACTCTACACATTGAGTTATTAAATGTACAGCAAAATATTAAATAAAACCAAAAATAAGTTAATGAATGACTGCATGGGTTCAATGACGATCATTGAAAATAATTCACATGAATAAAATACAAAATAAATAAATCACGCATGGCTTACCAAAGCATTTCAGTAACAACAATAACATAATAATAATGAAATATTTCTCTTTCTGATTTTACAAAATGATTATAAAACTCATTTCAATAATTACAATCAAATGACCACTTAAATACACAGAAAAAGTAATGGTAAATAATAAAAAAACAATTTATTAACAATTCAGTGATTACAACCAAATGCAATTTACATCAGAAATATATAGAATATAATAACATACTCGTACATATGTAAGTATATGGAAAATTTACATTAAAATTATAAAATATAGTGTAAATGAGTTAGTGATGGCTTCTTGCTTTAATGTTGGCTTTGACATTGTCAGCCATAGTTAAATCATAGCCTCCATTCAATGAGATGAACTTACCGAATGAAATAAAAAGTCATAAATTTTAAATGAAATGAAATTAAATAAAATTTGGTTATAATGTTTCAATTTTATGATAATAACATTATTTGAATGATTTCCTATTCTTTTTTTAGTTCTACAAGTATTTCACTTTTCACATGGAAAATTGTTAATGTGTACGCATAATTTTCTTTTGATGTTTGTAACAAAATGAAAGAGAGAGAATTTCTTAATATATCATAACTTAATTGTTGAGAAATTTTTGCATAGAGTTTTCTTTATTCATAATTTAATAGAAAATCGTATATACTTATATCAATTTCATTTTGGAGCATCCGGATTACTGAAATCCAAATGAATCCAAGTTTGTTTTCCTTTCTTCTTATTATAAGGTATGCAATCATTTATGAAACCGAAATTATTATTTTGATACTTTATTTGTTATAATTTTTTGATTGATTAAATAATTTTCCATTCATTTGTGTTTGGAGGTAAATAAAACATAAAAATCGAATATAGAAATAATTAACCTTTATTTATACATAACAAAACAAAAAAGATATAAAAAAAGTCATAAAAAATTTTAACTTGTTTATAAATAATACAATAATAATAATAATAATGATTGTAATATAATTTATTTGTTGTTATATTTTGATCAACTATTTTTATTTATGTGAAACATTGTATTGTGTTTTGTTGAACGGAATAGTATCTGGGGCCCGTTAACTAAAGTATGTGTGTCTTGCTTTTGAATTCATACCAAAAATTTGCTGTATTATTATTAAGAGTAAGAGTAAGTTAGTTAAGTTGAGGAGAAAGGAAGGTTGACTGACAATGCAGACAACTGAACTCAGATAGAGAAGAAAAGAGGACAAAATTGCGGGTGTTATGTATAACAAATAAACAGTTAAGAAAAATACTTGTATAGTGGCCATAAATGCGGAGAATAAGATGTATAGTAACATACACGAAAACTAGTAGAGGCAGTAAGTGGCAATGGCATGGTCTTTTGAGTTAAGTAGAGAAGGCTGGCGGCTCAGCGCATTCGCCAATGCTGCCAACTGTTGATATGCGCCGTTGGCCAATATTTGAATTACAATTTGCCGCTTTACTCGAGCGTTACTTTTACCAAAGCCACCAGCGGTTTTGTTTTTGTTATATGTATATTTGTTTTTGTATCTTTTGTTGTTTGCAGCACTTGTGCCGCTTCAAAGCTTATATCACGTTAGAATCACTCAGACATTCCACTCACTCACCCTTGGCTCACCCTCACCGCTCTTGGCCAAGTCTCGCTGGATTGGGTGTTGGGTTTCGCGTCAACATATGGTAATTACTTTATTACCAAGCCCATTGTTATGTTGCGGACTTCATTTCACTTTACAAATACCGTGCCCCTTTTTTCATCACACTCAAATACATTACATTGTTGTAAATTCAATGTTGGCTTGTCGAATAAACCATGATTGACATATATTTTTTTCGTTGCTCTCT
Organism: Amiota minor; assembly: GCA_037043295.1. Lineage (NCBI taxonomy): Eukaryota > Metazoa > Arthropoda > Insecta > Diptera > Drosophilidae > Amiota > Amiota minor. Next base: position 251,283 of record JBAMAW010000732.1, on the reverse strand, counting down.
TAATTGTTTAACGTCATCATAGTAATGTGCGGGCATGATAGCCAAGTACCATAAGAGTGGAAATGGCAGTGGCCGGTGACTAGACCTATCAAGTCTTATTAAAGATGATGTAAGTTCTATACAAAATTCATTTAATTTAATGTATTCCTCTCATTTTGCATTTATTACTTTCGGTTCAGCTGCCAACAGTAAAAGTTTAAATAGAGAAACGTGTTCATGAAGAATAAAATCCTATGAAAAAAGAAGACACGATTTGTATGCAGTCACCGGAATATATAATGAATATAAAATGACGACTCAAGTTTACTTGGTTTCTATGTTGTCCGCTTGCAGATCTCGATAGAGAAACCAGTTTAAATGCATTTGAATTTTCATGCTGTTGCTTTTGTCTTTGGTCGAATTCAGTTTTGTGACTAATTCAAAATGAATGCCATTAAAATTCGTTTAAAATACAATATTTGACCGGGAAAAAGAGTTCAGGTAAAGTGAAAAAGGTAAAGGTTAAATCTAAATATTCATTAGCTTCAATTTTTACAACTGTAGAGTGTATTATCACTTTAATCTGATGTTCGTAACAAAAAGTTGACACCAAAAAAAGTATGCCTACCTTGTATATTGACATGTTCACCTGTCTCTACTATGTCTGTAATTGGTCTTCTGTTACTAAATAAATCTGTATATATATATGTATACATATATTGAATCATGGGCCTATTGATTCTTAGAAGACATGGTTGGCTAAATACAAAGTTTAGTTATAAATTGTATATATTTTCATTGCCTCCTATGACTGAAATCAAGTGTAATAAAAACCATTTCATGTGAAGTGCATGCAAGATTTGATGAGATCACAGTTAGACTTTTAGACCTACTGTTATTTTGGCTTAGTTGATTGTCACTAATTGGTAAAGTGATTGGCAGCTTCAACTTAAATGAAAAAGTTGTTTATTTATTCATGTTAAAATGGATTTATGTTGCTTTTCAACCGAGATCAAACATTTAATACTAGAGATTTGACTAAACGAGCGAAAAAATAAGTTAAAAATAATACATTTGCAGCCATACATAAATAGAAGACAAAAATAACAATTGTTTTCCATTTATATTTAACCGAAAATTTCAATTTCATTTACTAGCAACTCTAATGGAAAGAGCACATTACCTCAAAACGAAAATAAATTAGAAACACCGATATCTTCGACTGTGCCAAAGATGAAATACTCTTCACGTCGAGAATGTTTCTTGTAGCATTTAAGCTTTATTCGCAACAAAATGGGTGGTTTGTATGGGAGGTACCTCCCCCCATTGGCTCGATTCGGCTAGTTCCAACAAATGTCCTGCTCCTGTCTTAGAAACTGATAGTGTCAAAGTTTCAGTTCTATAGGACAAAAAAACAAAAAAGTTTTTCTAACAATAATATGAATTCAAATGGGTGGTTTGTAAGAAAAATCGTACGATTCAGTGTAAACTACTTAAAACGGGTGGGAAATCATAACAATTTATAAGCTATAAATTTTATATTTAAATTTATTATTATTTTACCATACTTAACTGGTTTCCTTATTTGACTCAAAATCTTATATTTACGCGTATTTACTTCCATTAAAGTTGCCTTATCTTCCGACAGTTACAACTAGTAACCACTTCCTTCCAATTGTATATTTTAGTGGATTTGCTCACCTTTAACCTTCGACAAAATTGAAACGAGACAATTAATACAAAATCATGCCTTTGACGCATTGTTGGTTTTATCAAAAAAAAAAAAAAAAAAAGAAAATACTAATTGAATTTTCACGAACATAAAATGGAGTCTTTTTTTTTGTCATTTTTTTTTCGCAATGGCAAAAGGCTACACTGCTTTGGTGTCGTGAGCAAATAAACAGTTTTGTCTATGGTTGCATTCCTTAAGATGAAGAAGCCATTGGCTTCATTCAGTTCGTGTTGTGTTGCTGTTATCTGGTATTGCGCAATCTCATCACAGCCACATCCACATCCACAGCCATAGCAAGTTGAGCCAAGGTCACACGCAGACAATATGCAATGTTCAGCAAAATACCAAAAAATAATAGCAAAAATAATGAAAAAATAAAATTGACAAGCAATACAAATAAATAAACGTAAAAAATGCCATAAAACTTGTTTTAATTTGTGTAAAAATCTTGAATCTTGAATCTTCTTTTCATTGCAAATGGAAAAACAAAACCCAATTGCACAATGCTTTAAGCCAATGTGCCACACATGGCTTGACAACATTTTAAGGCACAAACCCGTACAATAAATCTGGGTAGAGTATCTTCAGCTGCCTATCTGTCTGGCAGTCTACATGATGCCTCTCTGTTTGTTGGTATACGAGTATGTGAATGTTTCATATAGAATATGTGATGTGTGTGATGCGATGTGATGTGATGAAATTGAAAGAAACAAACAAAAGCATCTATCAAAATGGTTCCAAAGCATACTAACCATCTATCTACGAGTCAGTACAAAACAAAGCATTTACAAAGAGATATATCAGCTCCCAGTTGAGCTCACAACCAGGCGTAGTCGTATTCGTAATCGCATACTATACGCGGTCGCGGTCGCAGTCGCAGTCACAGTCACAGTCTCGAACCCAAGTCAAACCAGACCAGTTCAAATCATTGCAAGCCACACTGAAGCTGCTTAGTTGCGGTTCAGTGCATCTTTACAGTGCCTGCTGTAGTAGTCGCGCTTGCTAATAGATACAACAACACCAGCAACAACAACAACAACAACGCTAACTTCCGTTTGACAATTCCAGTTAGCTTTTGCTGTTGATTTTCAGTTGCCACCACCCATTACCAACCACATGCGATGATGCTGATGATGATGTTGTTGATTCATTGCTTTGTAGTATATTTTTTGTCTAAGCTTATCACATTTGATTAATGCTTTTTTCTTTTTTTAATTTTAATTTTCGATTTCATCATATTTTTCCTTTCACATGTGATTTGTTTGTTGTATTGTACTTAAGCTGCGGTTGTAATTACATATAAGTAAGTATGTATACCACATATTTAGTTTTGTAGGCGTTAATATTCGAGAATTTGGAATTGGATGTTGATGTAATCACAATGATGCTTTATTCATTTAGAAAGTTTTATTAATTGAAACTAAAAATTCAATTCAATTAACGTGAAACTTGGGAAATCTCAATAAAACTTATTCTTATTGGTTCCTGTAATTCATTGGCGGCCTCAGCCCTTCGAAGGCCCGAGCAATAAAATTTTCACTTGACCTAGAAACACATATTTTAGGATATGGCTCTCTTTTCGATATTTGTAGGCCTTAAACCGGACTTGTCAATGGATTGTGGCCTCTTATTGTAATTGTTCACTTTGAAATTTCCTGTTTAATTTAAATAAAAATTACTTTTTTTTTCTTTAACATTTCATGGTAGAAGTTGTCACAGTTTTTTAGCTGAAAATGAAAACAAAAATGTTTTTTTTTTTTACTCTTTTTCAATTTATTGTTTGTGTAAACCTTTGTGCACACAATCATACAAAAGATCAACACGCCCAACGGTTACAGTCAGCATTACAAAGCTAAACTCGTCTCTGCACAACTCTACTTCGAATCGGATTAGTTTTGACTTTTTGTGTTCTTTTTGTGCTTTTTATTTGTACATTTGTTCATTTTTGCAGTTGTCCTTTCACTTTAACTAAAAAATAAAATTCAGAAAGTTGAACATGAAAAATACAATTCGTAAGCTTACCCAATACTTAAATGCCCTTGACACAAGCAGTTGGAAATATTTAAAAATGAATATTTAAATTTATCAGTGGTATATTTCGATTAGTGCGGGCGCTGCTAACTAAGTAGTTTTCTCGTTGGTAAAATTGTAAAAACATCTGTATAAGTACAATATTTAAGGTCTCCAATTTTCTGATTATATGACACATTTTCCTCACAGGTGACCCCTTACCGTATTTCCTTTCATAGACTCGGGATTGTAGGCTGGTTATAAATGATATCCAAACCCGAAGAAAAAAGACATATCAAATTGAAACTATTTCTTATATCCTTATAAGTAATATTATGAGGAGCCCCAAGATTCGCACTACCAAGAGGAGAGGCATAAGCTTTAATTCGACTCTGTCTGCGACCACAGTATTTACTAAGATAAGACACTAATTATTTACAAAAAAAAATTAATTAATTAATTAGTTATTATTAGAACTAAAAATTATAATGAGTTATTCGATATGAGTATTAGCGACAGAGGCTCGTGGGAAAGTTAATAAGGAAAGGAGGAAATTAGAAAAGTGCAGGACCAGACTTACCTTGAGCGGTCTATTGTTACGTAATATTTATTACAAATTAAGTTAAGATTAGACTATTTTCAAAGAATGTGAACACTGAATACTTAAATTTAATTCATACAATGCTAACATCTAATTATTTTCGTAGGCGTAGTAATACAAAAATATAGTAACAATGCTCATTTCTACTTGCATATATGTACAAGTATAACAATCTTTAACAACTATAAACTCATTTGAACTCGGGACTTTAACCAATTTATTGTCTGCTAAGAGAATTATACTTATAGTTACAATAATTACAATTGTAACCATTACAATATTTAAATGTTTTAATATAAAGCTTTGCAAGTAGTTTAATTGTGAAAGACTTAACATTTTTTAAAAATAAATTGCCATTGTATTGAAGAATAGAATAGTATAATTTAAAAATATTATTGTATTTAAATTTCCTTTGTAAAAATTGTGTAGCTTATGCTCTTTAACGGGTAGGTTAATTTTTTAATTATTTATTATTCTATCAAAGTAAAATGCAGGTATATACTTTTCAGTTTTATAAAATGAAGTTGTCAACAAACATAACTACTTAAAATGTCATTAAAACTTTAAAATATCACATAACGTGCATCGAACTTTCCCCTTTACACTCTTTCCGTATTTTACAAACAATTAAATTGCAATTTTCAAAATCACTATAATCTCATTAAATTGTATTTGCTTGACTTACTTACAACTTCAACCATTTAACTCAAGTCAAAAAGTGTTTGCTTGGCCTCAAGTCATAATTTGAAAATCAAACTGATTTATAGTACTTATTACTCAGTTATCTAATGGTGCACAACCTTGAGTTTCTACTCTCTTCTATCCCCAATGGATAAAAATTATTAAGTTGAAGTGATTGGCGAAATTATCCACTCATTTGTTTTCACAAATGGCGTTTGCCTTAATTTCGCCAAAATGTTTTCAAAGTTTTTCGTTTGGAATTCAACTAATTGAATCTCATAAATATTTGTTTCATAGAAAAAACTGTAATTTATCTAGTAGCTCGTAGTCATGGCCTCATTTAAATAAAATTGTTGTTTTGTTTCCTTTGTGTTGCATCAAACAAAGTTTTTTAATTAAATTTTATTAAAAATATTTAATTTGTAGTATTGGTCATTAATTTTCACATTTATTAAATTTTATATAATCAATCAAATTACAGTAAAAAATTATTTATATATCACTAAATCGCAGATAAAAAATACCAAAACTATCTACAATATTTAATATCAAAAGAATAGTTATTAATTGTTCTACTAGTACTAAATAACTAGATATAATTATCTTTTATTAAAAAGTAGTCTGTCTCCTTATTTGAAATCACCGCACTGAATGTTTTCTCAAAATTCATTTTAACACCCTTTAAACTTTTGTTGTTGCGATCGAGATTGAACTAGACAATACAAAATATGGTTGCCATATAAATTGATAATTATAATGAAAGTTTATTTCGTACTTCATTATTTGTAAATTCAGATGAAGCAATGTCCCACAAATACCATTAAATATTTCACACAGACTTCAAAGTGAGTATATTGCGTTTGTGCAAATAATATCGGAAACCAATATTAAGTAGGAAAAAAATCTAATGATATGTTGGTATTATTAATTAACTTGATGAGAGAATTTTAGCTATGTGGTGTTTCTCACAAACTTTGTATAAGCATTAAAACGATGACTCTTCTGGATACTACTAATCAAGGAGAAACCCAGACTAAAACTTGTTAACTAGAATGGGAGAAATATCAAATAATTTATCCGACTCCCGGCTTACTGCTCTCTTTTTTCGGCTGGAGCAGCTTACATTCTACAAGCGGTAAATAGCACAAAGAAACAGGGGTAAATTTGACAACCTTTCTATAATTGTTAGTTTAAATAATTTTAACAACAACAAACTGATGATTTGCCTCATACGGGATTCAATATAATGAAATTTCTGGGTGCACACCCACAAAGGAATTGTGCTGAAGAAATGGGGGATGCTGCATCTTCCAATGAGAAAGATACCCATCTGGAATCTCCTTCATCTGAGTTTTGGATGTTTTATCAACTCAGGTACACAGTTTACAACCCACACCCGGATAGTTCCTCCAGAAAAAATTGTACCATTTTCATTCGAATTGGTCATCGTGCTATCACCCACACTTATTTACTCAATAGAGATACAAGCTCATCTTGTTACCTATGCGGACCTTTTGGACCAGTCTCCCAATCATCAAAGTATTTGAAATGTCCTCTCGCCTAAATCTAAGCCGTCATCATCTCTTATCATAGTTTTCAAATCCGATAAGAAAAGATTTTCCAATTCTGGAAATATTGTCACCTCATAGATTTAATCTAATGTAACAATAATTTCATAGAGTCGAAGGTCTAATTTCTAGTGCTCTAATGTTAAAATTACTAGTTTTATTTGAAAAATGTTTTATAATTAATTTTAAATAAATAAGAAGAAAGAAAATATAAAAAAAAAATGTAGTGCTCATACTTCTAAAATAAACTTTTTACCAATCAAACAATTTTTCAGTTTTTTGACGCACCATTTCCTACGCTTACATACTTTGTTTATGCGGCATCTAGGACCGGTTGGGCTGGGATCGGTGTGACTTACTAACTTTTGTAACTGCTCATGTTTGCCATTTCCCTACGTTCTTATTCCAACCGAATTGTGTTTCTCTACTAATGCCAATGAGTTGCCAAATGCATAAAATACAATCTTCAAAATAAGTAATTTAAAAAAAAGAAAATCAAATTGAATAAAATAAAATATAAATATATAAATCTTATCTTGATTTTTAATAACGTTTTACCATAATTTCTTAGTAAACATTTGACAAAACCATTAAGAAAATAAAATTTTAAAGAAGCTTCCAATGTGCTAAATTTTCGGCTTGAAAATGTGTGCTTCGGGAATTCGCTTAGTGTCTTGAAAATATGTTTATGCATGCGTTGTGAGTCAAATCAATTTCACTTTAACCGACCTAAGCTATCGCATAAACGTAGATATAGTTAATCGCCCGAATTTCATTATAGTGGAATTATGTATGTTACCCATTCAGAATTCAGAATACTTACAAAACATAAAGACATTTACATATTAGAGCGAAGCTCTTTTATCCGCGTTGTGGAGAAATAAAATTTAAAAAAATCGTCAACGGTTTTTTTAAGGAGCTCGATCTCAAAACATTACGTAAATTTAGAAAACATGAGGATGAGTAACCGGGCGGGATTATTATTATTATGATTATTGGAGTTGTCACATAAAGGGGCAGTATATGGGAAATAAAACCGAATCAATGTTACTAATGCCAAATATTGGTGACATTTACTTCCCAACATGTAGAACGGATAACGGTATAGAACTAGTCATAGCAATTATCTACGTACTCGTAAAAAGAAAAGTAAGAATTTTTTTTCGAAAAATTGTATCAATAATAATAATTACGACCATTAATGCTATTTTTCCCGTTTTTTTTTTTAAATATGATCTAATCTCAAACGTACAATTCCTATTTTAGTTTCTATGATAGAATTTAAACATATCTTTGTTAAAAAATCGTTGTGAATAAAGCTTCAACAGTACGGTGGAATAAAAAATACTAATGTTACTGAAATTTGTTCATTTCCAATAATTTTGACTAAATTTCTTCCACGTGTCCCAAGTCGCTTCTATCTTATTTTTTCTTTAATTAGAAAATTTAAGCTCCATATGTATATTATAAGTATGTCTCAGACATGTATCTGTACTCACCCCCTAATACTTTGATACACTATATGTTCACGATGGATTCAGACGAAGACCTTGGTTGTGTCCTATGACGTTTTATAGTTTCCTTTGTAATTGTTATTGAGTGTTTTAAATTGGTACGTGCAATGTTATATTCACAGGACTTTTATAACCGCGCAGCTTGTTTCTTCATAGATGATATGAAATCTTTTTAGATGAATTTTTGTTTTCATCGTTTTCGTTATATTCAAAATATATGAATATAAAATGTGTATTTCCCCCAAGCATATATTATTATACCAGACATTTTATGGTAAAAACACCTTAAACGGCTTGTATGAGTTTGGAAAACTTGTTGTCATTGATACTATTTTCAAACATGCTTGAATATGCACATGTGTGTATGTATGTATATACTTGATCATAGATATGAACTTATGTATGTTTATGTGTATTTATTTATAGTCCACAAAACCATTTTTGCATAATATTTTATTTTATTGAATAAACTCGCACCCTTTTTATTCCATGCATATACAATGATGTAAAAATTTAAATCTGTTTTCGTTCGCACTTTTCATTTATCGTTGTACTTAGGTGTTGTTGCTGCAGCCAAGTTTGTTTATACTTGAGCTAAAATTTTTTTTTTAGATTGCTGCATTCACTCAGAATAAAGGGAGAGAGTCTTGGCAAACCTTCAGCACACACAGCTACAAATGTACATTTTACAAGTATTCGACTTCTGTTACTGTACTGCGTTTTGTTATTGTTGTGCCATAGTCGGGAAATACACATGAAGTTACAGAAAAATTGTCGAAGAGCAAATGTGGCTTGCAAGTCGAGTTCTACGACAACTATAAAAAGCGCCTTTGAGGCGTAAAAACGCAGTACTTTCGTTCACTGGTTGTTTAAACAAAAGAATCACCAAATAGATGATCATCCTCTTGATACATTCTTTCTATATGTATAAAGTTGCAAGAAAGAAACTACGATATAAAAATGAAAAGAACTCGTATTGTTTGTTCAAATTGCCATAGAATCCCCAGGAGCATGGTAATGAGGGAAGTCAGTGAGTCGAGGAAATGCGGTAGCGACAAAATGTTCATACTCGAAGCAGTGAATGTAATCAGAATCAGAACCAGAACAGAAAAGCACAGTAGAGTACAAAACATAAATGCGTAAATAAATCTTTGGCCAAAATTTATACTTGTTTTTGTTGCCAACAAAATAACAAACTCTAAAAAACTAAAAAAAGTTACTGTAGTCCTGTAGGACCGACTATGTTATATCCTGTTGTCCTCCGAATCATATAAACAGCATTTGTAATTATTTCAGAGATGATCTTAATAGGAAAAATTAGATTCTGCAATTGTGGAGATTGTATTTCACTGATTTTTCAAAATGAAAAGAAGGCTTTGAAAGAAAACCTAATCCTTACGAATTTAAACTTTCAAATTTAAGTTTTTAAGTATTGAAAAGAAATAATAGAGTTCAGTTTTCATCCATATTAGAACATAAAATACAATGACCCTTTATATGCTGATAACTTCCTACCTTTATCTCCGAAATTGTGGTATTGTTTTTCTATATTGTGGCTCTGGAAATGTTGATATTCAGAATACAAGTTATTTGAAAACATTTATATTAAATTCCTATTGTCTTGCTGTTCCTAAGAAGGACACGATCTTTACTTCTTAGGCGTTACAGGAAAAATAGCAAATTTCAACTCCTTAGCTCTAAATTTTAAGGAAAACAAACAACTTAACGAATGGAAGGACAGACGGATAAACTAACTTCTTTTCGTCACATTGAAAGTTTCCGTGCATTATTTCCATTTCTATAAATATAACATACCTTATTTTATTTGCGGAGTATACAAAGTCAACAAAAAACTAGTAGATCAAAACAAAAACACAAACAGCCTTGGCAACAACAAACGTTAAGTTCAAATGATATACGAGTTAATTCCCAGAAGTAACCAACCTAACTAAGAAAAAATAAAAAAATTTGGACAAAGGATCTTTTTCTCTCCTTTCACCTCAACACTCTGTCTATACATAATATGAATCGTCGACCTCCTCAAAACTCCTTATTGTTGTCAAATCGTTTACCATCGAGTCATTTGTTTAAGTTGGGATATAGAAAATAATCCGATGGGGTTAAGTCTGATTTTAGCCCCAACGCGATATAGGATGTGTAACTGGTTTCATCGTTGAAACGTTACAATAAGTTCGTATAATACTCGCCGTTGATTGTTTTTTCTTTCTGATTGATCCACACGCATCTCAGCATCTCTTAAAAAAAACTAACTTACCATATCTACGAACTGACGTCGGTTCAGTCGACGATCATCCAATACCATTCTGTAAATTTTATCCCAATTTCTGGCGTGATCGACCACTGCGATTTTCATCTTTGTAGCTTGTACGGGCTCGTTTAAATTATGCCAAGGAGTAGAATCTGCAAGAATCTACATCCGTTTTGATACTAGTTTCACAGAGGTTTTTTAAATGAAAGTAGTTTTTTCATGTTTAAAAATTCACTGAGTGCTTTTGCTATTGATCAGTTAGGTTGGGTTGTTCTGAGATTATCCTCGTAACAAAAATTTTCTCAAAATATTCGAAATGCAAGAAAATTGGGACAAGAAAATTGCTAAAGTCATTGCTTGGTCACGCAAACGCATTTATATACTTCACATATTGTCCTTTATTTACATATTTCATTATAGATACTTTTACAATTAATTGTTTATTTTTTCTATGACAATTTTAGTATACCATATGTTTATTATTTATGGAATTATATCTATATTAGTATAGATGGAAAGAAAATTGGGTTGGCGACTTAGAGAAAATAACAAGCACTAGCTGTTTCACAACAGCTGGAAATGGAGAAATTTGAAAGAATCTAAAGGAGCTTTATAATCAACAGTGGACTGGGTGATAGTGAAACTAATATTTTATCAATTGTAAGTTAAATAGTCTTACTGCGAAAAGTGTAAAATTTTTATTTTAAATCACTTTATATGATGACTTTGTCTTCCAGTGATTCGATTGAATGCTATTGATTAGATAGTTCTTACATATGTTAACGTATACAAATGATGATATACATAAATCAAGAGATGAAGAGATAAATCATAGTTGTACAATAAATGGTTTACCTTTATGCCATTCAATTGTATGTATTGCTAATATGAGGCTAAATTGAAAAGACTTCTCTCACACGAAGTGTATAAAAACGAAATATTCGAGTGTGGTAGAGTGTCTAAGCTTAGAGGTTATTGTGCCACTAAAGGCAACCAATATATCTCTAAAGTGTTATAAAGCAGGTTGCCACCCTTGTTATTGTTCTTGATCCAAATGGGACGACGAATTGCTGGAACGGAAAAAATATTTGCGATGTGCAGTTTATTTACAGTGCAACTGCAGAATTTTAGTTAGTGTTTTTGATGTAATCGAAGTCAGAAGCAAACACGATAAATAAATAATGGGACAGTTGACCAGTTGAATGAATAGACATCAAAAAAGATATTTTTTATTTTTCTGAAAATTGCTTAAATGCACTTACGTACAAAGTTTTTAAAGTTTTCTAATTGAATGCCATAATTTAATATAAACTTTATATATGAAGGGAGTTGTTCTCCAATTTACACTTTTGGTCACTTGTATTCGATGTATTATCGCATTCTTTGCCTATTCACACTCATTCAATTGATGCTGGGGGACTCATGAACAACATTGCAACAATTCTACCATATTGCTTTGACCCCATTTTTTGGGCTCTCTCTCAATACTTATGGACTTATACTTATTTATGCATGACTGTGTGTATTTGGGGCATGTAAGTGTTCTTTATGTTTATGAATGCATGGATGGATGGCTGGATGGATGTGTGGGTGCATGTTAAAGTGTGAGTTCAAACTATAAAATTTATGATTACGAGCATTTTCATTGAAAATTGCTTTTGGTTGCTGCTACTGTTGTTCTTTATGTGAGAGTATATACGAGTATTATTGCAATTGCTCCCAGGCGTCCCAATAATGAACGACTACGAGTAGCGACAATAATTTCGTTAATTGAAGCATTCACATCTGCAACTGTCCAAAGTATTTAATTCAATTAAGAGCATAGTTAATATAAATACACGTATGAACTCATACTTATGTTTATGTATCTAGATATATTGGTATGATATTGTATTATTATTTTATATATGAATAAAACTGTGTCATTGTATGGATACGCAATAATTGCTACTGAAGTGAATTTAATTTTGTTTTTTTAACAAATTTATGTATTCGGCTACGCAAGACCGAACACCATCGCAATAAAGTAGTCAACATATTTAAGATTTCCATCTAAAATATTGCCTTGCATATTATTATTTTATATTATTTCAGTTGTGAAAATGTTACGCAAATATGTATTTGTTGGACCCTTATGGTAAACGTTCTCTGTAGAACCTACTTGCCCCGATTTTGACTTTCATTTTTATGTTGGGCCATTTCAGGACATATCTTGATGCATCTTGGCATTTTATTAACTAATATGTCGAAGGCCTAGTAGCTAGTGCTTTATTGTTATTATTTTTAAAAATGTATTATAATGAATTTTAATAAATAAAATAAATAATTAAATAAAATACTAGAGTCATTCAATAAGTAACGAAACATATCGCTGCAGCTAAAAAACGATTTATTCAATGAATACAAAACTTTGGCTTTTTTTTAACATAGTCCCCAGCAACATTTATACACTTGTCCCATCGTTCCTCTAATATAAAATTCTTTGGGTTGATCTCGAATCCACTTTTGCACCTGATTTGTAACTTCTTCACTGGGTTGAAAATGTCTCCCACGTGGAGCATATTTATGGGTTCCAAAACAAATGGAAGTCCAATGGGGATAGATCACAGCTATAGGGGTGATGTTGCAATATCTCGCACTCCAGTTTTTAAAGTGTTTCTTGAGTTAAATGTGCCGTGTGCGGGCACGCGTTGTCATGTAGCAAAATCACGCTTTTAGTCAAAAATTTACGACTTTTCGTTTGCATGACTGGCCTTAATTTGTTTATTACCATATCACTGCACCAGTATGGCTGTTAATGGTAATACGTCTGAAGTCCTGAATTAACGCGTTAATGCGAGTTTCGAGGGAGGAAGTTGCATTTTCAACTGGTCGTCCATTTCTATGCTCATCACTCGACACTTTCACGGCCGCTTTTAAACAGTTGTACCCATTTGCAAACGTTTGAACGGTTCAAACAATTATTTCCGTACCTTTGATACCCTCTGCAACTAAAAATCTAATTATTGTGCGTTGTTCTTTCACGGTGCAATGATCGAGGGGCCTTGCCATTGTTACTGAATACATTTGAGGTTATGCTTACCGAATACTCTCGAACATAATAAGAAACAAAGTTCAAGGATACTAACTTGACATACAGAAATTATTGTATTGTATTGATTAAATTTCATCCCAATTTTTATTGTCTATTAGTAATTTCAAATCAGAAATAATGGTTCGTCTATTAATTATCACAAATAATTTGTATGTACGATTTTCAACCTTCGTTATGCACAATTGAACACATATCTTTAGATAATTGAAAGAGAGCAACATTATAAATTATGCACACAGTTGTCCTTTGATGCATTTATTGAGTAGATATTGAATTACACTCCTCTTACACTTTTCATTAGATAAATTTTAGTCTTTGGTTAACTCCTAGAATCTAATCAGCTTATGAATGTTCCATCACCTTCTTCTTACAATAATAACACATTATGATATTAAATAAAATAATATTGACTTCAACATTGAACTGTATTAAATTAAGTACAACAGTAAACAAAGGTCGAAAACAATTTAAATTCTTTTCTAATTTACATAAAATCAAAACTAAGGAATAAAAAACTCAACAGAATGGAAAAGAAACCAACAAAAACATATTGCAAAATAATGAACAGATGCCGCAAGGTGTTGACTATGACAATTTCTCTATCCTACCAAGATGATGACCAAAATGCTATCTACTTACAATATACAAAATAATAATGTGCCCGTCTTGCTTTACTCGTAGAATATAGTCAATGAAAATATTACTTGGGTCAGCAGTGACGGGAGAATATAATAGGTAAAAAATGATGGACAATTCTGTCAGCACAAGCTTTGCACTATGATGATCATTATGCTGGCAAGAACATTTTATGGCTTCCTAATGAATACAAAGGGAAATTGTTAAAAAGACTAGGAAGGGATTCTACAATATAATGGGAAGCATTTATGAAGTCAGGAAGCACAAAGAAAAAAAAAAAAAAAAATTAATAACTCTATACATTTTACTACATTCTATAGATAGAGTGAAGGGTATTTTTACTTTAGTGTAATGTTTGTAACACACAGAAGTGTGCAACAGAAACCAGAAAAAATTTCAATGAAAATGATCAGCGTTGAATCTATCGGTAAATATCTCTTAGTTGTTCATTTAATCCAGATTAAATTTGGTACTGATATAGTTGTCTCATTATCTTTCTTAGATAACACTGGTTAGCACTGATCAACACTGTTTTTTTTTTCACATGAATGAATCACTAAGTGATGATTTTTGTTTATTTTAACAGTATTGGACAACAACGACATTTTCACAGACAAATTTAACGTTAAAAGAATAAGTATGTGAAGAAAAAAATATTATAATAACTAATATTGGGTGTACAAATAGAAAACCGCCGTTTTCCCATAGATGGCGCCAGCGCCGCTAATCGGTCGATAAGTACGATCAGAAACATTACATAGCCAGCTGAGGTATCGGTCAACAACTCTAAATAATCTCGCTTGTGTATTTTGACTGTGCTTTGTCCTGTTCGTTAGCGAAAATGGCAAAATTCAAGCCTACAAAGGGCCATTTGCGGGAAGTGTTGCTTTTTGCATATCATTCGAAAAAAAAATGCTACTCAGGCGCATCGAATGATTGTAGAAACTTATGGTGAAAGCTATATCAGTAAAGTACGTGTCGGGAATGGTTTCAAAAGTTTAAAAATGGCGAATATGGCGTGGAAGACAAGGAACGTCCCGGTCCCGTTGAAAAGTTCGAGGATGCAAAATTAGAGATCTGCTGATGAAGATTCGTGTAGAACGCAACAAGAACTTGCAAGTTTATTTGGTGTGACTCAGCAAGCCGTTTCTCATCGCCTAAAGAGCTTAGGAATGATTCAGAAACTGGGACATTGGGTGCCGTACGAGTTGAATCCGAGGGATATCGAACGGCGCCTTTGCATGTGCGAACAACTCCTCCAACGGCAAAACAGAAAGGGTTTTTTGCATCGCATCGTGACCGGCGATGAAAAGTGGATACACTATGACAACCCGAAGCGGAAAAAATCGTGGGGGCTTCCCGGCCATACATCAAGTTCGACCGCAAAACCGAACATTCATGGCTCGAAGCTGATGCAGTGTATCTGGTGGGACCAGCTCGGTGTAGTGTAGTATGAACTCTGGAAACCAGGGGACACCATCACAGGAGCCCTCTATCGGACTCAAATAATACGTTTGAATCGAGCGTTGAAGGAAAAACGCCCGCAATACTCGGAAAGACACGACAAGGTGATACTTCTATATGACAACGCTCGGCCACATGTTTCCAAGGTAGTGAAAACATCTGGAAAGTTTGAAATGGGACATCCTACCCCACCCGCCGTACTCTCCAGATATCGCCCCTTCTGATTTTTATTTATTCAGATTGATGACGGATGAAATGGCAGGACACCACTTTCGTTCTTTCGAAGAAGCCAAAAACTGGATTGATTCGTGGATCGCGTCAAAAGACGAACAATTTTTCCGACGAGGAATTCAAAAGCTGCCAGAAAAATGGGAATGGGCTAGTAATGGAAATTATTGGAGATTGAGTATGTAACGAGTTTTTTATAATAAAGCCTCAAATTATAAAAAAAAAACAAAAAAAAAAAAAAACGGCGATTTTCTATTTGTACGCCCAATAATAATAATAATAAAATACTGTTACATATTCCAATCTATTTGAAATATTTAAGATTAAAAAAAATAACATAAAATAATAAGGAAGTATGAATAACATGCAAAAAAAAAAAAAAAATGCATTTTTTAATTTTTGGTATCAATCAATAAGTTCTAAGAATTCTATCAGATTACTTTAGGATATTTTAAAGGTAGCTTCCAGAAACAAATATCGTAATATTTATTGTACATATGTACATCAATACATAACTTCTCTAAGTGTAAGTGATTTTTGTCGTTTTTATGCAGTTACAGATAAGTTTCGATGTCACAAAGAAACCTGAATGTTGTATCATTATTTGGTGGCCATAGTGCATTCTATATTTAATATAAATTTTCATGTGACAAGCAAATGTTTCAATTTTACTTGAAGACGAGGACGTATTTTAAACCAAACTAAACCAATTTTTGGAACCTGATTAGTGATCTAGATTACAATATTGAGACATAATATCAGCTTCTTATGGAAATTAGAATTAAGTTCTAGTCTACAATAAATAAATAAGTAACTAAATTGAGACATAACAAAGTGAAAAATTGTCTACTACTGCTGCTGGAACATTAATTCCCCTTTGGAATTTTTTGTTGCTTATACTTATAAGTGAATATAAAAGATATTTCAAAGAAATTATTCCAATTACTGGAAAGAGCAACCCCATTCCGTTTACCCAAGTTTAATGCAAAGTAGGTGATAATATGGACTAAGAACATACTTTTTGTTTTTAAAACCGATATATGAAGCTTTGAAAATTTTCTATGCGGTAATAACAGTTTTTATAAAAGGTATGTATTTATCGGTGCAACTGTAAAAACTGTATTTCCTGTATTTAAATATCTTTGTTCAGTGAAATGAATGAATAAATGATAATAGTAAAAGAAAAGAAAACGTAAAGGATTTTCTTTTATGTAGAAAAATGTAAGTATTTGCTTTCTTAATAAAAAAAAAAGGGCTGGCAATGGCAATAGGATAATAAATACTTTGAATATTGAAAAGCTTGTATGTTGTTTTTTTTATCTTTGTTGGTGTTGTTGTTGTTGTAAGGATATTACATTTTTTTGTTTGCATAATTTATCAATGGCATTTTGGCATACGAGTAGTAAAAAAAAAAGACCCACATTAAAATTATTTCTGAGATTTACTATAGCAAAGACACAACATCATAACTGACACATGCACATAAATCCAAAAAAGATCAGACTTATCTTTGTATCTGTTACCTTATCTCTGGCATTTTGGGTTCACCTGACCATTAGTTTAGTGGTTATTTGCCAAACATCTCAGTGCTCACTGATTTATTATGTTATTTACTGTTTTTTATTATAGTTTATTTTCATTTATAATGTTGACTTAGTTGTTTTGACAGGTTAGTCTACAACATCATATATATCATATGCATAATATATGTACATATAATTTTAAGGCTGCAAACGTACAATAAATAACCAAACGAAAAAAAGGTGAAACATTGCGTATAAGTAATTTTACCTTATAAATTAACCTGATACGTGACCAACAACACTTTGGCTACTCCAGCGATATATTTCTTTAACTAAGAGTCATTTAGTTAGATGTAAAGTCAATGAGCTTTTATATTGTTTATAATAAATTTTCGTATTATGTATTTTCATTTAAATCTCAAAAGCCATTAAAATTGGTACGATTACATGTTTAAAGATATAAAATAAATACGTACAATATAAAGTTAAGTGATCAACTTTTGTGAAATGATGAATGTTATGAAGAGTAGCAGATTGTGTAGTAAATGCGTAACTGTACGTATGTTGCCCTTGAACTTTATATTGTATTATTGACTGTTTTGATTAGGTTCTTCTCTCTCGATTGGCTCGATTTGAATTTGTTATTGGTTTCCTTTTCCTTTTTCTTTATTTTATTTTATTTTATTTTTTTTTTTTTGTGAATGCATATTTTCCTTTTTGCTGCAGCAAGTACACAGAATTCTCGTTTTGTTTGTCCTTGTAAGTATTACGAGTAGTTTGAGATATTATGTAAATACAAGGTTATGTTTACTTGTCTTCAGTCAGCGCTCTTTATGAAGCACATTTGCGTGTGTCATCTACCCACATTTTCTTCCTTTTGCCCCTATTCATATTTACTCATGGCATTCGCAATAGTGTTGCGTGTGTCAATTCGTTTAAAGTAACAGTGCAATTAAAGGAAGCAAGGAGAAGAGGCTTCTGTAAAGGCAATACAAAATGCAAGCAAACAAATGCTGCCACCTGCCTGCACTACCCACTGAAGAGCTCTTAATGAAGTGAATTTACACTTTGTCATGTCACTCCTTTTTACACATGCCTCTTATTGCTTGAGCATAAATTGAACAACCTTTGATTAATCGAGAGATGACAATGTGGTTTCTGGTTTTTTTTTTTTTTTTCTTATACATAATTTTAATTAAATTTTCATATATTGCAAATATTTGATATGCTCTTAGCCACAATCGAAAAGGAACATGCCACACACATGCTATCAATACATGCTAGTATACTGGTATGTCCACAGAACCGCAACACAAAATTGTAAAATGCAATATGAATATTGTGGTATTTATTGTATATAGATATGTATTCGTTGTATTCGTATGTATCTATTGTTTTTACCATTTTTTGCTGGTGTTTTCGAATTACACATATCGTAGCTCTTTTCATTATTGGCACACCTTAAAAACAAATATTCATACAATTACTGTAAGGATGCTCATAGAAACAGACTGACAGATACTGAAAATAATGGTTTGGAATAACCATATAAACGAACATAACCAACTTCATGTGTGAACGTATATCCGTATATATATTTACTTGTATATTGTATAAATATATGTATGATGTCTGTCTGTGTAGTAACCACATTGGTTGACATTGTGTTTAGTGAATGAATGGATATTTGCTAATCAGACTAGTTAGCGGAGGAGGAGGAGGAGGAGGAGGCTATGAGGAATGAAAATAAGAGATGCTGGTAAATACAAATGTCTCCTCCTCCCAAGCACCTATAAATTATTTCCATAAATTTTGTAAAATATGGGTACAATATTTCTATGTAAATTTTATTCTTAGCTTTTTGGCATTGCACACTTTTAGGTAAATTCTACAGGAAATTTAACAGGAAGATACAATACATTTCGAAGGTTTCTTACCTTCTTTCTTTGCCATTTGTTTGTCGTCGTTTTGGCATTTTACATCAAGCAATAAACAACGTAAACTAAATTTTGAAAATGACTTTGTTATTGTTATTGTTTTTAGTGGCCTAGAGACTTGTTATCCTAATTTTGCAATATGGCAGAGAAGTATTGACATTTATTTATCACTCAACACGCAAATGTTTGAAATCAAATGTGATTTCAAAGAAAAGATTAATTTGCTACATTTTTCAACTTGCAAGCAATTTATTATTAAATTAGCTTGAAGCAATACATTTAGAATGAATTTGTTGTATTATAATGTACTTTCTTTACACAGAGAAACGGAATAATAATTTTAAAAGCAAATCATCTCGCAAATAAAATAATATAATTTTTCTATTCCTTGAAAATATATTTCATATGATCGTACATTATTCATTTGGAAGCTAAATGGTAAATTCAATATGCCATCATTTATCATAGGTATATGTTTGTAAGTATATTAAGATGTATAACATAAAATCTCGGTATGTTAGTTGATATATGTATTCCATAATATGTAAAACAATAGCAGGTAAGGTTGTTATTTCCATTTAAATTTTATTTAAAAAACTGTCCATGAGATGAGACAATTAGTAAATTTGTTAGGGAAAATTACATTGGTCTATTGAACAAGTTTATGGTATTGTGTATTCTTACAATACTACATATATTCTAAAAAGTAAGTCTACAGGGTGATTGTGTTTCATTCTTCTCGTGTTGCAGCTGTTAAGAGTTTGATGCAGAAGCGGATTATCCTTTCGGCAGACTAGACACGGATCTACGAAGGTAAGATTACAAATGAGCGCACATAGAAATTTTTAATCAAAACTTCAGTAAGGACTTATTACAAAAAATCATAATAATTTCTATAGAGAAAAAATAATACTACAGTTAAAAGTCCATCTTGAAACTCATTGATTCGCTCGAGCATATGCACGCAAATAGTCATTTCCGGAAATTTTAACAACTAGAAATTTCTTCCATGACTGTGTTTTGATTCATATGAACAAAACCAAGAAAATGTTACAGATATATATTGATATTGACATTTGTGCAGTTATTCATATAATTTCTGCTGAAAGTGAAATTTTTATCGTAATAAATATAAACAGTAAGATGTGGAGCTCTCATTCGCTAAAGAATACGAAAAGTACTGAAAGAGGATGCAAAAGCTCATAGTAGATGAATCTACTGATGATATTAACATAACATTGGTTGGGAAACATTCAGTGTGACAGTATAATCGTACATAGTGATTATATTTAAACTTGCTGCACAACTTCAAAAGAGACAAGAAGCATAAAGCAGTTTATACAACCAAATTTTATTTAAGAATCTTGACAAATTTGAACGCTGAGAAAGTCCATATTAATGGGAGTATGTTAGTAACAACTATTGTAATATTCTAGTATATGCAGACATTTTTAACAAATTTGTTTGGATAATTCATTATTTTTACAACTTTAAATTACTAATTCTATTCAAAGTATTATTGATTTTATATTAATGATAAAAGAACATTAATTTATATTTTACGAAGGGGAAGGCCGTGAGTTTCTCGTATACATTCTATTCCTCTTGCTTTCTTTTCCCTCATCACATTTATCATTCACTTCCACCTGTTAAGGGTAAACGAATCGTAGCATATCGTATCATTTTTTCAGTGTTGGAATGTGGAAGCTTCGGCAGCCATATCCCAAAGTTGGATTCCATAAGTTCACACCATTTTATGATTGACTCAGGAAATAATATAGTAAACGGTTTTTCAATAGAGATGTTCTTTCTAACTTTAAAATATGTACTACCATCTGACTTTAATTTCTTTGACATCTGATGTTATGAAAATGGTAACTAGACTTGTCTATTTCATCATCATGTATACAGCTGAATAGTATCGAAATCGTACAATTGTTTTACGAAAATTCGCATTCTTCGCGGTAAACGAAACGTGCTTTATTTGGAAAATATTTTCGCTTTCAAAAGTCAAACGAGCAGTATATTTGGCTTTTAATTGATAAATTTGAAGACATCGGTTCAGTGTTTGATGCTCCAGTACCAGGTCGACTGAAAATATCGCTGCGACGGCCGAAAGTGTGCGCCAACATCGGGATGTGGGCACGAACCCGTATAAAATTCAGTTAATGCAGCAACTGAAACCTTCGGTCCATGCGAAGCGAAGAACTTTCCCTGCGTGAGCCCTCGAGCACATAGCCGTTGAATCATATTTTGGCTTCAAATCTTCTTCTTCAGCGATAAAGCGCAGTTTTGAATCAACGGCTTTGTTAATAAACAAAACTGTCGGTTTTGTGGAATCTTGGGAGAATCTGTAGCAGATATTAAACCCCCGAAAGAGTAGTTTTTAGAGAAAATGGATGGCCAGGCATTGACGATTAATAGAAAGCGGTATCGAACGATTATAAACAATTAATTTCACCTACTCTGCCTGCATCGATACGGAATGCATATTTTTTCAACAAGACGGTGCAACATGTCACGCCATTCATGAAACAATGAAATTGTCGCTTGAACACTTTCCGGATCGATTGATCTCAGTAAGCGGCATTGTTTGAAGTCGCTCGTCTATGCCATCCAATGATGATTCAAGATATCAAGAAAAACTTTCGCGGCGAAATTCAGACCATGAAGCCGAAATTAGGTACCCGAGGCATCCAAAATTGGAGTCAATTTTTGATAATACAATATTGGTAAAAATACAACAAACTCGTTAAGTTAGGACACTCTAATTGAAAGCCCCTATAGTTAAATCTTCATGGACATATGAGAGCGAACTGAGCGGCCCGCTCCAATAATCATATGGAATTATCTTGGAAAAGAATGCCGCTGTATCGGTTTCACTTAAGATTTCATACCCACATATTTTGAGATAGAGATGAGAGGTTGTTATATATGACCAATTCGTCTTTTGTCTTTTTGTAATATGAATAATAACCTTTATAAATTAAGTGTAGTGCGTAGAATTCTATTCACATTTTTGATATGTTAAACTTTAGTAAAACTTATTTCAAGCAATCACTCTGCAATTTTTAATAATTCATTCTAAGACAGTTGCATGTTTCAAAATCTAATCGACACATATTGAAATGGACTTAAAAACAAAAACATTTTCACAATGTATATTCAAAACTTTTGGATATTTAGATTGATTGATTTATATATTAAAGTTCTTACTGTAAGCGCCTTTTTTCAAAAGAAGTTTTAAAAGCTTTTTTACTTTTTTTGTAAATAAAACGTTACGCTTTGATTTAAGGAGTTTTAAAGTTTTTCTTTTAAGTGAATTTTTCATCCAATTTTCATATGATATACAAGAATATATATATTGTATATCTCTTTATCTCTAGCATTAACCACACACCATCATTATTTCATTATTTAGATTTGTAAATCCATTTCTATCAAATTAAGGTAATGACGTTAAGATTTATCATAAATGTGATTGTAAATCGTCTTCTAGAAATTGTTCTTTCGCACTAATAGACTCAATCAAGACAGAAATGATTTACTCTAAAATTATGTAACGGTATTTCGCCATGCTGTGGATCTAACCTTATAACCCATAATAAAGACGCCGACGACTATGACCAGAGTCTCTGTGGACAGAGAAAGTAGCAAATTGATTTATGAAAAGCAATGTCTCTTTGAAAATCATAGAATCTGAAGCAGGTTGAGGCAGGGGCAAAATCAAAAGCAAAGAATATTTCATTGGATTCAAAAAGACGACGCCATCCTTCTGTACTTTTCTACTTAGGTTACGACAACAGGCAGTTGGCCTTTAATAGAGTTATCCTTTTGATGCTGATTATGATGGGACTATGTTTCGCGTCTTTGTTAGAAATTGTTTGGCTGGAACTTAACGCCTTTTGTTTATTGTGTAACTCTTTATTTTAGAGTCCATCCGAATTGGTGTTGTTTGCTTAAAGTAAAGTAATTAATTAGAACCATCTGGGGGTAACTTTGAAATTCCGACGAAGTGATTCAAGCTGAAATCCTTTGATTTGAATATGATGGTTAATTTTACTTGTCCTGTCTGATCCTGAAATTAATGAAGAAAGCAAACACAAAAAAAAAAAAAGTAAGTAGCTACGTACGATTTTAATTAAGTAGTCCTTTGTTTACAATTTTAATATCTCTATTTAATTTAAGTAGTTTCAAAGCTGTAAAAAGCATTTTAAGCCAACAAACCTGGCTAAGGGGCAAAATCAAATACACCTTCATTTATGTTATTGCTTTCCTTGTGTTGCAATTTCCCTTTTAAGGTTTCTTCATATTTACTACACTCTCACAGTACTACACTATCTCGTACTTTTACTTAGATTTCAGCCAACTTTGGTGCTGTTGTTCCCTTTGCTGCTGGCATACTGCATTTCCGGCCATCGTATTTTCAAAATATGCAACTTCCGCTTTGACTCACATAAAATTGTAACTTTCAGTTCTTAGAGCTTCCTGGGAGACTTTATACTTTTTTTTTTTTTTTTTCATTTTTCCTTTTGTAGCTTACGAAGTGCAGAGTTAGAGCCATAAAATGTTGATGTTATCGTGTTATTGTTGATGCTGAGATAATAAAAAGGATTCGTAGTTTCTTTTCCATATTTTCAATTCTACGAAATATTAATTCAAATTTTCACGAAACGAACAAGATACATATGTCCATGTATGTAAAATATATGTGACCTCAGCTCAAATATAACTTAAGATTCCTTTTAAACTCATTTTTAAAATTTTCGTAAACAAGAATTTGGAATAAAGTTCTTTAAGGCAGTTTTACACTCATAGACATTGAAGCAGCAAACGTACTCGTATGTTATATACAGTACATAGCACATATATACTTTAGAAATCTCAGTGGTCAGAACAAAATGACAATTTATTTACTTTATTATACACTTTTGCAAGGTGATAACTCTGTGTTTTGATGTGACAATTTGTTGATGATTTAGGACTTGTCGACTTTGTGTCTGCTTCAAGGCGCAACAACCTAAAACATGATTAACATGATTTGCTTTTTGTAGTAGGTGCATTAATTTTTTGTCTATTTTGGGGATTGTTAAGATGGTATTCAATTGCTCTTTTTTTAATAGAAGGTCAAATGAGTAATATACGAAATTTCAAAATAAATTCTTCAAAATGAAGATCTTCTAACGAAAAATAATAATAACCTATGTATAAAAATTAAACTTTTAGACAAATAAATTACTCTTCTTGATAAATACTATGGGGACTCTGCACTACCCATTTCAATGCTTAAGAAGTGATTTACTGAATTCCGTTGTGGTATTACCAGCATAATGATGCAAGATTTCACGCCAGAAATGGTCGATAAAAACCAAGGAAAGAAATTGGACGATCGGAGAGTACGTGACGTGGATAGGGTTATAGACATCTCAACTGAGTGGATACATGGATATGCAGCATATTCTGCAGATTTAGTCCACTGCGATGAATATTTCCTGTTTCGAAACTTAAAGAATTGGTTCGGGACTAAAAGATTTGAACCGAATAAAGGGGTCATCACTGGAAAAAAAAAACGTTACGATAAAGAAGCTCCTTCCTAACGACCTTCTAAGTTGAAGCAACTTACTTTTATTCTATGTCTTTCCCAAAAAACAAAAAAAACAAAATCTTTTGAGGACCTTGATGAAATGTATTAAATAATTGGAAGGATAAGAAATAAAAAGCTTTTTTTCAATATTTTGTATTTGTAAACTCACTGACTTATCAAACTGCACTCATATGTTTATTGTATCTAAATATCTATGTATATACTCGTACTTGGGTTAAAAATAAACCTTACCGAAATCAATAACTTTTTGTTTTTATTGTAATTTCTGGTTTTCTGGCATTTTCATTTGGTAATTAATGATTTTCAAAGTGTGTATTATTTTGACTAAAATCCTTTGGCGGAAGATTGTCCACTATCAGTTTCATATCGAAATATTTCATGCTTAACTAATTTCCCATTTGATTTAATACCATGAAAGTAACATCATTTGTACTGCATACTCCCATTTTATCCAAGTTTAGTTGTTGTTGATTCTAGGGGAACTAAACTAAAGCCGAGATGTTGCGAAAAAATTACACAAATCGCATAATCACTGGACTGTTGTTTAAAATGATTATTGCTTCGATTTTGGTTGGATTATGTGAATTGGTTTTTGATCTCCACAAAATGTATTCGCTAACCATTTAATTCACTAAATAAACAATGAATGTTTCTGTTGCCCTACAATATTTTAAATATTTTCAAGTTTAAATGGAAATTATTATTATTATTATGATTTTTTTTTTTTGTTATTTTTATGCATGTCAAATTTTTAATTAATTATTACTTAAGTTATTCTTTTTCATTTTGATTTCGCTTGAAATCATGTGTTTTCATAATCATGAGTTCTTGTAAAAGAATAAAGTCCTAGTGATTCGACCGACCACGCCACCTCCTATAAAATGAAGTAGAATGTTTGATTTTAGAGTGAAGATTTTTCTGCTCGCAATGTACATGTCTAGTAATCGGAAACAAATATTAAGAGCACTTAAAAAATCAGACTATTTATAAACAAAATTATGTCTTTGAAACTGAAAGACCAGTTTCCTAGTTATTCATCCGGAGTGACTGATCTAGTCTATCTAGATCTAGTCTATCTAGATCAATTTCACTGTCAATTTTAATCTCATAGAATTTAAGTGAATACAAAGGTATTTTTTTGCTTTGATAAAATACTTTTACGTTTATTGTATATCTTCTGTTTAAAATACATTTGATGTAGATGGGGAAGACCCCCTGCTTTAATGAAAAGCTACTCAAAAATCAATTATTTCATGAATTTACAATTATTAATATTGTAAGTACTACGCAATCTACAATTAATCGACATAACATTTTTGGCGAACTCATCGGCTTAAATTTTGTGTAGTTACTAAGTATATTGCAGTGTTGTGATACACGTTAGATTAGTGATTAATGTGTGTTTGATGGATAACTTGTGCATCGGTTACGACACAACACGACAGACAAGACAAGATTAAATGTTACGCTATGCCGGTACTCGTATGATGATACCAAGTATAGCAAGTGATATAAACCCACAATTTGCTGATTATGTTGAATGTGCTGTTTTGTATTGAAGTTGCTTTTAATGATGACGATGTTGCGAACAAAAGTTACTAACCATTACAAACAGTATAAGTATCACAATCCCATGCAAATATGAATTTTTGCGTTATTTTCTACTATTATCACTGAATTGGAAATATGGTATTGTATTGTCAGACAGACATATACCCAAGCAATGTACTTATGCTTATGTACTTATGTATATGCAAATAAGTATTGTATATCGTAGTCATAATGTCATTGAACCTATTTATCGTACAACATTTTATTAGCCTAACTCTAACTCTAATTCGAAACTATGTCAGTCCAAATCATCGTCGGTTTGTTCGTTTCTTTGTAAGTCATTCTGGCTGTCTGGCGGTGTGTCATTTTTATGGAAGGCACCTTTCACTTTCTGGCAATATTCGAGTCACGAAAGTGTCGTCTTTTCATTTTATTGCATTTTTAACCTGTTTTCCTAGTTTTCATCAACAAAAGTTTTTCCATTACAATGCCATAAGGCGAACGAATGCATCCACAGTCCATGAATGTACAGTAGTAGTTCGTGTTATAATATTGTATTAATACAATGCCTATATTTTATTTTTCCATGGACATTCACTAGGAAGCATTTCTAATTTTTTTTTTTTTTTGGAGTAATTCAAAATGTAATTGGAATCGAGAGGTGTATTAAATTTTATGACACAATGAATGAAATATTTGATTATGGCACTAAAAGTTTGCCCACGCTTACATAACAATATATTATAACTTGGTCACTAGTTAGTAGACAATTTAGTCAAATATATACGTATGTTAAGCAGATTTAGTAATTGTTATGAAAACTGTGACAAATGACTCAATTAGAAAATACTTCAACTTGTTAAATCTACAAATTGAAATCATTCAAATTTTCTTTTTGCGTCGTTACAATATTTTTTTTGTCAGCCTTCATACTAATGTATAGAATATGTGTTACTTTTGTGACCTTTGAATTTATCAAGAAATGCTCATCAAAAATTTCTAAGTACAATATAAAAATAGACAATTTATGCTAATGGGTGTTGTGTTCTTTGTTAGCAAACAAATGAGAATTTCACTTCACAAAAATCAGATGAAAAAGAAAAGTTCACCAAAATTAATGATGAAGCCCCCCACACATTGATAATCCTTATAAATTGTTTCATAATACGCAACCGAAAAATGTGTAAAGCTTCTAACAAGAAAAAAAAAAAACCCCCCGTTCTGCATGGCAACAGGAAGAACTGTACAGAGGGAGAACATTGTATTAAGGGAAACATTTACATGCGAAATGACGACAAAGGATTTTTATCTTTTTTCATATTTGCAAGGCATGTAAGGAATTGTGCGAGAAGCTTAATCACCGAGACTTTTGATGTAAAAGGGTTAAACAATTAATTTTAATATCGCGCAGTCGTATATAATACAAATTTATGGCTTCCAGGGAGATTCGGAAACACGTGTGGCATTATGGAATGTTTTTGTGGCAAATGCTTAAAACATGTTGTTACTGTAATGCGATTTATTGAAAATAAAAAATTCGTTAAAGATACATTAACAAACGATATATCAGGTGTTTGTGTTTCCCTTTTTAATGCAAATGTTCTCATTTTTAAAGTCAACTGAGTTGATAACATTTATACCCTTCTTTATCTTCGAATTTATTCACATTTTTAATGATTTTCCAAGTTTATGTGGAACTCATAAATCTTCGTTAATGATGCATCAATTCTAATAGCTACAATATTTACCATCATTTGTTATATAAAAAAAGGAAATTTCAATTTGAAAGTTTGTTCTTTCGACTTAGTCCGGAAGTGTTAGCACCACTGAAACCATATGATGATGATGATGATGATGATGATGATGATGATGACGATGACTTAACAAATATATTGTATAGCTTTAAATGTTTCCACATGGATAAAAGCGATTATGGTGGCATAGCAAAACTTAGTAACATGTTTTCGAGTTACCTAAATACACCTATCCCCCGATTTACACGGTACTCGTTTTACACGTTTTCGCTCTTACACGGTTTTCCAAATAATTTTTTTTTTTGTTTTTATCGCACTCTACTAAATGCTACTGTGTTTGAACACGTGCGTGTTATGTCCAAGTTCCATAACCTCACTTCGAACAACTATTCTTTTCTGTAGCAATGCTTCAGGAGATTATATTATGAAACCATTAGTGATTAACAAATCAAAAATGCCCCGTGCCTTTAAAGGAGTAATCATCAATAATCTTCCCGTTTATTGGAGGGCTAATAAGAAAGCGTGGGTTACTGCTGCAATGTTTACTGAATGGTTTCATGAATGTTTTATCCCAGATGCCAAAAAATATTTAGGTTCAAAGGGATTGCCTTTTAAAGTGCTTTTGTTAATTGACAATGCACCGGGTCACCCACAAGATCTAGAATATGAGAACGTTGAAGTAAAATTTTTACCAAAAAATACAACTTCATTATTACAACCATTGGACCAAGGCATAATTTCTACTTTTAAAGCTTTGTACATAAAACGAGCCTTTACATATATTTTGGAACAAATGGAGAAAAATGAATCTTTAACAGTTATTAGTGCTTGGAAAAATTTTACAATATTAGACTGTGTGAAGCATATCGCCTTATCATACACTGCGATTAAGCAAACAACGCTCAATAGCTGTTGGAAAAAATTGTGGCCAAATGTAGTCAAAAATGAACATTCCATTTCAACGTTAAATGATGAATATTCGCAGATAGTACAGATGGCGCATTCATTGGGCGGAGAAGATTTTGATGATTTTACTGATGATGATATCGCAGAGTTAATGGCTGATAAAGAACTAAGTGAGGATGATTTAGTTAACTTAGTTTGCGAAAGTGAGTCTG
Source organism: Amiota minor (assembly GCA_037043295.1). Taxonomy (NCBI): domain Eukaryota; kingdom Metazoa; phylum Arthropoda; class Insecta; order Diptera; family Drosophilidae; genus Amiota; species Amiota minor. The sequence continues at coordinate 222,019 of JBAMAW010000732.1, read as the reverse complement.
ACAAATCTGATGAAGAGGAATTAGTACCAGTAACATTCACTGCTAAAGTCATCTGCGAAGGACTCGCATTGGGAAGAAAGCTGGGTAATCATTTTATAGAAAATGACACAAACGTAGAAAGGGCTTTATGATTCCAACGTGACATAAATCGCTGCTTGGCTCAATATGAAGAAGTTTACAAAGATCTTACAAAAAACTCGAAGCAATTGTTAATAACCGATTTTATTACCACCTCTCAGAATGTAAATATTTCTGCTTCAAACATCGAATCGGCACAAATAACTTCGAGTGATGAAAATGAATTCCAACCGGCGATTCCGAAAAAAAGAATGAGAGTAATTTCCGATAGTGATGAAGGATAATAAAACACCTTTGGTTTTATTTTTTGTTCTTCTGTTACATGCATTGTAATTAAATAAAAAAACAGTGTTTCGGTAATATTTTACATATTTTAACCATTCAATGCATTCTATTTTTATTTCTGTGTGCACCTAAAAATACTGAAAAAAATCACAACTGTTAAATAGCAAAATTATGCATTTTCTGCAAGCTTTTCGATTTACACGGTTTTGACTTGAAAATTTTTACTTTTCGATTTACACGTTTTTCCCAGGAACGTATCTACCGTGTAAATCGGGGGATAGGTGTATTGTATACTGTTGTTTGTAATGAACATTGAGACTATTGCATACTTGTACATACAAACATTGCAACATTGTCAATTATTTGTTAGATTAGTCCAATGTTTGGAAATGTTGTATAGCTTATCATTTTTAAACCGTTTTATCAAGTTTCGTGATTTAACTTATATACAAAATCATAAAGAATTTCAAATATTAAATGAAATTACATTTATATTTATATTTTTCGTTATGAGGACAACCTATTTAAGTGATCGGGGAAATATAGTTCCAATAGATTACCAAAACAAACAGCACGACAAAGTGGTAACGCATTAACAAAAACTGCAGCCAGGTGTCATTGAAAATGAATTGCCTGATGCTTCAATACAAGGATTTCAATCAAAATCTGGCTAAAATTTTGTTACCCTTCAAAATGGCGCATATTTGTCCGACTTCGCCCTAAACACAACAGTTTCACCCATACCCACTTGCTGACCGGTGATACGAAGCCTTCTTGTCCTCTATGTAGACAATATTCATCGATTATACATATTCTGGGCACTAGCACAAAAGTAAAGAGTATCAAAAAAGCCCATTTCCTTGACTCTTTATTTTCAACATACTTATCAACAGTTTCATCCGCTAATAGAAACATTCGATAAAATTAATATGTTGATTTCAATTTAAAGCAAGGAACAACCAGAAACTTTGATTATTCCAAAGTTGTCATACTCTTCACACATCCCTAGAAAACGTTTTTGCCTACACTACTGTGATTGAGCATACAGACTCAGTACACATACAGAATTTCAACACTGAGACCGAAATATTTTTATGGGAGCTATAGGGTTCAGTAATCCTTAAAATGTATAAGGTTTGGTGAACAATAGTCAGAAATATATAGTGTCTACATTTCAGCTCGATGGTACAAAAAGCAAAAAAATTTTCTAATCAGAATCCGAATTATAATGAGGAGTTGTTTGTATGTGAGGTACCCCGTCTAGTGGTCCGATTTGGATGATTAAACAAATGTACTGCGTCTTGTAAAAATAAATCTTTTTACAAAATTTCAGCTTTTTAGCTCAAAATCTGAGGGATTAGTTTGTATATGGACGGACAGACGGACGTGGCTTAATCAACTCATGTCGTCGAACTGATCATGTCTCCTTTTGTCACAAACTTCATGACTTCACTGCGTGAAGAGTATAAAAACTTGTTTAATACTAAACTTAAAAATCGGATGTTTCATAGGAGATACTTTCAGCAAATATTATACAACATGTAAGTTAAGTAAATAAGATTCATTGAAGTTAGTAATTTCTAGATTGAAATATGAAGAAGTGGCGGCCGAAGGATAATATTTAGTATAAAAGGTTCCAATGTCTCGCCTATATTAAGAAATTATTGGAAGTACTATGAACCAAATTTGAGACCAATTTTCTTGATCTATGTTTGGATAAGGCTGCCACTTTCTATAAATTGAGAACTTCGACTATTATACATACACACACATTGAAAATGTATGACAATAACAAACATCTGATAGAAATGAAGCATGGCAACATAACATACTCGTCGATGCTTTTAGAACTGACTGAAGTGATAGTGTAGTGTACAAAAACTTCATTAAATTTTTAGAAAGGCATATTGTAATAAATAGAAGATGCATGTGACATGACATTGAATGGCTTTTTCTGCGCCTGCGTCGCCCTTATGCTCTTTTATGCTCTCATGGACATGACATTCGCTCATTCTGTACTGTCTTTGATATGAAATTTCTGTTGTTGTCAAACACTCTTTGGGTTGTTTTTCATTCCCGTTTTTTTGTCTCATCATGTTTCTATTGTATTGTAGATTCTCATGTTTTGCTACGTTTTCCATTCATCCAAAACAGAAACCACGAGAAAGCAACGGGTAAACACGGAAGTCCCAAAAACGTGAAATCATATAAAAGCGACTCCTAGAAGCCGTCTTCAGTTTGTTTCGCGTCGCCTGAACAACGCCAAGTCAAAGAAAAGACAGCGACGCGTCTGTGGAATAATACCGAACCGAACCAAGAAAAGAATATAAATAATAAAGAAATTATACATAATCATATATATTTTGCTAAATCATATTAAATTTTAATAGTACATAATATTTATATTTATAAAGAGCCTTCCTTATCTCAAGAAGCTTATTTCGTTTCGAATCCAAATAGTTTAACATAAAACACCAAAGTGCATTTAATTGATTTTATTTTTATACATAAAACGCGCAAAATCGTTTTTCATTAATCCAAACAAAAATCAAGAAAAAAAAAGCTTTAAACAACAAATTAAATACTTAATGTATTTAAGAAATCTATTTATGTAGATCAAAATATGTATGAAATCGAATAAAAAATGAGGTCAGTTAACTTGTGTGCTGTAAACAAAAGTGTACGTATGAAATTATACCAAATCTCTTCTTGAAAGCGGAAAATCGAACGAAGACAAACAAATTGGAATGCAATTCTTTTCTATTCGAAGTATTCTAAGGCGCCTTAAGTTGATTGCGTGCCAAGAGTGCATTGCAGTCAAAGCGGCGACATCGTCACAAAACAAAAAAAAAAAAAAAAACAAAAAAAAAACAATAATGACGACAGCTACGACTACAATAATAATGATGATGATGATGATGGCGATGGTGATGATGATGATGATGATAGCGAGAATATTGGCGGGCCTTGGCTGCTTGGCAGATGGGCGGTTGAATCAACTAACATACAAAGAAATGGTCAGGCGGTAGAACCAAAAAGTGGGGAGGTAGTGAAAAGGTCTAGTAACGCATTATACGAGCGTCTCATTGCTTTCATTGCCATAGTAAATGTTTGTAAGCTTCTTGACAGTTCTTGCATTCCACGTCAAATTAGAAGGGAGAAGAGAGAGAGAGAGAGAGTGTAACAACCCTTTAAAAATAGGCGAATAAAGAAAATGAAATATGAAAACAATGAGAGAGAAAAATGTGAAAATACTAACAAAAATGAAGGAGAGTAATAATATTTCTCTTTCGTCCGCTCTCAAGAAAAAAACATTTGTTGACGTTTTTAACATGCACTCGCTCAGCTGTTCAGCTACACTGAAAGAAATTGATATATTTCATTTTTACATATCTACATATCTCGACGCCGCATCTTGCAAATTCTACATGTGCAGTTTTTTAAGGTTTTGGGAAATGTGTGGAAAACGTGTTACTAAATAAAATTATTATTATTTCTTGTTGTTTCCCAAAACCTTCAAAAATTCACATTTTGATTAAGCAAGGCGCAGCGGTGATGAGTTAAAGCTACCCCGTAAGCCTCGTCTTTCCCTTGTCAACAATCTTGTAACTCAAGACAGAGCTCTGCCCGTAAAACTCAACGTGTGACAGAACTTCTTCTAGAAATTTTAAACTCCCTTTAACAAAACAACAACAATCATGATTTTAAAGTGAATTTTATATGGATTCTATCTCTTCCAGTAATCTAAGAACTTTGATTTAAAATTCCATCTGCATAAGATAATAAATCATATTAATATTATTTATATTAGATCGATAGCTAAGAGCATAGCATTTAAGGGCTCATATGGACATGACTCCATTGATTATCCTCAAGGCGCTGTTCATTTTCTCAAGTTCTTTATGGGATACTGTATGGTTCTATATGTAACAATTATCAAATCTCTTTACACTAGTAAATAAGATTCATAAGTTGCTCATTAAGGAAAAATTCGTAGACTCCTTTGTGTTAATTTGGTTTGAGGACTCACCTCACTTGATCCTAATACAAGCCCACTTTTTTCAATTTTCTTAGAATTCTCTATTGAATTTGATACATCGTGAATCTGTACAATTGTGATTCAGGAGTCCAGGTAGCGAAAGAAAATTGGAAAACCTCCAAAATAATGCACTTGTTTCGTTAATCTGCAAAGAACCTCAACTAGTATTTACAATAATAATTTTGTAGAACTGCATTCATATTCACCAATTAAAATGTAAAATTGGAAGTTTTTTTTTAAATATTTTCCTTGAATAACGATAAACATTCATATCCTTTGCATTTTGTACATACTCATTGTCTTGAAATCATTTGAATATCTTAAACTATTCAACTTCACACTTGTTTGCCTTTGAAATATTCTATATTAAATACTTGTAGAGTAACGCAAATTCCAAATTCCAAATTCCAGATTTCATCTTTCTCATTAACGCTGCAATTATGAGGTAATAAATTGCTGACAACCGCTTACAATTAACTTGACTAATTCAATTTCTACGACAACAACATCGTGCTCCTCTAACAATAAATCAAGCATTTCCTCAAACATATTTGCACATCCATGGATACAAGCCCAAATAGACAAGCGGACAGGCAGTTTGATAGATAGACAGACTGGGGGATAGGATATATACATAGATATTCAGATAGACAAAAAGTTTTCTTCATTTGACAAAATACATTTGCACTTTGATTTCCGCTTGTGCAAAGTCAGCGAATGAAGAAATGAGTGGAAAATATTTAAACTATAGAAAGAAACGGAGCAGTTACAATAAATGTGCACAGAACGAAGTTGCAATTAAATCACACAGATACACACACGCATACCAAGTAAATTCACTTACTTACATACATACATTCACAATTTTAAATATTTCATTTTTTTCCACTTGGGAAACAGCCGCGCCAGCAAATTGAGTATGCACTTACTCACACATATACTCTCATTCGTAAACTGAAATGCACAGCCACATTCACACTCACATACACGGAGACTACGCACATTATCATTAGCAAGTTGTGAAAGGAAGAAGTAGGTCGGTTGGGAAAGAAGGCAATGCAGGATGCAACAACTCATGCAACATTTAAGCAACTTTTAACTACCATCATCGTCATCATCCCAATCATCGCCATCCTGATGATGGTTGCTTGCAACTAAATTTAAAACAGAGATATATATGCTTGTATGTAATCATACTTTGAAACACACACATACAAACGTGTATGTGTAAGCACTGAGTAGAAGATAATTAGACACTTAGTCAAAGTCACTAAGTTAGGAGACAAACACAAATACTACATACTGGCATATTAAATATATTTTTGCTGCATTTAATATTTTTAAACAAGGAAATATTCCTTAAAAAAAAAGTCTCTGTATCGAAAAATAAGAGGTTTGGAATGTTGTAGCGACATCTGTGGGGTACGAGCGTTACCAATGACTCCTTACGAACTAATCAACGATTGCAGTTAACGCTCGGATTTCTTCACAGTGTCTTGTTTACGTTTGTCGAATTTTGTTATTAAGTTTTAGGTGACAAATGTATTGGTGGCAAAATAAAGATAAAGAAGGGTTTCAAGTGACACACACCTTTTATCTACTTACCATATATAGTTAGATCCTTATGCAAATATAATATTGTACATTCATTTGACCTGAGGTTACAAATATATTCGTATAAGCATAAATGAATATTTACGAGTGTATAAGTTTATGTACATATGTATGTACATAAACTCGCATCACGTGTGCGTTTCTTTGTGGCTTCCTTAACTTGACTTGTTAAATGCTCTAATTACGCCTAATGGAATGCTGGTCAACAGACAGACACACATAACATTATATATGAAACAATGTAACCAATATAGCAACTCCTAACATACGAGATGCATGACTTTGTAATGCGTTTTACAATTTCTTTTCATTAGGATTTTCTTTTCATTTTTTTTTTTTAACCAATTGACCGAAGTATCTTTTGCTGTTGGGTAGACCCAAACCAAATCCACATATGCATACTACAAACCGACGACACTCATTATTCAATGCGACATAGTTGCATAGTTGCATGTTGCGGGCAACTTTAACATAACTTGCCATTTTCATATTCTCTACATTCCTCATACATCCTTATTCTCAGTCTGTGAGTTTCTTTTCTTTTTTTTTTTGCTGGAAGATTGGTTGTTTTGTTCATTTATTGTTTGTATTTTTAGTTTTTAATTCCACTTGTGAAACAGTCCATTGCCCGCTCTTACCACTTTTGGTTTGGGGTTATTTCTATATGCACATGTAATTTATGGAGGATTCTAGGACAACGTTTTACAATTGACCATTTTAATGGTCATTTACTCATGCTCGTTGTTTAATGTCTGTATCTGTGTCTGGTATCTATGTAACTTTATGTATGAATATCTGCTGCTGCCTATGTATGTATGTGTGTGTGTGTGCATCTGCAAAGCTTGTTATAATATGTGTAATTTTTCACAACTTTGTTCCATATAAACTTTTGAAATATGCATACGATCATGTTTGAATAGTCTGTAATGTTAGTTTTTGGATGTTTGGATGCTTATTTTTCGTCCTCTCTCTTTTTTTTTTTTTTTTTTTTTTTTGGGTGGAAATAACCAAATGTGCACGAAAAGTTTTACCAAATGAGTGAACAATAAATTAAAGTTATTATTTTCTCTGCAATTTTATGCAATGAATACGATTTAATTTATTTAAAGGGAATTTAATTGAGTGCTAATCCATAAAGGAATTAAATTCGACAATATTTCGATTTAAATTTTTAATACTTAGTAGTCAGTTTGATTGACAAAAGTTGACATGGATATTATGAATGCCAGAAAGTAACCCAATGTTTTTAAACATTTGTATCGTCATTCGGATAATCACGTGTGCTTCGAATAATTCGACATCAAAGGCATTTGCGAACACCTTTTTGGGGAAGTCGTTAGCGTGAATAGGTTTTAGTCTTAGATGAATTCTGTTGTGAATAAGGGCCCTTGCTAGGGATTGTGGTATTGTAGCAGTCAATCTATATAACGGATACTGAAGAAACTGATTTGATCAAATTTCGTTGCCTTTTACATGTCGCGATGTAAGATGGACTTTTTGACGAACTTTTATTTTATTTTGCTTCTGATATTGGAAGGAGCAGTCGTCTCCCAGATTTGAATGCAGTTTGCTGTTGATCCGGAGTTTGCTTTTCGCTCACAGTATTCAGTCTATTTTTTTCATTTTGTGAAGCATCACGCAGTGACATTTTTAATATAAATCAGACCAAGGTATCGTATTCGGTCATCCTGACGTATAATATTATTGTTAAGGTTTATTACTGGACAAGCATCGCGCGTTAAAGTGTACGTGCAATTTGTTTATATGAAGGAATTTATGCCAATATTCCAATGCTTAGTCCAGGCTGAAACAACGGGAGATGATGAATTTGCACGAATGGCAATGGCATCTGCATAGAAAGCGCCTTGAATATTGTCATTATCCGACATTGGCGTACAGTGTGTAAAGGATTGGAGAGAGGATGCTGCTTTCAGATACTCCAGCTATGACATGCTTAATAGTCGCGGATTCTGACGAAAAAGGCTCTGTCTGGCAAAAAGATCTGAAATATCAGGAATTGCTTACATGGGAATATTTACTTAATTTTTGGAGTGAGCCGCTTTTCCATATCTTGTCGAAGGCTTGCATAATATCCAAAACGACAGCCGATCAGTAATGTTTCAATTTAAATTCAGTTGTAATGTGATGTACGACTCTGTGTAGCTGTGCTGGAGTACCGTATTGTGCTCTGAAACCGAATTGATGATTTGGGATGGCACATTGGACCTTTCGCACCTTCAACACTCCACTTAAAAATATCGCACTTTTGACCTTACAAATATTACTTTCGACAGAATGAAATATTACATTTTTTGAAAAACAAATGAAAGTTCCTTCTTAGAAGAATGAAAGTTAAACAAAGGAATTAGAACTGATTTTATTTTATTTAGTTTACATACTTTTAATATATATGTATAAGAATGTTAATAAACTACAGATCAAGTTTATTAAAACTAAGTCTAAAAGGTCATGCTTGCCAGTGGCTCTATATTAAGTGGTGCCATCTTGGCTCTTCTAAAAAATAAAACAACAAATTTACCTATCAATCGTAAATTTGTAATTGTAAGTATCAAATTTACATAAAAATAGAAGGACACATGAGCGGACTAGAACCGTTAACTTCTCCTTATCAATCATATCCATCTACATATATTCCAATCCGAAAATCTTTATGACAAAGTGAATAAAGCTAAAATTTAAAATAACTCTTTTGATTTCACATTTATCTTAAAAAAAAAAATAAAAGAATTGATTTTAAAAACAAATCGTTGAGTTCCACACGGTTATTTGATTTCCTCTTAACCCTATTCGTACCAGACTAAATGTGTGACGTTAAGTACCACGTAGTGACTCCAAGTCACCGCTTGGAACGAATAGGGTTAAGTGAGTCTTCAAACAACTTTATACATCCATTATACGAAACAAACATGTTCGATTCAATCATGCAGACAACCTAAGATCGAACCACAACCAAAATCTCTTATACTCGCAATACAAAGTAAAAATTTGCTTTATGTTTTAACGGAACTACTTTGAACATAAGGCAACTCATGTTCTATATAAGTGATGAAGCTAAGAAAACCAACATAAAATATACACGGCAACATGATTTTTGGCCATTTGTGTGGACGTCATCGGTAAGCGGCTAAGAGGCCCTCCGGATTAAAATGTTTGTGTGTTAGTTTCATTTAGATGCAACAATAGAACTCAATAAGTTCATCATAGTACTACATAAAAGTGATACGGTTTCATAGTGAGATGTAAGAAAACAAAAAAAAAAAAAAAGAAAAGAAATTACATATTTTATACTAAGAGGAGTAACTTGTTGTGCATTGAGTGCAACTCGCGTCTTTTCATAACAAACATAACTGCATCAGTTGTACTGAGTTTAGTTATACACAAAGTTTATAAATATTATTAGCAAGAAAGCTAAACAAACACTAAGTGACTAAAAGACACAGTGATGCCTGTGAGTGACGAAGATCAATTTTTGTTTCTAACGAAAAGGAAATAGAATACAAAAATAATGAATTGATAACTAAAAAAAAAAAAAAAACTAAAGTGTTGTTAGCTTATCTTATCTAGTAGTTTTTAATAAACGCGAGAATTATCTCAAAGAGGAAAACTTAATTGTCTTTAATCATTACAATTATACGAAATTGATTCTCAAGTGACTGCCTGTGAAGAGGCGACGGTAAAGTGAGCTCACTTGAAACTGAAAAGTTCCGTCAAGGAAATTGTTAAATTGTTGTGAATGTTGGATGATGATGATAATTACAAGGATTCAAAATGAGCCTTTAGTGGATAATTGCTCATTATTCTGATTTAACTGATAAAATCGGCTTACGAAAGAAACATACGCAACAGTAACAATAATAACAACAATATTAAGAGGATTTATAATCACTTATCAAAAGGAAAACAAGTCTCTTATCTAACTAAAACATTTGAAAGCGTATTTCTTTGAATTTCACAAAGGCCTCCTTCCAAGATGATGTTTACATTATGACGATTTTAGAAGAGATTAAATATTACAATTTATTTTGATTTGCAAATTTCATAACAATTATAATTTAACAAATATTGTAATTAAATTTTAAACTTTGTTTTTTATTTTCTTTCTCATTGAAAATTGCAAAGGTCAAGATAGAATTTACTTTTAATTTTATTTTTTAAAAAATTAATTATTGTAAATTAATATAAATTAATTTTCTTTTAGCATTCATAATAAATTAATAAAATTGCCAAACATTGAGAAGAAAAACAAAAAGAAACAACTAAAATTCATTTAATCATCAACCACAATAATAATAATAATAATAACAATAATAAACGACAAAAAAGAAAAACAAAAAAACGGCAATATTAATAAATAATAAACAACAATATAGAGATCAGTTTAAAATATGCGGCGAAATATTAAATTAATCGTTTTCGTTAGTGTAATCTGGATGTTTGTAATGGTTTATTATTTTCAAACCAACACCGAAAAGGTAAGTTAAATTTATTATTGTTGTAAATTTTGATAAAATTAAAAATAAACAATTTATGCAAATTTTTAACTTAACAAAAAAAGTAGGAAAGATAACAGAAATGTATAAAGCATAATAAAGCAACCAACCGAAAACGGCAGCACATCCAAAATATTGTACCTACAATAAAATGCAAATGCCAAATAACTTTATTTTATTTCTTTGTGTGCATAATAATTTGGTAAAATAATAAAAACCAAATAGACAGTAAGCAACAAACAGTGAATAGGCAAACCCACACCGCCATCAATCAATTAACAGGTGAAAAATGCACTTGAATAACCCAAAAGATTTGGGTTAATAGGGCAAATAACAATAGCAATCCTTCATAGTGTCTTTATACCTTTGTTTATATTTGAACGTTTAAAAAAAATATTTAAAAATCACATAGTCACATAGTCACATAGTAGAAACAAAACATTACTTTATGCAAATTATTGAAGATACGAGTACATACCAATAAATGATTTATTGAATGATTGATCAATTGATTGATTAAATGACATACTGAGTGAAGAGACATTGGAAAGCGTTTGTCAATAGCGTTTCATGCATAGCAATTATTTTATTAACATCCATTGTCACTCAGATACAATAATATACAAGTACGAGGTATGATCATAAAATAATGAGACAATGCTCCTTGTAAATTTCGACCCGTGCCGATTTCAGTTTTATGAAATCTTGGTCCATTCAATTAATTAATTGATCTTGTATTTGGTCAGTTAATTTGGATTGAGAAAATATTGAAAACAAAAATTTTTCATTTGATCCGTTGGTTGACTATATTCTAAGATTGTTGAAATTGTTCTCGAATGTTTTCGGCAATAAAGAGCTGAACTGAATTGAATTGAATTAAAGAATAAAGAAACAGGGATTGGTGTGTTCCTCCTTGCCGTCCTAATATTCTTACAATTCTCCCAAAAATGCATTGCAAAATATAAATTTTAAATAATAAGATTCGTTCGTGTAAATCAATTTTTCTTTCAATAAACACTTTTGACCAAGTGAGGGTCATTAGTGTCACTAAGTATATCACAACCACACCTCGGCTTTATATATCGACAAGTATATTTATGGCTTACCTCTAAATATATATATATATGTATCTGCTGCAAATACATAAAAAATATAATTATGTATTCTCTTGATGCCTAACCGTTATTGCTACTTCTTTTATACTTAGATACTTTTTCTTCTTTTTCATTATTTATTTGTTTGTTATTTTTCTTTATTTTTTTTTTTTTTTCATTTTAATTAAGACCACTACATGTCGTTAATGATGGTGACTGATTGTCTGTCTGTCTGTCTGACGACCTGCCAGATGGTCTGTCTCTATACTGATATCTACCAATCTCTTCATGCCTTTCTTAATGTACCGTTGCGAGCGCAATGCGTGCCATAAAATTTATTATAAAAAGTTTTCTTCTTTTTTTGCCTCCAAATAATAAGAGTTCGACGAACGACGATGACTTAATTGTCTTATCATTCATGAAATATACAACTATGTATAAATGAAAAGAACTTTTCATTGAAATTATCCCATATACAAGTTCAAAAAGAAATTAGAAACGAATAAAATTTGAAATAATAATAATAAGTCTTCAAAAGAATTGTTTCGCTCCACTACAATACAAACTAAGTACGAGGTGTAAATGGTTTCTAACAGAGTGAAAATTGTGTGAGAATCACTGTGAATGTGAGCAATTACAGTTATAAGATAATGAGTAATCAATCAACTGTAATCAGCAGTTGGATTTCTTCTAATTTCACTTTAGAAAGTGCATTGTAATCCATTTCATTTATTCCTTTCTTTTCTTTTTATCTTAAGTTTCAAGTAATCTGTACTTTTCTATTGCCAATTTCCACTGATTATTGTTACTACGATTCTTTTGAGGAATCTTAATAATTTTCATTAAACTTAGCGAAGTAACTATTCCTTATAAATCCAATTAATTTGATTGTTAAATATTTTTCCATTAATTATACTCGTTTATTATTCTTATTTTATTTCTTAATTATGTATTAAATAATGTATAAATTTCTGTGCATTTTTTAGTTCATTAAATTAAAAAAAAAATAATAATAATAATCATTTAATTTCTAAAACCTTTTTCAAAGAAACTGAAATATTTCTTTTATAATTTGTAATTGAAAATTTCTGCATCATGAAACATTAAAAATACACAATACATTGAGATCTCCAGATCTCGATTATAACAACTAAAATCAAAATTCAAAACTTCCGACGGCTCAAAAGGAATCATTTTGTACACCTGCCACTCAACTCCTCTGAATCATAAGTAGTTTTCCTGATCTCTAATGCCACTTCTGTCCACTGATACCTTGCCACATGTAAATGTGAGTAATGTCTGAGCAATAAATCTGGAGAATATGAAGTCTTCTTTCATTGGAAAAATTAACACATTTTTTCAATACTCATAGTGGTTGACAAAAAAAAACAAACTACTGTAGCACATTACTGTACCATAGCTTCAACTTGTCCCAATCATAGCCTGATATATTTTATTATACATATCAAGTCTTTGAATTTTGTTCCTTTAGCCAGAGAATATTAAGTATAAAAGATGAGATTTTATAAAAAAAAACTCTTTTTCAATATAATTTTGACAATACTACAAATTCACGCTAATTTCCATTGCACAGGTAAAATCATCACAAAGTATCTGGACGTATCCAGAAATCCCATAGCGATTATATTTCCTTACATAAATACAATATTTTATAGTAATATTGTATAATATTATATAATCTTTGATGACACTTGTTTTGAAATCGAATTAAATTCACGAAAATTTGTTATATACTCTTACATTTAACTGCCTAAAATCAATTTCATACTTAAACAAATTAAATTTATTTTTATAAAGTAAATACAAATATACAATATTTCAAATTTTTAGGAAATAGTAAGCAATACTGTATGTTTACTCTACTATAGGTTTCATCTAACAATAAAAAGCATGAGGCCATGATCTGCTACTGGCAACTCAATGTTGTCGGCTTCGAGATGGAAAATTGCGGATTTTATCGCTTTTAAGCAGCTTTTAATTATTAAGTTGCTTTGTTTTCCAATGCAGACTTACTTACTTACCTTAATGAAGTCCATGAAAGATCAAAGCATTTAAGTTAATTGCATTTCGCACTTATTCAATCAATGCACATCATTTGATACATCAGTGATGCTGATGATGATGATGATGATATTAATCAATTGTATGTACAGCCAATTCCACTAAGCGGCAACCGTACTTATTGTATGTATCTGCTCATTACGTTTACGTGCATAAAAACAGACAGAATTACAATTGTTCCTTTAGTTTAACTAAAGTATGCTTGCAAATAGGTTGCTGTTAAGCGAATCCCACTGTATCTGTATAACAGCATTAAACACTATTCATGTATTTGTGTACTTATATCCTCACATGGTTATTGCTTGTTGCACAAGTATGCTTACAGTTCATGCTTTCAACACAATTTAATCGTTTATATGTATTTACTTTAAATGTATCCGTTCAACTGTCCAGCCATTCATCCTTCTGTTCATTCATTCGTTAGTTCATTAGTTCATTTCATTCATTTAACTCCTTCATCAGATTTTGTTCGTCGCTTTATTTTCAATTTACAGCTGAATTATTTACACCGAGATTTATGTCACATTTCCAAAGAACCCTACCCTGCCCTACCATACACTCCCCTACCCAACGCATCCGATATTATTGTATATAGTATAATAATATTGAACAGTTTTTGCGAAGCATCCATGCATATTTACAATCATTTTTTTTTTTCTCTCTTTTTCATTTGGTCATAAATATAATAATTTTTGAATGGAGAAAAACCTTAAAATTGTGATTTTTATTTTTAATAATTTTTTTAAATAAATTTTTCCCAAATGTAAAACGCAATTAAACCAAATAAATATTTTAAAGCAAATACGAGTATGGGAGGATGTAATTCCACCTTTACCCATTCACATTAAAATGTTTCGTTTTTCTTTTTGTATAAATAAATAATGTTGGACAAAAAATGTATCTCAACATAAGAGTTGCAATTGTTTCCAAACATAAAGACAAACAACAACTAAAACAATAACAGAATGAAAAAAAAAAAGAATAGTACGAAAGTCTTTTAAATTACAAAAAAGGAGAAAAACTCTACATAAAAATATCCTTGTTTTTCATCACTTTTTCGCTGGAGCAGCAGAAAACCTTTTCACTTATTCAAATGAAGCCATGGGAAGCCATGGGAAGCCATGAAATCATCATCATCATCACCAACACGACCATCACCAAAGTCACCCACACAATTATTCATCCACTAACACACATTGCATGCATCCATGTGTGTGTGCGTACTCATATGTATCCATGCAAGTATGTTGTATCCTACATATGTATGTACATGCAGAGTCATATATTGTGAATGTGTAGTAGTAGAATGTTATCTTTACCCAGTTGCGCGTAATATGTTTTATTTGTCGTTGTTATTTGTGTAGTTGAAAATAAATCGAATTGAGTCGAATGTGAGTGACTCTTGTGTTATTACACTTAGTTATTTATTTTATGTTAGATGAACAAGAAGAGAAGAATCCATGACAATCAAATCGTGTCTTGATTTTTGATATGATTGTCAAAGGAATGATGACATTGAATAAAATACTTGTAAATCAAAATCAAAAACGTATTCCTTACTCTAAAAAATCCTTCTAACATATGTAGATGTGACAAATGACTTACCTAAAATTTATTTTAAAATCTTTACAACATCAATGTTGAATTTAAATAAATTATTCTATTTTTATGATTCCCCCCTCATATCAGTTTATCCCATATTTTTACCATGTAGAAAAATCAGATTTGAATAACATTCCTTATGGTTTTCTACTTGTGATATAATGGAAAAGAAGTCGAAGAGCTTTTTCTATGATAGCAATGTCCTACAACATCTTACTTAGAAAAGTTAGGACATACCTATTTAATAAGTGAGACAAGTGAGTGAGATCAGTAAGAAAGAGTCATAAGAGAGTATGTGTAAGTAATGTCTGTAATGTCCTTTTCACAGTGCAAAAAAAGATGATTGCTTTTCATATTGCTTTCATATTGTTGTTTCGCTTAACGGTAAACAGGTGTTATTTGTTTTGATTATACTTACAAACATGGAACATTGCACGCACGTTGTGCTAGTTTCAAAAGTAAAATTTGTCGAAAATATATGAGTTAGGACATTTGGCAATGCTTGCACTTCCCTTTTTCATTCCCAAATTTATTAAAATTTTAACAAAACGTTTACAATTAGAAATAATTTGAAATCAACATCAGCTGTTTTGTGTTTACATGTAACAAAAAAAAAAAAAAAAAGAATAAGACAGACAGCAAATGCAAACCTTGGCAGCACTTGCAGTACTTTCAAGAGACCGCATGGTCAATCTGAGTGCAGAAAGTGCTTGCAAAGTGACATCCACAGAGTAAGCAGCTTAACAGTAATTTTTGTTTTACAACAACAACCCCTCAATTTTGTTATTTTCCCTGTTGTTGTTCTTCACTTTTGAGCTGCTTGCACATTGAAGCTGCTTCTGCCCTACTGTGAATAAGGGAATAAGGTAATGAAAGCAATTGAAAGTATGTTTGATCAATCACATAATCAAAGACATCTGATGACATAGACGTTCTTATCGTAAGTAACTTTACATGACTATATATAACGCCGCTTTCGCTAACACAACTGTGGTTCTAGAGCTTAGATACGATGTAACCTATTAAATATAATATTGAATTAATTGTTGTCTATTTAGGAAAGAATGACCTAAAGAAATGGAATTTTAAAAAATTAAATATACTTATTTTGTATAATAATGATAATAGTTTGGATGAAAAATAAAGAAATGTATAGGAATTTTTCAACTAAAAACCTTAAAATTTAAATAAATGAAGAAAGTTAAAATCAGAAAAATACACAAGAGAAACTTACATTTCATTAAAAATGTATCGACAAATCTATGGTTATTTTTATTTAATAAAATATGTTTAAATAATATTTCATTCAATTGGATATAAAATCCACTCACATATTAAATTGTGGTAGACCAAGTTTTAAAGTTTCATTTGATATCATTTGCATTTAATTGTAATCACTCTGTACTCTCTATAATTACAAATATGTATGTATGTATATACATACATAAATAGGGGACTATGGCAAAAAAAAAAAATTTTATAATGATTCAAATTGTACCATAAAATATCGTTTAATGCAATTCGAAAAGTGAACCATCGATGTCGATGACGATGACGATGACGATGACGAAGATGATGACGAAGATGATGATGACGAGGTTCATTAACAACAATTGTTGATTGTTGATTTTCACGCTTGAGATCTCACTATAAACCATACAATTGCAACATGTGATCAATCATAACTTTCCAATTTCAATTAAAATCTCTCAGATGGGTGCCATGCAAGAAAGACTTTTCATTAGATTGAAACTGAAAAATCATTCACATTTTCAATTAAATATCATTTATAGTTTGTTACAACAATTTTAAACCGTGATTTCAGATATTATTATTTGTTTTGTTCGTTATATTTGTACTACGATGCATTAATTATCTAGCACCAATCAAGAAAAGCCATGAAAAAGGCTGACAAGTGACAATTGTGCACGAAATGAAAATATTTAAGTTACCAACAATAATGACAACAAAAATGAGAATAAAAAAAAACAAAAAACAAAAACAATGAGAATATTGTACTTACTCAAGAATCAAACGAAACATTTTCATGAATAAGCATTTTATAGCCTCAAAAACCAGCAAACACAGCACAGTTGTCTCATAATCTTACAAAAAAAATTGTATTCAAACCGATTTCTATCACCATGCAGACCATCAGATGGCAACTATGAAATGAAAACCGAAATCATAAAATTATAACATTTTTCAACAATTTCAGTTGTTCTTCTTTCTGAATCCCTGCCTCTCTCTCTCTCCCCCCTCTCCAACAATTCCTAAATGAATGTACATTGTTTGCCAAATAAACGATTGAGAGGGCAAATTTATAGCTGAACTTAAAAAAACAAGAAGACAATTGCAAGCAGCCGTTACACCCAAGATACAAAATGTTTATAAAGATACATTGTACATTCATAAAACAACTACACAACAAGCAATAATGGGATACCACCATCCTAATGATGATATTGATAATCACGAGGGATGGAAGATAGGAAATGGTCTGGATGGTAATGGGTTATGAAATCCCTTTTCAACATCTTGTCATAAGCATCAAACGCTTATTGTCCCTTTTTGACTGCTGCTGCTGTTTTTTTTTGTTTGGTGTTTAATTAAACGCTTGCTATATATTGTGTATGTATATATATATTTTAAATATACTTATATAAACGGTAATAATAATAACAAGAACGACATCAACATCGAAACAATAATAAAAAATATATATACAAGTATTATATTGTATTTGTTTGGCAAACAATTTTATAAAAGACATCAACGACACGCTTTTATTAACAAAGCTATTTTTCCCCATCGTCATGATCATCATCATCATCATTAGTGTAAGCATCATCATCATCAGCAGCAATAGCAGAACAAAAAAAAAAAACAGCTACATTGCGGCATTCAGTCGCCCCAAATGAGCTCATTTTGCAGTTGATGATATACTTACTTCCAAATGTAGAAATTTGTATCTATTAAATTGTATCTTTGTTTGTACAATATTGCTGCAAATATAAGTATCTAACACAAAATAAAAGTATAAATTTAAATGCAATTGTCTATGACTATTTTGTGGCTTTTTTTTTTTTATATAAATAAAAAATTATATAATCAATTTATTGCCATCATTATAAATTTCTTTTTTCTTTAATTATTGCAATAGAAGAAACCAATTTTTCTAAAGATTACAATATTTTCAATGACAAATGTTTATATTTAAAAAATAGGATACAATATAACAAGTTTCCATACAAACATTACAGCATCCAATAATCAGGGAACTTTAATTGACATCTATAATCTGTGTTAAAAAATAGAGAAAGTTAAAAATATGTAAAATTAATAGACCAGTCTTAATCGAAGTTTATAGTTTCTATCTGTAGCAAATTTTAGATCGATTGCTCATAAATTAAGAGTACTAATTTGCATAGAAACGTTTTAAATGACTAGCAAAGATTTCCATATTACGTATACTTTATTGAGTCTATAACTCACGATTGTTAAGATAACAAAAACCACGAAAAAGTGATAAAAAAAAAAGAAAGATATTAAATGTGTAAACATTATTTAACAGAAGTGTAAGTCTTCTATCATGTTTTATCATTTCTGTATTTGAGTAAACTTATGAAGTGATGAATGCGGTATGCTATTATTATGTGCTTTGTATGATAATCTTATACAGGTAGGCTCACACTTTATTGATGTTTGAGCTCATTGGAATTTTGTTATTCATTTCATTTGATATCTTTTCACATAGAGGCCAGTTAATTTCGTTTGTTTCAAAATATGGTATTTTTTAACTTGTTTCAAAACTTTGCCTTTCGCCTTATGATTCTGCACCTCATCTCAGATTTCAAGAGTAATTGAACTTATTGCATTCTTGGTGCTTAACTATTCATTTAGCTCTAAATGTTACATATCATCGGAGCAAACCTCAATTGTTTACTTATAAATACGTTTGATAACGTTCACTTGAGCATCTCCCCACATTTATCGACCTTGGTGTTCTTTTTGATCCTAAGCTCGGTTTTAATTAGCATATTTCCACAGTCGTTAAAAAGGCGAAGGGTATTTTTGTTTTCATTAAAAGTTGATCTAAAAAATCACAATGTATCTTTTTATTTCTCGAGTATTGCTCTTGTATTTGGTGCGTTTGTTTACCATTCGTGGTCTAAGCTGGTATCATAATTCCCGCTTGCCATCTTACTCTGATAGGATCCTTCTCATCAGTCTTCCACTTTTGGCGCATCGTAGGCATTAGTTTTCTTCATAAACTTATAGTTAAGTCCATAGATTCTGCTGTTTTCTTATCTCAGCCAAACTTTTGTATACCCAGTCGTTCTATTAGAAATTTAGCCCTTTAGCCCTGAATAGATGTGCAACTAATATGCCCTACATAATATCTTCCGAGTTTTATGCACTTTTATAAGTTCTATCATGTCCTCTCGAATAAGATGTCATCCTCTGCGCGTAGCATCATCGTCTTTAGCTGCCTTGGGAATCGGTACACACTACAGACTAGATGATCTAGACGTCGCTCATTGGCTTACTTATCCTTGGCAGCCTTTTTTCAATCGCATCACTTGGATTATATGTCTCCGTTCACACTTGACTATGGGCATAGTTTGCTATTTTGCAATGATCGCAACCACATAGGTGGTCCAATATTCTCCATTTCGCATATGGTAATAAGGAGTTGGTCGGAACAGCGTAAGTCTATATGAGTAACGGTGCTGTGAGTGGAATAGTGTGCTGGTCACATATCATTTAACATGGTTGGGTTGGATGGTTGAATGTATTTCGCTCAACTCTTCCATTGTCCTTGGATGAGCCCAAGCTAAAGTGCCAGCTGTTTCTAACAATTATCCGATTGGATTGATGTGTCTTCAGAAGCCACTTTATTATCCAATTTTTGGTAAGAATATAAATGGGGCATACCTTGTCAACTGAAGAATGACTATTGCTTGGCAATTTATCAACTTCACAATACATGCTGGTTGTGTTGTAGCTGCATTCTTCAATGAGATCTTTCTTATTTACCACTATTGAAGCGGGCCTTCTGGTTCTTACATACTTTACTACTTTTCAACTTAATCAAATTGTCCACTTGCAAAAAAAAATTTTTTTTTTCGTCCCCATGATGTCAATCCGGAGCCTCATTCATTTACTTCCTTGTTTGCGTAGATAATATTGTGCAAATTTAATAATAATATAATATATTATGTTTATTATATTCATATGAATAAAAACAAAAGTCTATGCACAAATTCAAATGTATAAATTTTTTCCGAAGCATTTTTGTAAAACACTTTTGTCAAATTGACTAGGTTGCACAATTTGCCTGGATTAAAGATAAAGGAGTATGTAAGTATGTATTGTACAAGGGTAGTTCATTTTCTTTTATTGCACTAGTGCAATTGATAGTTCAAATTAAAGAAAATCCAAATAAGTCATTCAATTTTACCGTAATGGGAAAACAAACTTTCTGGTGTTAGCAAAAGTATCAATTTTCATGTTTTACTTAATTGAAATTGATGGAGTTCATAGCGAAGAATCAAAGAACTTCTCTCAGTATATTTAATAAACTGCTACACTTTATGGGTTCAAGAATCCTGTTCTGCATAGTTCAAAGTTCATAAGCACCATCATTATGTCCGTGATACTCGACGTGCTCCTCATTTATTATAACATTTAGTTCAAGTTCATAATGACAACAAACAACGAAAGCTAGCTCAAGTCATCTTAACAAAGCAAAGACCACCAGCTGACTTTCAACTCAAGCAAAAAAATACAAAAAAAAAAAAAACGAAAGAGCAAAATGACAATAAGTTAACCAAGATGGGGGATAGAAACAATGTGAAATAAGAAAATATTTGAAATGAGGACCTGAAAATAAATGAGCTGTTGAGTGGCATTTTAAAGCAAAAAAGTTAAGTTAAGTAAAAAGTGACAAAACATAAAACATTTAAAAACCACTTAAGTAATTGCGTAACATTCTAGCAAACTTAATGCGAAATATGATAAAAAAAAAAAACCGAAAATCATTTAACCGATTTTTTTTTTTTGTCCATTGAAATATGACAATTTATTTGTCAGTCGAGCTTAAACAAAGTGTGAAGCGGCTTTGATGGAAGCAATTAGACAAATAACAGCCAATAACTGTGTTGGGCAGACCAACACTGACCACAAACATTGGCAGGCCACAAATAGCAACTGATAAGCATAAAATTAACCGAATCCATTTTAACAGTCCTCATTGACGTTGGCCGGAACCGTGTTTCACACGCTTATTTGATCAGGATTGATTCAAGCTCACAAAAACAATTAAATACAAATGAATATCACAAGATTTTCCACAACTGCCATTTTTGCCAAATTTTAAACTAGTTTTTACTGGAAAGTAACTAACTAAAATATCTAACCACAAAACTTCATATAACAAAAGTATCGAATAACAATAAAAACAAAGAAAACCAAAAACAATTTTAAATATAAATTAATGTGAACCACAAGTGAAAGTAAAAAAAAAAACAAATAATAAAAATTAAATAAATTGCAATTCACAAAGGAGCTTCACCAGAAATTACACAAACAAAACTATCAAATAAATCTGTTGCGCATGAAAACTAAGTATTTAGTAGCCGGTTACTTGCCCAGTTTCTTATTGCCGCTATTCGCTCAAATATCCAACCATCCATCTTATCCATCTGTCCACTCATCCAACGCGACAGACGATTTGAGCTTGTTCAACTTTTTTATATTCATGTAACTGTCGCCCAGATGCAAACTAAGCCAAGGAAACAACAATAAACTACAACTAAGTATGACGTTGCTCAAGTTAACGCAACAACTTGTTGTATTAACATCTGATTTATCTAGCTATTGTATTTGCAATTGTAATATATACTTCTATATGATAGATCCTTCGACACTAAACTCATAGGCCGAACTAATTTCTACAATATTTTAATTTCTCTTGTCACTTGGGATCTTCAATCAAAATCTTTGAAAATTGATACTTTGATTCTAAAATTATTTCAAAAATAACATTTTTCCTTATGTTGTAAATTTCCAAAGTTTTTCTCATATACCTGTAAATTATCCTTTAATTCACCAACAAATTTACTGTTATTGTTTTCTTTTAATATATCAAATTATTCGGGAACATCTTTGATTTAACTTGACCTCAGATAAAATCGATCTCAGAGTTCAATATGTGTAATTTACTGCCCAGATTGATGGTTTCGTGAAAAATATAAAACATAAATATGTCCATGTTGAAACCATATTTTGTTCAATATAATTTAAGATCTTATAATTTGCATCAAGAAAGAATTTATGAATCAAGTTTTGATATCTGATCGAGATGTTAGTACACATAATAAAAAGAAATGAAAAAGTGTGACATTCACCTCTCAACATTGCTGAGGACGATGATTTTATTGCGTATTTGAGTCACCGTTGGCTATTGTTCAGTTATTATTTAATTTATTATTGTTGCCTCTTAAGAAATCTGTCCAAAACAAGTTATACAAAACAACAATATCTAGTATGTATAAACTGAAAACGAAATTGAAAGTAATCAAAGCAAAGAGAGACAAAAGAGCAATATTAATGATGACGATGACGATGATGTTGAATAAAGCGGCAAAAGTATCTGCACGACTTTGAATTAAATAAAGAAATGAAAGACACAAAAAAGAAAAGAAGTAAACTTAACGCAAGGTCGTTTGTGTAACAGATACAAAAGCCATAAAAAACCGCAAAAATGTTCATAACAACAATAATGATCATTATTAAATGATGATAATTATTATGATGATACGTATATTAGTAATGTTGTTGGTAATGTTAATAGTATTTTAGTAAAGATGATCAAATTACAAATGTGAACAAGGCATATCGAGGTATAGAATATTGTGTATGCCCAGTTCCATTTTCATGATTTTTCTCTGTTCTTCTTTAAGCCGGTTAAACAAGAAGTTTTGGTTTGCTGTACTGTGATGTTACCAAGTTGAATTTTGTTTTACCTTAGTCAGTATTTTATTTCTTTCGTGCATGTCTTCCATTTCATTAATCGTTAAATTTAATGTATTGAATGACATAGAGCACACATGCACATATATCTTGCTTGAATCCGTCATTATGATTGCAATCTTCAATTAGCCATAATAAATCAATAAATTCGTAAATGTCAAAGCCTCAAATCACAGCACAGTTTCGTCGACGATATGCCTTTGACTTGAGGAAAGAGGAACCAGAACCACATCAAGAGAAACAAACAAATACAAACATTATTGGCCACATTGCAATATCATTTTAAGTACACTCTTATAATATAATATATCAGACCAGTTTACAAAAGAACAGAAAAGTATCGTACTTAAAGATACATACCTAAGTTGAGTTAAGAATAAGTTTACACCCAACGATAAGTTCCATAATTTTTTCTCAAATACTCGTACATTTTTTAACAGCCTTTGGATATTTTTTCTAAGCCAGAATTTATTCGTTTCGTTTTTTTAAATTTTTATTTTGTTTTTCTAGTTTATTTTATGTTTTCAGCGTAACTAAAAACAAACAGAGCGCAACAGTATAGTATAAAATGTATCTCAACTAGTAATTTAAAAGACAGTAAGACTACTTCTAAGTAAATATTTTTCAAATTGTCTATTGTACACGTGAATCCGTTCACAACAAATGTGCAAATACCATACTTGTATAGTAGTAGTACATCAACATTTAGACAGATTTTGCAATAAATTTCCATTTCAAGATTTCACATAAACACAAAATAGTATACTTAAATCTGAGTTGCAATAATATTAGCAAAAACCAACAGATTTGTTCAACTTTATATGACATTACATTGTATTTTATTATTCTATCTATTTAACACGAGTACCAATATGCAATTAAGAAATATTCAGGAGAGAACTGGAATCTTTTAAACTTATGAACTTAAAGAAAAGCTGACAATATGTGTTATGCCTATGTTAATATATGAATTATTTAAATTATACTATGAAAGCCAAAGTTCCAACTTGAAAATGGTTAATACGCCTTTAGTTTAAAACTAAAACTGACTAAGTTTATGCCTTAAGCATTAAATGTTATTTAGGTGAAAATAACAATCCTAATGAAAATATCATTAATCAATTTTTCTTGTAAGGTTGCTCATGAAAATATTGTATTGTATGTAATATATTTTCGGGTTATCCGATACATTTTACTCTAAACTAATCACTCAGTTGTGTTCACCATCTATTTTTACGATTTACTTTTCTCTTGTATTGAAGTTTTGTCGGATATTAAGGTTTGAACACTTTTATTATTCTACAGTAAGCAAGGAAATAAAGCCGATCAATATATACAAAGATGAACGAAAAAAATTGTTTGACAAAGCTAAACTATAACACCCTTTGACCGATCACCATATAAAATTGCAATTATTTGTATTTTTTCATGAAGAATATTTTTATGCTATCCACTTTGTTGTCACTCACCAGTTTTTTCTTAATTTCATTGAAATTGTTGAAGTGAAACTTCTTTAGCGGCTTGGCCAAAAATTTTTATACTAAAAATTTAAGAGAATAAATACAAATCGTCACGTTTTTTGATTCTGTATCTCATGAACCGAACTACGTAGAGACTTGAAATTTTTACAGAATGTGTATTTCTATTTCCATATCCCCAAAAAATAATAAAATTTTTGGAAAATCCATCGGAAAAGTCTCAATAAAGAGATTAAAATTATACAACAACAACATGCAGCTTGTGTGTTATATAAATGTTTATAACAACAACGTGCAAGCTGATCTAATTTTTGGGCAAAAGAGGTCATATTGCTAAAATAAACAAATTTTTTAACACAACAACAATAATTAGACACGCTACAGAAACCATAAGTAAAGCAATATACAGACAGACAGACAGACAGAATGACAGATTGACATACAATAGCGCCATGTCCCTTCGGAGCACACGTTGTGAGCATCCAAAAGCAAAATGAAATTGTACAATCAATCGCATAATGTGTGGCCGGCATTACAAGCTTCTTGACAAACTTATAATATTGTATGTAATAGTATAGATTTTGAACTGATCTCTCTCTCTCTCTGTTTTTAAGAAGTTTCACTTCTATCACATGTACGATGGCACACCGGGTAACGTTAGTATGATTTGAAAATCGAGAGGATTCTTAGTTTGTGAGGATATGACGATAAGTTTCCTCTTGTCCCCATGATTAAGTTAATTAAGTTTAAATTGATTTTACACAACTGTATTTATTAATATTATTGTACTGTATATAGCATTTTATTTCTGAAAAAATTCAACAAAGTTCAGTTTAACATAATCGGTTTTCGAAAAAATCAGTGATTTTAATTAAATTTTAAACAAGTCAATTAAATTTTAAGAATAAATTTGACATCTTCCATTTAAAAAAGATATCCATTGGCATAGAATTAAAACAATATGTTTCATGTCAATTAAAACGTAACATTATTACCTGATAATAATCAGAAAGCAATTAAATTTTTGTTGTTGGACTTCTAATTAAGATGTTAATTAATCGCTTTGCTTTTGGGTATTTATTAGCTCTGCAAATAATAAAGTTTTTTTTTAAAGGAAATCTCAAAATGTCGCAACAAATAACAACAAATCGCAATCAGATTCCTTAATGTACTACTTAGTATTTTATATTTATACGGATATCCCATTGTAAAAGTAACAAAAACAGTAACAATAAGAAAATTATAATAATAACAACCACATAAACAATAACAAAGCGGTAACAATGACAATTGTCAACTGTCACATTAAAATTTGTGTTATGATCAAAACAATCCCACATTGCAAAATCCAACAAAAGCCAACCAACATCAACAATATTCATAATGTTGTCCATGGCGATGATGATAATGATGATGTATGCCATGATAACTATGTTGATGATGAGGTTTTTAGTGTACCTAAGGACGACATTGATTTACGCTTCATTTTATATGCAGAGTACCATAATAATTTTTGGGCATAACGAGGTAACGAACTGCAGCGAATTGATAGTGACACAAGCACAAGATCGCATTATGGTCGGAAGAGGATTGCAGAAGGTGGAATAGAGTGAAGTGGACTGGAGTAGAGTGTAGCTGAGTGGCAACAAAAATGTGCCACACAAGCATTTTCATCTGACAATGCAATGTGTCACATGGCTGAACTTTTGGTGCAATGTAGCAAATTTCATTTGTCCAACACAATACAATATTTGGGAAATCGCACGGAAGAAGGCCACAATAATAGATATGTTCGTATGTACATAGTGCATACAATACATACTCGTATTTAGGTACATCAGTTATGCCTTGGCATTTAAAAAACCTTATCAAAAAAAAAAAAAAAAAAAAAAATATAACTTAATTCTATTTATGTTTAGAAAGAGCTTTTTAAGGCTAACTTAACTTCTTAACAGACTTTTATAATATTGTTGAAGAGATTTCACCAAAAATGCTTAAGTCTTGAAATCGCACAATTTCCAAACGTTTCCTTTCACTTTGAAAATCATCGTTGCTACGTTTAAAATGTAAGAAAACTCACTAGCTCTAAAAACCAGACAAAAGCTAATCCGCAGTAAGCCACTTAAAATGACTGTTGTTGTTTGTGTTGTTGTTGGCATAGTAATGACGGAAACTGCCACCACAAATCTGCAGTGAAGCATCACTGACAGCGGTGCGCAGATTACCGCAATTTACAGATGTGATGTTACCGAAACTGCAACTCAACTCACTCAACTTACACGGATACTCGTACAAACACACATGTAAATCTTTTGCCAGAAATTTGTGGCAAGCCAATTTGTTGCACAATGTACATACTTGTAGTATGAGTTTAATAAGAGTATGAGCGGCATGAGTTGAGTACCACTCTTACAAACGTCTTCTCATCATCATCATCATCATCAACACAGTTCAAAAAAATTTCATGCAAGTGAATTCTTTAATTAACCTTTGCCATCTGCGAACAACTGAGAGAATGAAAATAGTAAACTGAAAAGTTTGTGTATTTCTTACACGCTAAATTCACTTAACAAATTTTAAGCAATCAAACACAGTGATGGTACTTAATAATTTAGAGACTCCCCCAAATACTTCTTATGATACAAGTAGCATGTACCTAAACTACACTCTTATCCAACTACACCACTCATTTTTATTTAGTACGTGCCATCTTCATGTTAAGGATAAAAATGGGTCAAGTGCGAGTCAGACTCCTACACGGAGTGTTCGTACCAGATTGGGGTTTGGTTTGACTGATACCAAAAAATATACCGCGCCTATATAAGATACTTATAGTGTCTAAATTTCAGTTCAATAGTCCAAAAAACAAAAAAGTTTTTGAATATGAACCTGAATTTTAATGGTGGGTTTGTATGGAAGGTATCCTCCTAGTTGGTCGATTTGTCTGATTCCAACAGATGTGAAGCGTCTATGTCAAGAACTTATGGGTTTTAAATTTCTGTTCCATAGAACAAAAAACCAAAACGTTTTTCTAATTAGAACCTGAATTTAAATGGGGTTTGTATGGGAGGTACCCTCCCTAATGCTCCGATCAAACTGAAATTTCGAGAGTATAAGTTTTTTATGTATAGCCACCTAAATTTCGAGATCGTGATCATACAGCTGATTTTAGTTTTAGCATTTGTTGCTGATGCCTGGATAGAACTACACATTCTGTGAAAATTTTAACTCTTTAGCTATTGCGGCTTATGAGATATGACCCGAGGACGGACGGACGGACGGACGGACGGACAATGAAGTCTCTGCAATAGGGTTCCTTTTAGTACCGTTTGGGTCTGGAACCCTAACAAAGGGTAGTCCAGACAAGACTTTTTGACTCGTTAGATATATGTAAGTAAAAGGTAGACGGAAGTTGGAAGGTTTTGTGAATATAGCGATTGGGATCGGTCATTCCATCTGACATTATTCAAATAATTTTTAACTGATGATGTCGATTAAACATAAAGACGCAATTGTTACAAGACTATCAGATGTAATTTAACTCTGACGTCTAATTAAGGACTTAAACGTTAGCTTATAGAACAAACATATTTGTTGTAACCAAGCTTTTTATTAGCGTTATAGATTTAAGAAATGTACTTAGCACCTTTTTATGTTTCGAAAATACGACGAAACAAGTAAGCAACGTTGATAATTTCGGATTCGAAAAAACTTTGTAATGTCAAAACACTACTATTACGAGTAACATTAATTTTACAAAAACAAATTTTTCGTTGGCACATCATAATCAAAATATAAAATAAAAAATAATTATTAAAATGTCCACAATCGAGCCGGAAAATCTGGTTGAGATATTAAATATTAATGCCGATTGTAAAATGAATAACGCTGAAAATACTGATGATGGAGTTAATAACGTCGATACTCGTACTGCCGATAGTAAGTTAAATATCATCCATATTACCCATGATAAAGTGAGTGCCATAGAAACTAATGACTTTATAGTGAATTCAACTGACACTGCCGATGATGAAGTAAGTACCATCGAAACTATCGATGATGGCACCGAGGTAAGGAAACGTTTGAGCTTTAAAACGCTTGCCATTGTAATGATGTGCCTAGCAAAGGATCAGCGTGTTATACGACAGCCGAGCGACAATGATAGCAAGGATTATTGGAGATTGATTGCAGAACAACGCGAACAGGACTTGAAGAAAGCCATAGGTGTTATACAGTTCCAGCGTCAACGCATTGATCGCCTCGAACGTGATCTGAAACACTTGATGACAATGGCACGTGAGACCCAACTACTGTTGGCTAGCATGCAGCCTGAAATCGAAAGGGTGCATTTAACTAATGATGAAAGTAAGACATCTGATGCAAGCGATGTGTTTTAAAATAAATATTCCATGCAAGAAACTTGCTTTCCTTTTAAGTTTTTAGCTTGTTTTCAAATATGTTTAATTAATCGACAAATTGTAAAATGTAAAAATAAAAAAACAAATGGTCAAGTAGAAAGATTTGATTTTTGGTTGTACCATTTCGTACAAGGACTAGTTATAGCAGTAGTAGTAATAGTAGAACATCAAACGCATTGACAGCTTTGTTTAAATTCACTGAAATTTATAGCTTCATTTCAACTAAATTAGAAGCATTTGGAGAATGCTACATAAAATGTTTTTCTTATTTGGCGTCTGATGCTTCTCGCTGTTCCAGAACTCCTCTTTCACTTCCTTTCAACGCATTCCAACCCATCATATTCCATTATTGTAGATCTTTCGTATGGCTTTCGTTTTGTTTAATTAGAGAAAAATTCGCAGACAACTTTATGTGAAATTTCATTTGGTATTCTTTTTCTTTTGTTTTAAATTTTTTTTTTTGCCAATTTCTTTTTTTTTTCTTTATTTTATTTTATTATGTTGCATTCGAAATGTAGATTAACGTTTTCCTACTGGCTTCATTATCATTATTATTTTTGCTTTGAGACTACTCCATTAACACAAAACAAAAAGGAACAATTTCACTAAAAATAGTTAAGATTCAAAGATTTTTTTTTTTTTTTTGTACTCTTAATACATACATACATACGTACATACATATATACATGGATATATATTTTTAATTTTTGTTGTTGCGTTGTTCAGTCTTCCAGATGAACGCGTTTTATACTACATTGTGAATCTAGAGTCTTTGTTGGAGCTGACTGAGATACACAGAGCTGCCATGCATAATTTAGTAATTGGAACGTATCAAATTTGTTGTGTACAATACTACTTCTATATGTATTTATGTTATATTGTTGTGGAGTATTTTATCCCTCCAACCACTTCCCATAAAAATGTTTATTCTGATCAAAGTAAATATTTTATTTATCTATACAAGCCGCGTAAAGACTATTTCATGTTCTTTTATAATGTATTTGAACTAGTTTCATTTCTCTGAACATTTTGTTCACTTAAATTTTTAATTTTTAGGTCTCATGGTTAATAACATAATAAAGACAAATGAGTGAGAGTGAAGAAATTGATAGAAAATAAAATTTATAAAAATGTATATTATTGTATTTTTCTATAAAAGAATTTCAAGAAAAAACCTTTACTGAATGACTAGTACCGAACTTCGAGTTAACAAAGAAAACCAATTAACACTTTAGGTTGTCTACCTGTATAAACTCACTTCATCTGAACTCGTTGTCACCCAATGGATTGATTATAAATACACAACGACACTGAGATAAAGTTTCATCATCTACAGTAAAAATATTTTTTTATTGCATAAAAATATTGAGAAACAAAGTGTGTGTTCGTGTATGCGTGTATGTGTGAATCGACCAAGGATAAAAGATTTAAATTAAACAAAAACGTTCAAAATCCACAGAAAGTAATTCAATTGGAAAATATTGACCAATTGATTTCAGTTTTTAAATCGGCTTTCGGTACACTTAATCTGCAAGTCTTATTGCTTTACAAAATGAAGGCATAAAAGTGAGTGAATATTTTAATAAAAAGATGTACCTGAAATACAAGATCTCAGATACATTCATGGACTTGTGTAAATTTTTATCCCTCCATTTTTCCATTAGAAACTTAATGTTCAATATCATAGTCTTTAATTCTGCGTACAAACGTGTATACCTGTATTTAAGTAGCATAGGAAATGTAGCCTGATCTCTTAATTATTTTAGTTATGTTATACTATCACAAACATGTAAATAATTATCAATTTAAAGTCAAACAACGAACAAACTAACTAAATAAGATTACATCAAAAGTCATTCCTGCTTAAAGAGAAAACACAGAGAGACAATGGCAAGATTTCGTTGGACATTTTTTAGAGGGAAGCTTCTTTATGCGCGTTGTGGAGCTTGTTTTGCGATCACGAAAATTAAGCAAAAGAGTTACCGTCTGGGGACACCGGATGTCACTAGTAGAAGTCGTTAGTCAGAACATATTTAAAAGCTTTTATTATGCGTTGTGGCAGTAGTAAAATTACAAAACTCGTCACCGCTTTGTGAGCAAGAACTTGTTTCGCGATCAAGCAAATAATCTGCATGTCAATTCAATTGTGGTAAACAGCAGAAAAATGGTTGAACAGAAGTTTGATCATCATAAATTTAAAATTGTGTAAAACCCGGCACCTGCATTTTATGTCTTTAAAGTTCGTTTCAAACTGCTGACGGGTTTGGTGCATTGGATAAGTAAGTATCTGCTCTTCATACAGACCATCAAAGGTTCAACGCCAGTTCAGAGCAGAATCAGATCTTTATTATTTTTTTTTTTAGCATTATACAAGTATAGTATAAAAGATCAGATGTTTGTGCTGGAGGAGTAGCAATTTACAAAAATCAAAGTGATGTAGTCAGCTATATATCTTTATCATGTGGTCCAGTATTTCCCAATCTCTGCATCGTTCCAATTTTTGTATATGTTCTGCCAAAGCACAATTAATATCTGATTAGTATTTATTTAATTTTCATATTTATGGTATTTGGAAGTGACATTTCATCTCTAACCTTAATTAGCTTGCTTTTTTAGGGTTCCGGACCCAAAATGAACCCTATTGCAGAGACTTCGTTGTCCGTCCTCGGGTCATAACTCTTAAACCGCAAAAGCTAGAGCGTTGAAATTTTGACAGAATGTGTAGTTGTATCCGGGTATCAGTAAGAAACACTAAACCTAAAAAAAATATTTTCAAAAACTTAAAAGCGTCCCTATACAAGAAACATTTTGGTTTGTATGGCAGCTATACGATCCAGTAATCCCACGATCTTGAAATTTGGTTGGTTGGTTGATACAACAGGAACTTATGTTGTCGAAATTTCAATTTGATCGGACCACAAGGGAAGGTACCTCCCAAACAAACCATCATTAAAATTTAGATTCTTATTAGAAAAACTTTTTTGTTTTTTGTTCTATCGAACTGAAATTCAGACACTTTAAGGTTTTGATACAGGCGCGGTTCATTTGTTGAAATCAGTTAAATTGGGCCACTAGGGCGAGTACCTCCCATACAAACCCCAATTTGGTACAGAACCTTCCGTGTATGAGTATTACTCGCACTTGGCCCACTTGGCACTTGGCAATCTAATATTTTTATATACTGCTGTTTGACATTTTCAGATATTAATATGGGCAGCACAATGCACATCCAAACTTATCTTGCGCTGTCCAGTAATTGAGAACTTTATATCCAGTTTGGTTTGATATTGTAATAACATCTTCTCTTCTAACGTTAATATTTTGATTTTAATTTGCTTCGATGTGTTTCCGAAAACAATAAAGTACGTACGTATATTTATTTTCGTATGGATCCCTTTTAGGACCCGTAAATTTTTCAAATGATTTATGAACAAGGATACGTTGTTGATTGACAATTAAATTTTGTATGCAAATATCTGCGCTGTGTTGACAATATTTTGTCATATCAAAACCCGATTACAGTTTTCTACAATAATTTTTCAATTTTATAGTCTTTAGTTTCCTGTGAAACCTTGGGGAATGTTATAACTTTAATCGAAAACCAAAGGCCATCTTTCATTTCTAGGCTATCTTCATATCTTTCATGTTTGCTGTAATAGCAATTAAGGTAACTTGTTGCTGCATTTTTTGTTGTCTCATTTTTTATTTTATTTTTTTTTTTGTTTTGCTTATGACATAGATAAAAACTACCACAATACAATGGAAAAGGAAATCAAAAATAAAAACAAGCTGAAAATTTTGATAAACTGTTGATACCAAATAAAGATACAAGAGCTACAAAAAAGCCTAAAACGAAAAGATGAAATTGATTTTTTTTTTTTTTTTTTTTATTGTTTTAAGTGATTGTTTTTGGTTTTGTTTCGTTTTTAGTGTAATTAAAAATGTATTTGATTTTTGTTGTCGTTGTCATGATCTTTTTTTTTTTTGTGTTTTGTGATTGTTTTACTCTTGACTTTGTTCATGTTTTTCATTACAATATTGTATATGGTGTAGTTATTCGGATCAATGTCAATTAAATGGATATATAGTCAATAAATGTATTTATAGTATACATACTTATGTACTTTTTGAAACACAAAAAGAATTTTATGATTTAAAAATGATTGTTAAGAATTGTAGTTTTGCCAAGAGAACTTTTATAAAAACTCAAATCAAGCGCATGAAAGTAATATTGATAGCATTCGTTTATATACTTTCCTATCATAAAATACTATTACAAAAGATTTGATGAGCATCGCCTGCAGATGTCAGACATGCCACATGCCTGACATAGCACTGTCAACACCCACATATATCAACATTTAAATAGAGAAAAAAAAAAAAAAACAAAAAGAAAAAAAATTCGTTATCGGTTTATTCTGTAATATTAGTTTACGTTCTTTGATGACGTCTAAGCGTATCATATATCCATCCAGTCAATGAAGTTTGACAATATAGAAAGCAGAATTGCTCGTGGGCAAAAGTTAACTTTAACTTGAATGAAATATGAACTCAACCCACGCCAGTAAAATTCACTCGGTTCAAACTAATAGAAGCAAAATGTGCAACGAACTTTCAAAGTTATTAAATAACCCGGCTGGGTTTTGATTTATGGCATGAATTCAACTATCAGCATCAATTATGCGGCACTTTGTATATGGTAGTTGCTACAGGCTTACATACTCTCGTTCATATCTATAAGCCAATATCCAATAGATACATGTTATATGCAATACTATATACAATACCACACTCACATTCAACAATTTGTGTTGCAAAAACCGAAACACAGACTTAATTATTGGCCGCATAGCCTGCGGGTAAATAATGAACTTAATTAAGCCAAAAGTGTAACAATTGGCAATAAAAGGCATAGAAATGATGAGGTTGCTTTATTTGATCTTCATGGTACAATTTGTCAGCTTAAACAATGGGACACACGCCATTATTGGAAAACATATGGATTACGAACTGATGATATATGAACGTATTCACTCTATAAGAGTACATATTATGAAGCTGGCGTATTATGAGATTTATCAGTCTAAGCAGCTTTAGCAAAATATGATACTCAATGAGCCGTCAAACTGTCATAATACTTGCGAGTATAATGCCATGTGAAACTTGAGTAAGTGAGTAGGTGAATACATGTTTTTGGTGTATACTCGTATCTGTAAGATGGACACATTTCCAAAACCACATTCAGTTCTCTATCTCCTTATGTTCTTATTGTTATCTACTCAATTACAACAAATACATATTTTTTGTTTATTTATTTTGTGAGCTAGGCTCTATCGTCAACATCATCATCATCATCATCATCATCATCATCATCATAAAAGTCTTCAGTTCAAGGAATATTAAATTAACTTGAAATACTCAAAACCCTTTAACAAAATAATAAAATTCCGAGCGAGACCAGGTTCAAGGTCTCTTTTGGGAAATACGAAAAAGAGAACGCAAAAAGGTTTATATTTGAAGCTATGGAAAACTGTACGCATTCACATGGAAAACTTTCCATTAAAATTTTTGTTTTATTTATGTTTTTTTTTTTTTTTTCATTTTAACTGAACATAATTTTACACTTAATGCATTCTAAATATTTAATAAACTCAATCAAATTAATCGATAAATTTCGCACGAAAAAATGGTAATTGCGCTTCTAACGGAATTTAGATACAACACTTTTCACAGAAACTTTTATGTATTTATGTTTGTTGTATAACCTCGAGCTGCTGAGGTCTTAATGGTCAGATGAGGTCAGTATTTCATATTACGAAGTTCTATATTTTTGCATATAATATCTCGTTTTGGGTAGTTAAATTGAAGAATATTGTTAATTTGAAAGGTCATGACATATACAGAATATATACATATGAACATATTTTATAGGGTACAAATATATTGCAAACATCATGATAAAGTAATGATACCAATCTCAAAATAAAAACAAAAAAAAGGTAGGCTATGCCGAACTTTTCATTCTGCTCACGAACCCATAGAAATTGGTTTTGCCTACAGAAATATTTAATTATTATTCGTGAATATAAGAAAATCCAAATTTTAGTTTAATAATACACAAATCGAAGAAGTTTTTTCTAAAAAGAACATGAATTTGGATTTTGGTTTTGTATGGGAAGTACCCCTGTACCCCACTTTTTGGTCGAATTTGGTTAATTCTGACAGCGTCTGGTGGAACGAAAAGTTAATTCTCAACTCGTCTCGTCCAGCTGATCAAGATTACATGTAAATATATGGGGTCTCCGATGTCTCCTTCTGTCCGTTACAAACTTCATGACAAACTTACAATGATATTCATTGCGTGAAGGGTATAAAAAAACGAAATGAAACACCTATAATAACTAAACCGGCAAAGAATTAAAATGAGCTGCAAAATTATTTTTATTTTTATTTAGAATATTATATTTGTGTGTACGAATTAAAATAAATAGGGAGAACTAGTAAGGAAAACAACAAATGCAAAGGCAGTCAGACAGGAAGGCCCCATTTCACAATTGGCAAAACGCATACGGCCCTATAATGACTGAACACCGTGTGACACCGAGTTTTATCAATGGCAACAATTCAAATGTTTACTTCTTTGCCAAAGAAAAAATTGTTAATTTTTCAACCAGAAGTCAAAAGCATTAAGCAATTCAAATACTTGAGAAAAAGGCATTAAGAACCAGCGAAAGAAAATACATAAATCACGTAAACGCTAAAAAAGGAACCAAGGCAAAGAATCCAAGAAAACTAAGTGACAAACAACCAAACTCAAGCAATTAATAATTGAGTCACGTGAATAAGCGACGATGACGACAACATTTGCTATGAATAAGAATAAAGAATGAAGAAAATGAAATATTTAAAAATCTCTATTGAATGTTAGAAGAGAGGAATAGTAGAATAGTGCGAGAGACATATGGGAAATGGTTAAGTGTTGGAATGGTTACGGATCATTAGTCATCATACAAAGTGAAAATATGTAGCTTTCAAAAGTTCCAAAAAAAAAAAAAAAAAAATTGGGGAAAAAATAGTAAAGTCAGTCAGTGTACCGTAAATCGGCATAGCATAATCACTATTTCATTTGTCATGCTACTTAGTATATATATGTATGTATCACGTGCTTTCTTACTATCAACTAAATTGAAAAGTTTTTCAAAGATCTACAAAAAATAAGTAATAGATCTCAATTTTAACTGATACAGCCATCTGACATTGTGGAACTTAAATATTGACTGAAGCCAAATACCAACGGCTCATTTGCTATATGAATTTAAAGAAAGTTATGAAAATTTCATCTGTTCAATTTCAAAAAATACTGGGTTCGTGCACTTGTAATAAGTTTTGATGAAATATGTAATCCTTAACTAATACTTATATGAAAAAATATGAATAATCAGCTTATGGTACTATTAATTATTTTGCAAATTGCAAAAGATACGAGTATCGTATGTAAAATCTTGCCTTAGGTCATTGAGAGAGCATAATAGCATAGAGCATTACATTGGATTATGCATGTCTTACGTCTTGAGAGAGCATAATAGAGCAATGTGTGGAGTTTTTGGAGAGACCAGCACTGTAAGCTTACTTACATGCCTCGAAGAACCATGTCTTATATCGATTGAAAAATTTGAGAGAACATACAAGTATTTTTTTGGATAGACCAGCTTGGAGTGATTAATGAAATCGAGTAGCAATGTTCTTCAAATGCCAGGGATTGAGAATTAACAACTTATGAAAAACACATCGATGTGATAAGATACACTTGAATTTATCCAGACTTATGGAACACAGTTCAAAGAGATAAGGTGAAATTGACTTTATCAAGACTAAATCACGGAATGCCAACACAGGTCCGATTTTGCTTTTATTTAACTCTTTGGTTCTTTAACTGTCTCATCATCATTTTATCAGAAATTACTATGTGTCTCTTTTCAAATTGGCAGCCTTAATAAAGGACATTAAGCGTTATTGCCATTAAAGGAGCAATCGAGACATCTCAACAATTGCTATCTTTTTAAAAAACTACTAAGGGTCAATAGGAAACAGATTTCTCATGTCTTCTTAATAAAAAAGAATTTTTGTGAAGTTAAATTTTCTAACAACTTTATGGCAAATAAAATAAAGTACAATATCAAGGTTGAAAGTAAAGATTCTTTTCTCTTTACTACTAAGTATATTGTACATAGTTAAGTTAAATGTATTTGTTATGGATAAGACAGAATACTCGTATAAATGTAATTTGATTGTATCATAAGACAACACAGGATCCATTGTTATGCTGCTCATTTTAAGTACTGTTTTAAGTCTTTATCCATTTTAGTAAATACATGTTTGGAAGTTTTTTTTTTCTCCTTGAAAGAAACAAATTTCCGCGAATACAAAAAGCCTTAAATGAGGCATAGTGAAAAGCATGCGAGAAAAATTAAACTTTATAGCAAAAGAATCAGGTCAAAATATGTTTGAAGTGTTTCACAACTTTTGCAACAGTTTCACCTCTGGATTATAATAAAAGTTACATTGGGCGTAGACGAGGAGCAAGGAGTAGAGAGAAGTTCGCCAACAACTTATCTTGTGCTCTCTCAGTTGAATTATTATGCACACAAAATAAATAAATATGGAAAAGGAAAATGGAAAAAATGTAACAGTTTCAAAGCAACATTAAAATTATATTATAAAAAAAATACACGTAATAAAAAAATCTAAGTACTAAAGCGCATTAATTTAAATCTATGAGGATTTCATGTCATGAAAACATATTTTCAACTGATTTCAGGTTGAAAATCGAGCACTCCGCCTTCGAGAGGTGGCCACAGCGATGCAGCAGCAACAGCAATATCAGGACCCTGATACATCCTCCATAGTGCTTTCGTCAGCATCGACAATGCGGCAACAGCATACGCAGCGATACAATAAAGAAAGTCGTTTGCAAACGAGTGGCTTGGGCGCCGATGATCCTGGCGGCAACATTATAATAATTAGTTCAGCCCACGATTTCAATTCGCACGCAGGCGGACTGAAGTTGAATGGCATCGTGGCGGTTGATGAGAGTAGCACTGGCGGGCATATGAACAGCGCTGGTGCGAATAGTGGGGCAGTAGTCTTAGCTGCTCCTAGGTCACATAATAGTGACTTTGAATATTTCGATGAAGCAGGTTACATAAAGGGAGGTGCATTACGCACTGGTGAAGATCCTTACATAAGGAATCGTTTTAATCAAGAGGCTAGTGATGCATTGCCAAGTAATCGTGAAATACCCGATACAAGAAATCAAATGTAAGTTTTACACATAACACTTTGTTAATAAATATCTCTTCTACTTATATTAACAATCAACCGTTGAATTTTCTTTAGATGTCGTGATAAGCAATACCGTAAGGATCTTCCCGATACAAGCGTTATAATAACCTTCCATAATGAGGCAAGATCGACGCTACTTCGTACAATTGTTAGCGTCTTGAATCGTAGTCCAGAGCATTTGATACGTGAAATCATACTTGTCGATGACTACAGTGACCATCGTAAGTTTATTGAAACTCATTCTAAGTCTCACAGCTAACTTCTTCTTTTCAACAATGTTCAATTTCAGCTGATGATGGCCTTGAGCTTGCAAAGATCGATAAAGTTCGAGTTATACGCAATGACAAACGTGAAGGTCTTGTGCGGTCACGAGTACGCGGTGCTGATGCAGCCGTCTCAGGTGTCCTGACCTTCCTAGATAGTCACGTCGAGTGCAATGAACAATGGTTAGAGCCATTACTGGAACGCGTGCGCGAGGATCCCACGCGCGTTGTCTGTCCTGTCATCGATGTGATTAGCATGGATAACTTTCAGTACATTGGAGCCTCAGCAGATTTACGTGGTGGCTTCGATTGGAATTTAATTTTCAAATGGGAGTATTTGAATGACGCAGAACGTACGTCCCGCCACAATGATCCCACAACTGCCATACGCACGCCAATGATTGCGGGTGGTCTCTTTGTCATAGATAAGGCGTATTTCAATAAGCTCGGCAAATACGACATGAAAATGGATGTTTGGGGTGGCGAGAATCTTGAGATTTCGTTCCGTGTGTGGCAATGTGGTGGAAGCTTGGAAATCATACCATGTAGTCGGGTGGGTCACGTGTTCCGCAAACGCCATCCGTATACATTCCCTGGTGGCAGTGGCAATGTCTTTGCACGCAATACACGTCGTGCGGCTGAGGTTTGGATGGATGATTACAAGCAGCACTACTATAATGCAGTGCCTCTGGCTAAGAATATACCATTTGGCAAGTAAGTTAAGTGAGGGATTGGACAATGATTGACTGCGTTGTTTTTAGTGTGATTGGGAATCTTATTTATAGTCACGACTGAGCAACTTATTTATCGTATGTCGTTGACTTTCAACCTACAATATATGCAGATATGCACATGTGTCTATCTGTGTGTAAATCTGCATTTGAATGTCTGCATGTCATGTCATTTTATTCTTTTCTCTTTCGTTATTCAAGCTTACTAAAATTTCCCCCTCTTTTCTTCACACTCTCTATTTCCTATTTCGTTTTTAGTATTGACGACCGATTGGCTCTCAAAGAGAAATTGCATTGCAAGCCTTTTAAATGGTATCTAGAGAACGTTTATCCCGATTTGCAAGTACCAGAGCCGCAAGAGTTCGGTCAATTCCGACAGGATGTGACTGACTGCTTGGATACAATGGGCAATTTGGTTGATGGCACAGTGGGTGAGTATCTCAATCGAGAGACACAAAAGATAATAAATTAGATTTGAGCTTTGAAATCGAAATCAAATTAAACGAATCAAGCACTTAATTGGAGTGAAAAAGTGAACTGAGGCCATTTAGCTCATTCGAATTGACCTTAATCGGATACCTAAAGCATTAAATATCACATAAAGAGACAACAACTACAAACAATTTGAAACAGTTGACTGAGTTTAAAATTTTTATTTACGTAGACGAATTAAAAAGCATCAATAAATTAA
Organism: Amiota minor; assembly: GCA_037043295.1. NCBI lineage: Eukaryota > Metazoa > Arthropoda > Insecta > Diptera > Drosophilidae > Amiota > Amiota minor. Next base: position 181,754 of record JBAMAW010000732.1, on the reverse strand, counting down.
ATTAAACGCTTTAAAAGTAAAATCACTTTAACACACTTCATGATGTTCTGTCATTCCACACTCCATAGATTAAACGAATCGACTGAATAATATTCAGGGTCCTTCTCAGTTTTAATTTTAATTAAAATATCAACTGAACTTAACACACCGAACGTGTTTTAAATGAAAGTATGTACCTATTTAACTGAACGTTGCGATAAAAGCCATTTTGCGCACTTAATGGGAAATGACTTTAACACCTTACCCACTTGCACTTACACTCGTACTTGTACTTGTATTTCCCCAGGACACACAAAACACTTGACTTAATCAAACTCTTTACTGTCTTCTTGACAGGACTCTTTCCATGCCACAACACTGGCGGCAATCAGGAGTGGGCCTACACCAAACGCGGTGAAATCAAACACGATGATCTCTGCCTGACACTTGTGCAGTTTGCACGCGGTTCTCAGGTCGTGCTCAAGACATGCGACGATACGCCCAATCAGCGTTGGACCATGAAAGAGGGTGGCTTCGTGCGTAGCCACAAAATAAACGTATGCCTGGACTCCCGGGATCATAACGAGCATGGTGTAACCGCACAACGTTGCAACTCGGCATTGAGTACACAACGTTGGGTCTTTACGTCGACAACAAAGTTTGCGTGAAAACTTAAAATGTTACGTAAAGGATGCAAGCGAAGCCAAAAACACTAGCTAACGAGGCCGATGATGCCGCTGAGCGGCGTTAAAAAAAATTTATTTGTATCTGTCTACTAGTATTTGTGTATCGGAGGAGTTGGGAAGATGTCAATCATTTCTTCCTGGCAACTGTTTCCTGACATGACAATTACATATACTGTGTTGCTCAAAATCGGATCAAAACACAGGAAAGGTTCCTTTGCGTGATATACAAAATACGATGACGACGGTAATGTTAATGCTGAACACAAAAAACTATCATTTGTAGTTAAATACTATTTCAATAATTTTGTATCTAAAGCGAAATTATTATTTATAATTTTTTTGTTTCTTACTATTTATCCCATCTCATTTTTGTATAACAAAAAAAAAAAAAGTTTGTTACTATAAAATTTATGAAAACAAATTAATTCATTGAAAAACAAAACTTAGACTGATTAATTTTTGTATTAAATAAATAAAACAAAAACGAATAAACAAACCATTTATATAAAATCTATAAGTATAAATCGCTAAATGGCAAAGCGACAAGGAAAAACATCTTAAAACGATTTTACTACTAATTTTACACCATTTTTCATTCAAACATTCCATAGACTAAAATATACATAATAAGATCCAGAACATTTTTATTTAATTCATAATTTAATTTAAATTCATGCTCCTCCGTCTTCTTTATGTATAAACTTAAACTTATGTACTTGTATTATCATTAGATGAGTTCCCTACTTATGTACTATGTACTTATGTTTATTTAGGTTACATACTATTCCATTCAAGGTATGTAAAAACTACAATAAAATATTTAAGTGTAAATAAATGAATTTGTTTAAATTTTAGCATTAAATTATTGAAAACAAAATTAAATTTAAAAAAAATATTTATTAAACATGAAAAAAAACTTTTTTTTATAAAACAAATTTACACAAAAACTATATAATTTACTTTATGAAAAAGAAAAAATTTGTTAAACAATTAAATGGAAACTGTTTTTTTTTTTGTTTGTATGTAAAATGTATTAAATTAACATTTATCGTTATAAATGGCATATTTTGTAAATTATTCGTATTTTCATTTTATTCATTTGATTGTGTAATAAATTCATTAATTAATTAATTGCGTATGTGAAGTGTGAACTTATGAAATTAGCGTACTTATTTCATATTTTTTAGTTTTTTTTTTTGTTTTTGTTTTTAGTTATTTTATTATAATTTTACAGCAAAGTAAATTTCTTGATATGCAAAAAAATTAAAACAAAACAAAAAAACAAAGAGATGACTCAAAATCAACAACCAAATATTGTTTATATATTACGATAATTGTATGCATTGAGTTTAATAAACAAATTAAGACAACAAATATGTATTTTCTATTATTTAATTTGCAAAAAAAATTCCTCACTATTGAACTCCAATAAAAACAATACACAAGTGGGAAAATTTAATAAATACAACTTTTCCATATAATATTGTGTACACTGTATGGGACTGGCTCGTTAGCCCGGAGATATCCCAAAAGTCGTGGGTTCGATTCTCGCTCAAGGCAAGTCTGGTCCTGCACTTTTCTAATTTCCTCCTTTCCTTCTTAGCTTTCCTCTGAGCTGAAGGCCTTTGCCGCTATTGCTCATATTAAATACTAGGTTATAATTTGTAATTTGTAATTATAACCTAGTTCTAATAAATAAAATAAATAAATCAATTGAATAGAGAACAATAGATTGCTCAGAGAACTGTTGAACACTTAACAATTTTTAGTTTACCATATTTAACAAATCAAATGAAAGAAGAATACATTTTATGATAGCACTAACAGAAGAAAATACTTTCATCGAGTGTCGCATGCGTTGGTGGTAAATGGCTATCACTTGTATTACACCAACCATCGACGTCGCCATTATTCATATGGTCAATTGCTTTCCTTTTAGGTAATTTATAAGAGTTAAGGGCTCTAATTTTACTAATTTTAACATTGGTATTAAAACTTCATTCAACTTAAATAAAACTTCAATTTCTTGAACATCGTTAGGACTATGAACACCTGGAATATGAAGTTATTTTGAAATAAATGAATAATCACAAGTTTACGTAAAGGAGGGAACATCTTCCCACTTTAACCAAAGACCTATACAGGAAGCTTTTCAGGATAAGGCATAGTTTCCTTTTTGGGAAAGTTGCATGCAGCATATCTGAACTCGATTGGGTAGAAAATGTAGAAGACATGGGTGTCAATGTTGGGCGTTCACTGCAAATTGAAGAATAATGTGTATGTGTAAAATTAAATGAAAGAATAAACGAAATTTTATGAATTTAGTTACTGCTTTTAGTGATTTTTGCAATGAAAGGATTAAAATTTGTATTTTATTTTTATTTCATTTCATTTTATTTATAAAATTAATTGTTATTTAAAAAAATCATACTATAATTAATTAATAAGCAAGAGAGTACTAGCTACTGGCCTCCGACTATAAAAAAAGAAAGAGGTGTCGTCGGACACCCGTAGCTTCATTCAGAACAAAATTTTTAATTACAATATTGTTTTTATTTTTATTTATTGGGAAATTTATGTTTTAATTTTCTTTTTTTGACTCATTTTAATTATTATTATTTATTATTATTTTTATTTATTTATTTATTTTGTTTCTTTTTAAACAAAAAAAGCACAAAAGATAATCAACGATGTTTTCGCTCATGACTGCATTAATGAGATAATGAGAGTTCTATTAAGACATAATTAAGTAAAAAATAAAATAAAAAAAATTCCCAATGCAGGATTCGAACCCCATGCCCTCGGTTTAGCAGTCCCTCTCTCTCTATGCAGACATTTTATTTGCCTCTGCCTAAATAGCTCCAATATAATAATTATACATATTTAGAGTGCAGACTGAAATAGTCCAAGTAGATAAAAGTTAAGGTGTATGTGTAAGTTTACGAATTTCGTAAAGACTTACATGCTTGTAATTTTAATGGTTGCTTTAGTTTTAGTTTGTTGATCATTATCACATCATGTTTATTTGTTGATCATTATAATCATTATGTTTGCAAAACTTAATCATTTCATTATACACTTCACGGAAGTGTCATGAAGTTTGTAACAGGCAGAAGGAGACAAAAAAAAAACCACATAAAGTATATATATATTCTTGATCAGTTCGATTAGACGAATTAAGCCATTTCCGTCTGTCCGTCTGTATGTATACAAACTAGTCCCTCAGTTATGAGCTAGAGAGCTGAAATCTTGTACCTCTCTTTTTACCATACGCAGTACATTACGGAAGCACCCGAATCGGACCACCACCACCCATTTGAATACTACATTCACTGCGTCCCGTGAAGTGTATTTCATGGTTTGTATGGGAGGTACCCGAAGTCCAAGTTTAAGGTCGATAGTGGTCGGATTCGGGTGGTTCCGACAAATGTACTGCGTATGGTAAAAAGAGAGGTACGTGCAAAATTTTAGCTCTCTAGCTTAAAAACTGAGGGACGAGTTTGCATACATACAGACGGACAGAAGGACAGAAGGAAAAATGGACGGACGTAAATGGCTTAATCAATTCGTCTAATCGAGCTGATCAATAATGTATATACTTTATGTGTTTTTTTTTTCTCTCCTGATGCCTGTTACAAGCTTCATAACAAACTTATAATACTATTCACTTCCGTGAAAAGTATATATAAATAATTGAAAGTGCATACTATTGGAAAGATAAATAGTATTTACTTTAACACATTTTTTTTTTTTTTTTTTTGTAACTTTCTGCCAGACTTTGTTTTTATGTTTATAAAACGTTGATGCTATGCAATCGTACTATTCATTTATTTATTCAAAGAGGATTTGTTAGATTGGTCTTTTTTAATTTGCAATATAAAACGATATAGTTCGAACAATCCCGTGAAAGGGATTAATTTTTATAGAATTACTTATGATTTATCATTAATGTGAGTCAAAATACATATACAATTTAATTTATTGGATGCCAAGGCTAAATCCAAATGTAAATAATGAAATAAGAATAGAAATAACTTTGTACTAACCAAAATCGACATAAACGTCAGATTAAATGGCACTAAATATTCATGATGTTCAGTAACAAGTTGCATGGTTTCGTAGAAAATTTTGTATGATAGCAATATATTCAACGAAGACTACAACTATACCGACATATTACATATATGTTATCCCAGCCTGTGTAAACTATGATAAAACCAATATGTTTATTTCTTTTAATTTTTCACTTTGAAACACATTCGTTTTGCGTCCCTTATCAACAAGCAAAAATGCGTATAGGTCGTATATATGGGCTCCATATTTACTGCCACAGGAACGTTATTAACCTTTGCAGAGAGGGCAAAGGGTAAATTATATCATAAAATCTGACGAGAATCTCTTTCCTTTAGTATTTTTTAATTAATTGCTGCTTATACACATATAAACTGAGCTTATTTTGAAACAAGGAGCTAGAATAAATTAAAATGGCAAACTAGAATATTTATGGGTCAATTTCATTTTGAAAATAAACTCAGCACTTACAGTTGACGTATGAGATGCAAATAAATACAGACAGCAACCAAACAAATGCACAATGTTCTATTTATAAATAAAAACACCACTATTGTAAAATGGATGATATTGCATCCATTGAATACCCTGAAAGTACATAAACCTTTTGTACATAATCTAGCGTTCCTCGGTTCGCATTGCTTTGCACACGTCGTGATGTTAGTGTTTGACTTTTGTCATCATTGTTATTGTCATAATTGTTTCGTATTAACATTAAATCGGTTATTTCTCTTGAACCAGTGAAACGTGGTAGGGTAAACCAATTTGGGACGAAGAACTAATAATGCTAGAAACAGTAATTGATTACAATCGGAAGAAAATAGTTGCAAAAAACTGTCTCCATTTCGACAACAGCCTCACCTATCGGGTCCAAATGTAGCTAAGAATCATCCATGTGACCCCATATTTACAAAAAAAAAAAAAAAAATCAGAATTTGTCGAGCTTCTCGCAGCACATTAAGTCATTCATTTTTATTGTATAGTATAGAGTACCCGGCTCAAATGGAAAAATGTTAATAAAAAAAAAAAAGGGAAAAAGTATCTTGACTACAGCGCTACATAAGGAGTCAAATTGTGAATCTAAACCATCCACTGACCCACTCAACCATACGCACAAAATTTCATCAAAATCGGTTCATACGTTTATGAGAAGCACAGAGACAAAGAATCTACACACTAGAATTTTATATAAAGACAGTAAATTGCTAGAAATTATTAAATAAAACAATAAAATTGTATGTAAACTTAAATACCAATGTTCCTGAATTTCGCACTTGAAGGAAGTCATGAGGTATAAATTTGAGTGTATAAAAGCCAACAGATTTCACTTCTTTATAGTATCATTCGCAGATGATGTGCCGGGTGTACTTGAAGGCAGTCTTCCAACAAGCTCTAGCTGCAAAGGATGGATTCTTTGCTAGAGCAACTTTCCAGAGAGCAAGCAGTGACGAGATTAGAACCAGGTACCTAAACACTTGACAACACAGGTGGAGCAATTCAGAACAACTGAGGATCCACCAGCAAATCCCAAATATTGCAGATTGGCTAACCGATATACATATGACGTAGGATTCAAATTTACTCATTTCGTAAGTGGCCATGGATGCTACAGGCAGTACTTGCACAGATTTGGGTACGCTGTGGATCCATATTGTGGCCACTACTTAGATATCGTTGAAGACCCGGTACACCTTGTTTAGTTAGTGCCCTCGTTCCGAAGCAGCGTGAAGTAAAATGTATGCGCACCTTGGATCTTCCAGCAGTTCGCAAGAGATCGTTAGGCATATGATCACTGACGGCCGAAATCTCAAACAAAATGCGTAGCGCTCGTATGTACGATCGAATTACGGGCCCAAATTATTTAAGATTACTATCCCTTCCTACGAAAGAATGAATTGACGGTACCGAAGGGAATTTACGGGATATGTGACGATATGTTAATTGAATGCTACATTATTTGTGGCACGGGCCATGAGAATATTTGAACGATTTTGACTTCCTTGTTCGCATAACAAAAACAAAAATATTATTCGAGTTCGTATAGTTCTTGAAGAGTCATCAGGATGAAAGACGGGACTAGATCGTTTCAATGCAATGCAATTCGATTGAGTGCATAAAATAAATGTCATTTCTTAATACTTAGTTACTTTCAAGTTCTTATAATTCCTGAGGAGTCATAGAAATGAAAAGACCGATTCAATTCAATGCAATTCGATTCACATTATAACATACGCCCTGGTTTCCACACAATTCTAATATAACTAATTTAAGTAAACTCGTACATGTATAAATAAAGATATATTTATTTTAGCTATTTTTTAATAAAAGCAACAATGGCACTTAGTATTTATAAACATTCTTCAAAATGGGAAATACAGTAGAAGATAATAAATATAGAATAGAAATGCTAAGATGAATTTTTTTTTTTTGAATGCATAATGCACAAACGGATAAACAATGCATGAAGCATGTTAAATGAAGCGGTAAAAGATCCTGAGATATCGCAATGAATTTGCTAACTACAAGGTTAAACCCCATTTATGCAACGACGAATAAAAGCCAAGTATACAATATATTACACACATATGTACAATATGTATATTTAAAGATAAAAAAAAAAGCTAAAGGGGACATTTAAACACTTCTCGTACAACCTACTAACACACTATATGGCTATATGGAGCACATCTCATCACAACATTCACGCCCAAGTCATCTATTATAAAATATTGTGCACTACACACAGAAAGAGTAAAAATATTGTATGTTTATGTATGTGGAGCAAACAACTTAATGTCAGCATTTCTTTACTGGCTCACTTTATTTTATTCATTTTATTTTCTTCTTTCATTCTTTATTTCTTTCTTCCTACTTCAGATATAAAATACATATGTATGTACAAATGAGTATGTTCCTACGTACGTAGTGCGTTCGTATATGTATGTATGTTAAGTATATCTCGTAGGGAGAGTGTAGAATATGCATTGCTTGTTTGCACATCTAGACAGGTGAATAACATTTTTGTTATTTAAGCCAACCTGCCACTGCCGCTGCCATACTAAGTATTACTGTACATACTCTGTTATCGTTATCGTTGTGGCTGATGCAATCGTTGTTGTTTTCATTGTATCTACTACAACCACGTGTGTACATGCATGGGGCAACGTAAACAATTTTTGATATTTTTAGCAATATTCCCTTTCTGTTAGACCCTTAACATGTTCTTTATAAACTCATCTGTGAGTGGTAGTGAGGGTTGGGTATGTTGGGATGTTGCTATCGCTTGCGACGCATCTTCAGCGGCTGGCGTTCAGTGTTGAAGTTACGAGTACTACGAGTACAAGCGTTGCCGTGTCTTTCCGCTTCCGCAATTTTATCGCTATCATATACGATACGATACATATATATAGATATGGTACTATAGGTATTATAACACATTGCTATGTTGTATGTAGCATCATGTGACTTTGCGTTGTGTTAATAACTAACGCATGTGTATGGTTTAGGTTTGATATATGTACGCGCACTTGTTCCTTCATTGGTTTCCAGCTTATTATCGCTGATAGCTTCCGTTTTTCTTCTTTTTTTTTTTTTTTTTTTGTGTTTCCCTGTAATTTATGTTGCAATTTATGTTCTTTTTTAAATTGTCGATTTGCTAAATTTAATATTGTATACGCAGTCTCGAAAGTGTCTTCCGTAACGTTGAAGTTATTTAGTATAGTAAATCTGACTGTGCACAATTTTTAATTTGATTTTTAAATATAGAACAAAGTATTTAAATCTGGGGTTGCGTTCAGGAATTTGTGGAGTCGAAATGTGACCAAAAACACAAACCAGTGTGTGCCATAACATATGAAAGTATGTACCTTTAATTTCATGAGAGTTTTTAAATATTAGACGTATCTTTTAAGTTTTAAATTACAGACATAAATTGCGTGAAATATTTGTCTATTTTAATTGGAAATTTAAAAAAAAAAATATATCGTTCAAGTGGCTTCCTCTGATATGACATTAATATCTTCCAATGGATTCTACAAAAAGATTCTAATCATCTCTCGATATCAAGCTCCATTCACTTTGATTTTCAAACAAAATATGAACCAATTACACCACCACATGAAAATCCATAGCATACAGTAAGTTTTTGTGATTTCCTTGGCTTTTCTGTCTAGGATTTTTTTTCTTCCAAATCCGAGAGCTTTGTTTTTTGACATAGCCGCTAATATCAAAATGAGCTTCAACGTAAGAAAATTTTCTTAGAAATATTCTAATTTTCGTCTTGTTTTTCTGTGTAGCAATCCAATTCAACTAACCGGAATGTATTTACTTCATATATAAAAAACATTTGAACACCATTGAATTGCACTGCACAGTGCTCGAAAATGCCAAAATTTTGGCATAAATTGAAATTTTGTTTTTTGGATTTTTGGGCATGTTAGATTACAACAACGATTCTTAAATAAAATACAAAATAGCGAAGTTACATAAGAGTTCTAGAAACAAAAAAGGATGTCTTTGATCAATTTAATAATATAGCAGTTGTCGACAGGAAGAAAAAGAGCCGACCACGGCACTCAGCACTTCGGGATATTTCGACTCCGATTTCGATTCCGACTATGAGTGCAAAGATGTGATTCCATATTCGTTTGAATTAAATGTAGAAAATTTTTAAATTGTTTATACAATGATGATATTAGATGATATTTAAATATAGATTTTTATACTAAATATCTCATTACTCAACATTTGTTCATATGGGTGGTTGAAGTGGGTGTAGTCGCATCGGCCTTAAATTTCGCCTTGTTTTTATATATGATCTAACTATTCAACTATTCTATTTTATTCCAAAATTTTGGCGTTTCCGAGCAGTGTGCATTGTTAAGTTTTATGCTTAAAGTAACTAAGTGTACCAAAAGGGTTTCCAAGTGAACACCAAGAAACTCGTGGGCGGCACGACTTCAATTTGCAGACCAAAATCGGAAACCAACTTTGACTCGGTATAGGTATAATAACTGCATTATTAACGTATGCCATTCACACAAATAAGTTTTACAAAAGGTTATCTTCTCAGACGAAAAAAAATTAATTTTGATAAATCAAATTGATTTCGATGGTACTGCAGTGATTTGAAAAAGAAACAGCAATATTTTCCAAGAGAAAATTTAATGTGCGCTCTGTTATGATTTTGTGTGCCATTTAGTACAACTTTGATTAACAACGTAGAAGAAATAATAGTGACCATCCATTACTCTGTTTTTCTGTCATTATTAAGGTATTTTGCAGAACAATATGATAAAGTAAGCCAAGATACATAAAAAGTTGTTTGTGATAAAAGCTTACAAAATTATCTTTGTGCTACCTCTTCCTCTTCCTCTTTCTCTTTCTTTTAAAGGGCAACTATGAATATACTATGTACTTATAATAATATTAGCTGCCATTAAATAAATAAATAAAATAGATCTATAAAATATTATGTATCCATCACATATTATAAGTAGTAACAAGCAAGTACTAAACTGATTCAAAAACTTGAATTACATATGGTAGACTTCTGCAATCAAAGATATTTCTTATATAAAGTGTGGTATTTATATCCTTTTCTATTTTGTATTAAAAAGGAAGGATTACGAATGAAACCGGTTAAGTATAGAAAGGTGATAAAGCATTAAACAATTATTGAAGGCAAATAAATGGGTGAAAGAAAATAGCTAGATCGATCTAAGAACTTGTATTACAAACATCAAGTAATAGTAATTTAAACCATACATTATATTTAATATGTACAATATTTTACTATCCTTTTACCTGTTCCTTGTTGCCATTTTAGTGTGGATATTGATGCTGACGCAATACGATGTGATAATGGAAACACTTGCAGGTGTGCAATTAATCCCCGAATAAAACGATTCACTCACAAAAAGGGATATGGACAAATGACAAACATAAAAGAAAGACAATGGCACGAGTATAATGTACGATATGCCAAACAAAACAACGTCTTTATTCCAAGGACAACACTTAAGACTAGAAACAGAAAGGGAATCCTGCAATCGTGACATGTGTTATTATTTTAGTTTTCCACTTGAACAAGTTATGAGCGTGTGTTTATGATTTTAAGTGACATCCCAAACTCAAGTTTGTTACATTCTCTCCCAGTTTGTGTAATCAAAACATGTTGCATACTCCGAGGCTGAAATTACTGATGTTTATTTTGAATTAATATGATAATTTAGTTTGTTATTTGTGTGTAGACATGTACAAGTAAAATTACTTGCAGTCAATATAGCAGGGCCAAATTAACCGTCCTAGAGTAACGCACCGTCAAGGGATTCAGAAGAAAATTAAGTCAAAGACAATTGTTTTCTAAGGTTAAAAAAATTGAACTTTGAAGGATAGCAAACCTTTGGAAATTCTGAAACGTTTTGATGATGTACTAGCATAGAGATATGTATATCTGTCTGCAAATATTCTTTTTAAGAATAAGGAACAGAATTCTAAAGTTCGTTTTATTTATTAAAATTAGATCATGTTCATTGAACATCACTTAAGTGTGTGCGCCAGTGGTACTGCGTCTTTACCCTAACGTATGGGCGGTGAGAAACAGACCTCTAGAAGACTCATGAAATCTATTAAAGACATCGTTCACCTAAGGGAAAGAAACGCCCTACATGTATAAATCTGGCACTGTTCATAAGGGGAGGACTTTAAAGAAAAGAACTATGATTGAGTTGTCGTCATCATTATTTTTATTATTCTTCTTATAACGTTTATTGTAAAATGATCTTCCTATGTATTGCACATAAATCAATATGCCTGGGTTATCCAATATTTGACGTTATTATTCAATTTTTATACAATTTGTCAACATACTGAACTGATTATACTACAATATATGTAAGTAATCATCAATTGAGACTTACATATATTGAATTTCTGTTTTCAAACAAACGCGTTAACAAAGGCGAACTGACACCTTTGTTCATTGTTATTTTTACGATGACAACATTATTTACGCCGCCTTTGTATTATTGACATATTGCATAGGAATAAGCATTCCACTTTTGTATTTAAATAACAATAGGTCTCCTGTTTTCATAAGATATACAATACAAAAAAGAAAGCTACATTGAAGCTCAATGCAATAAGTGATATTTAAATAAAAATAGTCACTAATTTTTATATGCTTTCATTGTACGCCCTAAGTGAATATAGGATAAAGTAAGTAGAGTTTAGACAATTTAGTTAAAAATTGGAGAGACAAAATTATAATTGACAAAGTACAAAAAGAAAAGAAAATTCATTTTTCGAGCTTCTTTGAAGAGTATTCAATTTACGAGTAGAGCCAAGCCAAGTTTATTACTTTTTCGAGTTTATTTTTGAAATTGATTTATTTTAAATCCTCTTATAAATATTTCTCTCTTGTTGATTTTAAACAAGTGGAGAGAAGAAATAAGTCTAAAGAAAACAATAACTTTCCACTGTGATTGTTATAGTACTTATTTCTTTATTTATTTTTAAATCCATCACACCTGCTGTAAATTTCAAGTGACTACCACCCACCACTCTATTCTAACTTAATGATAAAAAGCAAGAGATTTTATCTAATTTCGATTGAAAAACTTTGCATAAAGTGATTTGTTTTCTTTTTTATTTTTTTTTATTTTCAATAAATTAAATGTTACTGTGTAATTGGATTTACTCTTATTTAAATCAACTGACTACATCTTCGTAGTTTTAGTTACCATATGAATTTTAATTTAAAATTCTTTTGAGCAATAAATTTAAAGGGTCCAAAAAGCAAAAAGAAAAGAGATTTAAAAATCATGGGAAAATGATTTACTTTTCTTTTATGGTTCAAAAAACAAAATTACATACATAGATGATAAACAAGTAAGTACGCATGTAGTGAGTCGGTTGCTTGCTTTGACTTGCGGAGACTCTGGGTAAAACGAAATTTCAGGACCGCTTACCCCGAATTAATAAATTTTAAGTTGTAAGAACTGTTTGTAAATTAATTAATCAGTATATATGAGCATTTTTCATGTATTGTATTTTGCTCCGGTCCCCCGTCCCCATGTGCCTCTATGAAAATACGCCAAAGTATATATATATGTCAGTACACATGATTTAAAATGACTAAAAATGTAAAATGAATATCCTGTGTTTTAAAACAAATACAGCTCACATGCTATTGAAGCTCATAACAAATCCCATCTTGACAACTTGTTCGACATGAAAGTCTCAGATTGGTTGACTTGATTTTTGTGTGTTTTGAAATAGCCAAATATGTATGTTGTCAGCTTTGTTTGTCCTGTTTGCCGCCGCTGGCGCATTATCAGATCTGACAGTTACAGCCTTTATTTGTTAACTTGTCGTCACAGTTGTCATCCTAAGGAGGAAAGACAACAAATTTAATCTCGCCAGCCTTGCCTACATCTTTTGAGACGAATGCTTTCTCTATTCTGTATTTTTTGGCAACACATTCCAATCTAAATCTGAGTGCATTCGGCATTTGTGGGCTAGAAAGTGGGAAATGTTCCCACGTGAAAGAATTTCTGCTCCGTCCAACTGATTAGTATGCGGCAAAGGACATAAACATATTTCACCAATTTCCGTTTGTGCTCGTTGCCAACACTGCTTCCTCAACTAAGTGCTCTCCGTCTACCCTGGTGCCTTGATACTAGAAATCTACTTATGAGTGGAAAGGCACTAGGGAAACCTTAGTATATGAGTGCTAGCGACATATTCAACTCATGTGTCATTCTCGTCCTGTTATCCTTTCGTTGTTGTAACTCCTTCCGTCGTTTACAACAAATTGAATATTTTACTTTATTTTTATTTTGTGTACATCTATGGAGTAAGTATAACAATACTATACAGCAACTAGCATAGCATTCAGCCCAGTGCACGTTCAATCGATTCCATTTCATTCATTTGATATTTGTTTCCCCACTGTGTCCGTATATTCTTTTCTTTCATTTTTTATTACTGACATCTTTAATAGAAGTTAGCTACATTCCATTGAAATCCGCTCGACCGCAACGAAATCCTCATTTATCAACATTCAGCCATAACTCGCCTGTGCTCCTGTCGCCGTGTATCATTTATTAGCATATGAGACAGTTATACTTGCAAAAAATGAAAGGTTATTCATATATCACAACGAGTAGAAGCAGCAACTTGTCCTTTTCATTATTATTTATTATGAATTTAAAAGTCAAAATTCGCTCTTCAATTTGTTAACCACAAAAGTCAATTGATTTGAATTGAATTTAACCTGAAGTTATTGCATTTGGTTTTAAGCAATTTTCCGGCTCCATGACTTTACTTAATTAGCTTTGAAATTGAATTCTGTGGTTCTCATGTTTATTTGAAGCTAATTAAACTCAATAACTCAATTGTGCAAAGTTCAAATTGGAGTCACCAATTTAATTTACTCAACAGCTGTGATGAATCAAAAAGGCAAATACAATACATAAAACACAAATCCACAAGAATTCATAATCCTTATTCAATTTGTTGGGAATAATTTAATTTAAATAATGGAAATACAATACCTTCGGTCTTTATTTATTGGCTTGGGCTCTTGAGCTTCGAAAATAGCTTTGAACATACAATTCGAGTTCTTCTACTGAAGCATTTAACTCAAAAAGAGACTGGAATTAAATCGGATTGAACCAATAAACTATTTGATAAAACCTTCTTAAAAAAAAAAATATATATTTGCCACGTGATTAGATGCATCTGAAATTTATATATACATACACACATACAAATATTTAATAATTGATCTAATCGAATTAAGCTAATATATGTTAATATTTCATAGCAGCCATTGTACGACTATGAGATAGTTATAAACCTTATAAGTTAAGTCACAATAAAATAATAGGCATCACATAAGCTCTCTAACATGGAGCAAGAAGTATGGTATGTACATTGCATGTACTAAGTATATGAAACTAATTTGTGGAGTTAGATATCTGCTACTAGATTAAGTGGATATCGGTCATTGGCTCACACATCCCTTCTGTACAGCTCGATTATAACTATGTCTCTGACCCCAAATGGCTCTGAGTAGGGGGGGCATAGCTTTAAATAAAATTCCTCCAACGGGTCAGGAAAGAAATCCAAGAAATTGAACCGTCTTCTTACATATTGTCTTACGATTAATTTTAATTGCGTGCGTTGCTACACCCCCTATGCGTTATGGTGTTTCTTCTAAAAAGCTTTGTTGTCGAATGTATTTATGTCAATATATTTTAATATTCTATTATAACCTAAGCAACATTAAGTTTCATTTGTTCTTTTAAGAAAAAATTATTAAAATCGGTTCAGTATATTTTGCGCAAATGAAAAAATGTTAAAAAAAAATGATATAAAACTATCTATATCTGGACAACAGCGCCACATACCGGATCCAAAAAACCTGACTGGTAACTCCATGAGTACAATAAAAAAAAATTATCTAAATTGGTCAAGCCGTTCACGAGTTTTGCGCGGTCATACTATTTTTTGGATTTATTTATATATACAATATATAGATTATAATTTTTTTTTTTTTGTTTAAATCTCCTGTATTATGTTAGTAATCATTTACTTTTAAGTAGGTAAATAAAAAAATATAAAATATTGTCAATTGACTCATATAACAAATAGTACTATGTATATATTACATTTCGTTTTATTTAATTGCAAAAATACAACAATTCTTTAATAACTACAATCATTCACACTAACGAAAATGTACGAGTATTACGGTCTCAACTTAAAATTTGTATAGTTCCCCAAGCTTTAGATGAAGTTTTACATTTATCATTACAAGAATTGACTGAATGGTGCAAGCTCGTTGTATTAAAAAGGCAGATGGAACAAAAGACCCTGCGCAGAAATCCAATTAAATGGCTTAGTCCGCTACTTTTTTAAATAGTTAAAATGTCATACAAAATTATTTTGTTATTGTAATAAACGACAATGATAACACACTATTTTATTTAGAAAAGGCCAATAAAATAAGTCATAGTTAGGTGGGTCCAATATGCAGGTATAGCAATCGCAATTTAAGTCGGGATAATAATCTATATATGTATATGAAGTTGGATCTATGTTAGTTTGTATATAACCTATGGACTCCGAAATCACAGAAACGATTTTGATAAAATCTTCAGGGAAACTCAACCATAGTGCGGGGAATGTTTCTATCAAGTTTGGTGTGGATCGGACCTAAATAATGCAGCAAATTTTGCATACAAATCAAGGCAAATTAATCGTTCAAATAGGAAGACAAAAAAGGAAACATAACTCCACCAAAAGAACATCAATTTGAAGAAAAACATCCAAAGCAATACAAAGAAGTGAAAAGAGAGCTTGGATAAGACCAAAACAGACCACCAATATCAAGAACTATAGAAACACCAAGCAACGCCGGGGCCTAGCAAAGCTCACCGGGACGACTAATTGTAAATAAAATAACGATTTTGAAAAAAAAAAAAAAGACTAGAAATAATATTAAAATTAATAAATCTTACAAAAGACACTACATACAATCATATGTCATGTTATGTTCACATTTCCATATCAGCAAAACTGTGGATGTTGTGGTTGCCGTTCTATTGTGGAACACAACTTAGTTGAACTACACATACATAAGGTAATATGGTTTTCCCAACCGTAAAAACCAAGTGCCTGGACGGACGGTTCAAATCGAATATTGGGTAAAGGAGGATACTTAGATGGCTGTGTGTATGATTTGATGACACCAAATTTTTAATTGATTTAATAACAATGCTTTACCTATACAATAGTTTTGCTTATTTTTATAAATGATATTAGAAGTATAATACAATAATTGAAAAAAATAATGAACATCATAAAAATATAACGCGTCCAAATATAAAATAAAAATCTATTAATATAGTGAGAGAAGTGTGTGAATTCAATTTCACAGCCAATAAAATCAACGTGTATTGAAACAAATCGGGCTAATTTTTATAGAATATTTTTTGTCTTCGTATTTATTATTTTTATTATTTTGTATATGAGGCACCATGAGATACATTTCCGCGAACACGACACAGAACACAATACAACAACAGCAACAAACCAGTCTGTTGGTTTTTTAATTAAACCATGCGACAATTTGACATGAATATCGAAATTAAGATCTCACGCTAGACCGGTCATGCATGTACGAGTGTATTCGCAAAACTCATGAAAGCCCAGTACAATCAGGAAATCAAAAGAAATTCAAAAACAACAGCACTAACGGCGATTCAGAGGAAATGAAGGAAGCCGAAAAAGTGGCAACTACGAAAATCCTGTTGGCCTTCGGGGGCAATGGGAAGTACAATATGAGTGCAGCCAAAAACAGCAGGTGAGCAACAAAACTTCCGATTGTCGAAGCGGATATCCGTTGCAAGCATTTTGCCAGATAGTTTTATTTTTTCGATTCCTCTTTTAATTTTTTCAGTGTTTTTCGTCCCGTTATCTGCTTGCGTGTCAAGCTCTACGCTGTGGCATAACTAGCGCAATGTGAAGGATTTACTATAGTACGCAAAGAATGGTGAAAATCCATTGTTGAAAATTGATAATAATGATGCATATACGATGAATGTATGTACGAGTATATGTACCAAATGTAAAAACAAGGCAGAACATTAAACGTATTCTGAATACCTTTCACCCAGACTTTTAGCATCTAAAAATTATTAAGAGTATTTCTAATCGGATATTGGGATATTTTAAGAAATTCATAATTTTATAAGTGAGCAAAGGAATTTTTTTGCAAGACTACTGAAATTGATTGAATCCATCAAAAATGTTGATGTTATTGGGGAAGGACGCTGGAATAGCGATTGTTGTCAGGGTTGCGCACCCACTGAAAACCGACAAAAAATATACTGAATTGGTTAAGAAAATTGACATTGGAACGAAATTTAAGGAAAAAAAGATAGAAGTGTCGTAGGACACCCCACGGGTAAAGGATGAAATATAATTATATAACAATGAACAAATTGCGGGAACATCAGTGTTTTTTTTATACGTCGATATTTTTACAAAAACATATTTAAAAATATAATGAAATAAAAACAAAATTCATTTAAATCTATCATAGAAATGGTTTTGATGATTAGATCTTGGTGATTAGTTCTTATAAAAAAAAAAAACGGGGAAAAAACAACATCAAAGATCGTATTGTAGATTGTGCAGTATCATTGATCATAACAAAATTAAATTTTACGAAAAGAAAAATTTGCAGCGGTTCTGACTTTTCTTCATTAAAATTTACATTGAAGTTACCGGCAAAAACTGAACTCTGAACTGACGTTGAAAAAATAAAATATTTTAACAATAATCATGAATGATTTTTGTATTGTACCCATGTAGACGATTCTTCCAATAATCGGAAAACTCTAGTTTTCATTAAAATTTGGACTTTTACACTATTCCTCATTGTTCAAACATTAGTACAATATTTTGCGTGGAAACAAACAAACAAAACATGCTGATTATTTCTATTTATCCTTTATTGGCTCTCTGTCACAAACATTACGATAAAGTTATAGTACCTACGATATTTACCCAAGTGAAGAAAAGATATACAAAAAGAAGAGAAAAATAAAATAAAATTCTTTTGTGTCCTACCATTCAGTTGCGTAAAGCGCGAATGGGTGAATATATCCATACTACAATACAAAAAGACATCATCAGTTTCAGTTGCTTTTTTTTGTACTCCACTGAGGCATGGCGAAATATTTGAAAATTGCTTCAGTGCGGCACGGAGTTGAGTTTTTATAAATATGGGTAGGCATGAATGATGATGTAGGCACGGGAGTAGTACGAAAAGTTTTGTAGTATTTTACATTCCGAATAAAATATAAAAGATCAGATATTGTATTCGAAATATAATATACTCATCATTTTCTATAAATTGTATTTGGAATCCCAACGAGATCAATCTTCATCATTACTATTGGTTAATGTACTATACTTTACAGAATTTTCTAAGATCAAAAGCTGAATGTTACAATATATTCGTATTTTATAATATCATTCAAAATTTTGAATCCAAGTGGAAACATTTCAATTATATAAAATCATATCATCATATCCTACAAACACTTCTCACAAGTTACTCAATTATTTATTGTATATCAATACATTTCTTTTTTTGTTTGATTACTTTTCCTAATGACTTTCAGTGAATACGACCATGGAATCCTCTAATATGAAATAAAATTAGTATCAGAATTAAAAAAAAACTAACATCTACACAACTTTATAAGAAGTAGATGTGATTTAATGATGAGGGTTTGGAGGCACCCCAAATAGAAATTTTCTGCGATAGGCAATGCAATGAACCTTATTTATCTCCTTGAATTGGATAAGTAATACGAAAGATTGTGTCATCACAGTATCGTACATATAACACATTTTATTTAGTTTTACATATAGTTCATATAACATAGCTTTAAAGACACAAAGACTTTACTTTACGAGGATATTAAAAAATGAAAAAATTGCAAAAGTTTATAGAGTAAAAGATCGATTAACAAAAGCCTTTCCTTAAAAAGTGCAGTTTAAACAAAACTTTAAAAACATACCTGTAACGCTAGGAGGAAGTATTTATAGTCAAATGAATAAAAGAAAAAGTTATGATTATAATTTATTCCATCCTCATTTGAAATGTCATCACTCATAATCTTTATACCGCAGCATTTACATGGTTGTAAGCAGTGTCTAAACTTAAGACTATCAATAACATCAATTATACGCACTTTGTTTTTGTTTTTATGTTTTTTACACATATTTGAAAAGATTAGAAGTCTCCTTTCAAATATTTAGGTTTTTCATTAAGTTTTTAATATGACCAGTCAGTTGTATGACTAAAAGTATCTAAAAAGGGGAAAAGGATAGCAAAAACAAGTCGCATCAGCAAAACATGATGTAGGAAACAACACGCATTCAAAGTTTTTAATTTTTACGACTTCATTTGAACGGAATGATGAGCAATCATGATAACAAAACCACAATGTTGTGGTTATGACGGAAATATTTAGACAAATACTCCAAGAGAATAGTCCTTATTGCTGTCCCGTGATATATACGTACAAATGCATATGTAAGATATTTGAAAGTGAGAAAAGTAAAATAGAGAAAATTTTAAACTTTACGTATAAGTAAGTTAATAACCTTAACCAGAAAAACTTAACTTGGAAAACCAAGTGAACCGCAAAAAGTCAGTCATAGCAAAGACATGAGAACTTTATAAAATTTCATTTTGAATGTAAGCATTCCTGAGTCTTGTATACCATATACAAAAGAATGTGCTCCTAAGTTATTGATACTTTTAAAATTATTGTATCTCTACAACAACATGAAGTATCGAAATAAATTAAAGCGTTAGAAACGTCATTCGACAACATTTGGACATTGGCTCCAGATTATTGCAAAGACATAATGAAATTGGTTGCAATCGATTCAAACAGTTCAATATTGGGAGGTACCAGGAATGACTTAGTAACAAACCCAGGTCTGAGAGAAAAAAGATAAGTAGAAAAAAAGACCCAAAATAACAAACGGACTGCAAGATCTTGGCCAAGTGTGAGTCTAACTTGCACACGAAGGGTTACGTACCATCGTACCATTTATCTGAAATTATGTAGAATTAATTTGCTTTATTCCTCCAATATGTGTTAATTTTTTGGTTTCAAAATTTTTCACAAAAAATTTGGAAAAATATACTACAAAAAGATAAAACCACGATTCTTGCATGATGACATGTTTCTTGTATGACGCCCTATACTTTTTTAACTTTATTTTATATTTATTATTTGCTGTTCTGCCGCAGTAGAATTACACATTCTGTGAAAAATTCAACTTTCTACCTATTACTAAGCTTCCGCTGTCGGTCCGTCCCGTTCATCATAAACTGGCGGCAGAAGTGAAATACAACTCGTTTTATTTGTTTTTTTTTTTTTTAGTGTGGAAACCAAAAAAGAATCAACGAGACAATCGTCTAATTATTACTATACACAAGAATATCCTTAAATAATTTTGTGAAGATCTTTTACATCACGAGAAAGAGGATTTGTAGTGATGAACTGACTCTTCCTGAAAATATTTTTTTCCTATAGAGAACACTGTTTAAAATATTTCGGTCACTGGCTCGTTGGCTCAGAGGTTAGTGCGTTGGGCTGACATCCCAAGAGTCACGGGTTCGATTCCCGCTCAAGGCAAATCTGGTCCTGCACTTTTCCAATCTCTTCCTTGCCTTCTTCTTCTTAAACGAACTAAAATTAACAGAATTGCAGCGAATTATTTTCCATAAATAATTGACAGTGTGAGTCATGGTACAGGAGAAATTTTTTTTATAGACGCACCTGAAGGAACTGGTAAAACTTTCTTGACTTCAGTAATTTTAGCTAAAATCTGAAGCGAAAACAAAATTGCTATTGTGGTCGCTTTGTCAGGCATAGCAGCATCCATTTGGGTACTAATCCGAACACTTACAGCGCCATCCCGAATCCAAAGATGTTTCACATCAAAAACATAAAGCAAGAAGACAGTTATAGGATTAACCCTCTTTCACGATTGTGACTGTTTCTTGTTTAGGCCAATTTAACTTTTATAGCATACCTGTTCCGCAAATAGTATCCTGCTAGGGACGCTGCTAATTTCATCATTTTCCATCGTATAGAAATATGGTTATGATTACGTCGGTTACAAATTATTGTAGCAGCCCAACTTTACATATAAAGGTTTCAGTTCGATATTTTATTGGTTATCGTAGTGATCCGCGTAACCTTTGTTTACTGGAACTCTTATTCAAACTATGTATGTACGAATCGACCATATAGATTTTTACATAACTCTGTGAGCTTGCCGGGGGGTATAGAGCTCAAAGAAATTAATCGGTGTATACCTAATTGCCATAAAATTTGATTTGAGTTGCTGTTGTTTGCAGGAATTCGAAGCTAAAACACACCAATGTTTTGCTATCTTGAGGCGTGACCAGAACATATACTTGTACATACATAGGTACATATGCTTTTCCTTATTTCTTTGGTTTTTACAAGAATGAAACTATTGTAGTAGCAAAGATATTTTTGAGTAGAATATCATGACGTCATTAGCATAACATGAGTATATAATATAAAATAAATTTTTATTTAATACACAACATGCTTAAGCCAAAGTACTTGCAGTTAAACTTCCTTAACCCTAATTCGATGTACATATGTCAGTTATATGTCATTTAAATCACACTACTGTATGGTAAGCACAAGGTACCATATATTCTAACCATATTGAAATGTGACTTCAGCGGAAGCTTTTATTGTCACATAAAATAGATACAATTTATGTTTATTTAATCTGACGGAAGTATGTACATACGTTCTACAATATAAAGTGAACCCAACAGATTTTCAAATTTCAAAGTCACACTGAACAGACAAGAAGTAAATAAACTAATCACATCAAAAATTTACATACAAGCGTTTTTTATACCTACATTATACTTTGGTATATAAAATATAGTATTTGAAAAAGTATATTACATTTTTGTGAATTATGGTTTCTATGTAAAACTTTTACACGAAGCAAATTGGATCTCATATAGTGCAAACGAGTAACATACACTGTAAGTACTATATAAGTGTAACAGTGAGAAGAAAAGAATGAATCCATCTGATCCGACCATGTCTATCTGTCTGTCAATCCGAGTTTTCTGTTTTTGTGAAACACTAAGAGAAACCTATAATACCGAAATGTCTTACTATAATACATTCACGAATTGAAGGAATTTTTTTTTTTTTTTTTTGTTAATACATAAGGCAATTGCTGCGCATCTATAAAGCATACAATGTTTCAGCTGGGTTTTAAAGTTTATTTAGGATACAGGGTATCCCATAATTCGGCTAATCCGACCAAATCTTCCTAACGTGCTTCATATTAAAAATCGTTAGAAGGCAATAAATTCTAAACTGACGGTTCTTGCAGCCTCCGCCATTTGAAGAGGAAATTGCTTTTCACATGCGACACTTTCAATATGCTTCACAAAGGCAACTTGAGTGGCACATCGCAGAGGCCACAAGTGATGCAAAATAGAGCAAAAAAAAAAAAAAATACTTCTGGGAAATCAAAGTGACTAAATATATGACGAGACAATTTGTTGAGATCATGAAATATGCAAAAATTAATAAAATATTTACTTCTGTTGCATATTTTAATATTGTGTTGTGCTTTTGATGGATTTATATTGTTGTTTAAACAAAAACTTATTTAAAGTTTAACAAAAATGAAAATTTCTTTATTTAACTTTGGTTTTTGGCTTAAATTGAAAAATTAAACACACATTCACAAATAATTCGGACAGACATTTTAATGTCTGCGTGCAATGCAACGCTCCTTGCTGCCATTAAAGACAATTGGTCTGGTAGATCTGGCAGTTCCGTAGTCCTGCTATTCCGGTCTGTTATTAGTGCCTTCGCAACATGCTGTTGCAATGCTAGCTGCACTTATTGTTGTTGATGTAAGGAGTTGCTTCTTCTGGTTTCAGTACTCTACTGCTTCTGCTGCACTTCATAATAAAAAGTAATGTTTTTGTTGCATGACTTCCAAAGAGAAAATTAAAAAAGCGACCATTAAAAGAGTAAGAACAACAACTTAATAAAAGCTTCAATTACTGGGCCATAGTCTCTTCTTGTCTTGGTAGTTTTACTTTCTTTATTTCACTTAGTACCTACTCTTTCATTTTAACATCTCGCCTTAATTTTAAAAGCGCAAAAGTTGTTCTTTGCCTTTTGTTTGTTTGCTTTATTAAAACTTAATAATGGCTTATACCATACTTTAATACACTTTACACTGTGTAAATGCGTTATCACTTCAGTCTGTTGTTTACAATGCATAGAGCTTTATATCTCAACGATTCAATCGACAGCTAAAAGTCTTGGCCACCTTGATATACCAAATCATGTAATGTGAACCAGTTGCTAAGTTTTTAAAGTATAGAGCTGAAATATTATGCACAGTCTTCTTGTAAACTCATTGTATTGTACATATAATCAGATATTTTATTTTGACTTCTGGGAGCCATGACTATTACAAACTACAATATGTGGTACCTCCGTATCACATTCAGTGTTCGCAGACTCTTGAATTTCACTGCGTTAATAAATTAGATCAGTTGAAGTTTATATAGTTGAACGACACTTAAACTTTGAAGCAATATACAGGTTGTCAAAAATGGCGAGCTATTTAAACGTTCTCTTACTTTGACATTTTTGAATATTTTCAAAAAAATAAAAAACTTGTAAACCGTTGTTCATCATTTTTCGTGTTTTGTGTTTCGTTTATTTGTTGAAACTTAAAATCAACTTGCACAAAGAGATGTAAGGAGTGAATAAACAAATCCGATACAAATTGACGTTATAAAATCAAATATAACAAAAAAGTTAAGTCAAGTTTGAGAGTTTCCTGTTCATTATCTGTCAAGTCATAACTTTACTTCAAAAGTAAAAAAAAGTCAGAAGTAAAAATTTTCCATTTGATTGGATATTAACAAGAATTCGTTACTGGAATCACAGTGCATTATAAATTTATTGTTGGATTATTATTTCTATTTAAAGGTAAGATTGTTTTTCATTTTTGAGAGGAAAAATAATGTTAAATACGAAAAAAAATAAAATGAGTCAATGAAAGTGTAGTGTTCAGTTTAATAACCTTTTACATTCATTGTAATCCTGAGTCTGTCAAAGGTGGAAGCAGTAAAGTCGATTTTCACAAGCTTCCCGTGAAGAGAATTTTTCACCAAATTTTCAAATGATTCACCAGAGACAGGAACAGGTGATAATTATTTGGTGCATGTGCGGTTTTTTAGGTGAATGCGTTAGATGCTCTCAACCAAGCTCCTTTTGTATCCGGCGAGTCAATCTTGTCCTGGTGAAATACACCGCTTTTCTAATTGGCCAATTCTGATCGCTTTTGAGTAATTGCTAGCTTCAAACGGTGTATTTGTGAACATTAAAGATCCGAGTTCATTGCTTGGCCATATGGAAGCAGCTCATGGTAGATGATTGGCATCCAATCCTACCAAATGCACACTAAAACCTTCCTGACCGTTAGTCCTGGCTTGTACACCGTTTGAGCTGCTTCACTGCACTTTGACCATGATCGTTTTCGCCCAACATTGCCGGATGTGACCCATTTCTAATCACCAGGCATAAACTTCATTCATATTTTCAGCCACCTTGCTTGCGTTTTCGCCTTAATCAACACAAATTGTAAAATGTATCAAATTTTTTCCTTATCGACCTCCACGTCTAACACGATCTATGTTGCAAATAAATCAAGCAATGAGTTCGCGCAGGAGAATGCTACATTTCCAATAAACCCAAGAGGGAATTCGTGCAACCAATTCTTTGCGAGTTATAAAGTACTTAATTTCTTTTTCTCTAACCTAATGTACAGATACAAAATAATCAAAGGCATCATCTATCTTATTATGCAAGAAATATTTTGGTTTGTAAGGCAGCTTTATGATAACCCCACGATCTTGAAATTTACTTGGATGGTGGATGTAGATTAGAAACTTATAGTGTAGTAATTTCAATTTGATTCAACTACCTCCCATACAAACCCTCATTAAAAATTAGGTTCTTATTAGAAAAACTTTTTTGTTTTTTTCACTATTGAACAGAAATTTAGACACTATTTGATATAGGCGTTATACATCTGTTGGATTCAGCGGAATCGGAGTCCCATAAAAACCACCCATTAAAATTTATGTTGTTATTAGAAAAATTTTTTGTTTTTTGTCCTATCGAAGTGATATTACTTAATTTTTGGTTAATTGTCATTTTTAAATAGCAAAACAGTTTATTTCCTCAAAATTAACATGGCAAAAATTTGATGAAACTATGTCTATGTAGCTAATTTCAGCTGCCTAGCTCTTATACAATAGTTTCCGTGAAACAGGTACACGATCGTACAAACGAATCGAGGGACATGACTAGTATCAATTCGAATCTTCACAATCATTATTTTCAAATTTTTAATTAAATCAATTAACAAATAATGTTTTTTTTTTTACAAAAGATCTTCTGTTCATATCAAGCAATCTGCATTATATTATTTATGATAAGGCATATACATATAGTTTGTTCTAATTTTTCCAGTATTTCATTCATTCGAGATTCTAATTCAATTCTGTTATCAATGTATGGATTAGAGATTTACTGCTTCCATTCTCTTTGCACACAAATGGCAGTTCGAATATGGAAGTGATCTACTTATTTGTAATTTAATTCTTAGATTGCAGTCTCAACAAAAATAAAAAATTTTTTTCCATTGACATTCACAAGTCAATAAAGGACCACAATAAAATATGCTGAAATTTCCAACTTTACTTCAATGACAGCGCAATATGATAGCTTTTTATCAAACTAATTTAAAGTTAATTGTATTATAAAGTATACATTTTTATTTTCCTTATGTGACGCCCCTTTGAATATACATATATTTAGGTTCAATTTTAGTTTATTGGTTTTAGTTTGGTAAATGTAAAATGTTTCTGTTTATAATATTAGAAAAAACCAATTAAATCAAGTCGCGCCGTTATTATTAGACCATCTGTCTTTTGTCATTTTGAGCTCAAACCGATCGTCGTTACTCTTTCTTTGTTGAACGTCTATTATCAACTGACTGTTACCTACCTGCTCGTCATCGCTGTAGCCCTTGTTCGTTCTTGGTGCTTGCGTCGTTGTTGCTCGTTACTGCTTCCGTTTCTCATCGTCGCTACCATCACTGTTGCTTTACGTTGTCGTTGTCTACGTTGTTTATCATTCACCCCCACATATATGGTAGTCCATTGATCAATCATACAACGCTGGGATTAGCGAAACATAAAATCATTTATTAATAAATTTTCCGATGAAATAATTTAGTTAATAACTTGCTCTCAATAAAAAATATGAACGTTTACCCTCATTACAAACGCGTATTGTACAAAATTAGAGTTTATATGTATTATGTTGGCAAAGTTGCAATCAAGTAAACTGACTTGTATTTAGCATTTAATTCAGTAAAACTTTTAATCTTTATTTACCTATTTATTGTTACGGTAATTAAAAGCAAGTATTTTAGTGGTGGCAATTTCCCTGAAAACTGTTCTGTGACGAATTCGCAATCTTTCCAAATAATTTATCAAGTTATTTATAATTAAATCTAAATAATTTGTGATATCTCTTAAAGTAAAATTTAAGTCTTCAGACATTAATTGTTTCCATGGTGACTTCACACTTGTTTCGTCATGGTGGAAATTCAATTTTTTCGTCACCACATACGATCGTTTTTGCTTGGCCGAAAGACCCACCTTGGCCCTTTTTGGTGAACGTTCACCCGGAGAAGTCCAATGATTTGACTGTTTCTTGGTCTGTAATATATTATGATGGATGAATATTTCGTTCACAGTGCAAATACTTATTATTGCGGTTAAAGATCGCCAAACAAACCATTGAAGAGGTTGCATGGTTTCGCTTATGGTCGATTGGGAGCAATCGCGGAATAGATTTTTACATCCAAATATTCCTATAAAATATGATGTACGCAATCAGTTGAGGTGCCTGATAATTCATCCACTTCACGTACTCTTTTTCTCCAATCATCCAATATCTTTTCATGGATTTTACGATACCGACGACTTCTGGAGGGATGACTTGGTTTGGGGGATCTGAATGTGCGGCGTCACTTATGCTGGTATGACTCGCAAAGAATTTAGTAAACCTTACCTTACACGGAACACGGAAATAAGCGTAACAAAAATGCAGGAATTCCTTTTTCATTCACATTACAAATGTTATGACTTTAATGGGTACGAGTATACCACCATAAGTATGGGTGAGTTGAGGTTTGCCTGTTTTTATATACTAATTCCAAAACTTACATTATTCGAACATAACATTGGTTATATATAGGTATGTTATGTAATTATGGAACTTTCCACACCCAAGCTGAGGAACTTACATCATCATATAAAAAAAGAACACAATTTCAAAGCCAATTTAGTATATTTCAGCCATAAATGTCAATGATAAAACTTGTTTGGATTCATATTTCAAACTAAAAGACTAGTTTGCAATGATCCGGATAATCAGGCAGACAAACATGGCCCAATCGATTCTCCTCTGATATTATACGTAATGAAATGTACATATTGCAATTCAACACTCCTTCTCGAGATTTCCACGTCCCTGTAGAGGCCGAAAGGCGAAATACATCATGTAGACCGACAACTGATTGATTCAAGTATGTACATAAAACTGTATGCACAGAGTTTTTTCAATTATTTTTGTTTTTTATGACAATTTCAGTTATAATTCTCATAAATACGAGGTCTGCTGCAAAAGTATCGCTAATTTTGAATTAACGTGTGCTACGTTGGTTATATTTATGTCCCTCACTTATGCTGAGAAGGTCGGCTATTTTGAATGTTTAGTTAATTTTTGACAGCTGTTTTGCTTTCCCTTCTAGTTAGTCTTCGATTTTTGTCTCTACTAAAACATTGATCAAAGAATTTGTATTAAATTTTGTTTCGACGTCATAACCATGTACCCATGCTTCGGTATCAGTTATGAAGACATTTTCAACCAATTTGGATCTTCGGTAATTAATTAATTATATATTTCACAAAAAAAATTAATTCAGATTTATTGATCCATTTTTTTTTTTTTTTTTTGGAATAAGCAAAAATTGAAGAAGACCCAGAAAAGTCTCACTTTTTTATCTATAAATATAAACTAACAATGCAAAATAACTGATAATAATAACATTGGATATACATACTTATGTATACTTATATACATATGTATGTATGTATATCAACATAAGAAACAAAAATTCTAAAATCGATAACATGGACTGAGAAAAATAAAAAGTCGTACTTCAGATTTCTTTGACTCATCTTGTCTAAAGAAATCTAGTTTTGGTTCTTAGTTTTTTATTTAATTATTATTTTTTTGTTTTGTTCTCAGTCTAAGTTATTGTATTCATGTCTATTGTTTTTCCTGGAGGTTTTTTATTATTATTAATTTTTCATTCCAATTTTCATTCAAAGCTTTTTTTTTTTTTCATTATCGTTTATATTTTGTTAAAAAATTGTTGTTCTGATCCTTTTAAAAAAAACGATTGGTATATTGGTATATTACACACTCAGATCTTATTTGAATCTTCTTAATAAATTTTTTTCGCTGAATCGATGTAAATCAACTGGTGTTTTTGCATTTTCGCTTTTTTTTTTTTTTTCATAGAAAGGAAAGGAAAACCTAATGTATATTGACGATTAAAACTTGTTCATCTAATCAACTTTCGGTGTAGTTTATAAGTAATTTAGCAATTTTCTGTCAAGTTGTTAATAAAATATTACATAAATAATATTTGAATTGATAGAAAAATATTGAATGGTTAGCTAATATATATATATTTTTTTTTTTTAATTAATATTTTTTTAAAATTTTGTTTCATGAGTTTTATTATATTTTGTAACTTGAGAAAACTTCTACATTCCCTTACGTTTTTTATCGTGGTCTAAGGTACGAAATTCTGTATTTCCTTAACCATTGAAATTAATGGTGCAAAGTCTCCATAGTATTTATCAAGGCCTTTCCTTGGTCTCAGTGATGGTTTTTTACGAAAAAATTAATGCCTGATGTGCACAAGACATTCCCTCTTCCCTTCTTCGTCAAAATTTACGAGGTTTTTTTTTCAATGGATTGCAAACACAAACCAAATGACACAGTCATCTCCAAATTTGAAGTAAAAGTTAACACATATGTAAGCATTTTATTTATTTTTCTCCGTATACTCCTATCAACGCCCACGTTATTATTATTCAATCAATACAATATTTTATACAATTATGCGAATAATGTTACAATAACGATATCTTACAAAACAAAAAAAAAAAAATTCAATTATGGACCCTCGACCAATCAAGTGATAAGATTTTCGAAAGTATGTAAATACTAATTATATTTTTGGGTACTTAGTAGAATTTCTGTTCTACAATGTTTTTCATTTTTACATGATGACACCAAATTCAAGACAAACTTAAACACGTAAAATAAGAAACGAAACCAAGCACAGAAAATTAGAGTTCGCCATTAGATATATAAAGTTAAGCGTGTATAATAGATGATCGTTTAGTAATAAAGACCCTTTTTTTTTTGTAACATTACTACGCTATGCGTCTTTCATTAATACGCAACTTCTCCATCCAAATGAAATTGATAGGTTATCCAGCGGTTATAAATGTCAATGGACAATAATTTCATATGCTTAAAAAATGGGGATGATGCATTCAAAGTTCGTACGTATGTGAAGATCCTTAAACAGATTGTTCCAAAAATTTGGTCAAACATTTGAAGGGTTTTAATTTATGCATATGAAGTAATTTTCAAAAATTTAAAACATTAAATTCTACAAAACATTACAAATGGTCCCTATCTAATCATAGCTTAAGTCACGGTGTCCTTTCAAGTCAATCAATGCAGTCCATATGCCTAAAGTCAAAGGGACAATGAAAACAATTTTGGGATACCAACACAATTAAAAGCAAATTAACATAGCGTAATATAAGGTTT
This sequence comes from Amiota minor, assembly GCA_037043295.1. Lineage (NCBI taxonomy): Eukaryota > Metazoa > Arthropoda > Insecta > Diptera > Drosophilidae > Amiota > Amiota minor. The sequence goes on along the minus strand of JBAMAW010000732.1, from coordinate 151,378 downwards.
GGGTGCGTTGGACACGAGGTCGAGTTCATAACTGTGATTGTGATATCTGTGTGTCGTAGTGGGTTAACATAATCTTAGTTCAATTTAAACTCGAGACAACTAGACGAGCTAAGTCACTCCAGCTGCAGTTAATTGAAATGCATTTTAAATGCATCAAACGGAACAAGTTGTGCGTTGACGCCAGGAATGTTATTCAAATACTTTTCACAGACATGTTGGTGTATTGGTTTGAAATATGGCAAAATATGGCATTTATGAAGATTTTTTAAGTTTGTTATCTTAATTAACGGTTCAATTTGTTTAAAAGAACGGCAGTCGCAACGAATATTCACGAAATTCCGTGCTAGTGATATTGTCCTTAACCAGAATTATACTGCTTGAGTCAAATCAATGAAATGCAATAGTTTATATGTGAAAGCTGAATCATTGAACTTCCGACATCCACCATTCAAAACAATCTGTAAAATTTTGGATAGAAGGAGATATTAAATGTATCTTTTTTTATTTGCTTTGTATTAGCTTCACCTAGAGGGAACAGTAGTTACCTCAGGAATTGATTCGACTATGATTCAGATCAGGGTTAGTTCGGTGTGCTATTAAAGCATGTTTTTTTTTTTAGTTTTTAAAATAAATATATTTATATAAATATTTTATTCTTTTTTTTTCAAGTAGGCCTACGTAGAAACCAGAAACTGTTCGGAAATTTAGTGTTTCAATAAAATAAATGTAATCTTTCTTGAGAAAAAGACTATTTCAATTTACAAAAAAGTATTTCCCTAAACCATAAACAGCGCAGTATCTCACTATATCGTACATGCCAAATATGAATGTTGATTATCATATGCTTTTTGGAATTGATCCGAATCGAGGTAACTCTCATTTCCACGTTGTGTAGCTTCATCTCTTTACTTTCAGTTTTTGAGCCCTCGATCTGAAATTCTCAGGGAGCGTTACAGAGTAAATATTATATATTTACAATTATAGTAAAATATTTTATATTCGAAACCAGCTTAAGGATATGTTAAAAATGATTAGGATCAAAGTTGGATTTTATCCTGACAGATAGAATACCCATGAGTTTTCTCAGTGATTTTTTTGAAATTCAAAGAAATCTTCGAAAATCGGATTGAAATGCCAATGAATATATTGTGAAAAAACCTTTAAAATTAATGCATAGTCCTAATACAATACACAAAATATGTAAAAATTGGAAGAAAACTGTTTTTTTGATTCTTTTTGTTTTCAATCTTTGTTAAAGCATTTGAATATTTTCAAAAAAAAAAAAAAAATCCGATACAATTTGACGTTATAAAATAAAATATAACAAAAATATTAATTAAAGTTTGACAGTTTCCTGTGCATTATCTGTCAAGTCATAACTTTACTTCAAAAGTAAAAAAAGTCAGAAGTAAAATTTTTCCTTTGTTGTTGGATTTTCTATTTAAAGGTAAGATTGTTTTAAACTTTTGAGTGGAAAAATAATGTTAAATACGAAAAAAGTAAAATGAGTCAATGAAAGTGTAGTGTTCAGTTTAATAACCTTTTACATTCATTGTAATCCTGAGTCTGTCAAAGGTGGAAGCAGTAAAGTCGATTTTCACAAGCTTCCCGTGAAGAGAATTTTTCACCAAATTTTCAAATGATTCACCAGAGACAGGAACAGGTGATAATCACTTGGTGCATGTGCGGATTTTAAGGTGAATGCGTTAGATGCTCTCAAACAAGCTCCTTTTGTATCCGGCGAGTCAATCTTGTCCTGGTGAAATACACCGCTTTTCCTATTGGCCAATTCTGATCGCTTTTGAGTAATTGCTAGCTTCAAACGGTCTATTTGTCAACATTAAAGATCCGAGTTCATTGCTTGGCCATATGGAAGTAGCTCATGGTAGATGATTGGCATCCAGTCCTACCAAATGCACACTAAAACCTTCCTGACCGTTAGTCCTGGCTTGTACACCGTTTGAGCTGCTTCACTGCACTTTGACCATGATCGTTTTCGCCCAACATTGCCGGATGTGACCCATTTCTAATCACCAGGCATAAACTACATTCATATTTTCAGCCAACTTGCTTGCGTTTTCGCCTTTATCAACACAAATTTGTAAAATGTACCAAATTTTTTCCTATCGACCTCCACGTCTAACACGATCTATGTTGCAAATAAATCAAGCAATGAGTTCGCGCAGGAGAATGCTACATTTCCAATAAACCCAAGAGGGAATTCGTGCAACCGATGCTTTGCGAGTTATAACGTACTAAATTTCTTTTTCTCTAACCTAATGTACAGATACAAAATAATCAAAGGCATCAATTATCTTATTATGCAAGAAATATTTTGGTTTGTAAGGCAGCGTTATAATCCAGTAACCCCACGATCTTGAAATTTACTTGGATGGTGGATGTAGATTAGAAACTCATAGTGTAGAAATTTCAGTTTGATTCGACTACCTTCCATACAAACCCTCATTAAAAATTAGGTTCTTATTAGAAAAACTTTTTTGTTTTTTTCACTATTGAACAGAAATTTAGACACTATAAGTTTTTTATGTAGGCGCTATACATCTGTTGGATTCAGCGGAATCTGAGTCTCATACAAACCACCCATTAAAAATCATGTTCTTACAAAATTTTTTTGCTTCTTGTCCTATCGAACTGAAATTTAGAAACTATAATTTTTTAAAAAAATCCGCGAAATGTGTAAGACCCTAAAGTTACTGGATCGTATAGCTCCCTTACAAACCAAAATTAAAATGTATGTTTCTGTTGGAAAAGTTTTTTGTTTTTTGTAATATCGAACTGAAATTTCAACAGTATAAGTGACTGACCCATATTCAACAACCGTGTAGGTTTGAAGACCCTAGATCGTAAAGCTCCCAACAAATATTTCGTTCTTAGTGGTAAAATGCTGAATGTGTACTGACTATACCCTTAACATAAGTCAAATCAATAATCCAATATTTCTGAATGCTCTATCACAAAGCATGGGCAAAAACGTTTTCAGGGGGGCGCAAGCAGAATGTTATTAAAATACGTAAAGTTTATTGCTATAGAACTCAGTTGTTTTCTGTTAATTTGTTTAATCTCAGCAAATATTTTTTCGGGGTCCTTTTGATTTGAATTAGGGCAGCTATCAAATTATTCTCACAAACCTTTAGTTTTATAACAGTATGGAGCCGATAGCCAATGATGCTAGTACTCCATACCTAGTTAGCTTGTAATTATAGATTATAAGTCAAATTCATATAAATAAATAAGTACAGATTATTAAATAAGTTCTATGTTTAAAAATAATGATATTCTTAATGCCGATATACTTATTTTTGTAACAAACTAAGGAATACTAGGTAAAACAAATGCATCAAGATTTTCATACTAAACAAATAAACTTAATATTTTTTGCAGGAAAAATTTTAATAGATCAAGATTTCATTGATAACATGTAAAGCAATACATCCATTTTCCCTGGAGCTAAAGAGTCTCAGATTGCGAATTTTAAATTTGATTTGGAGCAAAAAGATTGATCAATCACAATTGTCAAAAATAAGCGCAGAACATTTGTTGGAACCAGCCGAATGGGACGACTAAGGAGGGTACCTCCTTTTTGATAGCTAAATGAAAATAAGGAACGAAGGCCAAATCAAATGTTAAAAGCAAAAATCTAGCTCTTATGACAAAAAATGACGATTTGTGTGTAAAGAATCTAAATAAGTCATCTGAGATTGAAGATTTAAAAATTTCTTTGAAGCAAAAAGATAAGCTTATTACACAACTTCAAAAAAAACTAAACGGGTGTCAGTCAATAATTGGTGATAGCCTAGTTTATATGCAGCAGCTAAATGCAGAGGTTTCCAACTTTAAACATTTAGTAAAACTTATCTTTTAGCTTAATGAAAATAAGCAATAAAAAGATGATGCAGTAACTTCAAAGGAGGAAGTGATTAAAAGCTTAATTGAAAATTTTACCATCATTACCAACATTAATGTTGAGCTTGTAATCAAAACTGACACTCTATGGAAACAAAAAAAAGAAATGTCATCTCAGCTTGCGGCTTTGAAATCTGAGTTAGAGAAAAAAGATCGGAAAACCTTCACGATTTATCCCTAAACTCGGAACAAGTGTAAAAATTTATCTAATAGGAAAGAGAGAAATTATAAATATATAATTTTGTTTCATTCAAGTTGGAGAAAGGTTGAATACTTGAAAGAAAACTCTCAAGAAGTCACAAACAAATATGTGGACCTCATAATGCGAAATGAAACCTTGTGTGAAGAAAATCAAGAAAAGTTGTCTCTGATTGAGGACTTAAACTATAAATTGAAGCAACATGATCTGCTTGATCAGCGAACTGAAGATGACAAATTTGCTGTGGGAAAGCTCAATGCGGTTGCTATTAAGTTTCAACAATTGGGAAAATGATCTAATGGCAAAATAAGAAAATATAAATAGATAATTATTTTTCCTCTTTAAAGCTAAATGCAAATAAGCAATCATTTGATGAAGCCGTAGAAGCAATAGCTTCAATTAAACCATTGATTGAAAATTTCAATCAAAATTTATCTATTGTTTCTGACAGTACAAACAAAATAAAGGAATAGTATCGCAGCTTGAGGACATAAAATCTGATATATATCATAATGAGCTGCTTAAACAGCAGACTGAAAAAGACAATGTTGCTCTGGACAAGCTCAATGGGAATGTGTTCGAGTTGGAAGATGTAGTAAATAGTAAATTATTAATTATTTGTTATTATTTATTAATTTTTCTATTATAGCTAAATGCAAGTAAGCAGTCATTTGATGAAACCGTGGACCTTGTAATCCAAAATGAAAGTCTATGCACTCAAAATGAAGAAATGTCGTCTGAACTTGAGGTTTTGAAATCTCATTTGGAGGGAGAAGATGAGAGTCTTCAAGAAGATGAAGAACTTCCCCACTTACAAAATGGGGAGCACAAATTTACTGTGGGTAAGCACAATGCATAGGCTTGTTGTTCTTACAATTTTTGAAGTTGTTTAAATCGGATTTCTATTTTTACTTGAAAACAATTTTGTGATCAAGAGAGATTATGGGGACCCCTTTAAGTTTCCGAAAATATTTTTGTTTTAGTATTTGTTGCTCATACCCAGATAAAACTACTCATTCTGTGATCGGCTACTTCTGAGACTAGTATGGCATGTGTGACAGTATGGGTGGCAAAAATAAGTAAAAAGGAATTACAGTCGAATCGAGATAATTACGAATTATTGAGGTTTTCGAATTATCGAGGTACGAATTATCGTGATTCGACTGTATTTGCTTCACTCAGAGTAATAAAAACAAATACACAAAATATAAAAAATAAATATTTCAAAATTTCGACACTATAAGTTTTAAACCCACTTCCATCAACAAAGCAAATTTCAAGATCGTGGGGTTACTGGTCGTATAGCTCACATACAAACCAAAATGTTTCTTATATGGAGACCTCTTTAAATTTTAGAAAATAGTTTAGTTTTAGTATTTGTTGCTGATGCCCAGATAGAACCTTCTGTGAAACTCTCAACTCTCTAGATATTGCGGCTTATGAAATATGACCCGAGGACGGACGAACGGACAACGAAGACTGTGCAATAGGGTTCGTTTTGGTACCCTAGAAATGATCTCAAAGATGTAGTATATGGAAAATTAAATTAAATCTAAATTCATTCTTGCTTTCAGGTATCTTCGGAATTCAAAATGAAAGAACAGTTATTAATAGACCTTGAAAACTTAAAATATGAGTATAAAAAACTTCAAGATGAGATTGCAAAACTAAGGCAATACGCACATGGCCAGGGGTTACAGTATGGAAAAAAAAGAAAAGAAAACAAACTACTTTTTCTTTCAAGTATTCAACCTTTTTCCAATTTGAAAGATACAAAATTATATATTTATAATTTCTCGCGTTAGAATTAGATAAATTTTTCCACTTGTTCCGAAATGGCTATCCCTAAATCGAGAAGTTTTTCTTCTTTTTCTTGAAGATGTTGATTAAGCCGATCTTTTTTCTCTAACTCAGATTTCAAAGCCGCTAGCTGAGATGACATTTCTTTTTTTTGTTTCCATAGAGTGTCAGTTTTTATTACAAGCTCAACATTAATGTTGGTAATGATGGTAACATTTTCAATTAAGCTTTTAATCACTTCCTCCTTTGAAGTTACTGCATCATCTTATTATTGCTTATTTTCATTTAGCTAAAAGATAAGTTTTACTAAATGTTTAAAGTTGGAAACCTCTGCATTTAGCTGCTGCATATAAACTAGGCTATCACCAATTATTGACTGACGCTCATTTAGTTTTTTTTGAAGTTGTGTAATAAGCTTATCTTTTTGCTTCAAAGAAATTTTTAAATCTTCAATCTCAGATGACTTATTTAGATTTTTTACACACAAATTGTCATTTTTAGTCGTAAGAGCTAATTTTTGCATTTAACATTTCATTTGGCCTTCGTTCCTCATTTTCATTTAGCTATCAAAAAGGAGGTACCCTCCTTAGTCGATTCGGCTGGTTCCAACAAATGTTTTGCGCTTATTTTGTAAACTGATAGTGCCCAAGTTTCACTTCGATAGGACAAAAAACAAAAAAGTTTTTCTAATAAGAACATGAATTCAAATGGTTGGTTTGTATGGGAGGTACCCCCCTGGTGGTCCGATTGGGCTAGTTCCAACAAATGTCCTGTGCTTGTCTTGGAAACTGATAATATCCAAGTTGCTTACTTCTGCATTGAGCTTCTCTACAACAGCTTTGCCCTCTTCAATCTGCAACCGAAGAAGTTTTTCTTCCTCTTGACAATTGTGATTGATCAGATCTTTTTGCTCCAAATCAAATTTAAAATTCGCAATCTGAGACTCTTTAGCTCCAGGGAAAATGGATGTATTGCTTTACATGTTATCAATGAAATCTTGATCTATTAAAATTTTTCCTGCAAAAAATATTAAGTTTATTTGTTTAGTATGAAAATCTTGATGCATTTGTTTTACCTAGTATTCCTCAGTTTGTTACAAAAATAGGCATATCATTATTTTTAAGCATAGAACTTATTTAATAATCTGTATTTACTTACTTATTTATTTATTTATATGAAGTTGAATAAACTAAGTAGTTTGTTTTCTTTTCAAATTCCGGTTAAAGGTGTAAACAAAATATGTTTAATCATTTGTAGTTAAAAAAAAAAAAAACAAACAAAAAAACTATATTTGTACTTTATTGAAACAAAAAACGGGACAAATAATCATTTAAAAGTTGTAAAAATATGTTATTGTATATATACTTAAATTTGTGAATATAAATATTTTATAGAAAAAATAAAAACAAAAAAAAAACAAAAATTGAAATTTCTTTTATTTTGCAAATTGTGAATATTTATTAAATCAATTAAGAAAATAAAGTAAATAGAACATGAACTTCGGCTTACATAAACTGACATATCTTTTACAAATCAAATTTGCATTATCCACATACTCGTACATATTGTATTCTTTATTTCGCTAAAGAAATGCAAAAAAAGTTCATACGAGTATAGAAACTTATAGAACGATACTATTTAAAGATGTTTAATTTAATAAATCACATAAGGTCCTTTGTTGTACCTGTACAGATGAGAATAATAGACAGAACGTATCTAAATATCATATTTTCTGTGATTTCCCAGAGGACTCAATAACATAGAAGAAGAACGTGGGCGAAACTTATGAAACTTGGTTGATTTGTCGCATTTTTTAACGTTTCTAGCACACACTACACGCTAATGCCATGACGCCCTTGTGCATTTTACACCGTTTTGAGGCGGCCTGTTTAAACCAGATAGAATAATATTATAGTTCGATTGGTTTTCTTTTTGAACATGTTGTCATAGACATTGTCAATTCATTCATATCTAGTGTTGGAAAAACATCGATCAGACTTTCACACGGATTGTAGTTCCGTATCAAATGGGCGATTTGTATGGGAGCCACCACCCCTAGTGGTTCAATTTGGCTGATTACAACAAATGTACGCCTATGAGTATATCAAAAACTTGTAGTGCCTAAATTTCCGTTCAATAATGCAAAAAGCAAAAAAGTTTTTCTGTTAAGAACCTGAACTTTAATGGATGTTTGTATGGGATCAGGACGCGTATATGACTCGAACTAACAAATAAATAAGCCAACAAATAAACAAATTGTATTATATAGGTGTGCAAAAAAATTGAATGGTTCCGTTCGAAATGGGTTGTTAATATGGAAGGTACCCCTCCTATTGGTTCAATTTGACTGATTTCAACAAATCTTCAGGAGGTGTAGAAATTGAAGTTGGCGACATTTACATTTTACAGTTAGGTGTCACTATTACAAAAATGTAATGTGACTGAATTGTATATTGGTCCGATTTCGAAGTTTTGACGCTGCACTATCATATGTTTATTAACTTCATTGTTTACATGTGTGATAATCTGCATATAGAACTGGTTGGAAATTATATGAAATATAGAAAAATTGTTGTTTTCTTTTTTAATTTATTATTTTATTCCTTTTTTTCTATTTTTTTTTATATTGTATTACTTCGCAACACTAATTTCTGCAATTTCAGTGGATCTTCACGTTGTGTTCAACACTAAATGTGACGTCAAAATAGAGAATGATCACGTTTCGAGTGCGTGACATCCAAAAATGTGCGCTACCTTGTATCATTGTATCTTGGGATGTATGTATATTTTAGTTTTATTCTTTGTAGCACCGGTGGAACTTTATATTCTGTGAAAATTTCACTCTCTACCTATTACGGTTCATGAGATATAGCTAGAGGACATACGGGCGGCTTAGCCTTAGTAATCCGATTGGTACCCTTTGGGTCCGGAACCCTAAAAATGAAGCATTAAAGATTTATGACTTGTGATTATAGATTTGGAACATTCTTTAAACCTCGATATTAAGCTTTACAAATTTGCTATTGGGGTGTAACAGACACATTCGGCATCATTACATGAATTGTACTATTCTAGCTTTGATTTTATGTTACCAAATATTCGTTGTACATATTTAATTTAGGGTGCTGCTAGCACATTTTTTAATCCTTCTCGTCGATTTTACTCAGGGGCGAATGAAGAATATCAGTAAAATGGGCGACAGGCTTATGATTGCTACAAAATGGAAATTAAGAAACGGTCTATATAATTCAAGTCATCTTGTAGATACATAGATGTTAGTTCCTTAAAATTACGTATATTGTATGTAATTTGAAAGGATCGGTTTATATGTTGGCTAGATCTCTATCTCAACATCTCTTTTGTCGTATATACTAGGTAGATTCAAGTTTATGTACACACCAACTAAGTGTGCAGTTCTAGAATGTAGAATAGATATATTTTTATTGTAATGTATAGATAAGCCTGAAAATGCTATGAATGCTACATCACCAATTTATTTTATTTGAAATGTAGTTTTATTTTTTCACTCCAAAGTAAAAACTTTTACAAAGCAAATACAAAATGTACTCGGAAATGGAAACGAGGCGCTTTTGTGGCTTCATATTCGACTGAACCTAAGAACTTCTTATAGTAGTTTTATAATTGTTTTGGGCTTGTTTATTGGTTTTTATTGTTGCTGTTGTTGCTGCAGCTCGATTTTTGTTGCCACAAGGAGTTTTTCAAATTGCATCGTTGCCAAAGGAGATCCAGCCAAAAAACCCAAGCAAAAAAATTGAAAATTAAAGAGAAGGAAAACGTTTCTGCAGAAAGGCGAAATGTAAATACAAAAAAAAAAAGGCCGCCTATGGGATACTAGACTGGGTTAAGTAGGATTTTGAGCGCAATAGCAACATTAAAGTGGAGTGGTGGTGAAAGCAATATTAAAAGAACTTGAGACTTGGAATGAGAATTTTTTGTTTGGGTTTGACGTGCTCTTATTTATAGCGTAAATTTGCATTCCACGCTTCTACAAAATTTTGGGTTGCGTGGCATGTTTTTAATGCTGTTCTCGTTTTTCGGTTTATTATTGTGTTTGTTACAAATTCAGATACATTGATGCTGTTATTGGTTGCGACGAATGCGGCTTTTTGCGTCACTCGGGAACATCGTTTAAATGATTTGTAGTCATTTAAATCTAATTAATTTCGCTGCTTAAACTCTTATTTTATTTCCACCCTTTTTCATTTGACTTCACAAGTATTTAAGTAAATAATTATGGACTGGTAGTTTGTTTTTTTTTTTTTGTTTTTTTTTTTGTTTGTGTCTTTCTATTAATTAAGTTACAAATTCTGTAATGATTCTGTTCTAATTATCCTATACTTTTCTTACACATACCACATATTACACTGCAATAATTATCTATATAATTAGTACATCAATTATAAATAATATAAATTTCACATACATTTTTAATTACCTAATTAATTAAATATCGTTAACATTCTTATTATCCATTTCGGCATACGTAAGTAGTTCGTATAACATTTGAATTTTTCACATCAAAAACCCAAAAAATTAGTTTGCAATCAGATATGGGAACCTGAACTGAACCTGATAAATAAGTTGCTTTATTTATAAATAGTATTGATCCACTGTGAATTTTATCTTGATTTCAGAATTCAACTTTATATTGCTGCCGAATCAAATGCTGGAATCGTACAAATATTTCAGTCGTCGTTCCTAAAAAGGCATGACGAAAAAACTTAGCGAGATCTCCGATTTCCAACTGTGAAAAAAGAAATCGCCAAGTTTAGCGTAAACTATGTACTTAAAACGGTTGGAAAACCAAAGTAAAGTAATAGCTATCAATCTCTAAGATAACAGATATTAACTAGTGATACACGAATTCCACTTTTTTTGGATTCGGATTTTTCGAATCCGAATCCAAGGAATCGTGAATCACTAATATTAACACACAATACCATAAACTTATTCAATAGCCCAATTTGCGTTCTTGTATCAATGTAACTTAATTATCTCAGCTCATGTACAGTTTTTTAAATAAAATTTAAATGAAAATTTCATTTTCAAATATAGGAATCCTCCAATATTTAATAAATTATTGTCTTGGTCGTGAAGATCCGATTTTTATTATTTATATAGTATAGTATTGTATTCTGTCCAAGCAAACTAGTCGTCTTTAATGTATCAAGCTGGAGATATGTTGGAAGAAAGTCTCTCAATTATCAGAAAAAGGAATTTTCCAAACAAAAACCAAATCCAAGTCGTTTTGATATTGCGTTTTCGTATATACTTTAACTTCCATTTTAAGTAATAACATCGAAACTGCAATGGCAGTTTTACACAATTCATCTAAAAATTGTTGTACACCGATCGAAAAATAAAGCTGTCAGAAAATGAGAATTTGAGTCTTCACGTACATAAGTAAGTTTCCTTAGCAAAATTTTAAAATGAATATAAGTTCCGGGGAACTGAAGGTAATATTCTGCCTTGTTACAATTTTATTTTCTTAGAAAATTTGTCTAATGGCATCACGTTGTCAAACCGATCAGGAAATATATGTATGAAAAGATAATATGCGAAACCCTTTTTTATTTGGATCTAGGTATTTCCGCTCGATGGCCTTTCTTGGGTCCTTTTTTATATGAGAATATCAAAAAATTTCTTGGCGTAAAAAATTAGTCAAAAGCACAGGAATTCTATATTTGGAGAATCCGATTGTTATCAGAAAGTTAAGAAAAAATTAAAGCTGCAGAAGGGAATTAACTTTGTTCATGTAAATCATCAATAAACTTACATATCATATCAATCTTAATTTTGTGCAGCAATTTTGGACTCTTGCTCCCAAACACAACTTAGATTGGAGAATATTCTCTTCAGCAAAATTATTCTTATATGCAAGTCAAAGTTTTTATGTACTTATCATTATTTGACTATTGATTTATATTTCCTGTAGCTAAGAAGAGTTTAATTTAATCTTACTTCTATATTATATACCTATACACGAGTATATCAATCAATCATCGTAAGTTCATTTTGACCAGACTAGCAGTAGATCTCTTATTATCCTGTGTTACATAAATTTTAAACACAGAGCCATGGACGATTCACTGCTTTTAAATAAATGCCTAGCACAAGAAACTCACTTTTATAAACACAAATTTAACAACCTGAAGACAACCAACCAACCGACTTATGCGGTTAATTCATTAGAGAGAACTGACTTCTTCATGTAAACAAATATGCATACAACGTTCAGAACTTAGACGAACTTATGCTGTGTCTCTCTACACAGAACAAAAGCAGTCGGACAGTTGGACAGACAGGCAACTGCATAATAAATGCGCATTGTGATGGTAATATTAATATTAGGACTATGACTCTTACCTCCTAACCCTTCCTCCTTATTTCCATTCCTAAACTCATTTACACTTCTCCAGTTGTAGATGCATTGGCATAGAATACGTATGTTGTGGGATGCGGGAAAAGCGAAAACACGACAGATAACCAACCATAACCACAGCTAGAAGTCAGCTATGTTAGAAGTTGAGTTAGAGTTGCGGACGAACAAGCGACGTTAGCGGCAAATGTAACAATTAGTTGCACACAGTAGAAGTTTTTTAGAAGTAAAGGAATGGGTTGCAAATTGGATGGAGTAGACCAGCAGACCAAATGATACAGTGTTTACTTTGCCTCCACTAAAGGCATAAAATGCAGACGCTCCACATACTAAAAATGCAACACTTTTAAAGCCACTTTGAACTTACTTGCATATTCATGCGAGTGTGTTGCATACGGCGACCGCAACAGCAAGGACACGCTGAGGCTTTTAACCGCAAACCAGGCACATGACAGTTTTGCATTATAAATTCGCAATGCATCACACAGCAACACATCCATTCGTTCACATGTATGTATGTATGTTCATAAGTATGTATATTGTACATACAAATACAATAGATTCAGATGTACTCATATATATGCATATACTAGTAGTATACACTGTATGACAAAAAGTTACAGACATGTCGGAGAGACAAGAGTATTGCATATAATTTTTTACTTTCATTTGTTTTTTATTTTTTCTTTTTGTGTATAAAAAAAGTTCATTTACCAAGCCACCGTGTAGTTGTGCCCATTAACACTTTCATAAAAAGTTTTAAGTTGCTTTTAGCATTTACATTGGGTACTCTTTACCTCTCAGATACCGATTAACATACATTTATGGGTAGGATATGTATTTGCTATTTTGTCTTTCCAAGAAAATATTGCTGTTCTAAAGCCAGCAATTCCTGCATTGCACTCTTGCGTTTCATATTAACATCACGTTTCTTGGATAGCTTCTCCTAAAGCATGTTTTTTGGCTTACATTCAAATTTAATATTGGCTATGAATGCAAACGGTCACGCTCCGCCATCGCGACATAAACGTTTAACTTAGATGCGCAATAGAATCCTTTAGCAAAGATTTTTTTCGTTTCGACAAGCCAAAATTCATTTCTCACAAGTACGTGTGAATGGAGCCCATTAGATGAAATTAAAATTGCAATAAGTGTTGAAATTAAATTAACTTCAAATCGTATTCGTATTAATCAATTTCATAGCTATGCTAGCCAACAACACCTCAAAATTCAATTGATTTAGGGCAACTGATCAAAGCTTTCTCTAACTTGAAGTGTTTCCGTAGGTATTAGAAATCAATTTCAAGTACACACATCATACAAAAATGAATTAAGTAATATTTGCATAAAAATCAAATAAACAACGACTTAAGTAAATTGAAATTCAATATTCATACCTCAATACCTAAATGCAATACTTACAACTACAATAGTATCGTTCCATTCCTTTCTCCACTCCCTTAGTACTAGTATTTGTTAGGTAGCTTCTTTGTTATATTCATTTTTCAATCTTCATTCAAGAAAATGCTTACTCAATTTCTCAATTTCAATTTCATGTTATATTGTCATAATATTTATTCAATTCCATTCTTTCATTCTTCTTCCTTAATACCCCAACAACGTTTGTTCAGAACGTATGGAGTATTTGTTTTTAGATCAGGTTTCTACAAGGGCACAAAATACAAATACTGCAAAAATAAATAAATTTAAAATAAAAATATTTCAATATTGGAAAACAATCTCTTTAGTCCAACATATTACTCCTTAGGCGTATTTTTTGCACATCTCACAGCCTTTCCGTTTGGGTTCTTAGTAAATAAAGTTTTACATGTAATTGCTTTCTGCTACTTAATCCAGCTATATTTCCGATATAGTTTGAGAATGTCTCTGTTGTATTTTTATAAAAATTTCATCTTACTTAAGGTAAAACCCAATAGTATTTTCTTAAAAACTGAAAACACCATAGTCTATCATATATAATATGTTACAAATCTTAAAGAACTTGTAGTTGATGAAGTGAGAGAGACTTACAATTGTAAATGACTCAAATATTTACCTTTTTTTTCCATCTCCATTATGTACCACAACAGATTCATGAAGTTGTGCAACATTTCCTCGAGGCCTTTGAAACTAAAAAAGTACAACTCTCCCATCTTTCTGGATGTTCAGCAAGTATTCGATCGCACTTGGCATGAAGGATTGCTCTTCAAGCTAAAGTTCGTCCACGCATCTGCCCATTACCTTCTGCTTAGGACGCAGCTTTATGGCTGAGATCTGCGGGGCATCTCAGCTCACTCAGGAGTTCCTGGATGGTTTCAACAGGTTGGCAGACTGCTGTCAACAATACAAAATCGCAATACTCGGTCATACCTCAGGTGGGTCCAACCCGCTACCTGGGTATGATCCTGGACCGAACACTTATCTGGGGCAAGCACATTGTCAGAACTGCTGCAGCCTGTCCCAAAAACTACAGAAGCTGAACTGGCTTCTACGGTGTAGGGATCCACTTAGCTTAAGTAACAAACTAACCATCTATAATGCTTTAGCGGTACCATCCTGGATATATTATAAATTTAATACAAATTCTTTGATCCATTTTTTGGAGTATGCAAAAATCGAAGACGAGCCAAAACACGTGCAAGCAGAGCAGCTGTCAAAAATTGCCTGAACATTTAAAATGGCCGACCTTGATAGCATAAGTGAGGGACATGAATACCAACATAATGCCACAAAAAAATCAAAAATCGTATATACGTAGCCTGCGTAAATTCAAAATTCGCGATATGATTTGAACAAACCTCGTATACTAAAATTTCGGCACTATAAGTTTTAAACCCACTTCCATCAACAAAGCAAATTTCAAGATCGTGGGTTTATTGGATCGTATACAAACCAAAATATTTCTTGTATGGAGACCCCTTTAAATTTTAGAAAATATTTTAGTTTTAGTACTTGTTGTTGATGCCCTGATTGAACTCCACGTTCTGTGAAAATTTTACCTCTCTAGCTATAAAGGTTCATGAGATGGAGGACGGACGGACAGCGAAGTCTCTGTAATAGGGTTCCGTTTGGTACCATTTGGGTCCGGAACCCTAGAAATGATCTCAAAGAAAAATCGTTTAAGATTAGAGTGGTCATTAATATAATAAGTAAAAAGAAGTTTAACTTCTCCTTCACATACCCCCTAGAAAACGTTTTTGCTCCAGTAATCCTAAGGTCTGTGATAGCGCATTCTGAAATATTTGATTGTTGATTTGACTTATCTTATGACTTATGTTTAGTGCACACAGAGAGCAATCCAACATTGAGACCGAAATATTTGCATGGGAGTAATCATAGGGTCTTGAAATCTTGTAATGTTCAAATTTCAGTTCGATAACACAAAAAACAAAAAAGTTTTTCTAATAAAAACTTAAATTTGGATTTGGATTTGATGAGAGATATACGAACCAGTACCTCTAGGGTTAGAAACTTATAGTACCTAAATATTAGTTTAATGGTACAAAAAAGAAGAACTTTTTTAAATAAGAACCTGAACCTAGTGGTCCGATTGGGCTGGTTCCGACAAATGTACTGCGCCTGTCTTTGAAACTGATAGTGTGCAAGTTTCAGTTCGATAGGACAAAAAACAAAAAAATTGTTTTAATAAGAATATGAATTTTAATGGCGGTTTGTATGGGAGGTACCCCCAGATTCAGCTGTTTCCGACAAATGTACTGCGTCTAGTAAAATGAAAGGTTCGTGCAAAATTTCAGCTCTCTAGCTCAAAAACTGAGGGACTAGTTTGCATACATACGGACGGACATGGCTTAATCAATTCGCCTCGTCGAGCTGATCAAGAATGGGGTTTCTGATGTCTCCTTCTGCCAGTTACAAACTTCATAAGAAACTTATAATACTATTCACTGCGTGATGAGTATAATTAAATACCACAACCAATGTTCAAAATTGAATTGGCACCGAGCTAGTAGCGCCTATGAAAACCTTCATCCCATTTATAACCTTCAATATCTAATATATCGGAAGAGCTTCACAAATTTGCAAATTAGGTACAATGCACCATTTGGCATGAATTTAGTCACACTAACGATGAATATACTCTGCGCTCAGTATGCGTAACATACGGAGATTTGCAAGAAACTGCAAACTGTATCCTTAAACTCAATAATGCAGAGCAAAAAAAATGGTACAACTGTGGTAGTAGTTATAAAGCTAACTACAGAGTTTGTCCCGTGTTTGTACAACAAGGAACTAAAAAGCCGTTTGTAGCAACAAAAGAAATTAACTCGGTCTAAATTGAGTCATTCCGTAATGCAACGAAGAAAGATTTCTGTTCAAAATTTAAGATCATCACCAAATCGTATCGTATGTTAGTGCTTATTGGTTGAAACAAGAAAGGACTTCTTTATATTTCCAAGATCGGTAGTGCATTGACGAAACCCTAAAAGATGGCTTAAGTCCTGCAGAGCTATGAACGAACATGGAAGCAGACATCCTCCTATTTAGTGAGTTTCACAAAGCGCAAGAAAATACAAATGTATTGACATATGTATGAATGACGACAGTCAGTATGATGGCTACCCAGGCAATGCTGTCTTCGAGCAAAGAGACCTTTGCTCGTATAATGTTTTGTTTGGACGCAAATGGAATTACATCGATTGCAAATTCCATTCAATGGGAGAATGCAAGTGTCTACACCCAGAGCGATCATTTCAAAGTCTTATGAAATATCCGGAAAGCTCCTGCCCGGTCCGATACTGTGGATTAAGAGACTCGCATAATGCAGGCTACAGATTAAATTCTTCGGCGTACTTCTGGATCACCAACTGCTTTTTAAGTACCAGCGAAGTGAGTCTGTCAAAAATGTAGACACCATTCCTCCAAATCTGGGGAACCTAGACAGCAAACATAGGTAATGCAAATTAATCCAGCTCTACTCCAGTGTTTAGATGCTGTGATGATACGGAACAACTTTTCACGAAAACTTTCCAATTAAAGCTACATTGAAAAGAATTTGTTTTAAAAATACATTTGAATACATATTATTTTAGTGAAAACTTAAGGACACTGAACATCGAGTTGAAGCGTTAATTATACTTTATCAAATATCTTAATGTACATATTCATAGTTTGTGTAATGGGAGACTCTAATTCTTATCCTATCGGTCTTAACACATTTGTTCAAGACTCACGTATTTAAATATATATACATTATATATATATATATACATTTAATTAAATAGTTTAGTTTTAATGAAATATACTTCATTCACTGGTTTCTCGCATGTAATATCTTAAGCCCGATAAGTATTCATAATCAGAATCAGAAACGTCTTTTAACTCCATAACGAATTCCTTTTGTTGACTATATACAGATGCACTTTGAATGCGCTAATTAAAAAAAACAAAAATTTGAAAATAAGTAACATAGTAAGATGCAAATATAAATTAAAATTAATTTTGTTTGTAAATGTTACAAAATCAACAAACCTTTTCAAAATAACACAGCGTATCTTTACTAAAAAAATGGAGCACAAGTCGAAATGTACGCTTCCGTTGTATTATCTGCTCCGTAAATTGATTGAGGTCCATAGTTAACATTCTTTCCTTAATAAACATGGTTTCAACGCATTCTAACTGACCGCAGTTATCCAAAAGGTGCAGGATTAAATTTGGAAAACTCATTGAAATGAAATCTTCGAACTCTCTCGAATCTTGTAAATACTTGGCAAGGCAATGTAAGCAGGTCAAATTCTCAAAGATAATAAGTTTATAAAGATTGCTTCTTATTCTTTTCAATTCATTTGGCGGCTCTATGTTTTCAAATTCAAAAGGTTCATCATCACCAATATAACCACAATCACCATCATCATCATAATCAGAAAATACAACCAATTCACCCGACTCGACAAATAAACTATTTATAGGTAGTTTTTCTAAAAGTAGAACACCAAAGTACGGTACATAGGAAATTATTAATTCGCGTAATGTTGGTACTGGAATGGTCATCAGCGCCTCAGACACACTAAAGTAGTTTCGTGTTATCTGCAAGCTCACCAGCGGGAGTTGTGATAATATACTTTTTAGATACTTCTGTTGTACAGAGCATTGATGAAAACTTAAATCCTTTACAAGTCCCATTTTAGCTATGTGATCACCAGAAATTTCCAAAGAACATGCAGAAAACCTGCGTAGCTGCTTACATTTATTGGCAAGCAATTTCACGTGGTCATCATTAATCCATGTAGCCATCAAATATAATTCCACCAAATTGTCAAGGTCGAGTGTAGAGTAAAAGCCAATGTCACGCAAACACTCATCTTTATCTTCGATGTGTAAGATGTCCAAACTTAACAGATTGGGAGCGGTCACTTGTAAAAGAGTTTTAAAATCGTCATTATTTAACTCGTTTGGCTTGGTGCTACTGACTTCTATAGACCTGAACTTAGGTCGTAATACCTTTCTGATGACGTCTTGAAATCGGATACATACTCGCGCCACGTTGAGTTGTTCAGTTAGTTGAATTTTACTGAAAATTAGAAATAAACAATTGTCGGTAAGGCGAAGCATTTTTAATATTGAGGGTTTTTTATTTTTATTTATGCAATAAAATGTAAAATATTGAAATTCTATTCTTATTTAATATATAGTAAGTATATACGAAATATTTGCTCTTGTTTGCATTTCATCACAAAGTAAGCGATCGAACAGCTGTTTCTTACATATGGCTTATTTTTCCATTCTCAACAGTGTTGTTTAGTTGTTTACTTTGGTATTTAAAAGGTCCCATACACGATGCAACTGAATAACGCAGCATTCTGCTGAATCTTTTATGTATTTTCTCAAGGAAGTTTTCAACGACAATATAATCGAAATCGATTTTAACTTATTGGTACTAGGTATAGGTATAAAAGTTATAATTATTGATTGACAATTGGTAAAATATTTAATTTAAATCTTGTGCACTCTGATCGATGTCAAGCAAAAAATTAAGTTATGTTTTGACTGAAATTGAAATGATTTGACAATCAGCTGTTAGTCGAAATAACAGTATCATTGGCGATTACCAGCAAAATACCAAACTCGACTGTCACATACGTATTTTCACAAATATAAATGAAACTAATTTATGAATCTCCTCCCTATGTATGAGGTTTAGCCTAACACTCACTAACTACGATAATAGTGGGTTCTACAAATGTGTAATATGTCACTCTGTGCATGTGTGCGTGTGTGTAGAATAAAAAGGATTTATTTTCCAAGTGACTGGAACAATCTGAAACTGTGACAACAAAGTTGCAAACTTAAAAGTTTTGATCTTTGCGCCAAAGTATGTATTGTTGTTAAGTCGTTGAAAAAGAAGGTCGGGTCGTTGAAAACTATTGTACCTGCCTCGTCAAAATGTTGTAGTACAACAGTTACACCAAATTCTTTAGCTTCATTACGAAACTTCATGCAAGGTGCACTAGCAGTTTTTCTCCTGTCAACTGCACTACTTTATATTCTACATAGTTCATACTAAGCTCTTGCAACTTACAAGTTGCAACCCATCAGCGCCCTTCAGTTGCGGTTTTTCCTATTTCTTCTGACTTTTGTTCCATTGACAAAGTTTATCCTGACGATAAAGTTTGCCACGAAAGTTGATGTGAAAACAAAATATGCAACATTAACAAATTTTGGGGCCACTTAGTCAAAACTGGTTTGTCTAGGATAATGTAACTCATAAACGAATATTCTCCAACTGATGTAGAGAGATTGGATTTTTGAAAATGACCTTGTAATGCAATAGAATATCTCAAAAACAAAAGTAATTAGTAAAGTTGCATGAACAAACCATTTTAAAAAGGAAAAACAACAAACGAAAAGTTATTTGTCTACGCAATTGTCACGTAACAATTTCTAATTAATCCAAGACCAAGTAGCTGACCAACAATTAACGTGGCTGACAGCTACGTGTTCCCCAAACGAGCAACACACGTAGAGAACATAAAAAACGCATGTGAAATGAACAAAAAATACAATTTAAATACAAATATCGCATTCTATATTGTAGTTCACACATTCCTTTCATACTCGTTTCCTGCTACTCGAAGGGACTAAAGGCTGACTGTAGATAATACCAACCATAACAACACCCATAACATCGACTGACTAAGCTTTTCCTGCTTTCTCACGTGCTTCATTGCTGCTATTGATATCATATGAATTTCCCTCGCATATCCTGTCTAGAAAATACTTTTTTTTTTACTTTTGGACTGCGGCCAATTCATGTTTTCCACTAATGCATCTGTCTATCTATCTATGTGTGTCCGTCCCACTGTCTCTGCCTGTCGCTGTACCGCTTAACTGTCTGTCTGTCAGCGAAACGAATAAGGCGAAAACGATATCCGCCAACATGTTGGCAGCATACATAACATGGTACATGCATTCATACTCGTACTAACATATTTATCCGTGCTTATTGATGTTGTACAGCAGAGTGTTGTTGGTATTCTTATCCTTACTATAACTCCTTGACAAAGTACCTTATGTATTCATGTTGCTGTTGTTGTTGTTGTTGTTATTTTCTTCACAAAAAAATGCATTTGGAATTTGAGTTACACTCACCTTATCGTACCGTCTCCATCATTCAATAGCCTATAAAAATTATTCTTGAAAAGCTATGCACCATTTTGTCCTCCTTTTTCCCCATTCCAATTCCTTTCAATGTATTTATCTTGAGCTTTACTTGCTTTGCCCTTAACTATTCTTGTTGATGCGCTTTGTTCCTTTGCTCATTGCTGTACGCTTTTTTACCTTTTCATCCGATTTTACGTTGATGATAGTTTGCAGTTGAGGTATTAAGATAAACGTCGAAAGGAGCTTGTAGTACATCGAACATTATGTTGAAAGAAATTGCTTTATTGCATTGAGTTGAAGAGAAAGAACCAACGCACATTGGAGTGATTTATTTTGACAGTGGGTTGGCTACATTCAAAAGGATTTCCGTTTTCTTTGAAAAGTAAATTAATAATATTTTTAGTTTACTTGTCGGTTTTCGAGAACTAAAAATGTTCTTTAATTTATTATTCGTTTAGTTTTATAGCTTTCACACTAGTGTGAATAGGAATTTTAACTCTCTCATGATGTCTGTAATGCATAGAACAGTTTCCCGGTGACTCCATTTACATATAATGGTATGTTCTCTCAAATTTAGAGTTTTTCATTAATGGTAGATGTAGTTAATTCCTATTTTTCATTAAATATGATTAAAATTATGAAAATTTACAAATAATATTCAAAAAATGGGAGCAATTGGACCAATGGCTATGGCTATGAAAACCGAAAGTTCACAAATCCATTTAAATGACAATTAACGCACTTAGTGGCGCATTTTAACTAATTGGGACCTTGAGCAAAGTTGTACATTACTTAATCATTTTGACGTTAGGAAAATTAATCAATTATAAGAAATCTACAGTGACGGACTAAGCTCGCCTTTGGCAACCTCAGGCCAGGCCCCAGGACAAAATGCAATGAAGCCACCCAAGCCTGTTGAAAAATGTATGAGTTAGTCTTTGTGTGGGTACTATACTATATTCAAAGGTCTTCTGAGCCAAATATTGATTGATCTCAGGGTTTTTGTTTTTTAATTTCCTAGGGTTTGCAATTTTGAAATTTGTTGCTTTTTTTTACAAGAAAAACGTGAAATTTGAATTTTGTTTTTGTGGTCGGGCCGCGGGCGGGCATATGCTTAAGTTGCCCATAGGAAAACATACACAATATACAAAAAGCTATGAAGGTATGTGTGCTACAGAATGTATGTATTTAATGTTCGGTAC
This sequence comes from Amiota minor, assembly GCA_037043295.1. Classification (NCBI taxonomy): domain Eukaryota; kingdom Metazoa; phylum Arthropoda; class Insecta; order Diptera; family Drosophilidae; genus Amiota; species Amiota minor. The sequence goes on along the minus strand of JBAMAW010000732.1, from coordinate 129,234 downwards.
TTTATAGAAAGAAAAAAAATGTGTAGATTGTAATACATGCAGCAAAAAGGATGTCATTTTTCCACACCACGGAAGACTGCGAACGGAATTTGTCAAAAACGGATGTTGTTTCTATGCTGCAACATAGTGTTATACATTAGTAGAAGATTTGTTGACAGCAAAATGCACCATCACGGTTAACAACATTTGGGGTGTTGAATTGCAAATTATGAACAAATCTTCATTTTGATTTTCCACATAGTACATATAACCAAATTTAAGTCTAGTACTGTCAGTGGGCGTTAAGAATTTTTTTTTGTATTAATTATCTGTTAATCATATTTTCAAATAGAATAGAATAAATATATGCATATCAATTCTACTGCACTTCTTCAACTTTCTAGAAGGAACAGGCTATGAACCTTAAAACAATACTTACAGATAGTAGTATGAAGCATGATCTTAATATACATACAATTGATTATAAAGATTTCGATTTATATGTTTGATCAAGATTTAATCGACAAAAAAGAAGCGGATATTGTCAGATATCCTAACATTTAGAATCAAATGCCACAAGTATCAAAGAAGATAAGCCAGTTAGATAAAATTTGCAGACAACCAATATGCTAATTTTTTGTAAAACCAAAGCAATATTCAATTGTCTAATTGAGTTCATTCTTGCAGTATGAAATTGTGTTTGATTCTGTTTTCAATCAATGTGAATAAATGTTTCAAACGAAGCTAATAAATAGTTCACAATATATTTTTGTAAATTTCGCACCTTTCGGACATTTTTGTGATGTTTATAATACTTCAAAAGGAATCATAGAAGCTTACATACTCAGTACATCTTAAACTAAATAATATTTGAAGAAGCCAGACGTTTTGGACATTGATCATTTTCACACTACTGAGAGAATGTATAAAATTTAACACGCTAATCTAAGATTAACGTAAAATACTAAGATGATTTCAGTATTAGTTGATTGTATATGGAAGTAAAATTATGTACTTTACTTGCATTAGTCGCTGAAAAATCAACCATCTTACTAGAGTAGCAAGTTGTGTGAAGAGTATTCAACAATTGCCGAAACCAAAGTAAATTGAGTTTCTTGTTTATTTTTAAAAAGTTAAAACAAAACAGTAAAGGGTTTGTTTGCGCACAAATATACAATCAATTGTTCAGCTCCTTGTTGTCTTACTTGTGATTGTCTGGCAACAATGTGCATACAACAACTAAAAGTGTCACATGTGCTAACAATGCACAACTTTGTTTAGTAGTTTAGCCACAGACAAGTGGAGTAATGTTTGTTTTTCCCCAGTCCATTTTCTTTTACCACAAATTGAACTTTATTTCTTCCAATCCATATACTATCGCCTACCATTTAAAAAAAACTTCTGACACTAAACATTTTGTTTACCAAAAGTTTTGAACTCGATTTAAAAGTTAATTGAGCATTTGCTAAAAAGAATGAAATTTATATACAACGATGTGTCACGACTCTCGTCATTATAATTAACAACACTTTTACCAATTCAAATACGAATTATGACAAAAATTTAATTGAGAATTTTTGAATGCCTAATGTTCTTTCTTAAGTCCCCAAATATACGACTCGGTGTTGATCATCACATAGGATTTCCTTTAAAAAAAAATGTACTTATGAAAATGTTTATAAAGATTAAAATTACATAATATATTATAATCATGGAATAAAACAAAATACCTGCATAGTCCATGCCAAATTAATTTAGTTTTAGACTTTAGTATGGACATATCATGATTCCGAAACCATATAAACCGGAAAACCACATCACCTCATATCGACCTATGCCTCTTAGGGATATTCGCTAAAATACATATTTCAGAAAATAATTATACGAAGATTGTTGCCTGTGTCGTAATGTTCTCCCGGATATTCAATGCTATCTTTAAACAACATCCAATATCATTTTCAATGCATGATCCTAGTCTTCTTTTATGTATGGTATTTCCAACATATCATTTAAAGTTCTTCGAACGGACAAACAAACGTTACAGACTTTTTAACATATACATATGTATGTACTTCATCACATATGTACATTACCAATATTCATATACCATATACATATGTAGATATGCACATGGATAGACATAGATATATGCTGTTTGCTTACACATATGCGTACTTTAAGTATTTACTTCAACTTTGTTAAAAGTAAATCTGAACTACTTATACCTATACTTGAGAGAACTCTGTTGAAGGATGTTTATGTGTTTGCAAGAATTACTATGCCAAATAGGAAAAGTTGGCAAATATTTAAGTGAGTTTGCGCAAAACTTAAACAGAATTACTAATGTCCTTTTTCAAATAAATACTCACATATTTGCATAAGACGAATTGTCAGAAAAACTTCAACACTCTTTTAAAATCGCACAAGATTTGTTGTTTATACGAGGCAAGAAACAAGAAGTCAAAATGTTATCACCAGCAACAAAATTGGTATAAAATGGTTAAGAACCATATAATGCATTATAAATACACTCGACTTCATTACACATTTGCACAGATTAATGATTACATTTATTTGATTTTATCAAAATTGGAAAATTGGATATTTTATGTGGCTACGGAATATTCAGATTTTAATACTAAAAACATGAATATTTCGAATATCGAAAGAGAGCTCGAAATTTGCAAATTAAGACTTACGCCTCGACTGCATTAAGGTTGCAAATAGCTTGGCAACTTCATGCGCATAAACAACCAAGTGGTGAAGAAGGACACCAGTATAAAGATAAAGCCCATGGCGGTTAATAGCAACCGGTTGAGATTCGTTTTACCAGGCGCATGTGTTTGATCCATAATGATGAAGCCCAAGCCGCCAATCGTAAAAAGAAAACTACTGGCCAGACCTTCCATAATGTACTGGCCATTAACACGGTAAGGCATAAAAGCAACGGGTCGGGAATTACCATGCTCATCGACTGTAGCCCCCACACTGGGTGGTTCCACAATTACATCATAAATTATACCTACAAACAAACGTGGGTGTAGAGAGCATTAATTAAACATATGTGAAATTGCTACGTCAACCTGATTCTTACCACCGGTTACCAAAAAATAAGAAATTAACACTACGGAAAACACGGCCATTGGCGAGGGCATCGGAATAGACAGCCGCCGTACTTTAATATTTGGTGGCACAAGTATCAGGAATGGCAAGCTATATAGTGTTTCAATCATCTTGATTGTTCCTTTTATTTTTATCGCAATAAAAATGAACACCTAAAATAGAACAAACAGCCGGCGGAATGAAGAAGAATTTTCCAAACAAAACTAAAACTGCCAACCTGATATTAAAGCGCACCTCACATACAAAACAAAATGCCAACGAGCATTTATCGCCCGCACACGATGCAGCTTATGCATTCAACGGTTTGATTGGGTTAAGTGAAAATACGTACATATGCATGAGTGACACCGACATAATGAATGAAATCCGAATGAGTTTGAGCGACATGAACTAAATAAGACAAGTTGGCAGTTTGCACAGCGTTGCCACTTATATAATGACCACTAGAGGGCGCTTAATAAAAAAAAATTAATTTCGCAACACTAATCAAAATATTTACTTACAAAATATTTATATAGTAGGAGGTTAGGAAGTGTACGCAATTATTAAAATAACAGAAGAATATATTCATTCATAACAATTCAATTCGATTCAATTATCAAGTGATAGAAAGAGTAGAGAAAACGTGAATTTGTAAACAGCAGCATTAACATGAATTTCTGTGATCCAACAATGGATCCCTCCAAATTGGCTTGTACGTCTGTGCTCACAAACAAATTTATTGGAAAAATACATAAATTCATATATTATTAATTTCCATTTCGTTTAGCCAAATTGGAAAGCGGCCCGGAAAAGAAGGTTCAGTCGCACGAGGATATGGTCACCTGGCAACGTTCATACGCGTATCATGATCTCATTGGTTACATCAATGGTACCAGTACCGCTATCCAGGGCATCAAGACTACCGACGTTATCGTCGAGTCCGAAATGGTACAAAAACTTTGTGACATCTTCACTAAACTGGAGAAATTAGTCGACAACTATCCGCCCGAGAAGCAACCGCAACGCTTTGGTAATAGAGCATATCGCATCTGGTCGCGCGCTATGTACCGCGATGTGTACTTTATGCTAGAAGAGGCATTGCCCCAAGATAAATGCCATTTACTCAATGAACTTGGTCAGTATTTATCCCAATCATTTGGCAACTCGACTCGCATCGATTATGGCACCGGACATGAACTGTCGTTTATGTTCTTTTTGTGTGGTCTCTTCAAGGCAAAAATACTCAACGAATTTGATACAGTTCCCGCTGCATTAAGAATTTTTCATCGTTATCTAATATTTGTCCGTCGTCTGCAGCGAACTTATAACATGGAGCCCGCTGGTAGCCAAGGTGTATGGTCATTGGATGATTATCAGTTTGTCCCATTCATCTGGGGCAGCGCACAATTGGCATGTAAGCTATCGCAATGAATTTGTGTTATCGTCATCAAAATGAAATTAAGTAACATGGAATTGATATTGTAAATTGCAGACAATCCACCTTTTGATCCGTCAAAGTTTATAGATGAGGTCATTATAAATGAATACAAGGATGATTATATGTTCATTGGCTGTATTGACCACATTACCAAAGTCAAAACTGGACATTTTGGTGAGCATTCAAATCAACTGTGGAGTATAACAGCTGTACCGTCTTGGATCAAAATTAATTCCGGTTTAGTGAAAATGTATCAAAAAGAGGTAATTAATTCCACAAAGTCTTTGATTTAGTCTTTGAATGAATTGTAAAATGTGTTTTGTATTTATTTGCTTATAGATACTTTCGAAATTCCCTGTTATCCAACATGTTTATTTTGGTGAACTCATGTCGTTTGAACCGCTGCCACAAGGTACACCTCACTTAAACGCACGCTTGGGCGTTATCCCATCAAGAGAAACATTAATTAGAAACCGAACAAGCTCAATGCAGCCACCAGCACCACCGGCAACAGCCGATGTCAGCTTTGCAGAAGGAGTAGATAGTTCGGATAGTGCTTTAAGTGATAAAGGAGGTGATGCAACTTGTAGCAGCTCTAGTAGCGAGGTTAGCGTTTTTAGGCGCCCGCGGGTGAATTTATTTCAATCTTTGCCTATAACGGAGCAGTCGAACGTTTACTATCCTTCACCCATCAAGAATGAGATTCGTACCGCTGAAGGGCAAAACGCACCGCCTAGTGAGCCATCCATAAGTGTGGATAAAAAAGGCAATTAATCCAAATACTGTGATGGATTCGATAATTAGTTTTGTTCACTCTCCCTAATTATATTTTTTCTAAGGTTCGATTTTATCGAGATTTGCATCCTGTATTACTACTTATTATTGTGATTGTGTGCGTGTGTATATCTATATTTTCAAACTAATAAAAACTGTTTTGGTTTTTTTAGTGAAAATATTGTGATATTTTATTCGAAATGCAATGGAATTGGCATTAGTTATAAACTAATGTATTTTGCCTAAAAATATATTAATGCGAGCTCTATAATACTTTTCCCTACATTTGTTTTAGATGATTTGCCTTTTTTTTTTCATAATTGGAGCTTTTATTGCGATACATTTGTATTCTTGCATCGGAAAGCACTGCAACAATATTGATATAATTTGTCATGATGTGAAATTTTAAGACTTTTTCTACAAATCATCATTGTATGCAGATTTATTATTTTTCCAATTTGTATATATGGTAATTTGTGACACAATACACTTTTTACCAATAGCTTTATTTGATTCACCCTTTTCTAGTCGGCCAACTATGGATCAATTCTTTCCTTCAATTGCAAAACTTTTTTACAGGCAAAAAGTATTTATTATAAATATAAAAAAAAAACCCACTCATTTCATTTGTACCTATAAATGCAAAGCGGAGAAGTCCCGTACTTTTTTTATTGATAAATGTAGTTGATTAAATGGAAAACATTCAACATTTACGTTATACGTTATAAACGAACCTTTGTTTTAATCAACTTCGTTGTATCCGACTATTTTAAAAATGTATTTTAAAGCGAATAAACTCAGCATTAATGTTTTCCCGCTATATCCGGAATGTCATTTTTATCGAGCTCTAAGCACTAACTACATCATTGATTAATAGGGTATTCACTATTCAAACTGTTTGCTCGTTTTAGTTTCTTGCACTTTTGTTGTTTTCGAAAATGTTCTTTTTGTCGATTTCAAAAATAGTTTGTTTTCAGTACACGAAGAGCATTCAAAACGACAAGTGCCGTGTTTGAAATTCCCTAATTCCTGATATATTTTTAGAGAATTTCGTTTATTTCTAGTTCATGAAAATCCGTGAAAAAAAACTACTAAACTACAAAATTTGTAAATTCATTTATTTCAATTATTGCATATTATAAATGCGCAAAATATAAGCTATGAGAAATTAATTGAAATTTTCATCAAAGTGATGTAACACATTGACGAAGCGCCGAAAGCGTTTGAGGTACACATATTAAGGGCGCCACACGCCGGGAGCGTCATTGCAAAACAAAATATTTTGTTTACATTTTGTTGTGTGAGTTAGCACAAAACATTTTGAAGTTTCTCACCTGTTGGTTGCTTATCTTACCAAGAACATTTAAGCGAAGACAAGCAATCAATCAAACGATTAATTGTTCGGTCATCATGTCTAAGAAGTGTAGTGTACGTTCTTTGAGCGATAGTTCTCTAGCAGAACTTGCTAATTTACTTGTGTCCACACTAAGCTACGTACAATATGCGCCTGACGTCCATTTGGACATAAACATTGTGATGGTAGAGCTTAACGAGTATTTAACACAGGCAGGCGCCACTTCCAATATTTATCAGGATCTGCTGCGTGTCATACTAAGCTCAGACTATCTTGATGCAAATATGCGTTTCACTTGTCTTCAAATGCTACTAAATTGTGGAGTAACATTGCTTGTAACTGAAGTTTTTCCCTACTCCTACTACGAGAAAATATTGCAGGTGATTGCGGCACAGGGCGCTGGGATTCGCGTACTCAATCTGAAAGGCATTTGGGTGAAGGAAGAGCATATGCATTATATGTATGATATTGTGAAGCGTTGCAAACAACTGACCAAACTCTATGTGCCCTACATTGCAAATGATAATCTGCTTGAGGAGGTTAGCAAACACTGTACACGATTGCAGATTTTGGATATATCCGGAGAGACTGACATTACAGAGATCGGCATTGATTTTTTAAGTCATGGCGTTTGTTCGCACATGCTTACAGTCTTGGATGTGGGCATGCCAGGCGAGGAAAATATTTGCTACTCTGATATTGCTCTGGTGCTGGAGCATTGCCCCAATGTGGAAACACTGGCGACATACTCATTCGTTGGTGGATCTCTAAAATTTATCTATGAGAATATAAGTGAGGATTTCAAGTGCAAATTGAAATATGTTCATGATACGGGCACAGATAGCGAAACACTGAATGTGATTGTAAAGACATGTCCCCGTTTGGAGGTGCTCTATCTGGACACGCCGAAGGCGGGTAGTTTGAAAGCACTGAATGGTATTCATTTGCGCAAGATCAAGATGTATAAATTTGTTTGCGCCGAGTTTATGCAGCTAATGAGTAGCATTGGCCGTAATCTACGACACTTGACAATGATCAAGGGAAGTGGCAACATGGAATTGAGTCAGTTGGCACGACTTTGTCCGCTATTGATCGATCTGGACTGTTATATGATGGACAATTTGTCATATGCGTTTGGTGGTAAACATTTTCAGCGACTCGAAGGCCTCGAAATCCTTAGCAGTCCGATGATGAATAGTGCACTTAAGGAATTCATATGCAATTCATAAGACCTGAAGCGTTTAGCAGTCGACACTGTAAGCTTTACTGATGAGGATATTATTAAGTGAGTTTCTTATAATCTTAATCTATAATCTTAAACATTTTAATACTTCATCATCTTGTTGTCTTTGTAGCATGTTTGTGCAGCATGAGTTCAAGGAATTGGAGGATATTTGGTTTACACTTGCACCAAATCTTACTGTGCAATCGGTAGAGGTTTGGTTTCTTTTTTCTAAAATCTGTTGTACACCAAAAAAAAACTCGTTATTTTTTGTTCAGATACTTTTGGAAAGCTGTCCTGAGTTGCAGTCTGTGGGTCAATTAAGCGGCTGGTCTCTTAGTCCGGATGATTTAGCATTGATACGTGGCTTGCTGAAAAGCGGCAACTCCAGCCTTGTACTGACCCCAAACGGTTTTTTAACTTGAGTATTTGCTCTAACAGTGCATTAACGTTTATTTTAAGCAAATTCGATCTTAACTAAACAATTGAAATTTATGTTTTAACTTTAATTTATTAAAAGTTTCAAAAAGTTACAAATATTTCTCTTTTCGAATTTTCCAGCGCCTACAATAAGCGAATTTTGGCCGGAGAACAGTGATGAGGAGGAAACATTTTTATAAATATGATTTTAAGTATTTTAAGAAATTGAATTTTTCATTTTGTGATACTATTTAATTTGTGTTAAATAAGCTTATTCAATTGTAATTAAACGAATTTCGGTTTGTTTGTTTTTTACAATTTTTGTACACAATGAGACTTTATTTTATCTATTGCGCTAGGGGGCGCCATTGTTAAAGTGATGCCCGCATTCTACAATTGCTATAATAGTCGTCTGTCTCTACACACGCTAATCTTGTAAAAAAGTAGTGCCAAGATTTGTGATACAGAATTTTGATTTGTCATTGTATTTTTATACTCTTGGCGTTTGTCAGTTTGTCATGAAGTTTGTAACAGGCAGAAGGAGACAACAGAGACCCCATAAAGTATACGATATATATTATTGATCAGCTCGATGAGGCGAATTGATTAAACCATGTCAGTCTGTCCGTCTGTATGTATGCAAACTAGTACCTGACAATACAGCAGACGTTCAGAAATACGAATCATTTGATTTTCGATTAGTTCGAATTTGTGAAATTTCTGAATGTTTTTATCCATGTAAACAATTAAGTGTCCCGGCATGCGTCGCTGCGCCATCGCTTTGTTCGTTTCTAGCATTAAAATAAATTAAAAAATCGGCCAAGTGCGAGTCCGACTCGTACACGGAGGGTTCCGTACCAGATTGGGGTACTCCCCCTAGTGGTCTGATTTGACTGATTCCAAAGAATGTACCGCGCCTATATTAAAATCTTATTGTGTCTGAATTTCTGTTAAAAAAAAAACAAAAAGTTTTTCAAATAATGGTGGGTTTGTATGGGAGGTAGCCCCTAGTTGGCCGATTTGACTAATTCCAACAAATGTATAGCGCCTACATCAAAAACTAATGGTGTCTAAATTTCAGTTCAATAGTGCAAAAAGTTTTCGAATAAGAACCTGAATTTTAATGGGTGGTCCGATAAAACTGAAATTTCGATAATATAGTTTCTGATGTATATCCAACCAACCCACTACTTCCTGCACAAAACCACCCACAGAACCGGCGAACTGTGCTTTGTGTAATGAATCAACGGTTGACCTTAACACAGATTCAAGTCATCACGAAACCAATTGATTTTATGAAAATCGATGCAGCCCTGCAAAATGACAATGAAATCCAAGCGCTTTTAACAAAAACCGGTAAGCATCCTTGTTATCTTCATTTAAAACCTTTTCCAATCCCAGGGTGTGACGCTCAGTTGTTGTGCGATACGTCAACACTGAAAGTTCGCCCATACATTCCAAAGCAATTCCGAGCTTCAATAACAGCTTCAGAACACAAACTAGCGCACCCTGGTGCCCGCATGGCGACCAAATTAATGACTGATAGATTTGTTTGGCCTGGCATCAAGAGAGACACCACTAGTTTTGTGCAAAGCTGCACACACGCTCTACACCAACGAGGTACGAACCTCCTGACGCACGGTTTTCTCACATAAATATCGATATCGTTGGCCGGTTACCATTGTGTGAAGGGCAACGATATTGTCTCACTATGATCGCCCACAATACTCTATGGCCAGAAGCAGCGCCAATTCCTTACATCACGGCAGAATCGGTCACAAATCTCACGATTTGTAGTTCCAGCATAAATTACAACAGATCGAGGCAGACAATTCGAGTCTTCGGTTTTCACCGAACTGATGACTATCATCGGAGCAACTCATTTCCGAACTACACCATATCACCCGCAATCAAATGGATGATTGAGAGGTGGCATCGTTCATTTAAAGCCGCTATTCTGTGCAACGACGTCAACAAGTGGACGCAGTGTTTACTCACCATTCTACTTGGCCTACGAGTCGTTTTCAAACCGGACATCAAGGCATCACCAGCAATGCTGGCTGACAATTACCAGCAAATCTGTACAAGATTTATTAAAATCGATGCAGAACCTGCGCCCGACGGACACAGCGTTGTATAGTCCTCCGAAGATATTTATTTCTCCGAAACTGGAATTGGCTACTCAAGTTTTTGTCCGCAATGATTCAGTCCGATCTTCCTTGACCCATCCGTTCGATGGACCGTTCGATATTTTGAAAAAAACGCACAAGTTTTTCAAACTTTTTATAATGGGACGAAAAACCAACATCAGCAACGACAGGTTGAAGCCTGCACTACATCGTCAACTGGGCCGAAGAACCAAGATCCGCAACCAGCATTATCGAAACCTTCCCGTACTGGCCAAAGAATCGAATTTGCAAGCAGCATTGTTTTCGTTTAGAAAGTGAGTACTGTGGCAACTCCAAATTGGCATTCTCACCACGATCAAAAATTAAGCTCTCACTATACTATTGTGAGTATGGTAAATTGAAAAGCTCTTACCATACTATTGTGAAAATGGTAAATTGAAAAAAGCTTTAGGTTTTTTTAAGTAGTCACGTGATAATTATTTAGAGGTTAGTTTTCATTGCTTCTTATTCATCCTCTTGCGTACCACGTTCAAATTTTCACAAACTATAAAATTATCAGCAAAGTGAATTGTAGTCTTTGTAATAAATTTATAAATAACTAAAATTAATGGAAAAGCAGAATGATCGACCCAATATGTATGTTATTCACTTTTATAACAAGATGTATCCAACCCTTAAGATTGTATTATCGAACTGGAACACATCGTCAAATCTCGGAGCTTTGACATTGTCCTACTTTGTGAGACACATTTTACTGACCGCTCACATTTCAAGATACATGTTATTTATTTATTAGAAAACTAAGATCATAATTATAAATTATAACCTAGTATTTATTATGAGCAATAGCGACAGAGGCCTTCAGCTCAGGGGAAAGTTAAGAAGGAAAGGAGGAAATTAGAAAAGTGCAGGACCAGACTTGCCTTGAGCGGGAATTGAACCCGCGACTCATGGGATGTCAGCCAGCGCACTAACCTCTGGGCCAACGAGCCAGTCAACATCAAGATATATGTATTCAAAGTGATTTCGATCAATCACCCTCTTGAAATAGCACGTGGTGGAACGGATCTTATTGTATGCGATTTCAACGCAAATCATCACTGGCGATGCACATAGCAATTTGAAGAAGACAAAACTTCGGTGACTTTAACGATCAGTTTTTTATTTTTTGTTCCAAAAGTTAACATTCCAGTTGACTTTTACCCTACTACAAGTATATGTCTGTTGACTAAGAATACCGATTTGAGGCTATTCCATTGCTGACTTGATGACAAGGTAGACGATGTCGACGACACAATCGGAGGGTGGAATAGGAAAATTCTTGAAGCAGCTGACACCGCTATACCTTTAAGAACACCATACAAACCAACCCCATAACGCAACTGTTCAAGAGAGATCCACAAAGTACCTTAAGTGCCTCGTCCGTCGTATAATTCGCATCAATATGCCTCATGGAGAATGGTGTAGTACACACACAGCAGAAATAGATAGTCTTGCGGCCCCAGCACTTCGATAACGCCTGTCAGTTTCGCAGAACTTGTAGGTGAAATTAAGGCCCATAGGGCCAAAAAATCTACTGTGTACGACGGAATTGATACTACGACAGATAAAGCAATTCTTGAAAAATGTTTACAGGTACTAGTGCATATCTTCAATGCCTGCTTTTGGCTTGGTATTCCCTAGCTAATGAAAATTCTCAGAGATAATATTTATCCCAAAGTCTGGCAAACTTAAGAACGAATTATCATTATATCGTCCTATCAGATTATTGTACTTTCTAAGATATTCGAAAGAATATTCCTTCCAGCAATGTGAAGTCAGCATAGAGTATCCAAAAATTGGAATAAAATATTAAATTAAACAAGAAAGCAGCAAATTTTTCTATATTTCATAATTTTACAGTTCTATATGCATCGCCATCTTCTATTTCTTACACCATGAATTTTCTATTTATAAAAACCGTTGATATTCGATTTGCATTCGAATATTAAAAGCTCATTGAGCATATCGATATTTGATTATTGGTTTTTATTTCTATTGTGATATTTGATTAGCTGTGTTATAGATATGTTATTGTGGAAAATTGTGATAGAAATTCTTCTTTTTCGCAACATAACTTTAACTTCTGTGGAGGAAAACTTAGTGACACCCTCCTTGGCTCTATGTTAGTGAGTTAGTTAGTTTATCAATTTTCAATTAGTTTTTTGTTAAAAGATAAAAAGTACTATTCAAAGGACTTAGCCATAAAAATGATCAGAAAGCTGTCGGGCTACTGATCCGGGACCCTCGCCATTTTGACCATATAACCAGCTAACATGTTGACGTTGACGGTGGTCCTAATCGATCTCATCTCCAGCTATTAGTACTAAGTATATTCTTTTCTCACATATAAAATTGAACTTCTCTGTTCAGAAGACTTCTCTAAAACGTTCTCATTTTAGAGACATCACGTACATACTTATATACATGTCATTTAATTAAGTGGTACGAGCTGAAAGCCTTTGTTGCTATTGCTCATAAAATATCTAAGTTATAATTTTTTATTATAATCTTAGTTTTATAATAAATAAATAAATAAATAATTAAGTGGTATCGAAATATTTTTGAATTTTTAAAAAATGGCTAATAGTTGTGATATGTGATAATAGAAAGAGCCTTTAGTGAGTTATAGTGGATTGGAATTGAGATATGTAGTCCTGGAAAAAACTTAAATACCGATGACAATCATATGGCAAGATTGACACTTTGGGCAAGTGAGTGTGTTTAGGCTAAAATCATAAAATTTTAATAATGTCAAGGTGGAAAGAATCCTGCTCCTTTAAAAAAATAAATATATTTAGAAGGGATGAATGAATATCCATTTTTTCAATTTTTGGATTATGTAATCATTTATTTGACCCATTCTTCTTCATCAAATAATAATTAACCCTTAATTATGACAATGGAAAGGACAAAGGATAATACGCATCATTTATAGAAGATGTTTTGAATTAGCACTCTTTGAACCACATACTTGAATGTATGAGCTCTAAACGCTGAGGTGATATTATTAATATTCATTTAAAATAATATATTCTTACATATTCATTAGCAAAAGTACAAATCAATTATATGAAAGAGGCATCCAAATACGGCACACCTTGCGCTAATTAAATGCTTCGTTCGGCAAAATGGGCATATTTAGCGCGCCAATTCATTCCCGTCAAAATGTAGAAGAGACGCTTGTTGCACATGTAAATTCTTCAATTGCCAAACTGAGCTCCGACATATTTTGTGCAACAATAACCCGACAACAACAACAGCATGTGGCAGCAGTCTCAGCGGCATCGACGCGTATAATTTTTATGCATTTTCGTTTTCAAAAATGTAAACAATTCGACTTGGCAGCAGCGTAATGAATGCAATTAATTTCGATGCACGGCGAACGTGGAAAGATAGTGTGATCCATACCCATGCCTGTGTCCATGTCAGACATACAACAATGTCTTTGGTGGTCTGTCAGGAACAAAATACTATACGCCCCTCCAAAATCCAACTGGACGCCCGCCCACCTTTTACTCGTACATACCAGTTTAGTTTGTTCGATTCAATTGTGTTGATGCAACTTGTTGCTACTACTGCTTGTGCCCTTATTGATGAATTGATGGCGACGACAACAGCAATGCCTTCTTGTGCTCCTTCGTAGCTTTTCTCCAGCAAGTAGACGCTCATGTTTTATGATTTTAATTAAAAACTACTTTGCGCTCGCATTTTTGGTAGCTAAGTTGGCGACAACAGTCCACATACACACACTAAAGCTGCAGTCCATGGACCAGTGCCCAGTTTTACAAGTTCCACACAACTCTTTCTACTTATCTTTTCATCTGTTTCGTTATTTATGGCGCTGATAAATTTTATGCTAATTTCATGCAACTCAACTTTCCATGAGGACGACAGACTTTGACTTTGAACGCCCAAAAATGGCAAATTCAACAGCTGCTTCATGAAAATTACCAAAAAAATCTCTAAATTAAGCAAGCAGTTGGGTAAAAAGTGATTATAATTAGTTATAATGAACTCAAATTACATAAAACTAGAGCATCATAGCAGATCAATTAAATAGATGAGCCAAAACTCAATCGAAAATATTAGTTCATAGTGGTGTAATTTTGTGGACATAACCTAATGATAATGTAAACAAACAAATAGTTGTTGGAAACCATTGATCCCACACAACTAAACTCATTTCACTCCATTCCATTCCATTTTCTGAATTGCCTAGTCTATACATTTTAAATAGTCTTTGCCAAAAGATACTAGAACATGGCTATTCCAACAATTAAAAATTAACTTTTTTCATCATCAACAGTAGATTATTCCAGGTGTTAAATTTTTAAACACAGAAATCGTATTTAAGTATTTAGAACAAGTAAATGATTGTTGGGCGATTCCTTGTCGTTTAAAAGGTATTTCTTTTTTTAATTTGTATTTTTATTCAAACATCAGCACGAAACGTAAAAATAACTTGGCATAAATATTTTTGAATGGTGTCTTTTCCCAACATCTGTGCTGAAATTTATTTTATAAAATAAGAAAGAATATTATTTTATTTAAAATTTTGTTCAACGTAAAATTGCTATAACAATTAAAAAAAATCATAAATAAGAAATGCCACAAATTCTTGAATTAATTTGATTCGTTTTATTTATTTATTTTTTTTTTTGTTTCTGTTTGTTGAAGAGATTTGTAAAAATATGTTTTAGTCACCCACGCCATCAACAAAACAAAAATAAAATCCTCAAATTTTATCAATTTTTCACATTCACTTTCTATTTTGATAATTTTTAGAATGTCTCTTGTTTCTATGTACACAAGGATTTTTTATTAATTTTGATTTTTCAAGTTTCATAAACAAAAAGAATATAAGTACTTACGTTTTGTTTGAATTATTTCATCATAGAAATATTTTCTATGAAAAAATCGGTTTGCATGCTTGAGAATCGTTGTTATAGAAACGGAATTCGATACAGAATGAATTCGTTATAGAGAAGATCTCGCTATAATTTCACACTATTCTATTGTGTTGCAACTTCGTTAATAAATAAATTAATAATCGATATTGCACATGATTTCTATTAAGAATATTGGGGGATTTTCTTTAGTACTTGATGGCTAAATAAAAATCTCTGCGCTTAAAGCATAAAGACATTTTAAGCAATCTTAATCTGCTTTAGACTCAACAATAGGACACGGGAAATCTTGTCCTACATACTAAATTTTAGTTTTTAGGCTCTGACAAATAATCGCCCGAGCAGTCAAACACTGCTAGATCGATTATGCTGATCAATAATACAATAGTTTATGGAGTCGATTCTTTCTAAATATTCCTTATACAATGTTATTTGCATAAACTTCTCATATCCTTCAAGCGATTATACAATATAATTAAGAAATTTTGGTGAAATCAATGTATCAATGTGGTTTTGTTTATTTTTCTGACACATGTTCATCATTTCGAAAGGGAACCCACTTGAAATTTTAAGCCTTTCCCTTTATTCATATTATGATGGCATTTTAAATGCGGAAATGACTTCAAGTGCGTCTTGCACGTGTCAATTTTTGGAATTGTGAAAAGAATATTTAGTAAAATAAAAAGGAGTAAACTATTTTCCTTAATTATAAGACTTCCGCAACTAAAAATATCCAAGTATTTACCAAGTCTGAAGTTAAACCAAACGAGTGTCTAAAAATACGGAGTACTTCATTGAATCATAGAATCTGGCTACAACGAAAGAAGGCGCTACAATTTCTTGTCATGTTAAAATTAAATTAAATGGAAACGTTAATAAGAACAAGAGAGATATGTATATGCGAGGAAGAGAGGAGAGAGGAGGAGGAAGGCAAACAATCAAAATTATTTATATACTGAGTTGAATCACTCAGAGTGAGAGTTACATACTATCGTATACTATATATAGTACTACCTACCTACATACATACGTCTTGCTTTGAGACAAGTAAAGATTTTTTTAGTCAACTTGATGAAAATGAAGATAGCGACCGACAATGGAAATAAAGATTGGCTGGTCCGAGATGAATATTTATGCGTGCGCTCTTCAGGATCATGCCCTGTCATAACGGTAATGGCCAATAACGCAACCCTGGGTTAAAAAGCACATAAACAATCCACATCAGCAACCAGAAAATGTCCAACATCCATTCAAAGAGTGTATTGGAAAATTATTGCAAACAGTTCGTCATAATTTGTCTCGTAGACAATGCCTTGGTTATTGCTGTTGTTGTTGAAGATGGTGATGATGAGTATGATGATGTGGTAGGTGATGATGCAGTTAGCAATTTTAACTGAGAGATAAGTATCATGGGATGATGGGATGTGCCAAGCAAATGCGCTGAAAGCTTCATGCGTCCATTCTGGCCAAGGTGTGCTCGCGGCCAATTTGAATTTGTGCCAGAAAAAGTAGCCCGCGGCAGGACGGATGAAGACAACCAGGCAAGTGTGGACAGCGGAACATACGGTGCACTTCAGAAATATATAATAAAAGAAATTAATAAATAATTATAATTGTTTACGAAGGCATTTAAATTGTCGCCTTTGCTTAATTTTTCTGTACATTTTTGTTTTTATTTTATTATGGTCTCGAGCTTGGATGAAAATAAAATTAAAAAAATAAGCAAACAATTTAATTGCCATAAAATATTTAAATGAATTAAGTTATCTTCTTATAGATACAATATGATATACATATGGCTCTTGGATCTATTATAAGATATACGTATGTAATATACGATATTATTGTATCTGTTGCTTTGTATTGTGGTTTGCTGCGTTTTAAGAAAAAATCGGCATCGTCGTCAGATACACGAACGACAGAAATTATTGAACGTCTGTCATCGTAAATTCATCTGAAGCGACAACGCGTTTTTAATTTAATTTTCTTATGAAAATTATAAATGAGAAATTCTCTGATTTCGCAGAGAACGGATATTATGTTATGCATGTAAGATGTGTGAGGCAACTGAAATCCAGTGGTATTCTAATGATCGAAATGCGACAGTTGGCTTTATAGGCCATTAGCCCATCATATATCTATCTGTAAGAGTTCGTATGCTGAACGATTTATATGGTCGAGAGACTAGGGAACTTTGGCAGCAGCATCACAGCTAGTATGGGTAACTTTAACGCCCACACTCACACCTTGTAAAGTGCCAGAGAAAATACATATTGTCAAGAATACATGATTCTTGGTTGATATTCTACACACTTTCTACCGCTCTTCGTTCCTTCGTCTCTCTCACTCACCAACAAAATGCTGCTCAAGTTGTTATTTGACAAATATGCCACGCCTGGCATATGTTCCCATGCTATGTCAAACCAAACCAAACCAAACCAAACCAAGCCAAGCCAAGCCGTGCCGTGACGTGACGTGCCTTTATCCTCCTCTACAACAGATCGTAAAACTTTTTGGAATGTCGTGTACCTATAAATTTAGACAACCTCGTTAACGTCCAACTCCCCTTGTTGCGCATTAGGGATCTGCTTGCAGTTTATACATGAGCTAAGTGGCCTCTTAGCGTCGCGTTTGTACCAACAGAGTGGCATGTGGCGCACATCATCACACACAGAACTAAAAGTGAAAGTGAACTTTTCCACATATGTCGTCGTCATTGCTACCAGTACTGCTACTAGTAACACTGCCGGCCGCCTCATTGAATGAGTGACTGAGTGAGTGATCCAAATGTCAAAGTTTTTTTTCTGTTTTATTTTGTTTTTGAATTTTAGTTTGTGTTACGCCGGAAGCGTATGCAAATTGAAATATGTTTTGTTTCTACTTTTTCATTTTTGGCTCACACGATGAGATTATTTCACTCTCTGGTAGAAAATACATGCGAAGTCTAAGTCTTAGCCAGCGGATATGAACACGTTCAACAGTGATTGCAAAAACAGCCGCAACAGATCGTAACCACCTCCGCAATCATTTCTCATGTTTTTTTAGTCACTCATTAAATAAATAGCGGACTTTAGGTATCACCGGATGTCTATATGAGATTGAATATTGGTTCTTTTTATCACTTTTAATTGATTTTGTTTCTTTCTTGTTATATTTGTGTGGCACTTACATACTTGATTACCGAACCGGAAGATTGTGGGCTGCAATACCATTCTATTGTTTCTGTGTATCACTTTCGATGATTTAAGCATACGATGTAAACATAACTTGAACCATAATTTAAAGGCATAAAATTAACAGTCGACTATCTGTGTAAGTGTCAGAGGACTCGCCTTTTGCGCTTACAATTTTCGGTTGATTTTGCCATGCCTTTTCCTTGGTTACCGGTTACCTCGATTCATCTCTACAGTCAACTTGTTACGCCTGCTTGCATTTAACAATTACTTACGCGCGCTTTTACGGCCGCATAAATTTTAACTTAATTGGCAACACTTTGCTTCAACGGGCGTGTCGTTATTGTCGAGAGGGTGAAAGGCTTGTGAACAGGTGTTTCATTAAACTTAACATGGACTAAGTTGAATTGAATTGAGTCAAGTTGAGCTTATCCACAAGCAGGCGTTATCATTGCGCGCGTGCTTGCCTCAATTAACACAGATCAGATCGGATCAACTCATCGCAGTTGCATATCAAGTTGCAATTGCATTGTGAGAAACGGAACTTACGTGAAGTTCTTATAAATTTTGTTAATAAATTTAAAAATTTTTATTGATAAACTACTTCAAGGACGTTTATCCGAACACAATGTTTTCTATCTTCATGTAAAGAATTTTTAATTGTATTTTGCATTTCCTTACAGCTGTCATTTACAAAAATAGTAAAATGATATTTTACAAGTTAAAAATATATGCTTGCAAACATGATTTACGTCAATTGTTAAGAATTGTTACATTCGTCACTTACGTAATGGGGTCTTTCTTTCACTTTCTTTGAGCTGCATAATCTTAAAAAGTAAATTTAGCAAATTTTTAAATTAATACATTTATTTGCAAGCATGAAAAAAAAAAGATGGTTTATGCTTTAGTTGGACCCGGTAGGTGCTTTTGTCAAGATACAGGCAGTTTTTTTTTCAAAATTTTTAACATTTCTTTATCTAGCGCACACTATACTAAGCCGATTTTAATAATTTTTTTTTTTTTTAAATGACATGAATGCATACTTATTTTTTTCAATTTTTAACTTTTAATACAATATTTTTAAGTGTTTAGTGTGAATAAAAGTTTCAACTTACACAGAACTTTAGAACTTGGTATACAATGTATGAGTATGCGATTAGTAGTAGCTTTAAAGGAAAGAGATTCTATGCAAAAACTAACAATTTGCTAAACAGAAATCTTATTGTAACTTTCGTCTATGAAAGAATTGATTTACTTTTCCGAATGAGTTTCATTATGCATATCAAATTGTTGTAAGATTTTATATCGAATTGAAACAAAATCACCCCTGAAACTATTCCTTAATTAACAGAATTATTAGCCATATGAATATGTTTAACATGATTTTGTAATTGTTTAATTGGTGTAATGTTTGTAAGTTAGTAAATTTCATACGCTCGGGTCGACCATACATAATGGATAAAATAATTGAAAAAGTCAGAATTTTAATTCGATCTAATTGTTGGTTAATTACTTGTGTAATTGCTGAAATTATTGGAATTGACAAAGGATGCGCTAGACAAATCTTTCAAAATCTTTCGCATCTACATTAGTTTAAAACATAGGTTACTCACATCTTTCGAACGAACACGGACGTCAGTATTTACCTCTTTCTTTCTATTTATCAATTTATTTCTTATATTTAAGTAACCCTGCTCAGGGTTACCCCTATCCATTCTTTACATAGTCCTTCGAGCTGGATACCAATAGGTTTCAGTGATGGTATCTCCAACAAAAAAAAAAAAAAAACAAATATAAAATAATAAAGAACCATTATTCTATTTTACGAAAATACCGTAAAATATACCACAAAATAGCTTTCTTTTCGTTTAACAATAGAAAAAAGAAATTTTCTACATTTGATTTTATTTTAAAATTTAATCTTTACGGATTAGTCTCGTTTATTTCATAGCCATACTTCCTCATATTGACGCTTTGCTAGGCAAATATGAAATTTCAATGTCAGAGCATCCATTCTTTAATAGCCTCAACCGGCACTATGTGCTTCGGCACAACAATCATCATCATACTATATTATTATCTTACACACCTTTCAGTGGAACGATGACATTTGCGAAATGTTTATACATTAATTTATGCAATGATCGCTTAACCCTCTGTTGTCTGTCGTATCGATCGAGTGCAGCTATAATACAATAATTTAGAACGCAAACTGATGAAAATTTTTCTCATTATCAACACAAATTGTGAAGCTTTAGATTGCTCAGAGTCTGTTGTTACCAACAAACGCTTGCCATATCCTTACTTCTCATCTTGAGCGACCTAATGACTGCGATAACGTTTATAGCCAAAATAACGAAGCACCTTTTTTTGAAATTGGGTCAAAATCGATGATAAAAATTTATGAAAATTATTCGACATTTTATTGAAAGCATTTTTGTTTTTGAAGTGCAGCTCTGATCGCCAAATTAAGTGCAACGTGCCACGTTCGATGAAGCAATGAAACAGAAACCGCTTAAAACTTAAATTTTATTTAGAGTGGCAGTTGGTATAAACCGATGTATTGTATTTTGAATAGCGACATAGGTATACATTATATAGGGGTTAACTATCTAAAATTGTCTCTCAAATGAATTTATCAGATGCATATCTTGGTTAAGATTTGATAAATGTGTACTTACATATAAGTGAATGCAACCAATGTGCCAAAATTCAAAACTTTTTGCCCTCTGTAGAAGGAACGACAAAAGAAAACATCTGTTGATAATCAGAGCAAATACTTTTTTCTGCTGCTTTTACTGCATTTGTGTTTGATTGTGGTGAACGGAACTGCGCACTTGGGTGCCACCACAAGAGACGCACCACAGAAACCGCAAGCAACCCATGAATGGGGCCATCTGGAGTGAATGCACAGCGCTTGAGTGGCGGAGCACAATCAAAGCGTTTGATCCATAATGAGAAAAACAAAAGCAAAAACGAACACAATCGGGCACAATAAAATTTATCTGCAGAAAAACGCCTTGTTCATCCATTCATTTATTTAGTTCTTGGGGACGCGCTTAATGATTATCCAAATGCATATTGTGCCATGTTGCATTCTGCGTGCCACAGTATGGCACAAATATGTTTTGCAAAGAATATTATAAATTGACCTTACTTGATGGTATTGTACAATCTCTATATGTTACTGTTGTAGATGGGGAATGTTAAAATGGGTAGCGGGACGTTGAGTTTTCTTTTTACTGTGCCTACATGTGTGTAATTAAATGCGCGAACTTTGGTTTCCGGGAACACTCAAGACACCCCACACACTCATGATGCACGTTTTGGGTCTCTACAAATTGGGTGTGTGTTTGCGTGTGTGGCACAAAGAAGATTGTTTATGGCATAATTTCATATAATTATGAAAAGCACTTGATCTTCGGAACTGTAGAAACCATCTGTTCGATATTGTTGCTGTTGCTGTTTCTTGACAATCAACCATCTGAAGTATTTAAATCATAAAAATGAATGATGAAGTAGTAAGTATGAAAAGCATGTCTCTGTCTGTTCATTATGTTTTTTAAGACAAAAACTTTGATTTTCGCTTTGGCAATTTCAATTTATGTCAATGAAAAACAGGAAAAGTGGTCACTTAAAACTTACTAAACACTTCACGTAAGTTAATGATTTCTTATTTTTTTACCGACAACTATAATTAATTCTTTTATTTTCATTTCATTAAGTGAAATAATAAAGACTTCTTGTTTGCATAATTCAATCTGGAAAAGATAAATTTGATTTTTTAAATGCAATTGAATTTACGAGCAAACCGATCCTGCTTCAAAAGTTCTTGTGATCGTCTCATTTCTGCTGAAATAAATAATTTAAACCGAATTTCTGTTCACTATTTTCACAACTGAATACTTCATTTTGATTTTTAATATAGCAATGTAGGGCGGTTAATTGTGAATGGTATGCAACTATTTTGTTTTTTTTTTTTTCAGAAGTTTTCAATGAGTTGAAGGAGATGAACCACCAAAAACGAATCATTCCTCACCCCGACAAGTTTTACATTTTGGCTTACACAAAAAGCAGTTTACGGGCATCCAAATTATTGCAATAGAACTGCGTAGTCCTAAATTAGCACCCAATGATTTCTTTTCCTTCCAACACTACAAAATCAAATTGCAAGGACAATGTTGTTCAACGCCTGCAGAAGCGGTTGATGCGTCCAAAATGCTTGTTTTGGAGATACCTTATTCGGCAAAATAGTTTCGTAAATTGGTTAACCAGTCAATGCAAAAGTGTGTTTTGATCTTTATGAAGAATATTTAAAAAAAACAGTAAATTAAAAATTCTTACAGCACCAATGTAATCATATTCGCTCAGCAAATTCACTGTATATCTTACTAAACAGAGTTTAATAAAATAATAACAATAAAAATCAAAACGGAATACCTATATCAAATCAGATGGTATTTCTTGTTTGTTGTTATTTATAAAACTACGAATAAATTAACAATTTCTTTCAATAACAAAATAAAAACAATAAAACTAACAATTGCATTTGTACAATAATTGAGACTACTTTGTTGTATGCATGCTTATTTATGGCCAACTGCAAGATTTTTTCAAGATTATTAACCAGATATCGTACAAATAGATTCATAAAGTATGTAATATAGAAACAATTTCATTTTATTTTCATTGTTTTGTCATCATAATTAATGACGCTTCAAGAAGCGTCTCGTCTCAACACATCAGAGCGGTGTACTATATATAATATATAGTATAAGCTATAAGCTATGTGGCGTCAGACGAATCACATCAAATCGAGTCATGTTCTATTGAGTAGGTCGAGTTGTGTTGCGCCCGGTACCACTTGACGTATACTTAATTTCCGCAGCTTATGCAAATTATAATAAGCTTACGACTAGTATATGTGTGTATGACTTATTTGTTGTTGTTGTCTTCAAGTCTGTTACAATGGAATAATGCATTGGCATAGGTTCTCCCAGAATAATGTTGTTTTGAATATTGTTAATTTTTCCACAAAAAATGCCGGAAGCATTTAATTCGCTAGCCTTACGAATAGACCGCCGTCCCGTTTGGCAAACTAATTATTTCCAGGTGCCAATCGGACTGCAAAATGCAATAATTTCATTCTTTAAATAAGTAAACCTAATTTCAAAAGAAATGCGATTGCGAATGCAAATGGAAAACACACATTCAAATTAGAAACGAAAAGTTCAATTAACTCGTTCGAATCGAACAATTCGCATATACACCTCACATGACTAAGTTCAAGTGGTTCTAAAATGTCAATAAATCCAATTCAACTCTACAAAACAACAAAATTATTGCATGAGGTCAATTCTGATGTATGATAATAAAACTTAAATAATTTGCATTGAATTCCGCACTACAGACTACGAGTTTTATTATTATTCGTGTTGTTGGTACATTGTAATTTCTCATAATTTTCGCATATCAAAATTTCCAATCGGTTGGATTTGTCGGAAATATGTATATATATATTTAATTGAGTTATTAAACGACATTGCACGCTGTGTTAGATTAGACTAAGTCTGTCTATCTATCTATCTATCTATCTATTCAGCTTTCAATCTACACAAGCGACTACAACGTCACAGACATAAACAAATCATAGATGTAACGGTGTAACAAAGGTTGTACAATAGATCGATTCAATCCGAACATTTTTCCCTCTTCATCCTCCTTCTAAATTGATGCGAATGCCACCTGACGACTACAGACTACTGCGATAACAACGAATGCAAATGAGTCTCATTTGAATTGACTTTTGATTTCGTTTGAAATTGGAGAGGAGTGGGAAATACCATTATACTCGTATTATCATGATGTTCAGATTTCCATTATTCATATTTTGTTTATTATTATATTTTCTATATGGTGAAATTTTCATAAAAAATACATTAATTCGTCACCAAGAGACAAATTTCAATTGAAGCTGGAAACATTTTTATTCTGATGCAATTTTTCGTTTCGGTTTCGATAGGAAATTGGAATTTTGTTATTTTATTTATTTATTATTATTGTGATTAGTTAATTACATAAAAAAAGACATTATTATTATTTATTTTTTTTTTTTTGCTTGAGGAAGTTCACAATTACGACGCTGCGAAGTCAAAACAAAGTCGATTTCTAGGCAAATTTCATTCAGAGGTACACAAGTGATTGAAACTATTTAGAAATAGCATTCCTTGCTATATCTAGTCATGATTTCATGTTATAGCAATCCATCCTAGCAATCGCCATCAACCAAGTGCCAAGTGCACTAATTGGTCCAACGTCAATGATGTACCGGTCCAATCTCAGTGTTTACGTGTTTAGCATTCTTTTGGATTGATTTCAGGTTTATACAAATTCTAACTGATCTATAATCAAACTAAACTGTTCTAAATTTTTCTATATTCTTTTCAAATTGAAAGAAAAAAAAAAAAAAAAAAAGAAGGAATGTATCAATTGAATTCGTTTTCGGGAATTGGCGAGCGAGAGCAGCTGCAGTCAAATTCTAATTCAAATTCAAATTAACGAAAAGTAAAGAACAAAAGTTTTAGAACGTTGAAAATTTCATTCACGGAATGCCAAAAAGAAAGCAAAAGCAAATCGAAATAATCCACAATGAAACCAAATCTTATTCAAAGTGTGCGATTTTCTTTTTTCTTAAATAATCTGACAAGAGCGCAAGTGAGAAAATTGGCGCCAGTGACAACCACAATCAAAGGAATGCAGACAACGACAACAACGAAATGTTGTACAAGGAAAGAAGAACGAATAAAAGAGCCACAAAAATGAACATATGAACAAGCGGACGATAGAACGATGGAAAGTGTAGGAAGTTGCGATTCATTAAACTTAAAGATACTCTAAGTATCTAGAGCAAATGCCACCGCGTAGCACACCTCAAAGTCTTGCAAACTTTGTTGCCTGCAAGATGAAGAAATGTCACAAATTGGACTTTGTGCCTGGGTTCACTGTTGCATGCCACAGTTGCCAAAAAATTTGCACATTGCACGCTTCTAGTATGTTGATGTTCTGGTGTTCTTCTGTACATACAGCTCTTATTGTTCTTCTCTGTCTTTTATGCATCTTTTGTAGCATCTGCACCGTCTGAATGATTTGCCAACGCATTGCTATTGTATTTTTCTTATATCTAAGTATTATATTGTAGATGTGAATGCGTTACTTTTATAAGTTTACTATATAATCTAACTAATATGTTCTCGTAAGAAAGAAAATGCTGATGGTTTATATGATTTTAACTAAGCTAAGTGGGTGCAAATAATTATCATCAAATTGTGGATAAGAGAAAGGAAACAAATTGATGGAAACTTGCTTTTAAAGCAAAAACAAGTTTTTAAGCAAGTCTTCGGATGGTCACTCTGTAGCAGTGCTGCCAAGTTTTTTGGTCATTCTCTATATTATTAAATAGCTGATGGTGATTTTAAGTAAACTTGCAATTGTAAAATGTTTGTTAAAATTATACAATAGTAAAAGGGATCTGCAAGAACTACAAGTATGAGCCTACACTGCAAATTGACTTGTTAACAATTCTACTTTAAATCTTAGCAAATTAATAATGAAAGGTATACAAAATCTTGTTATTGCCAAATGCACATTTATAAACACTACTATTTGTATTTCTTGATATCAATGTTTTATGCCAGAAGACTTTTAGTTCTGGCACAAAAGTTCAATTAGTTAGTTGGTTTGATGAATAAATGAATCAACAAATAAACAAATGTACATACATAGAAAGAGATATACAAACCAATTTTAAAAGAAAGAAAATCAATCTTAATTATAGGCGCCATCGACACAAATTGTTTTCTAAATATTACTAATTTTGTATTTTCATTGAATTATTATTGTAGGTGCAAGTATTTTAACAATTAGTTATTGCAATAATAGATGTCCGGTGCTTTAAAGGTGTATGCTTGTGGCTTCTTAAGCCAGTTAGGAAAGTCATGTACTGCGTATATAAAATTTTTTTATTTTTGCTCTCAAAAAATCTATAAAAAATGAACAATGAACTTTTTCACTAGTTTCTACTTAAGAAAGAAATCTTTCATTTTTTAATATTATGGTGCAGTAAAGCCTATAACAACTGTACTTTAATTTACTGATGCGCAAATTAGGAATTACATACAATATTATAAGTAGGCCAATTTAAATAATTCTAGGTGTTAGATTTTTTGGGTGACTGTGTTGCAAACACCTTCTACACGCACCATTTAGTAGTTTGCTAGCCTAAGAGTTCAAATGAGCAGATAATCTGCAGAGATATACAGTGGATTGGGCCTGAATAATGTCAACTATCTTCAGTATGCCTAGAACTCTTTCAATGTTGCTGGTCCACATGTACCAAGAAGCGCCAATGACACGACGAAAAGTTTTACGCTGAAAGACTCTTTGCCTATCAAGATTTGATTAGTGGCGATTCCATTAACTTGAATTCCGTATCTTGAACTGGGGACTTGTATATGAACACCTTGTTGGTAAGGACAGCTTATTGCGAGGGTACAATAGCCAGCTCAATTTGCCAACCCTAGCCTTTAACGAACCTACCAATCTTTCAATGTGTATCCTAAATAGCTTGTCCAAATATGCCTTCAGATATCTATGGCCGGCTTGATGTTCGTGGGGTTGTCCATTTAGAAATCATTCTGTGCATATGTTTCTCCTCAGCATCAATGTAACACTTACGCACTTTGCGACGTTTAAGGCGACGTTCCATTTGTAAGTCCATTCGGCACACAATGTAAATATTCTTACAAGACGTTTGTCTTCCTGGACACTCAGCAATCCTTCGATAGCATGACTGTGTCACCAGCGATAAGAAAGAAGAAGTGCTGTGCTGCGTATTTATATTCCATTAAGTGGCAAATATAAATTTTGGTGACAGCTATTATTTTAATATAGGAAGACAGTCACAGAAGTTCCCGACAAACTAGTGTTCTGTTCCTAAAGTAAGTCACTATCATCCGAATCAGGTAGCCGGGTATCTCCAGTGAAACTATCGCATTGATAATACAGCTCCAATCTGCAGAATTAAAGGCATTTTTTACATCAAGCGTGACAACCGCGCAGTATTTTTTGTTGCCGCCTGGCCACCTAGTGCCCTTTAGAGCCTGCTTGGCAATATCACAAACCTTCTGCAGTTCTCCCACTGTGCGTCTTTTCGGTCTAAAACCAAATCTGGCCGATCTTGATGAATAAATAAATACTTTTTGAAAAAACACAAAATTCGCAATACTTTTTGAACAGACCTTGCATATAGATAGGTACATTTATTCATTCTAATTGAGGCATAACTTAATAACTTGCACTCAAAATTTCAATAAGGAAATAAATATTTGAAATAGAAAATTAGCTTTATATTTAAAAAAAGGGAATCACCAATTAAACCAAAACGACTAAATGCAGTAGATTTTCCTTGCCATGTATTAATTCATTTTTAAAGTAAAAGTTCTTAGCCGGTGGTTTGAGATAAAAAAAAAATATATACATTGTACTAGAAAGGGAAATAAAATATTAACTTGGTAAAGGGAAGCTACACAGAGTGCGTATTTCTATTGCCGCATAGTATAACACCAATTTTTTGAAAATACACCGGAAATGTCGGAATTGGTGGATCAAATTTTTCCATATATAATTTAAAATCATACAAGTCGTCTGTGTCAATATTAAATCATTTTTATGTATTGATTCGTCAGATTTTTTCAAAAGTATTTCAGGTCCTGCTCAATGTAATACAGTTTGTTTTGAATAAATTAATGGACTCTCTATAATAATACTGAGGACAAGGCCTGGTGAGTATTGTTGTTCAGTTGGTAAGTCACTAGAATTTTTTAAGTGTCTGTCCGTTTGTCTAAAATAATTAATCATATATCTACATACAATACATCTATGTCTCTCTAATTCTTCATTTAAGAAATTTCACTTCTATTATGTGTACGGTACCTACAACACGTGCAATATTTCTTTTTTTTTTAAATTAAAATCTAAAGTCTCAAAATGGTCATCAATGATTGAAAGAAAAAACATCTACTAAACAAATTGGAGTCAAACAATAATAAACCGTAGAAGGAACAGCTGTCTACACTTGCCACAAAAGACAACTGTGTGAATACAAACATGATTGCCAACGTTGTAGGAGCAGTAGGGGAAAAGAGAAACGCGTCGAACACAATAAACCATCCACCACTACTAACCTTCTTATCTGGGTCACATCTAAAGTAAAGTAAATTTTACGCATGCGAGATATGCTTCTATACAAATATTATACTACTATAGAAGAATAATAACAAAAACGAGTAGTGTGAGGTGAGCCTAAAACAAGCCACCAACGGTAAGATGACCCAATAAACTAGCAAAACTCATAGCAATCAAATGAGCCAAGTATCTTACTGTCTTTTGTACGTATGTCTCACGTCTACTTGTAGTTCTAACTACAATAAAATACAATACAATACAAAATATGCACATGCATAGGTACATACTTATATCTATCAATACAAAAAGCGAGACACAGTTTCAACGACAGACAAACTGTCTGTCTGTCTGGGTGTTTTGGCTGCTTGTCTGTCTATCTGCCATGACTCATGCTGGAAGCGACGGCATTGCCAAGGTAAGACAAGTGTACCCTGGCCGGCAAGTGTTTTTATAATTTCGGTTTTTGTGTGTTCATGTTGCAATTAGTGCCGTACATATGCATGCATGCGATACATTATAGCAACAACAACAATAAACAGATGCAGCAATGAAGAAGCATAAACGGAAACACTAAACAAAGTTAGAGTGATGCTACTCTTTGTCTTTGTCCTCATGTGTTTATTGTTAATGTATCTTGGTCAGAACAGAAGGCAAACACCAGGCAACCTGCATAATTCCATATCTTGTATTCATTTAAAAGTTGGTGCCTCAGGTGCCTTTGCACTTTTTGCAGCTGATGATGCGTAAATATAGTATGGATAGGTTTGTAGTCATGTGTATCATTACAATACGTTTTACGTGCAATCGAGATGCATACATACTCGTACATTGGTATATGTTTATATAACTTTAAAAAAAATCTTTCTTTTCGCTATTGCTCCGCGTGATTTCGCATGTTGGTTCTATGGAATGTCTTTTCTCTCATATTATTTGTTATGTGTTCACATAATCAAATATGTTATACCAAGACGTTGAGGCACATGTTTTGACCGCGTGTTGATTATGTGGCACCAACTTACTTCCAAAGTCATGTGGGTACAAAATGTGATGCATCTCAGTTCAATGATTTCATAAAATGCATGAATATTATCTAACAAAAAAAAAATCTTTTCCGACTGATGGGTTATTGCAGTGCTGTTTGATGATTGGCAACATTGAATTTGCATGTGTGGCGTAATTCTATGCTCAGTTGTTTGTTTGAATTTCTAAGTACAAATAAATTTCACTCATTTCAAATAAATGCATTGACAAACTTTTGTATCACCACCCACTCAACATTTAAGAAACATAAGTAAAATAATTACGTATTCAGAAATAACTAAAAACCACCAAAAGTATAACATAAATCCTACAACTATAATATTGGGTTGGTGGAAAAGTAACTTCCGAAAATATGAATTGCTAGATTTAAAAAGCAACATCTCTGTAAGTATAAATCCGATTTGGGAATGCTATACAACAATGAAAAGGTAGCAACCTTGATAAAACCATGCTGCTAAAACAATGAACAAGAGATTAATAAATCAGCTGTTTTTGCGTGAAGGAAATGAGTGCCGAAACAGAGAAAATTCGTTACTACTTATTGTATTTCTATGAAAAGGGTTATTCCGCAGCGAAAGCTCATAAAAAAATTTGTGCACATCATGGAAAAGGTACCTTATCAGAACGATCAGTTTAAATGGTTTGCGCGATTTCGTTCGGGAAATTTCGATGTGAAAGACGCGCCTCGGTCTGGTCGGCCTTGCACCGAAAGAGTTGACCAAATTATTGAAAATGTGGTGAATGACCGGCACATAAGTACTCGTGACATCGCCAAGGATCTTGGTATCCACCATTCGAAAGTTTTAGACCATTTAAAAAAGGCGGGCTATGCAAAAAAGTTGGATGTTTGGGTACCACACAATTTGACAGAAAAAAATCTAATTGATCGTATTTCAATTTGCAAAATGTTACTGAAACGGAATGATTTGTAACCTTTTCTATCCAAATTCATAACTGAAACGATAAAAAAAAAAAGAAAAAAGGTCATAGTCTTCCACCACGACAACGCTAGGCCACACACATCTTTGATGACTCAGCAAAAATTGGGGGAACCCGGCTGGGAAGTGTTAATGCACCCACCATATAGTCTGATTACCATTTATTTCGCTTCATGCAGAATTTCTACAAAGACGGGATTATGCTTTTACCCGAAAGATGGCAAAAGGTTATCAATAATAATGGAAAATATTTGATGAAATAAAGTTGCTTTGTTATATGAAAAAAAATTGTTGAAACATAATTCTCATTTTCAGAAGTTTTTTTTCCACCAACTCAATATATTTAATGACTTACACATATATTTGAATTCCTTATCTGTAAATACTTACTGTTATTTTCTTTTTTTGAGTGAATCTTCTTTAGCGAAGGGCAGTAAATCCAAAAACAATGAAAATGAAATGTGATGAAAATGGAGCTATTTAGGAAAATACAATATGGAAGTGAAACTTCTAAAGTAGATGATGAAGCAATACAGCAATACAGAATATTGTTGTCTTATATTGTTTCAATATAAAAGAGTTATTTTATTTTTCGGTCATTCGGAAAAATCTTCGAAAGATACTCATGGCCCGTGCCATAAGTTAAGTCGGATTTCTACCGACTAAAAAGCCCCATATCGCCTCAAATCCTTTTACCTTTACGGAACTACCATACAATACATATGTATATGTATAGCTTGTACATCTAGATGTATAAGACTATCTATTGATATATGACAGCATTTGGAATGCCAAGTTCGTCATTTGTTCGTCTTTATAGGTATAAAGGACTTCTTTATATGGTAAAGTGACATAAATCTTATCTATCGAATATAAAAAGTATCATATAACAAACTAAAACAATTTCCCAATTTATGGAATTCCTTTTTATTTGGTAGGAGGAATCTTATACAATGTTTAATTACTACACATTATTGTACATTTGATTATGCTTATAACAAATAATCATAACACTTCAGTTTAGAAATGAAGAGTCTTCATTCACTAGAAAAGCAATGAATGTCAAAAATGGTTAGTAAGAGAAAAACATCTTTTTAAAATGTAGTTTAAAAGTCTGTATTTCTTTCATTTTACTATATATTGTATAAATATTGAAACAACTTATTGCTATTATTGTATATAAACATATTCTTTGACTTTACTTGCTTTTATGTTTTAGTGATTGTTGTTTTTGTCATACGGTGCGCGGTTATTCTTGCGATTGATGTACAAACTGAACTATTACAGCTGATTGCGAGGGTTTTACCTAATTCTGTTTAATGTATGTGTAAAACACTAAAATGCTAACAGGTGAACCAGTATTTAGTTAGCCTTTATTTCTGTATAAACTGAGTCTACATCTGTTTAAAATTGGAATGATGGCAAATTAAAATTGGACCAATAGCAGTCCAAAAAGAAATAATTAAAAAACAAAAATGTGTAAAATGTAATTATAAATTTTGTAACTCAACAAACAGGATCTTGATCAATTTGTTAGTGAGTGAACCATTCCCAAAATAAAATCTATTCTTATGGAAAATGATTTTTGGATATAAAACACATGTGTATGTCTACATCTTCATATTTTATTGTATTGTATTGTATTAAATGTACATCAACAGCTTAAGAATCTCTTCCGATTGTCAGAAAAGAGGATCTTCGATAAGTTTATTATTCTGCGTCTCAGCTAAAATTAACCATTTTTGGTTATTTTGAATACAAGCGATATTAATTTTTACCAAAATTTTTCAATAATATGGTAATTCACACCATTCGGTGAAATTCAACAAATTTGATTTGCACGAATTTTTGTTGATTTGTTTGGATTAGCTTTATGGACGAGTATGATATATTTAGCTCACAAATGTGACGATAATAGTTTGCAAATTTATGAGTTGCTTTTCTCAAAGTAGTATAAGTATTTATAAAATAAATCTAATATTTACTGAGGCTATTTTTAGCGCACGTTCTCGTTGTGCAAATCAAGTGATGATGATAATTTTAATTTAGTTCATTATCGGATTTTATTGACTCAATGTCTCAAAATCTTGGCGTTCAATGTGTGAGATCGATCATGATGAATATGTGTTGAAGATGTTAATTTATTGAATTGTATTATAGTCGGCGTTGAGACTGATACTAGAAGTATTGGCGGACTAACGGTTTGTCTGTCGATAAGTCATTTTTGCCACGAATCTTAAAAAACAGTGGCACGCTTCGTGATAATGAAATTAACTAACTAAACGCGTTTCTCAATGTTGTCACAAGTGTGTCATGTGAGCGTATTACAATACTATGTACATTGTTTATATATACATACCTTTATGTATCTATAATACTATTATTTTCATGAGTATCTATCACCTTACTTCATCATTTCCATCATCCGCAACAGGTGTGATTTATTGACAAATGTACAAAACGCGCCGTATCTTTTGTCATTGTTCTTTTAACACGAATTCAAATTCATTTGTTGTATTCATTAACATTTACAAATTTAATTTCAAATTTTCAAAAACGAATTCTAATTTTGTCGTTGTTGAATTAGAAAAACAGCAACAACAAGAAATTAATAATATTGCTTAAATTTCTTTATTTTAGAATTGTTATTTAACTACAATACTTATTTACCTACTTACGATATAATATGATTGGTATTGTATAGTCGTTCAAACAAACAAAATTAACTCACTTTGTTCAACATTTTTGTATCTTATCTGGTTTTAATCAGCACAGCTGTTATTGATAGGAAGTCTTCTTTAGGTTGGCTTAGGTTCACAACCAGTACAACTGGAACCAGCCGCAGATCACTCAATTCCAATCAACTACATACTGGTCACTCCACCTGAGTAATCCCGAGTATGGCAGCAATTGTTTGCATTGCGTGGCAATGTACACGTATGGAAGGATGTAAGTATTGTATGTACAATGGTACAAATAACATGTATTCGTATTCTTATATTTGTCCAACTGCGACTAATGTTTGTACTTCGGTTTGTAAACTTCATCATGTACGAGTATCTGTTTGTATGCATCTGAGTATGCTTTGTATCGTCAACTGCTGTTTATATGGTATTGTAATGAGCAAATGCAAATGTGTTCTTATAACATTGTTTGTGTGTATCATATTTCTCTGTTCTGCTGACTTTACTTACAATATTTGCTATTTGTTAGATATCTGTTTTATTTTCTTATCATAGGTTTTATATTACCATTATTATTATGGATAAATAATACAAAAAACTAACTTATGAGCTCTACTATACTCGTACAGTATTATTTTAGGGTTTATTGGTCTGTTAAATTTTGATTTAGAATTCTTGTCGTGTTGCCGGATCAGTATAACAAATTTCAGCATTTCGGTACATCTATTGTAATTCCTACTAAACAGACTAGAAAGATTCGTTTTCACTTGATGATAAAAAATACTCGTATAGAAATTTTATGATGTGTTCTCTCATCTTCTGGTTATTATGGTTATGGTAAAAATGGGCCAAATGCGAGTCAAACTCTTACACGGAGGGTTGCGTACCAGATTGGGGTTTGTATGGGAGGTGCTCCCATAGTGGCCCGATTTGACTGATTCCAACAAATTTACCGCGTATATATCAGAAACTTATAATGTGTAAATTTTAGTTCAATAGTTCAAAAAACAAAAAAGTTTTTCGAATAAGAACCTGAATTTTAATGGTGGCTTTGTATGGGAGGTACCCTCCCTAGCAATCCGATCAAACTGAAACTTCGGCAATATAAGTTTCTGATGTATTGCCGCCAACCTTCAAAATTTCAAGATTGTGGGATTACTGGATCGTATAGCTGCCATACAAACCAAAATGTTTCTTGTATGAGGACCCCTTCAAGTTTAAGAATATACAATATTTTAGTTTTAGTATTTTTTGCTGATGCCCGGATAGAACTACACATTCTGTGAATATTTCAACTCTCTAGCTATTGCGGTTTATGAGATATGACCCGAGGACAGGCGAACGAATGGACAACGAAGTCTCTGCAATAGGGTTCCTTTTGGTACCCTTTGGGTCCGGAACCATAAAAAGGTTAAAGGGTACAAAAATAGTAATTTTAGGATAAGGAAGTTATTTTTTGTGATGTTTACTTATATCACATACATAAATCAGCGCATTTATGTATTAATGTAGCTGCTAAATTTGAAGTGTGAAAGTAAAAAGTTTTCATGGCAACATTGTTTCTAATTATTTTACTTTACTAGGTG
Organism: Amiota minor; assembly: GCA_037043295.1. Classification (NCBI taxonomy): domain Eukaryota; kingdom Metazoa; phylum Arthropoda; class Insecta; order Diptera; family Drosophilidae; genus Amiota; species Amiota minor. The sequence goes on along the minus strand of JBAMAW010000732.1, from coordinate 94,200 downwards.
ACAATAAATTCCATATTAAAATTGAACAATTTTTTTAGCTTTGCTTATAGTCTTCAGTAGTCCAAAATTGTTATCACTTGCGTACATACTTTGTGGATTTGCCAAGATGAGTGCGGGGCAAAAACAAAGCAAGATCTTTCAAAAATAAGTCTAAGTACACATCGTCTTCGCATTTACTTTTCTGATATTGAAAATGTAATCAGTTTGAAAGGACTAGAGGAACAGACACACATTATTTACGACATAAAAGTAAAAGATCTTAAAGACTAAAGTTCTTCTAAATTGTATTTAAAATTAAAAACTTTAAGAATCTTAGATTGATCACCTTCAACTAAACCACAGTTGGATATTACGCCATCAAAGTGTTTTTTCAAAGCAAAATCAACGTTTTCTAGACAAATTCACCCACACATTGTTCAAAGGGTTCAATGATGACACCACAGAACTAAAAGATTGTGCGGCTTAAGTTCAGCGCCCGCTGCGCACGTGGCGCCAATGCAGAATCAGAGATAAACAATGAAGAAACTAAACTGGTGTCAATTCAACTGACACAGTGACGAAGACACTTAAACACTCAAAGCCAAATCTTTGAGCCCAATAGCAGTGTGTGAGCAATCTTGGATTGTCAGACAATCAAATTTCGCTAAGAAGAGATTGCATGAGGGTAGATGGTGGCAAGTAGGTGTAACAGACCGCCTGTAGATTATTAGCATTATGGTGTACCTTCTTTACTTTAGTTTTCTTCTTCTACTACTTAACTTTTTTGTTTAGCATTTGTTAAGGGTAAAGGATTAAGTGCAAAATTAATTAATCTTCTTTCGAAATTTCACAAAAGATACTAGAAGCAACTGCTTCTCTCGAAGACAATGTACATTCATATATGCAAGCGACAACCATGCCTCAATTAGTGGCAATGGATCAGCTGCCAGAGTCGTTGCCGCCTTACATGGCCAACTACCAATAAATTTTGCATTTAAATTTGTTGCTGCAATTGATCCAAAGCGATGACGACGAATGCACACGAAACCATTGTGGCTAGAGGTAGGAGAAGAGGGGCCGTGAAACCTGCTACCTTTTGGTAAATTCATTTGTGAAATTTCAAAAATGTGTCCATGACGTTGAACCAGCATATTCTGCATACAGTAAGACTCAAGGAATTGGCATATGAAAGTTTTATAAAAAAAAAAAACACCTGACAAACCTGACCGCACGCAGCAATTATTAATTTAGTAGTAAGAAACCAAAAAATACAAAAAAGGAAACAAGTCCAGCGCATATCAATGGCCAAGACGACTCAGATACAGACAGGCAAATCTAGGGACAGGGAGACAGACGTGCAAGAAAGAGTGCACCTTTCGATTGGCGCGACCACAATGTGAATAAAAGCCAACGAAAAGCCTTTCGAGAATGTTAACAAAAAAGAACAAAATATTTTTGGACAACACGCAAATGACGACAATGTCAGATATTTTAAATGAATGGCAGACGTTAAACAGAAGGAAGCGGCAAATGCGCCAAACATTGGCAAATGACTCCGCACTTATGTATCTACTCGTATGCAGTTCGATCTCAAGTTAAGTAAGTCAGACGTTCCATCCCTTTGTCTGATTGTGGCATGTGTCACTGTGTCGCTACATCGTTCACATCTGGTCAATTGAACGATTTTTTATTGGCATCCACTGAGATGGCATCCGAGAGACCAACTCGTTGCAGTTCGCTGTATGAGGTGTCGGTAATATCCTACAATTTCGAACCAGTGGCCAAAATAAATTGTTCGGAGCATTGTAATTTGCATACATTCGATGCTTGGCCCCCAGCAAGCTTTTAGACACTAGCTTCTGGTGATTCTTGCTAACTTATGATTTATAACAACAATAAAAGCAACACCAATAATACTAGATACTATTGTATCTATGTATGTACATACATATGTATCTTCTTCTTGTTGTTGAATTGTCAAAACGGAAATCAGCAGTCCTACCTAATAGCAGGCAAAAACAGCAACAAGATCAACCAACAAGAAATAACAGTAAAAATAAATGCAATATAGATACGAGGAGCACTCGTAGATACACATTTACTATCATCTACTATGCATCTGTGTGTATCTGTAAAGAATTGTCGTTTTCTGAATTAAAACAAAACAATAGAATACAGCGCCGGCGCTTTCCAACTCGACGATGATGATGACCAACTGTGCGTCTGGCGCCAGCAAAATTAACAAAACCGTCTGGCTTTTTGTTCCGCACTAAACATAACTGGCAAAAACCAAAGTGCCCGTGGACAGTGCACATATAACACAAAAGGACACAACAATGCCATTTTTATGACATCGACCAAGGAGGAAGTCAAAGGCAAAGTCGTAGCTGAAGCCGAGGCCAATACCAAAACTAAGTGATTGCAACATTGGAATCGCAATGAAACGACAAGTATTGACAATGATATTCACAACGTAGATAGAAAGGCCAAGAACGAACGAATGAACTAATGAACAAACAAAAGAGTGGACAAATAGAATTAAGTGTATGTGTGTATATGTGTAGGTGTGCAGATACAATATATACGAGTATATTATGTTCGTAAGAGGTAAAAGTAGAAATCAAATTAAGACAGGTACACTCAACATCAGCATCAACTACAACAATAGAAAGGATCTGACGAAGTCTGGTATCTAGGATTGTTGAAGGTTGCGATGTTGTTATTGTTTTGGTTTGAAATACTTACTTGTCTAAAATAATAAAAATTGCATTGATTTCATCGTGTGCCTTGAGCCTTGAGACAAATATTGTAGCATACCTTAGGTTTGATCTTATATGGCTTGAAATATTTTCAGAAACATATACCATAATTGGGCCTCAGCATTGCTCATGGAGTATACTCGTATACTAAAAAGAAGTACAAAGGGGATAAATAGACAGAAATGATAAACATACTCGTACTGTCAATTCATTGATGGATGATGTGGCGTTATGTTGTGTAAACATTATCTGATACACATGATCAGGTCATTTTAACAAGATTTCAGTTTACCAATGAAAATGTGAAACTAGCTTAAAATCTATGGAGTCTTATACTAAATTTAAGATAATTGAGATAATAATTTAAATGCCAACGAAGATGGAGTAGAAGTTTTATAGTACCACTCGCGAATTACATTTCTGGTTGTTATACTGTTAATTTACCGCTCACTCTTGTTTGCCAAAGCTCATCTGTTTTAAACAATCGGTCTTAAGGACTTCTATATGTATAAAATACAGATATTCAGCATATCACTCATAATTATTGTCATTGTTATAATGTCACAAATAATTCCATTGATGAGAAAAACAATTTAAATAAAAGTTATTGTCCTAAACAGGAAAGCTCCGTCTTCAATGAAACGATAGATTTTATAATTAGCATGGAAAACATATTTATAAAATCAGAAGAGAAAAAAAAAAAATTCTATGAATCAATATTGAATTTGATTTGATTTGAAAAAAATGTTTAGCTAAATCTTTGAACCTTTAAGGAATTTGTGTATCATATTAGATATAAAATTTTCCAATTAAAATGAACACAAAACCTCCAACATTAAGATTATTTGGTTAACCCAATTTGATCGGCAATTACAATAATTTTCGGGAAGAAACAGAATAAGTTAATAAGTTACATATTTCGTTTTTCATACGTGCATATTAAAGATGTTAATACACATTTCTGATAGCCACGTAATGGACGAAGTGTCAATGAATGCAACAACTTAACCCGTTTGCCCAAACTTGGCTTGGAAGCCTTAAATCGGGTTGGCAATAAATTGGGATTCATCACTAAATAAACAATAAAATATTTTGGTTTCACCGAATTTTACTTACACTTCACTAAAAATAGCCTTGAAACCATAAATATTGTTATATGAGGCTATCAAAAAACAAACTATAATAAAACAATATCCAATAATATTTGAGATCAAATAATGATTCGCATATACATAGGATTGCTTTAAAATACATATTAGTAGTGTGAATTATTAATTTTTATGGTGGCTATGTTCAAGTACACAATTTGAAATTTCTTACATAAATTTAGACGGATTGATTTGAGTTTCCGATTAGTAATGGTGATCTTTTTTTTTTTGGAATGGTGAAACACCTGACTAAAGTGATATACCCTCCTCACACGAGTTTTGTGAAGTACCTATATAGCAAGAAGAAACTTATGTGTTTTTTATCTGCGGCGAGTTGTTTTAAGTATCTCATTGTCGCCTCGGATTACAAAATCCTTTTAAGGTTTCAGCTTACGTGGATTATATATTGTACATCGTTTTAAGTTGGATCTTTTTCTGTTGATTGTTTTTTCGATCGCACCGTCTTAAATTTATTTACAGGTGATTTTTTCATTTTGGGATGCCTTTATACATTTATTATTTTTCGAACGAATTATTTTAATGAAGTCTTGGAAAGTATAAGTTGGAACAATCTAAAATAAATATATTAATAAGAGAAAAAGAAAACAAGAATTTAGCATACAAAAGAAATTCGTAATTAATTTAAAATGAGCAAGTCTAATCAAGTAGTATACAAACATGGGTCTGAAGTGCCCTTGACTCATCTTTGGCATGTAGCAAAATATATACAAGTATATGGATCGCTTCCTGGTCACCTACAATCAAACAATTAAATCGAAACTATTATTGAAGAATGGCAAATGATATGCCTGTACAAATTTAGTTGGATCTTGACTTTTAATTCAACTGGACCAGAGCAGCAGGACCAGCATCAATAACAACGTGATAGCCGCAAGCATATAAACAATCAAATGCATGCAAGTCTGGGAGTCTGGCGTAAAGGCAAAGTTTTTGTCCAAAGTAGTGGAATAAACTGAGAACACAATTAGTACAAATACACTCTATTAATGTTCAAAAAAATTACTACCAATCAATCTGTTATGTATGCATGATTTTTGACACAAAGTATAAGGGTTCAAATGTATGTATAATAGTGTAAGCAGCAATCAAAGTCAGTGGAAAAATTTGTTAGGAAAGAAATTATCAACCGCATGGATATGCATCTCCTACTACTTATTATAGTATAAATACTGTTTTTTAAGAATTTTAGCACGCAAAACTCCAGACACTCAAGCAGACGGTCCTCGCTGGACATATTTACTCTCTAAGATCATGTGCTTACCCCCAGAGCACTTTCTCACGCTTCTTACCTAAGCGTGAACGTAACTTACTCCCTCAAGCTTTCCAGCCGCATTTTACACTTTTTTTTTATTCATGCACATCTTTGAGATTTGAGATAGTTGGGAGCTTCTGTATTTGACGTCCCTCGAGTCGTAACGAAAATGAAAATTGTTAATACGAAAAACGAGATCGCCCAAAGCTGAAGTTGCCACCAATCAATTGGAACTCATATATCAGCTACTGGACTTAATTGTATGAACTCAAGTTCCAAGCAGTTTAGTCTTTTGGTGGGGTAAGTCAATTGAGATATGGGTAAACTCTCGAAACTGTTCGGTTGTTGCATGCTTAGCATGTGGCTTTTTTCTCCATTGTTTTTGTTGTTGTTTATTATTATTCTTATTGTTGTTGTTGTTGTTGTTGTTGTTGTGTTGTTGTAACAATTTGTTGCACTCGTTTGTTGCTTCATTGAATTCTGTCTATTTTTGTCGCCATCCATAAACAAATCGTTGCCTCTTTTGGGAATTTACGAGTTGTTAGCGCAAGTGTTGGTTGTCATTGTGCCATCGTGTCTATGTATCTACTCTCCTCCTTATCCGTGGCATTGTTATTGTTGTTGGTGTCGTTCCTTGGTGTCAGCTGCATTCTAAAGTGTTAACATTAGTGTCGGCGTCTGTGGCATGGCATTCAAGCGTGTAGCGCGCGATATGATGCTTTGATGCATACAATTTATTTTCGATTTGCTGGGCTTTGGAGTTTGTGTTGAACTTTGGCCTTTCATTTTGGATAATTATTACCTCATTGAGCTTGGTTGGAATATCAAATGATTTTTTACCCTTTCCTGGAGGGGAGGGGGAAATTTGTACATCTTCTTTCAAAATATCTCTTAGGAAGTCCAATAAATTGCAAGAATGTATATCATTAATTGAGTTTTCTTATTTATGGGAGCTCATTAGCGAGCAACCCAATAAACAGCCACCATAGTCTTGATGGATGAGAGACCAACCTTAATCTTAATCGGCTTAAACCATATAGCGGATCTTTCGATTACAACAAAATTCAGAACATCGTATCTTACAATTTAAGTCAATGGTGCAAAGCTTTCCTAGTACCAACTTTTCATAAAGCTTTGTTAGGGTGATGGTTTTTTATGCTCCTCGTCATTGGTTTCGAGCAGCCACTATAGTTTCTTTCACGTCACAATGCTATTCTTGAAGTGCGGTAATGTAATAACTAATGTTCTTTTTTGCATTAGGAAAAGCCTATTGATTTCAATATTGACTCCTATATTTTTTTGTTTTTTTTTTGTTTTTGGAGGTGAAACTTCTTTAGCGAAGTGGAGTAAATCCAAAAAATATGAAAATAAAATGTAACGAAAATCAAAATTTGACGATGATATTATTATATTGAAGCTATTTAGGCAAATACAATTGAAATGTCTCCGTGGCAAAGTGGTTAGGGAGAACGACTTGCAAACCGAGGGCGTGGGGTTCCAGTCCTGCACTGGGAATATATTTATTTTTTTTTTTTTTTTTTTAAGTTAAACTTCTTTAGCGTAGGGGAGTCAATCCAAAAAATATGAAAATTAAATGTGACGAAAATAAAAATTTGACGATGTTTTTATTATGTTGGAGCTGTTTAGGCTATTACAATATGGAAGCGAAACTTCTAAATTAGCTGGTCAAGTCAGTCAGAATATTGTAGTGTTATATTGTTTCAATACAAAAGTGTTATTTTATTTTTCGATCATTCGGCCACTTGTGACGCACATCGCTTAAATTTGTTTTTTTGGTAAGCTTCTTCTTTTATTGTAATTACCTGTAGATTAAATTTCATAAAAAAATCAATAGAAAGTATACAGTATACACTACTGAAAGCAGTCCAGGGATAACTAACTGAACTTGCTTCATATGTATGTTATTTGCATGAAACTATACTCACTGATATTAGCTCATGCACATGCTAGATACATGTTGTTTGTGAAACAGAGTGGAAATAAAGCTACGCAATATCTGAAACCATGTAAGCTTTAACGTGTGCAACGATAACAACGATAGATGGTTGCAAGATGCCTTGGATGTTATTGCCTTCGGGGAGATATGTTATGATGTGATGAAGATGAACATAATACGCACGCTGCAGTGACACGTTGTTCCTGATGTAACAGAGAGACTCACGTTCATGGTCACATGTCCGCCAGTTAGGCGCTTATGGCACAATTGGTTGATAGTATGGGCGACGGCAAGCCTTTAATGCTTATGCGTGTCGTATGGGGATGTGAGGCGCATCTGTATATTTCTGCACAGAAAGCATTCAACCTCCCACTGAAATGCGAAGCAACACAATGTTGTTGAGTTGTTGCCGTAGAAACTCATTATCATCATAGTCATATGCAACATCAACATCATCTTCGTTTGTATTGTTGGTAATCTATGTATTGTACGTAATGCGCACATGTTGTGGCGTATGCTTTGTCACGTGTCATTTTCTGCTCTCAGTATTCCGGCTTCTAGTAAGCCTTCATCTTTTCACCCTCCGCCCATATATTGTGATGTGTGGCAATATTTCAGATGAAATACGTAACAAGCAAAACTCGCAAAAGCAAATCGCATCCCGTCAGGAGGACAAAGACACAAACAACCAAACATATAAACAAACAAGCAGTTACCATGCCGAATATCATTATATCATCAATTTATAAGGGATTGTTGGCTTTGCAACTCAATTCACGTTGAAATTGGGTGGTTGCGAATTGCGCCTGGGGGTCTCAATAAACATATCATCTTGTTTGTGTCTCCTGATTCGAATATTCAACAATTGAATATAAAAACCATGGTCTGATGAATTTATTGTACATTGTAAACTGATGATGATTGCGATGACAAATGATGAATGAATGTCAGTCGAAATTTCTTGCAGCCGCAATTAATTCGCAGTTTGTGTATGACCGGCATCCTTAACAATTAATACAATAGCTAAATCACCAACCAAAAGAGACACAAATCTTACTAAATGTAAAATATGTAAATACAGTATGTATGTATATGAACTAACATGTTTTAACATATGTTCAGATAAAAGAAAGAAAAAAATAATAATGGGAAAACACACATATTTTCATCCTATTTTTTAAATTCGCCTCTTGAGAAAACAGAAGTCATACACATTTCTTTTCGACACAATCTGTTTAACATCTTTGATTGCTTGTTGGCAAGGGGATGGGAAATGAAAAAGGATTACACACAAATGACACAGTTTTATAAGCCGCCAAAAAATGGAAAAAGAACCGCAGGAAGCGCTTTTGGTTCAAATGGTTCAAAGTACAAAAGTCATCTTTGACACATGTGGCACTTGAGCGAACAGTTTAGCTGTGTTGAGTTTGGTCGATGTTTGGATTGCTGCACATTTCGTTGCGTTGCGATGAGCTGAGTTCACTTGCAGCACATGCGCGTATCCTTGTGATGGCGTAGAAGTCTGTATCTGTCATCCGTCATAGACTTCATGGTGTGTGCGAGAGTAGTTCCCAAGAGTCGTTGTGGCGTCCGTTTGACTCTTGCGATTTTCATGGAAATTGCAATTGTTCTCGTACTAAGCATTGTATGGCCTTAGAGCCTCAGCCTCGCACATATGGACGCCAGAAGTGCAAGGAAAATTTTTACTATTGTAGTACTACGCACATATGATGACGCACATCATTCATTGTTGTCCTTGTCGTGTATTTACAGGGCGTGCAAATTGTATGAATTTTTATACTCAGTTCTACGTGTGTGTGAGTGTTTTTCAACAGCACATGTTAAACTTGGCACTTACCATCTTCAAAGTGTCTTTTCGGATTCATTGATACTCCGTGAGAATATTTTTGAAAAAATAGAATTTCATTGTGCTATTCCAAGGACATGGAAATACTGTGAGAATTTGATTGCAATTTCAAAACCATAGTATGAACTCAATAATCCGGACAGTGAAAAATCATACAGTCTCCGAATGTCCTGATTACCGAAATATAAAAGAAAACGAAGAAAATATTTTTAATGCTTCTGAAAAATTACAATATAGATTTTAAATTATTCAGTTCCTTTTGTAAGAACATTTCTTTTTTCAGACTAGTTTAGTTCCTATTTGACTTTAATTTGAATTTAAGATTTTACATGAAATTCTTCGGTGGCAGAAGCCACAACAACGATTGATAATATTAAGTGAATCAGGTTCGTGTTGGTGTTTAAGATCCATTTATTTTTCTAGTTATTGTTTAGTAAGGAATGTACGTATCTTACAAACGTTCACCATACAAGTATCAAAAGCATTGGTGACTGACTATTTTTGCACAACGCAGTCTTCTCCCATTTGTTGATAATCGCTCCTAAAGCTTCACACGATGTGATGGGACATGAGGCATTGAACTTAAAGTAACAAACATCATTAAACGAACGGCGCTTTCTTTTCTCCATAGGAAACGTAATCACTCTGCCCAAGCGTCAATTCTTTCAAATTGAATATTATTCAGTTAAATATTCTCCTTCATAGCACATGTGAAATTATTTTTTATGTAGCGAAAAGGGTCTTGAGTCCTTGTAGTTTCTATAACAGGACATTAAACAACTAATCACTCAGACTAATTTCAAGATTTTGAGATTACTGGATCATATAGCTGCCATACAAACCAAAATGTTTCTTGTATGGGGACCCCTTTAAGTTTTTGAAAATATTTTAGTTTTAGTATTTGTTGCTGATGCCCGGATACACCTTATGTGAAAATTTTTACTCTCTAGCTATTGCGGTTTATGATATATGACCCGAGGACGGACGGACGGACGTACAACGAAGTCTCTGCAATAGGATTCTTTTTGGTACCCTTTGGTCCGGAACCCTAAAAACAACATATAAAAGGGCTCCGAAGACTCCTATTATTATATATACAAGAGCTGTCGATTTTATTTTGATTGTAATTGACGTTTTCGATATTGTCTTATTCATTCTCATCGTCAGAAGTAAACACAGAGTCGTTATACTTATAATAATAATAATCACTCATCAATCCCATTAAAGTAAAGAAAAAACTGGCATCCGGACTAGAGAGTCTACTATGAAAAGTACTTGGTTGACTGGATTATAGCGTTCATACTGTATATTGAGTCCTCTTTTCCGATGAAGTTACGACATTTGTGAACCATGGATTCAATACTTTGTTAAGAAAAATTTGATGCAAAGTGTGGATCCACATGCATAGATAAACCGAAACTTATTTGAGACTAGAGCACCCGGACTGGCGTCTCACAATCAACTGATAACCTTGAACTTGTTTGATCAGTACGATCATGAATAGAAATGTTTAATTATTGTACATTTCTGGTAATTCATTCCCGCTCGCGGCTGCCCCTTTTTTGGACAAATGGACAGATACATAAATGCACAACAATGCACACCTCCCTCCACAGAACTGGATTTAAAATTTGTTATAAATATTATCTGTGATTTTATATGCAAAATTTGATTCACTAATTTGTAAATTAAATTGTGTCATATATCGAATCTAAAACTTTCCCATGTTCAAGGTTAGAATTAACCACACACACCTGCAATGTCCAATTTTAAACGGAAATCGACATGAAATATAGGTATAACATAAGTATTATGGATGTTATGTATTTTAATAATATAAAACAACATTTCTTCAAATGTGGTTTGCTTCAATTCCAATTTTCGACTCTTTCGTTTTAATCAGGTGCAAATCTAACACACGATATTCGTACTACTACATATTTGGCCAAAAAACGAGTCGAAGTAAGCCAAATGCAGCTGATGTTTGTGACTGAGTTACCTAATTTCGAGTCACAGCTGTGACCATCAAATGCTTCCATAAAAAACAAACAAAAATACACAAAAATACACAAATAACTGTAGCCAAGTCGAAAGGGATATGATTAAGATTTGAGTTTAAAACATTCTAATCTGATGACCTGATAAACTTCTTCACGACTAAGTAGAGGCACGTATGAAATTTATTGTTGCTCAGGTTGAATTTAGTTGGCCGGCTGCATCATCTGCTCAGCTCAGCTAAATGAATTAATTCAGATCTTATCTGAATTGTCCGCTTTCCCCGCGATAAACAGAGTGATTAATGGGAATTGAAGGTATGCATGTGATAAGTCTGTCCTTGGAATAAATGTATTCTGTGTGGGAGTCGCCTTTAACGGAAGTTCATAGAGCACTAACAGATATTTGATATTCATATTCAGTTAAATTTAAAAATATTTACACAATAGATAAAATAGAAAAATACAATAAATGAGAAAAAGTAGATTCTTCTTAAATTTCAGTAATGATTAAAGTAAAGTTGTTAATAGTGAAAACAAAACAAAAAAAAAAAAAAATGTGTTTGGTAAAAGCCTGTTAAGTAAGGTGAGAGACAAAACTTTGAAAAGAAGGTGTACTCCTCGTGTAAAACCCGATTATTAAAATATTGTATGTTGAAAAATTATGAAAATTCTGAGAACGAGCAAAAGACGTAATGACGCTACTTTAGGCTTTAACAACAAAAGCCGCAAAAATAAAAATGTTCAGGTACATGTTCTTATTCGAGCAAATATTGAGGCAAGAAGCGTAAGGGAAAATCTCAAAAAACTATCAATGGGACGTAACGTCGTAGTCTTGGGCATCATGTACAGTGACAGCGAGTAGGCGGCTCAGCTCGCCTCGGCTGAGATTGGTTTTTATTCGAAGAAATTTGTTGTCTAAATTGTTGCGCTGTTCTTTTCTTTGTTGAGTTGGCAATTAGGCTAAGCAGACTGAAAGCAATTTGCGTTTGATACTTAAAATAACAAACACTGTCTGACTTATGTCTAGGCTGATCTGATCTTATCTGATCTAGTCTTGTATGGTCTTTTGGTACACAGATACATTCCTATCTACATATCTAACCTCTCTTACCTGTTGACCATTTTTCATTTCGTTATACATATGTTCTAAAATATTTACCATATTGAAGATGCCTGGGTTTATCCTTGGAATTTCCAAAATATAAGTGAATTGAGTTCTTTCTTTACTTTGGTTAGTCTGCATTTTGTTATTTATTTATTTATTTATTTTTTTTTTTTTTTAAGTAAATAATAATGATAAATAATCTTCGGTAAGCTTAAATCACGGCGCCAAGTTGTAAAATTGATACCCGAAAATAAATTTTTTCTTAATAATAAAAATCTCAATTACATTTTTTGCCTGCCACCAAGTGAATCAAAGTTTTCTCCAGAAAAAATTGACACATCGCTTGACGCTACCAAGTGTGTAATGCTTCCGGTTCGAGTGTAAAACGAAACCAATTAATAAACAAAGTCAAGCCAAATAAAACAGAGACGAATATTTTTATTAAAATATATTGTATTTTTTTATGCTTGTTGATTGCCATTCACATGGACACAGTAGCCCATATCGATGCCGGCGGCACCTCAGTCTCAACAGGGTCTCAACCGAATTTATATCGAGCTCGAGACGTTGCGATAAGCAGAAGCCAAGCCAATAAGTGCAACTTCAGTTAATTCCAAAAGATAACAATCAGCAATGTCTAAAACAAAAAAATATCGAACGAAATTCCAAAGGCACAAACTAAAAAATCGAGGGAGAAAAAGAATTAGGTAACTTTATATAGACATGAATAACCTAAAAAACAAAAACAAAAACAACAACATCATAAAACAATAAAAAGACCAAGAGAAGAACAAGTGAAAAAAACAAAAAAAAACAATAACCAAAACAAAATCAATTCAACAAGAAAAAATTGTTGATTTTTCAAAGCGAAATATCGAATTACGCCGACACGTACAACATTTATTGCATCAGCAAAGAGGAACGTAGAGGTCGAAGAGGGTCCCGAGTGGAAAAGAGTTATTCCAAGTTAAGGAGTTGTTTGTTCTGCCACTAGAAAGCAAAACATAAAAACACGAAAACGAATATGAATATAGATGAATGTGAATGAGGGTGAATGGATGTTTGGATGGATCGATGGATGGATGGATGGATGGATGGTAAGGCATATCCTTGAACTTGAAGCATTTGAAAACTATATAATAGCGGTCGAGACAAGTCGTGGGATGGATGAGTTGAGAAAACAGCAGAATAACAAAAAAAAAAAAAAAAAGAATAATAATAATAAAACCACAGAAAGTGCGGGTCGTGTCTGGCATGTCAAACAGGTCCCGAAGATGTAGTACTACTTGTGGCCTTAACAACCAAAGAAAGAGATACGAAAAGCGAAAGTCATCATTCAAAATATTGCGTCTGTCGCTTTCAGTTGCGGCTGCGTGTTGCCTTTGAGTTGCCTCATGAAACCGCGGCAGCACATCTGCTACAATAGTGGAACTGAACGCAGACTCTCACCGATCTGGTCTGTGTCTGTGTCGATTCCTCACCTTGTTGATTGTTGGTAAGCTTTGCTTTTAGGTTGATTCTGCTTCTATTCTAACCCTATTAGCAACGCGCCGTTTAAGAAGGCATGATCATGCGAAATTTAAACATTTTCCTAGAATTTATTTTCTTCTCTTATTTTTTATTTTTTATACCATACATCATATCCATGTGTATTTTTGTCTCTATTGTTAAAGGCCTACTTAAATAACGAATGTGTGTGTGTGTGTGTGCCGTTTAGTTTAAAATATCTTTTTCCTTAGGCTCTCTACCGCTTATCCTACCTATGTGATATGATTTGAAGTACCTAATGAGTTGCATTATGTTAATGTGGCAGCATCTTTTACTTTTTAAGCATAAAGTTGTTAAAATTCTTGTTATGTTATGTTAGGATACGAAATATTATTGTAAGATATTTCTTCAAGCATTTTCTGGACTTTATTAATGTTTGAATGTACATATTTTGAATATTTTTTTATTTTGGAACTGTGTGTGTGGTTTAAGGTGATTCAAAATTATGATAGCAGATACTATTTTCCATATATGGTACTCAACATTGCTTATTAAAAAAAAAAAAGAAATAGATTTCAATAAACCATAAACCTCTTAATATGCATAGATTGTTTTTATTTAAAGGTTTAGAAGCTTAAACTGAAATAAAACACATATTAATGATGATAAGTGCCATGAATTTGGTTGGCTTTATTCGAAAGATAATTCATTGACTTTTCATGTGAATATTATTTCCAGCATATAGCTACTACGACCAACTGGCTGAGGAAGTCCAATCGGGAAGTCCAGTTTTCGTTCACTTTTTCCAGAATGGACGTTATAACCTGGTGAACCGTGGACAATAGTACTTAATCGCCTTCTCCTTCAAGTCAAAGATTTGCTTATTTTGAAGTCAATGCTTTTTTCGAAGTTACAATTATTATTATTATTATTATTATTTTTTTTTTTTTTTTTGTTGAATGTACTCTACCCTATTAAGAGAAAAGATTTTATGCTAGAAGAAATATTTAAATATTCCTAATATTAAAACATGGATCAATAGAATACATGACAAATAGTATGCCGTTTATTGCTTTACACTTCAGTTAAAGCCTTGGGTAGAAGGAATAGATCCAGACAACCCTATTTTCTATATATACCTGTGTTTTTCAAATGCATTGACTTTGACCTTTTCTGAATATATTTTAGATCACTTAGATAAGATTGCGTAGATTATATGTAAATATTTTCTTTCTTGTCAAAATAACGTCCTTAAAATTTCAATTTTGTACGTATTGATTAAAAAATCGGTCTGCCCGACTGTCTATCGCACATCTGTCTGTTTGCAAAATATACCAATCAATCTTGACATAAACTGAAATTGTCAACTGTCAATGCTAATCAAAAACCTATAAATTTGTGAATAATTTTCAGACGCCCACATGAAAAACACATTTCTTTAAAATCTATGACTACTACCTATTTATATACTAAGAGAATAAAACAAGAAAATAGGATTTCTAAATAAATTTATGCAAATAAGTACGTGAATAACACGGCATAATCTGACACACGACCCAAACAGACACAGAGACTGCGACTGAGGCTGTGACAGATGGTGTTGGGTTGGACCATGCCCAGCCAGACCGGGCCATGTTTCTTTTGTGTGTTGACAGTTTTAATGCAAAATTTGCCAAAAACAAATTTTTCATTTTATTTTGTAGATATAACTTTACTAGTATTTCTCTAGCTTGCTTTTGTTTTTTTTTTTGGATACTAATAATTTCCATTTTATTATTGTATAAATTTATATGTGATGATGAATGAAGTTGCTTTGTGTAGAGTTGAGTTAAGTTGAGCTATTGTGTTTACTTGTCAATGATTAAAGCAAAAAACTCACTCATTCATAAAATGCTAATTGGGCACAGATTTCATTGAATTGGTTTTTATATTATTAGATGAGCACCAATGTCTTGAGACTGTAAGGTGTCTGTGCTAAATTGTTTAGACAATGCAAGATTAAAATTTATCGATGAAACTTACTTGGACCTAGTTCACTTTGTTGTTTTGTGATCGATGACAACCTTAACACGAGATCTATTATATTATTCATTTTGAAATTGAAGGGAGATAGAGAGGAAGGGGCAAAAAGTCGAAAATACAAAAGAATCGATACATGACTTGGTAAAATTTTCATTAACTACGTTAACTGAACAGAGAGACGAGAAATCTCGTTTAATTAAATTTAAGATCAGTCGTTCATCCTCATCGCCGTAACATAAATTCTGTGTACGCAAGAATCTTTGAAGGTCTGTAATCTAAAAATGTGTCTACGTTTTATTTCATTATGGCGCGCCCGTAAATTAAAATCGTAACAACTTCTGAGGTTACTAGCACTATGGAATTGAACTGGAGCTGGCGCTGGTGTTGTCATTGGTGTTGTAAGTTGGTAACATGCTTACAACACTTGGTGGTATGTATTGCAAAAGACTGCAGTTACTGCTACCTGACGAACATGAAGTGGTGTGGCGACACAGCAACCTGTGCCAGATACCTATTATGAGCTCAATCCAAGTCGAAGTTGTGGCGATTGTCTCGCCAATTGCTGCAAACAAACAGCAAGCCTCCAACTTGTTATTTATCTGGCATGTTAATAAAACAAAACTGCAGATGACAGGAAGGGACAATATGCAAAATCAACGATGCAACAACATGTGTGCAACACAAAGTCAGAACATAACGCAACATGGCATTGGTATTTGACACATCATTTGCATTTCTCTTGCATTATGTAATGGTAATTGCACCCAATAGGTTTAACCATTTATCCACTTACTTGGTGTCATCATTATACATACTTACTGTATTTACTTTGGCACTCTAAATGCCAATTTGATTGCTTCTAGTAAGAATTTCTATTCATATAATTGTGCTATAAAATTCACCATATTTGCTTAGTAAACTAGTAAATTGGTTTAAATAATGCCTGATTTTATTGCATTTTAATAATCTCATTCCATTGTAAATGCTTTAAAATGATAGAGAAATGCAACCTTTTCCTCCGTTTTCAACAGTAAAATATTGGACGGGAGTCTTTAAACGAGATCGTAAAAGCAGCTAAAACTCATTGCTTATCTTCAGAATTGAGAAACAATTAACAGCGACTATTTTGCGAACTTATTGCAGCATTTGAGTGATGAATCCATGATGTCGAAAAGAAACAAGTTTCAAATTTTAAGGAATACTTTGGTTGGTGAAATGAGAGATAAAGATGATTGAAGAGCTCGACGATTCTCATCAAACAGAACATCGAAGCTATTGAACATCAATAGGAAAAATGTATCGAGCTAAAAGAGAGAAAATAAAGTAAGTATCAAATAGTCTTTATAATTGGTGAATAAATTTTAATACAAAAAATTACCTTAAATTAAATTAAAGTCAATTGTTACTTTCATATGGTATGGTCATGGCTTTTCACCAGGATGATGGATGTACCTTAAATAATCACTTTCACCAAGAAAGGTACTGAGTTCTGTGCTTTTTGAAATGAATAATACCATTGGTTCTAAAATACTCAATTAACTTACATTGAAAATTGTACTAAAGTTTTCCTCCCATTTGTTGTAACACTCCTTACTAATCAAATACATACATGTAATGTATCCCATATACATCATAATACTATATACACCTATAAAAAATTGATTTGCCATCTAAGCTTGATTATATCCATGCTAAATCTGAAGACTTTAAAAATCGGTATTATTTTAATGGTTTTTCATTTGAAACAAATCTTTATTTTGTGATTTACTAAACTAAATTGAATGAGTAAATCCTTATTTTTAGTTCTTATTATACACAAACTCAATTACATTTTATTTCCAATACAAAATTTGTGAACAGAAATATACAAAACAATTGCATAGTATTGTACAATACTTGAAAGTCAATACATATTTGTGTATAAACAACAGATACAATTCCATTAGAGTTGATGAGTGTGTATGAGAATGTAAGAATGCTTTGGTCTGCTGATGAAACGATGACGTTGATGCCACCAACTGTGGCGCACAGTTGTTGCCACAAATAGCATAAACGCAGTACTCAGTGATGGAGCATCATCAGCTTAAATCGCTTCATTTCAGCTCCCACAAGTTGGTTTCCCAGCTGACTGTCATTGACAACCGCAAGCGCTGCAGTTTGTTGCTCGCAGATGCAGAAGATGGAATATGCGTAGGTTGTGTGGCAACTTCCAAACGTACATAGATACATGTATGTCTGTCTGTCTGTCTTTCTTTCTGTCATTTGGCTCTTATTCATTCTGATCGAATTTGCGTAGAGCGTATAACGATGACGGCGATGATGCCCATTGCTTTTGCCACCGTCACTGCTTCATATGCATCCAACACAGTGAGGCAATCAAGTTGTTGTCGTCATCAGTGGCGGCGCACCAGAAATGAGACAAAAACTAAACTAAGTTTTTACTTACGTGAATTTGGCGCATGCATCTTGATAAAAATGAGTGAAGTTAAGTTGCACTTCGCTTTGCTTCAGAGTTATTTAGTTATAGCTTCCCTTACAACATCGGTGATGAAATCGGTCGGTGGGTCGGTGTTGTTCGAACAACGACAGCAATAACAATGTTGACTCTGTTCTGTGTGTTGGTTCAGGGGTTCGGGTTCATATTCGAGTCAGGATCAAGTTGCCACAAGGAAATGACCAATTGTTGTGGAATTTCTCATGTCGGCTGCACCAGTGGCGTGTGTCGTGGCCACAATACGCCACTGTCTGATTATAATTCACTTCACACTAAACACACAATGCCCCCGCATTATATCGTCATTGTAGCACATCATGGCCAGAGAAAAAACAAAACCAAACCGATCTAAACCTAAGTATCTAAGTGTATATATACGAGTATGTGATGCTGAGAAGAGAACACTATTGTAAAGGGTTAGAAAAGGGCACACCAACTGGCAACGCGCGTACAAAACCGCACATAATTCAATCTTTTTCAAGAATGCCGCTTATTGCATACGGAATTTATTTCACTTGCAAAAGTAACAGCAACAGCAGCAGCAGAAACAACTCGTTTGCATGTGGCATCACCGCCGTCGTCGTTGTTGTCGTCATCGTTATCATCATCAGCACCAGCAGCAAGAGCATCCATTCGCCTGGTGATGTTGGTGCTTTTGTCTCGATTTTGTTGATGTTGCCCTCAGTCATGTAGTTGCTTCTGCTGTTGTTGTGGCTCGTTATAACATAAAGAACGGCAGCAGGAGTAGCAGCACATTCCAAAAAATATGACACAACTGGCGCCGACTGGGGCCACTTCACTCATGATACTCCGCCTCCGCCTTTTAATCCCACAGCAGCTTTAAATGATGTTCTATGCCAACCGCTGTCCAGCATTTGTGAAATGTATTTCTGTATTGGCCTCAAGTGTTGCAAATAACCATGAGTGCTGGACAAAGGTTGCATTGCCATTCCTGCATCCATCCATCCGTCCTTTCGTCTATCTTTCCGTCTGTTCGTCCGTTCATCAGACAGTCTGTCTTTCGTTCGTTCTGCGTTTCAATCGATGGGCAACGGTGGTGGCACGAATGGGTTTTCTGAATTTGAGTTGTATTCAGTAGATTCGTATTTCATGAGCCACGTCTGCCGGGTTGGGCTCTCCACTCTCCTAGGGAATTGCATTTTAACTTCTGCTTATTCGCTCGTTTATTGGTTCGGGTTTTCTTTTTTCTACTTCATCATCATCGCAGTTTGCTTTTAAGTTCATTCTGTTCATTTGTATTTGGATTCGCATTGAAATTGAATTGAATGCGCCTTTCAGATAAATTCTGGCATGCTTGAATGCGACTGTCTCTGTACACAACATACGTACGTCGCTGATGTCTCAACATGTGTATCTATGTGTGTTTGAGTTTGTGTGATTTTGTGGGCGGAGTGCGCGGCGTCATTGTATTTTGTATTCTACATAAAAACGAAACAAAAAAAAAAAAAGGTTAGGCGCATCGATTCAATTCAATATCATTTCTCCCAATGGAACAACGATGTGCAACAACTGATGCCGAAAAGCTGGTCCACTGAAATTCATAATACATTAGATTGTGATAAGAATTTTTTCTATTTAAAACTTTAGAGTCGAGTACTTCATTTTTCTTTGCATGTAGTACATGTCACAGGTCTTCATTAAATTGGGAATTTGAAACATAGTTAAATTATAGCCAAAAAAGAAATTGAATTGATAACAACAAGACCAAAGCCCTAGAACTAAAAAGCTGAAATGAGAGTATTTCTTTCATAGAATAGAGGTAGCCATTAAAAATAGGGATCAGGGGCAGTTTGTATAAACAAAAGAATCATGGTTGACAACTAAATATACATTACATATATTTTTTTTTTTTTTTGTATATAAAAATATTTCTACCAAATACTTCATTCATTTATTAGTATATCTTTAAGCTTTATAGAAGTTTATGATAAATTAGAACACCAAAGGGAAATCAGATGGAAAATTTAAGTATCGAACGATTGAAATGTACTTCTTAGGTGGAAGAATAATATTCCCAGGATTTCAAATGCCATCCGATCTGATAAGTGCAAAGTTTCGACTTTTAGCAAGAATCATGTAAAACGCTTACTAAATTTTATGGGAAGTTCTTTATTAAAGACGAAAACGATAATAAGTTTTGACAGACGGACAGGCACATAAAGAATTCCAGAGGCTTACCAAATGAATAACACTGTACACCTCCCTGGCCATGTCCTCAGCATTACTATAGAGTCCTCTAATTTATTCAAAAATATGTCTCTAAGTTTTATATGGATTATATTAGTCATCAATTGGTCCACAACAGCAACACATATGGAATTCATAGTTATCCTATTTTGAAGGCTGGAACTAACCACATGCATTGTGTATGCATTTATTACATTGAAATCAGATAAACGGCATGGCCGAGCATAAGACTCGAATAAAGAAAGAAACAAATATTAATTTCTATATACATATTAAGATAACAAAACCAATGTTATGAAACCATAAGTTTTCTTGTTATTCAATTTTCCTCAGTGTACGCAATAATATTTGAATCCGGTAACAAAGAATGATGATGATGATGATGATGACGATGACGATAGTGGCGATTGAGACGACTTCAATTTTCTCTTACCGTGGTGTTGACCCTAGTTGGGGTTTTCGTCGATTCGTTTGTTTTGCCATTCGATTGTTCTTGTTATCGTTGTTGCTGTTGTTGTTGTAGCTTGTTATTGTGGGCGCTTCTGGCGGTAGCAAAGCACCCAATGCACTTCGCAACATTTACCAATTTATGCGATTGCAATCACAGCACACAATTGTACGCTTCTTGCCTCTCCTTCGTAGCCCTTGTCCATAGCTTTTCTCATAGTGGCAGCAGCGCCCTTTAGCTGCAACATAACCCCACACGATATGCATTTCTTGTAGCACGTTTCATGTTGCATGTTCACTTTGATTCTTGCCTGACTTGGCTGTTTGATCAGTTAGGTCGTCAGTCAATGGGAGACTTTGACCAGGAGCAACTGCCGCAAAACAATGCAGCGCAAGCTAAATGAAGTGTGTTTATTGTTGTCGGTCTATGGCGTCGCAAAAGTCGCCAACCAAGTCATCATTGGGACACGCAAACATGCAAATCATGTTTGGTATTTCAAGTGGGTCTGAGTCTGGGACTTGCTAACACGTTGCTTGCTTTTTATTACTTAAAAATTCATATAAACTTTAATTGTATTATAAAAATAATTTAAATTGTACGACTACATAGTAAATAGGATTACATAGTAAACAGAAATTACATATTAAGCAATTAAATAATGTTATTCGGATCTAAGAGGGATCAAGACTTTTCCTTTTCATGTTTTGGCAGCGGTAAAAGTCACCGTAACATATTAGAAACGAACGAAAAAAAATCGAATTCATTCATAAAATGAATGTTATGCGCTTCAAACAAGCGCGCAGCGAACATGTTTGAAAGACTGGCATGAATTGTGCGCAGCTAAGTACTAAGTAGTGTGTGTGAATTTGGACAACGAACATGTTGCAAATGAAGAACAGTGGCACAAAAGATAGAAAAATAACCTTGAAATCCCACTAGGCACAGCATTATTATTTATATGTATAATATACTTTCCCATTTGACATATTTCAAAATGGCAAATGTATACAGAGTGTAGATCACAAAATAGTTGTGGTGATTCATAGACATGCGTGCCATTAATGATACACAAGAAAAAATTGTTACAGGATTTCAATTCGAAGGGAAAAAACATAAAACAAAAAAGAAAAAAGGATCATTCTAAAAAAAAAAACGTCTAAAATAAAAGTTCTTTATTTATTGTAAAAAATTGCCGCGAAATTATTTGTTCTTATTAGATAAACTTTTTGGTTTTTTGCATTATCGAACTGAATTTTAGATAGTGCATATGTATATGTGTTGACCTATATTCTTTAACCATGTAAATTTCAAGAAGAGTTTAACAAGAAGTCGGCATAGTCGAAGATAAACTTCTGTTCTTCTTGTTTATGTTAGGCTAACCTAATATTAAAACTTACACTTTATAGTAAATTGAAGGTTTCTTTAGGCACTTTATTGTAGGATCCTTGAAAAATATCTCACCAATTAAATGATGAGAACAACTTTCACGTGGATCTTGATTTTATTATAAATTACTTCGTTTTGAGGACAAAATATAAATGAAATAATAAAATTGTAAAAGAGATCACCAAAAATTGGGTACAACCCAATTGAACTGCAATTGGCATCATTTGAACTCAAATTGATTTTTATTTTTTAGTTTATTCTGAACAGCTAAGCCCACCGTGCATCAAACGCAGTTTGACCGCGTGCTGTTTTTAGTATGAAGCCGGCAGTGTTGCTCTCGCACAAATTTATTTATTCAGAAGTGAAACAACATTGCTGGCTGATGGACGTGTTCTGTCTGCTTCGTAAATGAAAAAGCGACAAGTGCATAAAATTTATAAACTAAAAACAATAATAATTTTTAATAAAAATTAAAAACATCAACAACAAATATACAAAAATGAATAAGAAGATATTGTTAAAAGAAAATAATATTTAAAGAATTGTGTTATTGATAAAGTGTATCTGTAAAAGCTTAAGTCTAAGTGTATCTAATATCTTATCAGTGTAAATAAAAAAAGAGCATTGCAAAAATAGCTTAAGCATTAAACAACAAAAGTGAATTTTTTTGTTGCAAAAACATATTTATGTGATATAATATGAGCAACACCGACAATTGTAATATTAAAACCTACAAAATTTTGGATTACGCGTTCAACACTTGGATTAATTAAAACTACACTGAATCCACCAATTCAAAATCGAAGGCAGTAGCTTAAAACTCACTATGGATTCTTCAAAATCAGCATCTGTTGAGTCTGCGACTAGGGAACAGCTTTACATGCAACTTAATGCATCCGAACTTTCGGCAATTACCATGAAAGGTGTGTTGAAAATTACTACTACTATAGAAACTTGATATGTATATTATTTTCTCTTACCGAACAACAACATCAACAACATTTCCAATATAAACTTACTGAAAATTTTTGGGTAACGCAGCTTCTCTGCACTGTCACCTAGGACCCATGAAGCACATGCCAAAAATCTGTAGATTCTGATTTTTTTCCTGAAGATTTCTTTTAAAACTAGTCAATCGAAAAATTCGACAATAATTTGCAAAATGCATATACTTTCATTATAGGTAAATATGTATAAAGTAGTGATGTAGGATTATGGAGTAGGTAGAACAAGAGAAGAAAATCAAAACCGGCTGCGTTTCGCGTTTCATTAAAAGTACAAAAATCCCTATATGTACGTATGTATTTTTCGATATTTAAGGTACAACAACAGCAACAACCAACTTTTGTACTTTTGGCTTAAATATCAACTTACACTGAATGGCTAAGCTTAGCTGACTAACGAGTATGATGAGGATGAAGATTAGGGGATAGTGAGGCCGAAATTGAGGCACGCAAAAAAGTATCTCGTTTTATTAACCATAGCAACTGCAACAACAACAACAACAACAACAACAACAACAAAAACAAAAACGAAAAGAAGAATAAGAAAAAAACAAAAGGTATATATTTGAGTTTCATTGCGAGCAGCTCAACACCTTTTTATGACTGCCACCTGTTGGCATTTTGGTCTCGAACAAAATTTTAATTTAAAATTTAACGTGCATTTAAATAAATTGGCACATTGACTTCTCAGGTTACTTGACAACGACAAACAAAAAAAAAAATAAATAAAAAACAACCAAAAATTTTTAAAAAATTGAATAATAATAAAGTCAAATTTAAAAAGGAGGAAAAAAAAAATTTAAAAAGTATAATAACCGCACGAAAAATTAATGCAAATGCATAAATACTCGGACTTGAGAAAGTCGTCTAAATCAAAAATTTTACAAAAAAAAAAAAAACTCCCATAACATTGACTTTATTTTTACCTTTTACCAGGGTGACACAGTATATAGAAATGAATTCTGTAATATCACTTGTAATCCAATTTCTATTATACAATTTATTAAAAATTCCCTTAAAATAATCAACATAAATCTGAGTTCATACAAACTTTATCTTTTGATGATTTCAGAAAGTTTCTCTAAAACAATAAAAATAAGTTGCAAATCTTTTGGCAAAGTCGTGAATACCATTCACACTAAATATAAAAAGGGTATTTATTCATAATGTGAGGAAAAATATAAAATTTAAACAAAAATAAAAAAGAATAATAATTTTTGCTCTTACATTCTTTCATTTATGGGTCAATAATATTTGTGTTTAGCCGCAGATAAATTGAAAAGAATTGCTAATTATTTGTTTACCTGTTTCAAGATGTTTAATAGATGCAAATAGTACAAGCTACTAGATAAAAAAAAAAAACATTTGTTAAAGGAAAACTCATACTTATTTACACTCAATATTCGGACAATTATAACATTTACAGGTTCATAATTATTATTTCCATTTATTCTATTAATCGAGCCTATACTCTCGTATGCCTCTTGTAAAGGAAAAACATCACTTATTAGTTTGAACATTTGTAGAATTAATTTGA
The DNA here is from genome assembly GCA_037043295.1 of Amiota minor. Lineage (NCBI taxonomy): Eukaryota > Metazoa > Arthropoda > Insecta > Diptera > Drosophilidae > Amiota > Amiota minor. The sequence goes on along the minus strand of JBAMAW010000732.1, from coordinate 69,528 downwards.
GAGAAATGTTCTTTTCTTGCTTTTTCATATTTGTTGGTAAACATGATAATGTTGTTGATGTTTGGACTCAGTTGCTTGCAGCTAAGTACTGCAAATAGCGTCAGATGTTTCCATTTGAAACCAATCGATTAACCAAGAAACCAATTGTTCTATTTAACCATTTCTGATTTTAATGATTTCATTTTGGGCATTTAAATGTAATTTATTGAGCGCAAAAGAATTATTTTCCTTGTTAATTGGTTTGGCATGCTTAGGTATAAAAGTTGAGTATAAACAAATGTGTATGTGGTTTAGGTGGGTTGCTTATTGCGTGAAGACCTAAATTCTCGAATAAATGAATTCGGTTTTAATAATTAAATCACATAATCTGATAATATTTCATTAAAGCAACAATTTAAAAATCACTTATTAAATGAAAGGGAAATTTTTGAAAATAAACAAAGACAATGAGATGCGAGAGTTTTAAATTTTTGCAAATTGTAAAAGGCAAAATTGTTTAAAGAGAAACAGTATAACCATGCATTGAACTGAAAATGTATCGTGTAATTCAATTAAAATGACATATCGATTATTAAAAATACATACTATATGGTATAATGAGAATTTATTGTTGAAAAAAAAAGTGTTTGTGTTTCTCCGTTTTTCATCTTTAACCTTTATGAACATTCATTCATTCATTAATAATGTACATATTATAATGACCATTTTGCTCGTTGACCTTCTGTCATCTCTCGGGATGCTTGTCAAGAAGCAGTTTGATGAAGAAAACTTGTCACACACACAGTTTAGATTGCCCTTTATAAAAGTCTAAGATATACGAGTACTCGTACTATCGAAGATTTACTTTGTATAAAGTAAACTTTTATTAAATTAATATTAATTTGCATAAATAAAACATTTAAAAAATTTTTTTCTCATCCCACCCGAGCTACCGGAGAACCCTGGTTTCCTTCCTCCACCCGATCCGATTCACTTTATAAAGCTTATGGAAAGAAAATTACTAACAAGGTTAATGGTAAGAAAAAGCAAATAAACCGCAAAACATCTGCTAACATATTGTTGTTATTGTTGTTTTTATTATTGTTTGGCATTGTCATGGTAGACATATAGTCATCGTCGTCATGATACATCATCATAATCATCATCATTGCGAAAGCGTTTGTTGCGCTTTAACATGAATGTATTGTAATAAATCTCTGAAATTAAAACGTTAGCAAATTGCTGCAAACACACACAGATACACACTCACTCAAGCACACAGATATAATACAGTAATGATAATAATAAAACCAGCTGCACATAAAACGCGCTATAGAAAACTTCTATAAATTAACGCCAACTGATGACAACATCATTTAAGCACTTCTTTCTTTTTTGTGCTTTCATGACCACCAACCAATATGAGCCACCCCAGTTTATCCTTAGTTTCCTTTATATCACTCTCTTTCTATGTCACTGCGATATACTACTGTTCAGTTGAAGGTCTCACACTCCTACAACAAGCAAGCGTCAATGCCATCTGAGTATTTTATGCTGCTTTAACAATTTGTCGCCATCAACTTCAACTTCAACCTCATCTTTATCCTTGCTGCTATTACAATATTTTTCTGTCTGCGGCAATTGTCCTTTTTCAGTTTCATGTGGCAACATCATCAACAAACATAACGAAAGACGCATATGTCATACAAGCAAACAGAAGCTGAAACCGTAACCGAAACCACCACATTCCATGTCATTTCACTTCCATTTTCCCTCTTCTTCACCCCACATTCCTTGTGACCAAGTGCTGATGTATTCCAATTGCCAAGTTGTCCTCATGTTAGCGCTCAAATTTATTGCGTCAGATAGCAAATCTCGACATGCTTAGAGCTTACAGCTTAAAGCAACACAATCCAACACAACCCAATGCATTGGAGAAGAGCTGAGCAGGGCAAAAGAAAACTGAGATTTGTTGACGTTACTAAACACATTTTTACAAAGTAGCGACAATGTTTGTACAATAGTATCTCATACTCGTACACACACATATGTATATTTTTCTAGGTATGTTTGTATACATCGATCTGTATCTGTTTAAGCCACTGTGCGTGTCACTTTGCTTTCCATCTCACTTTGCCAAAAAAAAAAAAAAGAAAAAGAAAAATGGAAATGCTCAAAATGGTCTGTAGACCGGGGGACCGACAATATTGTTGGCGCCAAAATATTTGAAATATGCATTTGGCTCACACTTATCATGACCATCACCAAGTATAAATACATACATATATAACTACCGTTAACGACGCATATTTAGTATACGCATACAAAATTGATCAATGCCAAAAGCCTTTCAATAACATCCACAATTGGGGCGGCGGCGACCTCTGTTGATCAGCTCAACTCAAGTTGTAAAGATATGTATATATTTGCATACTAAAGGCTAACAAACTCATCCTTTTCTGTGTGTGTGGTCGGTCTATCATCCTCATACGTATACGTCTGCCATAGAGTTTCTTTTTCATTTTGGTTGAATTCTCACTGGTGATGTACAATTACTACAACGCTTCTCACTTTTGTTCCATTTCTTTCTATCTCCCCGGTTCTCATAACAATTTCTCCCCTGATAGTTGCCGCTCATATTTTTGTGTCATTTTATATTGTTTATCCACTAAGCAACCCGATTTCTATGTCTCGGGGTGGAGTGTGAGTGTTCATGTCGACACTATGTCTGCTTGGTATTGGTTTGGTCGGGCGCCATTTGGCAATCACATTAGTTTGGCTGCTGCCAATGGTAGTCACCATTATCCCACAACTCCTTTCCAATTCTAAAGTTGTTTCTTTTCCACAACTTTGTCTTTATTTCTTTCGCTATGAAATAGTACCAAAAACAAGTCGAAGTCAAAGTATCTGAATGATTTTGCGTTACGTTTTGTGGCTGGTTGTGTCGTGTTGCTTCCGAAAATGGGTGAGTTAGTGGGTGGGTGGGTTGGTAGGTTGGTTGGTTGTTCGCATACGAAAATTTTATTCTTTTGTGTTTTGAGGTCTTCTACATGTCACCTCTTTCACCGCCTCGTCCATACAATTTCTGTGGGTTTTGCGGATTTGGCGCCATCTGCGCCGATAAAAATCCAAACCATTGCCATCTTCGCAGAAACCATCGCCACCGTCGTCTACTGCTACTGCTGCTGCATGTGATTCAATCTAGAATCTCTCACTGCCTTCGTTTCCAGCCAAATGGCTCCAACATTTGTTTGATGATGTATTTCTATGAGGTTGTAGTCTTTCGAAGCTTTTATTTGTGCTGCCTCTTTTATGGTACAAAAATCTGGGCAGTCAGGCAATAGCACTTAGGACCAGCTGTTTTCAATATTTGAAATGAATGAAGCATCAAAACGTGGCACAAAATAAAATAAAAGAAGACAACTTTCCCAAACGGTCATTAGGCTGATTGGATGCAGTGCATTGGTGCATCTGGGCGGTGTCATCCGAAGCTGGTAGCGTGTGACATATGTATGTATGCTAAAGATCTACAAATGCAATTACTTTTCTAACTAACGAAGCGAACCCAATACAATAGATCCAAAATACAATATTTGAAAGAACTTTATCGCAAAAAGCCTGCCAAACTAATTGATGTGCTTCGTTTCGCTACGCTACTTCAAATCAAACTAACGAGCGAGACTTTATATCTCTGTCCAGAATGATGACTTCTCAAAAGACAACTTCAAAGTACAAAAGTTCCAAGTCCGAACTGTCGAAATGTACTTATTTCTTACAAAGAACTCGTTAGTTACTTACTATTGTACTTGACGCTGAATGACATTGAACAAGCATCATGTCTAAAAGGAAAGAAGACAGCTCCAGCAGCACCAAGAGTACTAGTAGCGGCATGAATAGAATGCGGTGAAGCAGGAATTGAGTTGGGGCAGGCATTAGCAGATGACGACATTATGGTGAACCATGAAATTCCATTCTCAATTAAATAAGGCGAAAATATGAACAGCAAGTATAGCAAACTGCTGCAACTAAATGGCATCGTCATTCTCGATGATGCTTACTTGCAGTTGCAGTTGCAATAGTATCAGCAAACAAGCAGACAGCGAGGCCAACTTGAGATCTGATACTGCGATCGATCGATCGTACATATTGCACCATGGTCATTGGTGGTGGGCTTATGAGGCGCCACATTTGGCTTGCTCTACGATCGGCTTGTTTGGCAAGCTTATTTCGCTTGCCATGCTACTCATCGTCGATTGACGTTTGTTTCTCATGTTCTTATATTCATAAGACAGACAGACGCACTTTTTAACAGAAACAGTCAGCAATTTTTTAGTAAGACACATTTTGCACATTCATTTGTTTACCATAAGAATTATGTCATGTCATTGGTGATAAGCACAAGTTGATCTTGGATCATGTAGGAATTTGTATAAAAATTTTAGTTAACCTAGACTGAAGTGGGTGTAAACTTTGAATTAGTATTTCTGTTTTTGTTTTTTAGGGTTCCGGACCCAAAGGGTACCAAAAGGAACACTATTGCAGAGATTTCGTTGTCCACCCCCCATTAAAATTCTGGTTCTTATTAAAAAAAAACTTTTTGGTTTTTTTTTCTATCGAACTGAAGTTTAGAAACTATAAGTATCTGATATAGGCGCGGTACATCTGTTGGAATCAACCAAATCGGCGATCTAGGAGAGGTATCTCCCATACAAGCCCCATTAAAATTCAAGTTCTTATTCGAAAAACTTTTTTATTTTTTGTTTTATCGAACTAAAATTTAGACACTATAAGTTTCTGATATAGGCGCGATATATTTTTTGGAATCAGTCAAACCAAACCCCAATCAAGTACGGAACCCTCCGTGTATGAGTGTGACTCCCACTTGGCTTGACTCCCACTTGGCCCATGGATGACATATGTACATATGTGCGAATAATGACAATTCAATTTTGATAATTCGCTTACTTAGTCACTCAATCGTTCGTTCAAACGCAGTAAGATATATTACATGCAATCGCCGGCTTTATTTTAAAACCAAAAAAGTCAAAATGCCAAGACTACGTTAGGATAAAAAGGCTTGGCCAATTCCTATTTGACTCTGCCAATAACAGACACAACAAACTACTGTACCAACACCAACAAGTAGTGACTGCCACCTAGCAAACCAATACGAGTATATTAGTAGATAGATACATTTGTACATTGTATGTACGAGTATGTTGCTTATTTGTTGCCAATGTCTAGCATATTTGTTAATTTATCAATTACTAAATGGCATCCACAACAACAAGAAAAAACGCAATGGACAGACAAAGTAACCAAAAGTCAAAAAAGTTTAGCGCATAATGATTAAGACTATGATGACATGGTCATACATTCGGCAGATTCAAAACTAAGTATTACATTTTGTCAGTTTCTGAGATTTTAAAATGAAATTTCCTTTACAGAAATTATATGTTTCTCTCATAAAGATGACTTAACTACTTGAGGACATACATATGTATTTTTTAGATTTTAACAAAATTCTACTAGATTAGGCTAGGTTAGATTCACTTACAAATGTTAATAGAAGCCCACATAGACCTAAGCCAAGACTAAGTTCATGGCAAACAAAATTACCATTTGCCAGCCCAGAAAGTTTAATATTAAAAATCATAATGCATATTATAATTAATAAATATTTTGAAGAAGCTAGCTATCCATTTCTATTTTCGAATATGTAGGTATGTACATATACCAATTTCTCAAGTGATAATTACATACATTCAATATTAGACCGTCTGTTCGTTTGTATATTTATTTGCTTTTTTTTTTTTTGTTGTGTATTGTATTGTATTTTGGCCAGATTGAGATTGTTTTGGCCAAACGTGACGCATGCGTATCTCGTCAACCAGATGTGTAAATGATTGTTCCAATTGTTGTATCAATTTTTATTTTCTTTATTTTTATTTAACGAGAAACTTGTTTTACTTGATTTTTTATCGCTCGCTTTGTGTCGTGTCCGACTTTTGGACTCGTTACAGCGACAACAACAACAATAGCAACAATAATGATAACGACGTTGCTTTTGCATGAACAATTCAATTAAATGCCATCAATCGTTCCATTCATCCATAGTTTGTTCATCAACTTGTACGGGTTCATGGAATGGGGAGGAGAATGATGCCGATTTGGCGCGACGATCACGATCTTTGATAGCTTCAATGTTCACTTATAAATTTTCCCGGTTGCATTTTAATTTGCATGCGACAAAAATCAATTTAAACAATTTTCTAACACATATGGCGCCGTGCATAATTTATTTCCCGCCAACGTTGACGTCGACATCATCAAAAATTTGTTTCTCAATTGAAACTGATTCCGGTTGGTTGGTTGTTGATTTCCATAAAGCGTTAATTGTGCACGGACAAACTTTTTGCTTTCGTGAATGCGCACTCTAATCATCCACATCATCATTATCATCACCATAGTCATTATCATTAATAAAAAGAGCATCGAAATCATAATCATTGTCGGCGTCAGGTGCTCAATCTGACTCTGTTATTGTTTTGTATACAAACAAATTGTGCAATTGACGAAAATCTTTTGCAAATAAAGATAAAATATTTGAGTTAAAACACGCGCAAACTAAAAATAGCAAAAGGCTTAGACTGTGGGATTTAGATTAAATATATTTATTCCTGTAGTAGATGTCAGATGTAGTTACAAAAAGCATGCGTAGACAGCGGTGACATTTCCGTCATCATCAGCGTCTTATTATCAAAATCATGGGCTTCCAACATCGCGTTGTAATCGCATGGCAATGTCGCCTTTCCTAATTCCATTGTTGGCGTGTGACCCGAGAAATCTCACTTATCGCGATTCAGAGTCAATTCTCGTCATTCGTTTGTTGTGCTTTAATACAAAAATTTGTAGTGGTTGCAAACCCAAGTACAAATGTTCAAACTATGACTCTTGAATTCCCATTCATTCATAAAAATGTAAGATCAGAATTATTTCGCAATTTACTACAACGAGTAGAGCAATCAACCGAGGGGTATATACTCGTATGTAGTTGACTATGCCGCTAAAAATGAAACGCAAATCATCAGAGCTTCACAGCCCTTCTTGGCAGATAAGACGACTCACTGACTATCGATGGGGAATACGTACATACATGGGTCCCATACGCACACAGACAAAGATCAGTAAATGAAAATCATCCGTAACCTGTTAATAGACGCCTCAATCAAGTCATTCCAATGAACCGATAACCTTTGTCTACGTTGATGAGTCGTGAATTTCATTTGGTAGCATAAAATTGAAAAGTTTCTTAGTCGACCAACTGCGACAATTACTTTTAGAAAAGAATGGCCAAAATAAAGGACTTTTCAGGATTTGTTTGAAAAACCATTAGGCGCATCGGAATCAGGAGAAGCTAAAGTTTTGAAGGGTAAAGAAAATTTCTCAAAATGTGAATTTCTCCTCTTTAAGGGTAATTAACACATATGAATAGTAGAGAATCCAAGAATTTATTATTTTGCAAAAAGTCAAATTTCCAAATTTGATTTGTTTACATAATGTAATCAAAAAAAAAAAAAAAAACACAAACAAAAAAAAAAACACCTTCATTCTAAATGATTAATCACCTTAAAGATAAAACTCTCACAAAATTCCTAGGATTAAACCGCTATTATAATATACCTATTTTCTCTTATTGTATTAAGTTTGAATGCCTTAAGAATGAAGGAATCAAATCAATGGGGGGAAAGGGGAAAGGGGCAATGTGTGTTAGAGATTAAAAACTAATAAAAATTATATTATAACAGAACAATGGGATTAATTCAATGCAAGTCGCTTTAGATAACAAAGTGACTGAGTGACTGAAAGGCAGACTGAGTTGGTATCGCCCGTTCACAGGTAGCAGCATCAAAAGCGCTCAAATCGTGGACACATAGCCATAAAGGATGTCAAACACTTGTTTCCCTTTACTATTGTATTACCTCTCAGATGAAGAAATTCTTTCGAATTTCTTTGAAAACGTGTTGAAAGGAATTACGTATATTTGATTTTCAATTTAGGAGGGTATATTGGCTTTGTTACAATATTTCTTATTATTTTAGGTTTATATATTCACATAAGACTAACATACTACGTACTAGTTTGGGTCACAAGAATTCATGAAAAGTCAAACAGCACAGGTGTTTCCATCTTTTTTCTTATGGATTTTAGTAATATAAATAATATAAGTAATATAAAAGTACAATAAATGTATAAAAAAATTAAGTAAATATTGTATTAACATCATCAGTGACCGCGGTATACCTATGCTAAAAATATAATCTTACAGAACGTATATAATTGTCTTATTTGAGCAGACTGATTTTTTTTTTTTTTTTTTTTGAGCGAGCAATGTCACTTAGTATCTAAATTTAGCCGAGATAAATGGGTTTTAAATAGTTGTGCAAATAACAGCAAGAAAACACGCGCATCCGACAAAACTCAAGTCATAATAAACACGAAAAAAAAACAAACCCACTTAGTTTATAGATAATATGATTTTCAACGTTGTTTTTTACTTTGATTTAACCTAATTCTATATATTTCTATATGCCTACGAGTAGCCGCCAAACCATTCAAAACATCCAATGAAACGAATGAAGCATAATACAAATTTGCACATTTATCCCGATTTTAGTTCTTATCATTTTTCAAGTGTTTTTTTTTTGTTTTTTAAATAACTAAAACAACAGATTTTTAATTGTTGTCATTGTAAATTAACTGGTTATGTTCATCAAGTAATTTCTATTTATTTTATTCTCATCTATTTTAGATTCACCGCTTTCAAATGATCGTGATGCTGGCTTCTGCTCTGGCAGTTCTGAAGGCGGTGATGATCTACTGTCTCGCCTGGCACCCAGTAGTCCACCTACAGACGTATCTGCTGATGATTCAAATGATGTTAAAGTCAGTGCGATGGCGCTTTCGCAACGTAACAAACGCAAATGCTGTGAACCCTCAAAAGTTGTATTGGATATAGAACCCAATGACGCAAATAAATCAGAGGTAATTGCAAAAACACAAACGTCGTCATCGTCATCGCCATCATCGCCATCATCATCTTCAATATCTGTATGTTATCGTGGCACAGCAGGACCACTGAAGAAACGCATACGTTATACATCGACAGCTGACTCAGCAGTTGTTCTAACCCCACCGACGACAGCGTCGCCATCTGCACATCATCAACATCCTTTCCAACATTTTCAACCTGCACCAGCCTTATGGAATCCTAGTCAAGTGTTACCTCATGAGTTGATGCCAAATCCAGCGCATGTTTATGTACGTCATCCAGGAGTAACGACATTGCACAGAGATGTGCCAATGTTAATGTCAGAATTTGAAGAGCAAACGGAACCACTCGCTTTGCTGAAGAAGAGACCAATTGAGAAGGAGCCTGTAGAAAAGGTAGCAATGGAATTAATTTCACCTCCAAAAGTGCCTCGTACGTCAACATCTAGAACCAATGCAAGTCCCAAGAAATCCGCATCAGCGAATACGTTGACATCCAAAAAACAGCAAAAAATCCACTCGGATGGTGAAACACCCATAGAGCTTGCTTCGAAAGCCCTTAGTAATAACTTGCTAGCTTCAATAGATAAACCACAAACGTCTAAAATTCCCTCTACCTCAGCATCAAACTCGACCTCAGCTGCACCCACCATAAATGCACGTCCACAGCAACGGAATTACAAGAATATGACCCGCGAAAGACGCATTGAGGCTAACGCCCGAGAGCGCACACGAGTCCACACGATATCTGCTGCCTATGAAACGCTTCGCCACTCAGTGCCATCATATGGTACTTCACAAAAGCTCTCGAAGCTCTCTGTCTTGCGCGTAGCCTGCTCTTACATTCTGACACTAAGTCGTATGGCTGGCCTTGATTATAGCGAGGACCAGTCAGCTCCATCATTAGAATCTTGCATCGAGGCAGTTACTTCAACTATTCAGACGGAGGGTAAAGTCAAACGCAAGAAAGATGATTAAATTTCGTAGTTGGCTGTAAGACCTTATTTATCCTTTAACTATATTTCTTGCTAAAACTTTTGACTGATCGTAAAGGCGAATACAAAAAAAAAAAACGGGTTTCTAGTTCCATGCCTTCTACTTCGCAGCCTTAAGAGCGTACTTCTAATCAATTTCGTAAATATACAAATGTAATTAAAGCTTTAAAAGTTTTAAGCTATTTAAAAAAGAATATCATTAATAATTTAAAAAGAAAATTTTGAAAAAAAAAAAGTAGATAGAACGTTATCTTCGACTATGCCGAAGATGAAATACTTTTCACGCAGTATAGTATTTAAGCTGTATTCGCAACAAAATCGGTGGTTTGTATGGGAGATACCCCTCTATTGGCGCATTCGGCTGGTTCCGACAAATGTCCTGCGCCTGTCTTGTATACTGATAGTTTCCAAGTTTCAGTTCGATAGGACAAAAAACAAAAAAGTTTTTCTAATAAAAACATGAATTCAAATGATTGGTTTGTATGAGAGTAGTTTGACGGACATGGCTAATCGAACTGATCAAGAATATATATATATATATATATTAAACTTTATACGGTCTCTTTTGTCTCCTTTTGCCTGTTACAAACTTCATGACAAACTTATAAAACTATTCACTCCCGTGAAGAGTATAAAAATTTGTTCTCATATTATAAAAAAACATAAGATATGTGATCTTAATTTAACTTTATGTTAAATATGGAAGAAATTCATTTTAACACAACTTACTATTAGATAAAACACAACAAAAATTTGTATGAAAAAAGTACAAAAAGAAAATTTTAATTAAAAAAGATTATTTTGGATAAAAGACAAAATAACTAAATTAATTAATTAACTAGTGCAGACAACAATAACTAAATAAATTATATATTGTAAAATATTAATTAATAATAATTAATGTTCACAAAAATATAATACATAGTACATATATATATTTAATTCTTATAAATATTGTAAAAAAGATTAAAATCTGATTGTAAAAAACAAATAACTTAAAATTCAATCTTATGCTTCGATTGAAAGAAAATATTAATGTTGTAAATTTTATTTGAATAAGTTTTAATTGAATGTTTGTATTTATATATAAAATCTCATTGTTTGTAGATCGATACGTTTAAGTGCCATAAATACGTGTATGTGAATGAAAAAAAAAAAGACAAATATAAAAAATTTATGAAAATCAAAACTACAATCAAAATATATTAATCGGAAAATGAAATCTTTCCTATGGGACTGACTATCTTCTTTATCAGACTAAGTATTAAAAAATGTGCATTCTGCATAAAAAATCACATTCAATTTTGGGCTGTTCAAAATTTCGTTGCATTTCTAGATGAGCTTCAAGAATATAATGTTGGTTCATACATTAATGAATAACTTTTGCCATACTGTTTTGAATAACTTAGTATACTGATTTTATATAACAAAACAAAATTTATCAAGTGCCTGTACTACTTACTTACTAATGTGAATTAAATGGAATGCTCATTTACTTCAGATACTTTTGTATGATTCACAATTTTTCCATTTAGCATCCAATTGTAATGTGTTGTATTTTTCTTGGAATTCTATTGTACAATATAATGGGCGTGTTGCACTATAGCACCTGACAAATAAAAAAGATTCTTGTTAGTTCAAAAGTCGGAATACTACGACACTATACTAGACACGTATATATAAAACGCAATAAAGTTATTAGATATTATACATTGTGTGTATATACATTTTGTTGAAATCAATAACAACAAAGCACAATTGAACCAGAAATTTAGTTGTACTACAATAAGTAGAAAACAATCTGATGTAATGCTAAACAGTTATTACAGTAGGTCAAATAGATGCAAAAGACAGTACATAGTATTAGACAAATTAGACAAATGTACAATTCCCGCCACATTATGAATATTCAATGAGGCAAACACCTGTTCTTCTACATGGCAGTAGCAGATGGGTGCGTTTGCACTGTGGGTAGTTATTTATATGTACTACACACACACACATATATATATATATATGAATATATCTATATCTACAATCGAACGTCAAATCAAATGGAATTGCAATGATAAGACTCCACAATTCATATTTTGTATGAAATCTAATGGGACTATAAGTGGTAATTTTTATCTCGTGCGAATTGGGTGCATGCGTACCCTGAATCGGTTTAAGGCACGAGAGTCAAAATCTACTTATTTCTATAGAGAAAGAGTCTAAATGAGTACAAGAGAACCGATTGATATTATTTCACGCACCTGTTGAGTTCTATAGATACCTGATTCCAAACACTTACATATACTTAATTGATAAGATTAGGTCGGAATAGTAAATTGTGTATTAACTTATATGGGTGGGCAGGCTATTGCAGATATTGAGTCGGTTATGATTGTCAGTACTTATGCACCTAGTGCGAATTGTTCACCTTAACATAGAAATTGTTCCATAGACGGATGACAAATTTTGTATGAAGAACTTAAATGAAATAAGCTGCGTAAATTGTCATTAACTTTTAGATTTGTGATGACTCAGAAATACAATAGTAGATTGTAATGACATTTGATGCGATAAATTAACTTAAAGATCATTCAGAGACAATAATTGCAATGATCTTAAACTTTTTTAATTGACCTTTTATGAATAAGTAAATACATACAATGATATTCCAACAATGCATGCTATTTATAAGAAATGAATTTTACAAAATCTATTATTCAGTTAAATCTATAAAAATAGAAATTAAAGATCTTTTAACACCAAAATATCAGAATTGATTCGACCAATTTATCATAAATATTCCGAATAAAGCAAAGTAATTAGGACTAATGATAGACAAAGAATTCCAAAATTTACTCTTATTTCTTTTGTTACTTTATTTTGTAATTTTTCTTTAATATTTCTAAACTGTTCAATTTTATTGATCCAATATTTTCATACGATAATAAAATAATTTATAGGACGTCAATTGCTAAGTAACTTTGTTCTCACATGAGACCCCATTTAAGAGATACAATATGTTTATTTGATAATAAGAGTCTATAAATACATAAATACTCAATTCAATGAACTCAGGAACCATTTATTGCAATGTTCCTTAAAAAACTTAAAGTAAAACACAAACGAACGAAGAGACTAAGCTTCATTGATGCCCGTTCAAGTCACTATATATGTATTGTTTTTAAAAAGTCTATTACAATAGTTACAAACGTCAGATTAATGTGTTAATATAAATTAATATGAAATATTTAAGAAAACAATACTCCGATTCAACGAAGCTTATATACCTTACACATCTTAGTAAAGGAAATTAAGAACTTAATCAAATAATGATTTGTATTCACGATATTTATATCTATTATTCAATTGGACCAATTTTTGAAAGTTATACCTTAATTGATATTTCAAATGACTTTGTATATTTGTTTTCGAAATATCAGAAGAATTGTAAAGCTTTCTACTTTCTACTTTCTACTAATTAAAAAACATATTCTGTCTACCTAAAGCCAATATGGGAAATTGAACTGATCAATGTGGTATGGCAATATATGTATTTTTACTACAATATTTGCATGTGAATTACTTCTTCTAGTAATCAAGGAACTGTGATTTTAATACAATACTTCGTGTAGAAGAAATATTTTCTAAGAAACGGACGGCAATACGAATGGACGGACAGACTATGCTTAATCAATTCTCCTTCTCATGCTTATCATTTTCATGTGTCCGATGCACGATTCTTTATTTTACATTGCAAACACCACGACAAAGTGATAAGACTCGTACTATGATGATTCAGACTAGTAGGATGCAAGGTAATAAAATAAAACAAGAAAGTACATCCGAACAATTTGATTTGTATTTAAAAACAAATTAATTTGTATAATTGGATTTTTGTACGTTGCACAAAACGAATGTCAACTCCTTGATCATGATCGGTTTGTTCGTTCTATATACAATGTTAGTATGTATATATGGTATTTAAATCTTGTTGCTTGATTGTAGATACATTGACTTGATGACTTTTGATTTCATTTCATTGCTCAGTATATTTGCATTGGCATATGTTAGTTAAGCTGATGTAATTAGTTCACTTTATTGCATTTCTCTTGTTCGAACTCGAACTCAATAGACGTTCAATATAATGTGATTCAATTGAATTTGATTCGATCAGATACACAAGTTTTTCTTTAATTACAGCGTTACAGCTAAGTTCAATACAATAATTATTTATTATTTGTTGCAGATTTTAATAAATTTTCTCAATGAAATGTTTATGTTCATTTTATTTACATTTCGTAAGCTTTGCATTTGATTTTATTTTTATTATTATTCAATTTGTTGTATTACAAAAGTGTTAAGCAAGTATTGTAAATGTAATTTAATTTTTTGTATTTTACTTAGTATTTTATATGTTTTTTGTTGTTTTTGTTTTGTTTTATATGCAAACTAGTTGAGTGCATAAATTATTATCAACAATTTTTTTTTTTTCAATAGTTATTTTCTTTTATTTTGCAAATTAAAACAGATTTTTACTTTTCAACAAAAAGTTGCAAGCTTTGCGAGTTCGTTGAACTTCATTTATATTTTGCGATATTGCGTTTTGGTTCAGACCAGCACAGATGGTTATCGATTAGGCCAACCAATTTATTTATTATTGAACAATCAAAGTTAACGCAATAGTATATTTATATTGGATTGATGTTAACTAAATTAAATGTTATAATAAATGGATCTAATGGAGTTCAAAATAATTTTAATCTTTGTATAAATCCCATTTGAATGCATCAGCTAATGTAATAAGTTTAAATTTAATTTATGTTACATTATTAAATGGATGAATTATATTAGACGGAGCATAGTTTCAAAACTGAAGACATTTCATATAATCAATTAAACAAGTGCCGCTTTCTGAATTGTTGGACTCTTATCTCTAAGAAACCAATTCAAACCGCATAGGTTACATTCACCTAGACACTCGGTCTGGTCGAATTTATGTTTTCACATCTTTAAATAAATGAGTTTTCTTTAATAAAGTGAATTTGATATATATATATAATAAACTAAGTTACAGTTATTTTATTACTTCAGAATTTATTCATTGCAAATGATCATCCTTTGTATTTAAAGTTTTTATTTTAAAGGAAATGTAAATGAAAACGATTTCCTTTTCATTGTAAAGTATTTTAAATGTCTTCTATAACATTTACAACCACGATATTTCATCATATTTCTCTACTCTTTGCCGACGAAAGTAATAATTTTTTTTTTTTCATATATATTCAGCGAATTTGATTGAGGAGACTCTTATTATGTTTCTATCTTAATTTAATGATAAACTCTGAACGGCAAATCCAGTAGATGCCGCCGATTCAATATTCGGGTGTGCTGGCTGTTGTCAAGCAGGTTGACTGCAAAATGATTTTGTTTTGACTTTCCAGCCTGAGGATATATGAGTTTTTGATTCTTGCGATCTCCTCACGGATCGTGGGAATCTGTGGATCTCTGTGTAGGACTGAGTTTTTCACGTACCAGGGAGCTCCAATAGGAAGTCAGATTCAAAGAATTTGCGAATAAACTTCGCTAATTTTCATTACAAGTACAAATAAAATGAGACGCACTCAAAACAAATGCCATGTACTTCACCCGGAAGAGAAAACCCATTCATCTATGTAGTAAACTCTAATCTAAAGCTTGATTCTGAATCCATACAATGGGCAAATAGCAAAACACATCTCGGCTTACTACTTCACGTCTCTTTTCCAGGAAAAGGGCAGAAATTTGCATGATACTTAGATGAAAAAATCTTTTAGGTAAAAATAAAGTTTAATATGAGAGGTCAAATATCACACAATACAGTGGTGATCCCTACTTTCCAAGTTATTAAGCATCGATCTTTAGTTTTAATTTTAGTTCTCGTGTTTAGTTTTTAATAATCCATTAATGTAAAGTTTTTGCATCCCCTATTTTCCTGACAAAATGCATATTGTTTAACGTAACAAATAAGTTTTGTATCGATTAATCTTCTTAGTTGTTAAGTTAGTTCAAGTAGCTAAACTCTATAAATGCATAAACAAACTGTAATACGAATAATATGGGTCAAATAAAGAATAAGAATAATTTTCTATAAAAATTATTATATTATATCAAAACTAAGCATAGCTCTATCTTAGAAGGCACTTTCATAATGTGCATACAAATTAGATATTTCTAGCTAAAAATAAGGAACAGTATTTTAAATCTTTTTTCATTGAGATTATTGACATTTTATGTCAGTTAGAAATCAACAGCCACAGGCGATTTACTACAAGCTAAAGATAAATTCAATCTGAAAGAGAAATATAGCCAACATTGTGGCATCAAAACAGCCTAAATAGTGGCCCGAAAAATAACATAGGTATTAAACAGCAAGTTTGTATAAAAGACATTTATCATTGATCAAACCGCGACTAATGTATTTTCTTTCATTAAAGTTCAGTTGTTATTTTTATCTTGATATTTGTTTCAATGCAGAATATTAACTCCATTGGGGGTTTCATAAAATTTTATCGTTTTAAAATATTTAATTCAACTCCTCAAATATTTCAAGTTCTATCACTAACAGTTTTCAATAAAAAGAAACTAAAAATATCCTTATACTGCACCTCAATGTTTGACTGCATATTGGGAGTATTTTATTATAGAATAAGAAACAAAACATTACATTTTCACGAAATAATTGATGCAATCATCAAAAGATCATCAAAAATTAATGAAATAAATTTTGCGCCCGCAATTAAAATGCAACGCAACTAATTTATATTCTGACAACGCAAACAACAAACCAACAACATCCAACAAACAAACCCAGATACAACCATCGTCGGTCGTATCATTGGTAGTACTTCGAAGTCATGGAGCAACCAACCAAAGTATATCAACAACCATAAAACAAAAATCTCAAAACTAAAGAAAAAGAAAAAATGAAAAAGAAAGAACTGCGAATGATATTTAATAAGATTTATTTTGAACATTAAAAAATTTTGAGAGCAAACGTTCAATGGAAGCGGACAAATAAAGCCGCCAAGTGCGGTCTGAAAAAATATGGTAAATGACTAACTTGGCTGACTGAATGACTGAGTGAAGAAGTCAATCCGAATCGAAAAGTGCGTTGATGGCCGTCGTTTATTCGAAATGAAGTTACTGACTGTCCTTCCTCCACTGAGTCAGTGAGTAAGTAAGTGAGTGAGTGTGTTTATGAAGAAGGAGGCCATAATAGCGGTTGAAGTGTCATTTTTGAGGTTATGTTCCTGGGAGTGGTTGTGCCGAAGATGTTCTGGTCGATCACTACTACTGGGCAGTCCCAGAAATACTCGACCTAACAAAATAAACAAATTTGGAAAAGAATTCCTCATTTCTTCAAGTTTGGAAACGAAAATATTGTAGTTCGAGAGTCTAAATCTGACGAATAAGATACGTGAGGAATCAATTCGAATTTCAACTCGTTTGTGTGAAAACTGTGTTTGCCTTATTTGAAGCCAATTCTCCCCTTTCAATTCATTATTTGATAGTTCATTCGTCACAGGTGTAAAGTGATGAACCCATCTTTCATCCATGTTTATGAATCCATGCAAAAACATAGAGTAGAATTAGCACAGCTTTAAAATTGGCTGGACTGATGACGAATTTGTCCATGTTTACAAATTCACTGAGACCACTATTGATGGCTGCCAAACAAATACAATATTACACAACTTAGCGTCGTCAAATTTTAAACTTGAGCTTTGTAAGGTTGGTGCTTTGTATATAAAATAGTCATTCAAATAATAAGCGCAGATCGGGTACTTCTGAGACTGTTCTCGTAGCATCCTCACGGCTTTATGATGACTTTAAATTACAAAACACACACACACACACACAGACACAATGGAAAATGCTAACAATCATGATTTTTGGTACTAACGAGGTACGACGACTTAACTCGTCTTTATTGTCGATATGTATGAACATATATAGAAATTTATCAAATGTATAAATAAAAGACAAAAAAAAAAAAAAAAAAAAACTACCGATCTATCTACTACATGTTATAATAAAAGAAAACTCAATAAAACTATTTTATTGTATTGTATTTAAATGTTTTAACACATACTACTGGAAAGGACAGATCTTTGATCTTAGATCTATTATTGTGTCAAATTGTAAATTTACATATTCAGATTTTATCAAAGATTTAATACCCTTCGCATATTTACACATATGTAATATCCCCTCATCAATAGTTTAGAGAGCTTGATCGGTATATCACATTAGTAAACACTTCAATATACCTTTTCATTTATCTTTTGTATGAGCTATGTTTGTCTTGTTTGCAGCTTCTGTCTAAATCTTGTTGTTATAGATAAATAAGCACTGAACCAAGTCAGGTTGATGGTCCTACCCATGAATTTGGCTAGAAACATCCTAAGCAAAATAAAGTGTGTGGCTATAAAATACCGTAATTAATTTTAGATATTGGCTTCAAAAAAAAAAAAAAACAAAAAAAAATCCTTGGCAAACCAAAAATGCCTCTTGCTGTAATAAATTTATATTCGCACGTTTCTTAAATATGATACTGTATTATATTGTATATAGGTATTTCTTCTTGGTAAGTGTTACAAGTGTCATATTTATGCCCGAATAGCAAAGTCTAAATTTTATTATATGACAAAATAGAGCGTGATCTTAATATTTCTTACTTTATTTATTTTTTAATTTGTTGCTAAATTTAGTGTAAGAAACATTTGGTTTTCATTTAATTTTTTATTACTTTGTTTTTATTAATTTTTGTTTATTTATTTTTTTAACACAAGTTACTAATTAATTTGTTATTTTTAGAAAAGCAGTTTTTATACATATAATACTTATGTACATATTTTGTTTTTACAATTTAAACAACCCGGCATCGCTGATGTCTATGTATGTCAGCAAATATCTCAGCTTATGTATTTTTCTGCAAACATAAACACTCTCTACGCCCTATAAAATCAACAACCATCTTTTGGACTTAAACTAAAACAGTGAAGATGCATTTTTTCGAATTTCTATATATGTTTCTATTTTCAAGACAGACACTATTAGTTCCAAAAGAAAATTACAACCTAAACTTTCCTTTCGACTGTCCTCCGCCTATGCATCACCTAATATGGTGTTAAACGCAGCGCCAGAAGATAAGACTTACTGATAAGACAGATCTAGGATTAACAAATAGGTATGCACTTACTATCCTGTTGTGTAGCAGGGACCAAGTCCAAGCCAAACGAGTTGTTAAATTTGAAAGGATTTTTTGAGAAATGAATATAAAATGATCTTTAAAGTACAATTAATGTTCTCACGACTAAAAATATGGCAATCAATTTAATAAACGCTGAAACGTGTTTCAAATGTCAATGAATTTGCAAAGTTGTTTTACTAATACATTTTGAAAAGCGTGAATAACAAATTTAATTAACTAAACCCGGTTGAGGTTGGTTTTGTATGAACTATTAAGTACTCCAACAAATTGGCTGAAAAAATCAAAAACAACTTTATCATATTTTTTTTTTTTTACATTGATTGTAATGCGATGATGATGATAATGGTGGTGGCTGACTAAGAGTATCAAGTGGATTCATATTTTGACAGTAAAGACTTATTTACGCGTGTGCTTAAAAGGTTCATATTATTACGACAAAGTCATGATGATGACTATGACTACGATAATAATGATGATAATTACGATTAAAATGACGTTGCCACTGAGACACTGACAAATGAAAAAAATCAAAAATACATAATATCAAAATCACAAGAGTCATTGGAAAACTTTTGCTTGCAGCTCACGTGCATTTTGAATAAATAATAATATTTATTAAACGCATTTAACTTGTTTTTTTTTTTATTTTTCTATTTATTTGTTTGTGATTTTGTAGTCACACGTGAAAAACAATAAACAACAACAGTGGTGACAACGCCAATTGTTGTCAATAAATTTTGTTGCAGTTGACAGTAATCAACAACATCGAGAGCATCAACAACATTGGATTGGATAGACTACATAGAACAGTTGAAATAATGCCAATCTTAACTGGGCACATACAGAAAACTCACAGGACTGATGGCCAATTGAACAGATAGACTTCGACATTGTACTAGATAGGTACTTACATATGTTTGTATGTACATATGTTTATAAGAAGAGGCGGCGCTGTGGCTACCTTTAGTGCCTTGATTTTGTATAATTTATGGTTTTTGTAGCGATTTGCGATGACATTATGACAGTTTGGCGCGTTCCCACAATGCACCAGCACAGCCAAGCAGATTGAGTCAAAAGGCAGACTTTCTTATACATACTTCATTATCATCACAATCATTATGATCACCATCTTTGCTTCCCTGTTTATAAAAAGCGAAATTTATGCGCACAGCTGGTGATGGACTCTGGCTTTCTGTGTTGCGTTTACATTGTGACTGACTGAAACTCGTTCGTGAAAAATGCATTTCAGATGAGCGCGGTGCGGCATCATAATGAAATATTCTAATTTTTACCAACTGTGAATGCAATACATTGTGGTTGCTGTTGAGATACATTTTAAGGTGACTCTATCTATGTATGTATGATCAGGAGGATGATGTCGTGCATGCGGCTAGACAGCGGTGGGATCGCGGCAGCGGTAGGCCACAATTGGCGCCCAGTTTGATACGCACAAGTGAAATTCTTTAAATTGTTATTGTTTTTCTTGGGTGTTTCAATGGCGGCGACAAGTGTCATTTTCCCCACTACCAAACGAAGAGTGTCGTCGTACTGAATACTTTCTCTGCTCAGTTCACTTGTTTGACCAGCAACAACAAATTCAAAAATAGGAAAATAAATTGTAAGTCTTTTCTTTTTCCGACATCCATTGTAGACAGCATTTTAATTACCCTTCTCAATTGTTCAATATCTTTTAAAAATTATTACACTAATGTTGAGTTGAATTTTATAGAAAAAATTAACAGAAAATTCGAATTAATCGATCGAATTTTTTCATAGTATTAATGGAAAATAAATTTTCATCGGTTCAGCCTAATCCCCAATATTAGACGCCCAAAAT
The DNA here is from genome assembly GCA_037043295.1 of Amiota minor. NCBI lineage: Eukaryota > Metazoa > Arthropoda > Insecta > Diptera > Drosophilidae > Amiota > Amiota minor. The sequence continues at coordinate 48,419 of JBAMAW010000732.1, read as the reverse complement.
CATGCTACGGTTTTTAAAAACTGTAAAACTTATAGTTCATTTAATTTGAATTTTTGGTCAAGTAATTTCCTTGATATGAAATTACACTTTTTTTCTATCTTGGTACAACCATAACCAAAACCATAAACCATAATTTGTAGAGCTTCAAAGTTTCATTTTCTACTACAATACTTGGTAACACAATCTTCAGTGACGTAAAATTTAATACAATAATCAAAATAATTTAAATAAATCAAATAATCTGCTAAAAAGAAGACTCTGTTCGAAATTCTACTTTTACTAGTGGCGCGTTTTGGACTAGTGGGAATTTTTGGAAAAACAAAATTTTGGTACCCCTTACCTTTATTGTTCTCGATTTATTATTTGCCATTCTAAAATTTATTATATTTATTGTGATAATCGTGAAATTCCCATTTCCGCTTGAATTAGGAGATGCTTCTGTGGGAATAGCGAACTTTTACTGGTCTTGCTTCTAGTTTAGAATTATCAATTTCAAAATTTATATGCCAGGGTTCCCGAGATTTTCCCAAGTTGCACAGAAAACTGCGCATATAAAATTGCCTATTTACTGAGTGTCATTGACAAATTTCTCATTATGATGTTTCGTAGTTTGTCCCTTTAAGTATGTTACAAATATTAGGCTAAAACGGATAATACATTAGCATTAGTAAATCTGAAGTGAAAACCTCAAAAAAAAAAAAAAAAAATTATAAAATTTAATTGAAAAAATTTCTAAGTGCGTTGCCATTCCATTTGTCAGTCTGACGGTATGTCAGTCGGTTCCATCGTCTATTCATTCGTTATGCTTAACTTTTCTAACTGTAGCCAAATGGATTGCACTATAAGAACTACTTACCAAAAAGTACCTACAAACTATGTGTTCACTTGTTTTATTTATCTTATTTTAATTTTATTTTATATTTCTCGCTTTTATCTTTATATGTTTAGACAATAGTCAAAAGAAGATTTAGTTACATCTTTAGAAACAAATTGGCGACATCTTCAAATGTCTTTCATTTAGTATTAATTCTATTGTAGAATAATACAAATTTTGTATGTTGATTTTTATCTTAATTTTCTATTATTGTTTGCGAATTCTGTATTTGATTTTAGCCATTTGTTGTTTTCGGCGTTCCTCTCGCCGGCTCAACAGTATAAATATTTATTTTTTTTATTTATAAAAGAAAACTTATATTTGAATATATGTATAATAAGAACAGCTGGCAGCTTTTTTTGCATAATTATTATTGTTGTCTGCCAACACGAGGCCACTTAATTAAGCAATAGGCTTATGTCAGAGACCATTTTTTTCTGGGATCATTTCGATAGATAGAAAATACATACATTTAGTAAATAGAGCACAACAACATTTTATAATCGAAACAAGAAAAATATTGTATTATATGTATTGTACTTATGTACAGTGGGAAAAAAATGTCTGCGTACACTCTTAAGTATACTTAGCTTTATAACGCTCGACAATAGATTTTTTAATTAAATTTTGTAAAATTTTTGTGTTTCATTATATTCTCAGCATAATTGTGAGCCTTCGGAATGGACATACAGCATTTAAAATATTATAAATATTGCAGCAAAAAATATCGATAATGACTTAATAATGATCTGATTACCAGACAGATAAAATTTTCGAAACTGACGATGCTAGCCCCAACCACGATTTTGTTGCCATTTTGTAGCAGATTTCATTAAAATTTAAATAAAAAAAGTTAGAGCAGTTCATCATAAACTTATGGGGTAATTGCGACTACCGACAGAAGTGAAACTAGAAAGAAGGTTATCTTCGACTATGCCCTTCACGTAGTGAATGTTTCATTGCAGTATTTAATCTTTATTCGCAACAAAGCCCTAGTGATCCGATTCGGGTGGTTCCGACAAATGTACTGCGTATGGTAAAAAGAAAGGTTCGTGCAAAATTTCAGCTTTCTAGCTCAAAAACTGAGGGACTAGTTTGCATGCATACAGCCGGACAGATGGACATGGCTTAATCAATTGGTCTAATCGAGCTGATCAAGAATATATATAGTTTATCTGGTTTTTTTTTTGTCTCCTGTCTGTTACAAACTTTTTGACAAACTTATAATACTATTCACTCCCGTGAAGAGTATAAAGAGTATAGTATAATTTTTCTAATTTCAAAATTAATTGGTTAAATTCAATTCAGTCAAGGTTTTATAATTTATAAAATAAAATTAATAACAATAGTCTGGTTTAAAATTTTTCCTCTCTCAAAAACATTTTGCGTACACATTATTGCAAGGGTCTTATTTCTAATATATATTACAGTAATTTTCTTATTAATTTTATTATTAAATTAAGGGGTTTTCTTGATATTCAAATGTTTTTGACTGTAAAAATTAGCATTGCAGCCTTTGAAGTTGAAGATTTTTTCTTACAGATCAGATTCTTGTGTTCAAAAAGTTGTAAAGGATTACCAATCTACCGGTATATTTCCTTCCCGTACACGTTGTCTACAAGCGTACAAGTTTTGAAACACGTGAAGTTTTACAGTGAAACATACTATTTCTGCATCCAAAATTGATCGACAAATAAATGAAAATTTTCGGAAGTCTATCTGCTTCGATTACTACTCAAAAATAAGTCATTCATATCATTAGCCAATAGACAATAAAGCATTACTTTCGCCAAGTAGCATTAAAACAGTCTTGTAAGTATTAGGAGAAAGTTCTTTTCTCAGATGAGAGCAAGTTTTGTATCGTTGAAATCAAAGGATATAGGAATGTTCATATGACAAACAAAAGATACAGCACGATTAAACACGGTGGCGGTGGTAGTCTAGTGCTTGGCTAGTTCATTGTATCATTGATGTACAAAGTAATGTACAAGTAGAAGAATAGGTCTACTTGTATGCAATGGCTTTTATTTCCATTAAGACAATGACTCAAAACACACACAGTAAACGTTCCTATTCAACTCTCCCTTCACCCAACCTATATCCCTTAGACCACTTGCGAAGTCTGACCAGAGGCTATTTTCTGGTACCACGGGTGGTCAGGAGCCCACGGAACTTGTTTCCGTCCTGGCCAGCGGGTACGGCCCCCTTGTGGGAGTATCGTGATGGCTGTGGTTTAATACCCAAATGCGGGTAGAGTAATAACTCGACGTGGAGTTGCGTTATACAACCGGGTGCTGTAACCCAGAGAGCAGCAGGGGTTTAAGATGAGCCTCGCTCCCCATCAAGGAGAGAGTCATATTTACCAAAATAAATATGACTTAAATTTTGGACCTGCGGATATATATCCAAGGGGACGTTGATTGACGTTTATCAATCCATGTGCTTGGCACCGTGTTCTTAAGTCTTCACAGACAGGCGAGCACGTAAAACACTGGTACTTCATTGGACCACTTGCGGGATTCACTAGAGTGAAAATTCCGCCAGAGGACAATTAATTCAGAGGCTATGTTGAAAGAGGTGCTGCCACAGAAACTAGTCAAGTCAATGTCAAAACATTTAGCAGATATTTTGAAGTAGAGAGGCTAGTATCCAGCTAGTCAATAATTTGCATATAATTAATGAAAGAGTAGACTTTTTCTTAACTGTATGTTACTTGCACTCAGAGTTTTTCCATTAAATCTTCTAATCATGTGCCCATTTATTTTCATTTATTTTTTATTGTTTAAAGATTTGCAGTATATATTCGTGTTTATATTAATAAAAATCAAACATATCTCAAGGAATTTAAAATACTTAGAGTTTTTGAAACATGTAAGAAGGCATTTTTTTTTATCATATTGTTTATATAGATATCGTGTACACAGACCTTTTCTGCCTTGCATATGTGAAAGAAAGTATTCAAACCCACATGTACAAATAATATATCACTTACACCGGCTTATTTATTTAATTATTTCATCATTTATTATTTTAATTTAAGTCTTATTATTAATAATTGTAAATGTGCTATTTAGTAGTGTGGTGACAAGTGTTTTGGATGCTTCATTCAAATGCAAAGCATATACGCATTACTAAACAATCAATAATATTCAAAATATGAAAAACCATTAAAATGAAGTATAAATCCATACCCAATAAGCGACTTCAACTTTTCAACTTTTGCACATATTACAGTAAAATAATTGGCAAACTATTGTTAGCATTATTGATAATATCGATAGTTTTTAATTTGTTAAGGTATTTCTAGATGGCCAGTTTCAGTTTCAGTCTCAATTTCAGTCTCAATTTCAGTTTCAATTTCAGTCTCAGTCGTTTTACACATCTCAACACTGTTTGTTTACATATTATTCATATTTATTTATTTTTAAAAGTGGTAATATAATAACTCATGGATATAGGTATTTCAATGAATTCCGAAAATTTGTCATTCAAGCGCATTTGTTTGTAAAAAGTTCATAAACTTTTTTTTATTGTATTAGCAATTTATCCAGAAAACATTAAATAATGAATGAATCATGAATCGGTTGATTGCATTAGTGAAAATGAGTATGTATGAGTTACATTGACACGACAAATGGACACGGTATCACTCACACATACTTATCTCCACTAATAGTGATTCTACAGTCAGTAGATCAATTAGTTCTGAAGAACACATATCAAACACCGTTTTTTCATTACAACAAAAACAGAGAAGTCAGATAGTTGCTGTTATAAACAAAATTCGTGTTCAAGTTGTATTCTGCATGAACCCAGCATGAACCTTTCAAGCACTGCCAACTTTTTGCCATTGCTTTTTGGTCATTGTTGCAACCTTTTAGATGATTTTTGTGTCTCGCTAACATAGAACAACTGATGATGGTTTTAAGTAACTTACATCAAGTGCACAAGGTTCTGTTTCTATGTATAATCAAAACAAAAAACAGCTGTTCAGAACACAAAACGGCGTTGTGGTGACAAAACTAAAACTTACAACTTTTTACTCACTTTAGAAACACTGTAACACAATCAACTTGATTTATGTGCAGATTCGTTGCTGCAAAATTTTAATTTATTGTATAATTTATTTACATCAAATTTTTTTTTTTTTTTTATAATAGTTTTTTTATCTTCGATCTCATTGACAGTTTTCTTTTCTTTTGTTGCATTTTTTAACGAAAAGTTTAAACTAAACTTCGAAGGTATTTAAATAGAACCCTATTAAGCAAAAAGACAACAAAAATGATTTCAAAAATGAATGACAGCTTTCCCTTAAGTTTAAATTAAAGAATTTTGTTCTCTGTATATTAAAGTTAAGCCGGGTGTAACAAGTGTTTAATCGGTTGTGTTAGGTCACTGTAATAGCTTTAAGAAACTTTAAGCGAAACAGTTCTCAATTATTAATTTATAGTGCTTATCAAAATTATACTACACCAAGTAAATATTTTTATATTATTTTTCTAATGTTGTTTATATTAAGAGACAAAATGAAACGCAGAATGAAAGAGAACAGCAGAATTGGATTCATGGAGTACCAGTTTTAATTCGATTGCAACTAAGCAGAACTAATGGTACTCATTCAATGCAAAGATTTATTGATAACAGAAATTTTTTATACGCGTATATTTCGTTCTTTTCATTCTATTTTTCAGCTTTTCTGTAATTTTAAACAACATACCTAAGTAGATTTGGGAAGACTAGAAAGAAAATTTTGTTTGTTGTCGTATAATTTTGATAAGAACTATGCGAATAATGTATATACAATACATACATATAGTGTTTGTCTCGACTTATCGCGACTTGTTCTAGTTCTGTTTCTGGTTGTAAGTAGCTTGCTCTACGTCTGGCGCCACCTTTAATTAGTTCCTGACGTCAAATGTGAGCTGTGCGCATGAGCGATATGATCTGGTCGATCGACAATTGCGATCATTGTTGCCGGCAATAATGATAATTGACAGATGTTAAATTATCAAACCAAACATCACCAATATGCAAGACGCAATATGAAATGAATTGCAAACTCATTGAAAGAAAACTGAAAGCGATCTTTCACACTAAAAACCGAGCCTTGCTTTTGTTCGAAATACTTGTATAAGTATACCTATGTCTGTATTTTTGGGTGTTCTGTATTGCAGTTAGAGGGTATAGCACAATTTGCACGCACGCACTTATTCAACGACCAATTAGCACGTAATTGTCTATAATTTATAAACGCTTTGAATTTGTATGCGTAATTGGCGACAGGAATTTCAATTGATAAATGTATGTACAAACGTAATACCTACAAGTGGATCTATCTAAATGCAATACAACATTTGCAAGGCAGACTGCTGAAATCCAGACCCAAACCCAGACGAAGTCTAAAGTCATTATTGTTGTTGTCGATGTCGTCGTCGTCGTCATCGTCATCGTCATCATCATCGTCAGACGCTGGCAATTCTCATAGTCGTTAGTCGTTATTTTCAGTATTGCTACAATATGTACGAGTATTACTACTACGTACTAGATAGACGACAATGATGATGCCGCGCTTGTCAACATTACTCTAAGTTAACCCGACTTCGATTCGATATGGACATACATACATATATCGCCATCAGCTTTTCCATCCTCCATCGGCATCGGCACCGTGCGTAAATGTCACTTGGCGCCAATATTTTGCATTGAAATGACAGTTAATAAGACGTTTAAGTGACAATAAGCATTGGCTTTGTGGCAAGAATCTGAACTAACCCAATGTATTGTCTTGTGTTTTTCTTGGCATTAGGTTAGCTTGAGCTAAAACAAGATACTCGTACATGCATAATGGGGAGATACAATTTAGACCACGTTTTTATTTATTAAGTGCCTAAATGATTCTCTGTATCTTGCCCATAATAACAATAAGTTTACCGCTAGTCTGACCCGCCAATTTATGCAATGAAAAGATAAACGCCCCCTAATCATAGCCAACTTCGACTTAAATATTTCACATACGTAGGCGTTCGAAGTCGTTTTGTGTCCCGAATTGTTTGTTGTCTTCCACAATATCGCATTATTATCGTGTTCTTTTTTTTTTTGTGTGTCTTTAGTTTTATAAATCGCAACTTCACACGCATCAAATGTGAAATCAGCGAATTAGTTTTAATATTACACTCTACAACAAGAATTTTTAAACATTGAACAACGTTAAACTCTACAAAAATATCTTGACGAACACATTTGACAGTTCTAAACATCTTTAACGGATTATGGTAGGTTTAAGTAAAATGTTCTAATTGTTTAAGCGACAGCTTCGTTCGGTTACAGTGACATCGATTTTTTGTTTATTCTGGTGCAGAGTTGTAATATCTTGATTTTTTATAAAATTTTACAATGATTTTTCAGTATACAAATCACATAACCATTAAGAAAATTAAAATTAAAGCAACTCTGCACGAAACAAAAGCAGATTTTTAAAGACGCTTCCAAAGAGCAAAGCGTTTATGCTAAATTTCAAACCGAATTCAAAAAGATTAGGTCGGTTTCCAAACATCCGCTTCGTGAATTCATTTCTTGTTCTGAAGCTCTTTAAAAAAGTGTTTATGGAAGAGTTGTGAGTCCAACCGATTTCACTGTAACCGAACGCAGTATAAGACACACTAATTGTACAAAATGAAAAAGGCATTATGGGTAATAAATACTAATATTTATAAAAATAAATATTAAAATAAATAATGCCACATTTTCCTTTGCAAAATAAGAAAAATCCAAATAATTTTTTTATCATTCCAACTAGAAGGATGTTATCATCAATCATCTATCGACATTGTGTTTTTCAATTAATAGTTTTCCATTGCATTGAAAATGTTAGTTTTGAAAACAAGAATATTGAATATTATAAGAAACTTATTTTTAAAGTTGGGTAAACTCGTATGTTGACTACTGTAATTACGAAGTCTATGCTTTTTTGAAATTTTTAAGTAAATCACAAAGAAGATACCTGTTTTTATTTCTATATGGGAATGAATATTCGTACCGATTTGATTTCATTTTGAGTGCAGGCAGCGGCGTCATCCAAAGATGCGCTGCGTGAGTGAATTTCAAATTTGTGGCATGCCGAAGCGCGCAACACTTGTCTTACATAGCATCAGAGTATGTTTTGATTAGTTTGTGGCACGCAAATACATGCCTTGATGCCCGATTTATATTTTTTATTTAAGGTTTTAATGAAATCACTAAATTTTTGGCACATATATTTATTGTTAAAAAAAAATTATATCTGTTGCATCTCTCGTGGGCGCAAACAGTACAAGTTTCAGTAGCATTTCGAAGTCTACATTTTACATACCATATACCATATACATAAAAAAGTCTTTTGGAATTTAACAGTAGCGAACAGTAACCTTTAAATTGTAACGTCATTTGCGTGGGAATCCTTTGCGGAGGAAAAAATTAAGAATACTTCAAATATTTGATGAGTTGGATGATACTTTCATATTAAAAAGCACGAGAATGTACCAACTTGGGCAATTAAGGATGCCTTTATGTTATGTTAATTTTATTCACTTGATCTACGTTAACGTGCGTTAAATGAGTGCAAGTGACGCGACCAACAACTGAATTCGTGTGAAAAAATGAGTTGCCAAAGATATTTCTTGATTTGCACTTTTCGAAGAAAGATACACTCGCATATATACCTTCAGATACTTATGTTTGTATTGTTTATGAGAGACCATATTAATTCATAAGAAAATCATTAACTTTACACTTTTGGAAAGAAAAATATATTGACTGGCTCGTTGGCCCAGGGGTTAGTGCGTTGGGCTGACATCCCAAGAGTCGCGGGTTCGATTCCCGCTCAAGGCAAGTCTGGTCCTGCACTTTTCTAATTTTCTCCTTTCCTTCTTAACGTTCCCCTGAGCTGAAGGTCTCTGTCGCTATTGCTCATATTAAAAAAAAATACTAGGTTATAATTTGAAATTTTAATCTTAGTTCTAATAATTAAATATTGTATATATTAAAACAAAGAAATATTTAAATAAATTATAATGAATGTTCTGATTTAAGATCATTTTTGTTTACATTAAAATTAAATTAATTTCTTCAGCTGCCGATACAATGAAAGATTGTCCAAATCGACTGGAAAGGCCTCTTAATCACAATACATCTCGACGTTGGTTGAAAAGACTTCATGCCAATGATTTCCTTCACAGGAGTTCTTAAAACTCCTTAGATGATATACTTATATATTCTAAGCTAATGTAAATATCCTATGAAGGTGATACTACTGTTTAAGATACATACGTTGTTGTTTTGGCGTTATAGGTAAAATAAAATATTACAAAAAACAATAAACACGAAGGTTAACTTCGGCTATCCGAAGATATTATCCTCTTCACGCACCGTTTTTGTTTTCGCTCCTGTGATTGAGCATACAGAAATATTTCATAATTAATTTGACTTTTACTTAAGGTAGAGTCAATATACAATATACAGCATATCAACAATGAGACAGAAATATTTGTATTACAGTTCAGCTTCTGGTAAAAAGAAAACTTTGTGCAACAAAGCAGCTCTGAACAATATTCGGCTTCTCAAGCTTATCGATGAATGACGCCATGACTTTTCTAGCCAACAGACCAACTTGTTTCGAAAGTTCCTTCGTCTCTAATGTATTGTGATGGATTCATATTTCGTCGACGATTACTAAACGTTGCGAAAACTCATTCGGATTGCGGTTGAACATCGCCTAATACTCCTCTCAAGTGGCCACACGGTTTCGCTCTTAGTCGAGTGTGAGCATTCAGGGCATCTACCGTGCAGATAGCTCTTTCTTGTCCAACGGAAGTCAATAAACCACTTCTTAGCCATTGAAATTGATTTGGTGATAGTTTTTTCCGCCAAAAATAATCCTTGATGAGCTCACGAAATTTACTTTTCATTTTCTTTGAAATGCAAGAATTGTATACTTTCAGTGGCTGTCAAACAGTAGTCTACTTATAGATGGTACTTGATATATGCAGTATTTCATTGTAACTTACTACACGAGAAACATAAAAGTAACTAACTTAAAAGATACGATATATGTAGGTATGCAATGCTCTTAATTTTTGAGCTTTCAAGCTGAAATTTGGTACGAAGACGTTTTACTGGCGTGCGCAGTTATTATGTTAAAACCATATTCCATTCTTCGATTACTAGAAGAGCCCACATACAAAAAAAAACATCTTAAAATTATAATTTTTGCTGCATTATTTATCCATACCGTACTTTTATTTAAATTTTGTTTTTTTTTTCTGTTTTGCGACGGCAATTTTTTTTTTTTTTTTTTGAAAGTTTTATTTCCCTACAGTTTCAGAAGTTTGATTTAAGAATCATACATTTTTTCCCTAGAATCCCTAAACTGCAATTTTCCGAATTATCCAGCTTTTATGAAACGTAATGAGTTTTTTAAAATCACCATCCATCCATCATACGTGAACAAGTTTTTCACAAGAGAGATAGGAAGAATTATGGACACAGTATGATGAAGCTCATTGAGGGGTAGTTGACTAATATCCAGCAATAATGATTTTAATTTGAAAATTCACAGAAAAATGGAATGCAAATTTTAATTAAATAGGAATTTGTCTTACATATATTTGATATACACAGGAATAGACGACCAAGTTCAAATCATTTTTATAGATACTTTCCCATGCCTTCTTTTTTGTGTTACAAACATCACAATAAGCTAATAGTACCATTCAAATTATGAGAGCAAATAAAAAAAAAAAAACAAATCCAGTACAAAACATTGCAACCCAATCGACCAATTCCAAGGAAAATGTTGCAAACACAATATTTCATTCGCAAAGCACCACACTTGCCCCCCAAGCAACACAAAATAACAACAGCACCAGCAACAACAATGAAGCACAGTAAAGTCACTGGCACTGGCACTGGCACTGGCACTGGCACTGGCACTGGCACTGGCAATGTATCTGGACAGTCTGACGCCAGGCGCCAATTCTCGACATGACGTTGCGAGGTATTGGTTATTGTAGGTAGGTGTAAGTTTTAACTACGCGCACACATCGAAAGGTAACCTACAATTCCTCTTCCTCATGCGCAGTGCCTGTCGGGTGGTGAGTCTGTGCTCGTTGGGTTGGCGGGTGACCACAGCTGGCAGTAAACGTGTAAAATATATTGCGTTGATAAGAATCTTCTCTGCTGCAACATGGCAATATTCATTGACTGCAATGGGCTGAACTGGGATGGGCTGAGCTGTGCTGAGAGGGTCTTGGACTTGCTGCTGCTTGCGTAGGTGGATTTAAGCCAAGCGAGCCAGAAAGCACACGATGATGACGACAGCGACAACGTCCAGATGTCGTTTGTAAGCCACAAACTTGCACTTGAATACTCACCAGCACTAAGACAATTAGCAGCATTTATACGTTGCTTCGTACTCTGTCCAGTCATGGTAGAAAGTGCAACGGCATCAACGGCGTCACCGTCATGATCAACATCTCCGTCTTTCCTACCTATTTCGCCAACAAGTATTTTACCTGTAAAACGAAATTGATAGCTGGAGCTGGATAAGTGTTACGTGAGTACGAGTTGAGTGTGGATGCGTATATGTTATGTGCAACACTCGTTTACGATTCACCATGGCGCCGCAGAATTGTTGCCTGAGTTCCAGCGTTGGTTGTGTTGGCGATTGTTTGCACGAATGCTTGAATACAATTATTGCATTGACAGTGATATTGGCAACGAAAGCAACAACTTGAGAGGAAAATGAAAAAAAGTAATGCACAATTGGCGCTTTTCCTGTTGGTGGTCCAACTGCTACACAAAATGGCGTCATGGGATTCATATCCGCGGCGCCTCGTCGTCATGTGTTGAATTCGATGCCATTTGACAAATATTTCAAAGCATAAATCAACTTTAATTAAGAGCTTAAAGATATTTGTGTCAATGAAAATATCTACAATAGTTAACGCGTTCAATACGTTCCCTATAATTTACTACGAGTAGACCACCGCAACCTCAAGAAGAAAACGGTTCCAGACCCGATTTGAAGGACATGTTTTATTTTATTTTATTTTATTTTTTTTTTTTTTTGTTTTTTTTATTGTAAGTTCATTTAATTATGCTAACATAAGCCTTTGCCTTCATTTAGGGCACTACACGATTAAGCTCTACCTGACGACTCTCTCGGATATAAACAGAAAAATACAAATTAAGCAAAATAACTTTATTTGTTTATGTAAAAAGAAATATCATATATGTATTGTGTGATGATTTTAAAATATTTTTAATTCCTTGTAATTGTTAAAAACTGTCGATACGTTTTTATGTAAAAAATGCATGTAAAATTGAATGTAAAATAGAATATAACAAAAATGCTTAATATTCAAAATTTTAGAAAGCAAGAAAAACTTCATCTGTATAAATTTCTTCCATTATATTGTATTAGTGTTTTAATGTTGGTTGGTTCAGTGGTTTTGCAAAAATTTAATACAAAATGAATATGAGAAGCAAAAATACGAAACAAATTTTCCTTTAAATTATTAAATTAAAAATTAATATCTTTTGATTCTGAGTGTCGATTTTGATTAAATAAATGCTAAATATTGCTCACAATAAAGCTTCTTATCCTTCGTAGTTCGATTCCAAGCAGTGAAGTTTACGTAAAGCGCGTTGTTATAACATTTCTCAACTCATTTTGCAACTAAGCAAAATTCACATAAAAATTTGTTTTGTGACAGAACACACACCTTCATAAAGAAACAAAAATGAAAAGAAATGTGAAAAAGTCTTTTTTTGCGACAGTTTCAAAGTGTGAACAGTAGCAAGAGACAAGAACTTTATAATGTAAATCCAGTCTTTGGGCTCAATCACAATAATAATATTAATAAGTTTTAGCAATGCAACATTTATTATAACAACTTTACCAAATATTCAATTCCAAGTGTATGAAGTTTTGGTCTGAAAAGTCAAAGTCTTAAAATTATCTCTCACCTCGATTGCGAATAAATTCTAACTTTTGGATAGTTTTTCCTAAAAGTTACATACTTTCGCTGACTTATAAATTTAATAAATCGGTTGTATAGAAACAGATTTAATGGGGTCCATATAATATAAAAAGTGTAAAGGAAGGGCATGAATACTTATTGTGTACATAGGCATGTGTATCACTGTTCGAGTTGTTAAAGTTTCTTTTTTATTGGAACATATATTGTTTTGTATAATAGCGACCAGCTTCGAGACTTATTCGGAAAAAAATGAGAAGTTTTTCCATTCTGCTACTTATAAAATAAAAGGATGGAAAAAAATTATAATAAGAAGAAACAACAATAACAACAACAAAGAACTCAAAACACAAAGGAGCTCACGCGTACGTTACTTGCACTTAATATCAATTGTTATCGCTTGTCACAGGCGTCGGCGACAACTTGCCGAACACGTCTGGTGTTGTTTTTGGACGCTGGTGAGCGTGGCATTGCAGGTTTCACGAAGCATGTTTAAATATATGCATGTGAAATGTGAATAGTAGTCCGTGGCCAAACCAGACAGACAGTCAATGCCAGACAAACATGGCCAACTGGAGCATTGCAGGAGCATCATCAACCATCGAAGTAATCGACCGTAATTCTTCGTAGTTATTTGAGCGGCAACATATGGATGTGGTAAAAACATTGACAACGCCATGGCATGGCATGAAAAGGTGCTGCGCTGCGCTTAGGACAACTGTTTGCCACAATGTTCTCGTGGCTTGGTGTGCTCTCATTGATGATGCTGCCACTGCAACATCAGCAACTTCGAGCGATCACGTCCACGATAAGTAACATCAACATCCAAGCAGCAATAGCTCCCAACCAACCAATATCAATGCCACACGTACCTGTTGCTGTTACTGTTGAAGTTGTCGATGTCGTTGTCGTTGTCGTTGCCACCATCCACCACAATCTAGCATCGTCACCGGTGTAGCTCCTACTACCAATTTTGGTTATGCAGACATTTTTCGGCGAGTTTCAAACCCTCTCTGCCTTCTCTGTCCACTTTGTACTTTTTTCTCTTCTTACTTGCCTCTAGGCAATAACGCGCTGCTATGCCCTCGCGACTTAACTAAGTTGAACTGAACCCATCTCGACCCTTTTTCGATAAGCAATCAATGCTGCTCGAGTTCTCTTTTTCACTCTTCCTTCATTTCTTTTTTCTTTTTGGTTTTCACTCTTTGTGGCCTTTTTTGCCGCCTCACTTAACTTGCGCCTCTTTAGTTCTGCTGTTTCTACTACTGCTTCTGCTCCTGCTGCTACTGCTGCTGATGTTTGCGACAAAATACATACAACAAAAACCACTAAATCAGTTATGTCTGTTGGGCCTCGACTCTCTCCTTGCAAAAGCGGCGACGATAACGACGAGGACACAACGCTGTAAGCAATAAATCCACAAAACGTGCTTCTGATTTCTTTTTCTTTCCCTTCCTTTTCCCACCCCGCGTCTCTTCTCGTTTTCTTTCTTTTTTTTTCAGTTACCTCTTTCAACCCCTACCGATCTTTTCCACTTTCAGCATTGGTTCTGTACATTTTGTCCTGTGTTGATCTGACCATGCGGCGCACTCGCTAAATTTATGCATGTTAGTTGAGAGTTTCTTGGGATATCGCCGAGATCAATCTTACTTCTCTGATTGCATATTTTTATATGGTAGTTGGACACATCGTTCACATCCTTTTTCGGTGTATTTACTTACGAATGTCCCGCAGCCGCTGCTGCCTTCATTATCCGCCTTCAATGAGATCAACAACGCCGGCGCATACGTAAACCTCCGTTCTGTTCTTGATTTTAGATACACAATGCGAGGCGAGAATTCCAGAAATTTCAATGCTACATATATTATTTTACGTATCTCACTTACTATCGTATATTTACAGAACGCATTCGATCGATATTTGTTAATTTTTATGATCAGATCTCTTGCAAAACTTAACACATTTTCAAAAAAAGCCATTACATCTATCTATTCATATTTATCGAGTAACTTACAAACCAATGCAACCCGATTGTTAATAGTTGGCCAAAATCGATCCGGGTTTTTTTTTTGTTTCAGACACTTTACCCATCAGAAAAGAATTCAATCTTATTCTTTGTTTACGACACCCTCAGCCATCTTATCCACTTAACACCTTCAAGATTCGCAATGATTTATTGACAAAATTACATCCTGTCGTCGTCTTTGTTTCGTTTCTTACTTGATTTCTTGAATCGTCTTTAATCTCGATAATGTTTTTGTGGTTTAAAAACGACAATTGTCGCAATGCAGTTTAAAATTTTTCAAATTACCAACACAATCAGCGCTGCATATTTTATCGCATTGTCTGATTACTTGTTTGCCATTCTTCTCGGTTCCTTAGATTTGCCATGCCTTGCTTACCTTGTCTCTGTGTTTTTGCCTTCACTTACTGTCCTTGTATCGCTTTATATGTAACTAAAACGTAAACTTTGTTGTCAATTCTCTTGCGAAGGCGCGTAATTGATTCTGACGTGCCTTCGTCTCCGACCAACGCAAAATAAAGGAAATATCACAATCCACAAATATCCGCAATATTCGCCATGGATTAGATTGTTGAAAAGTTTTTAACTTTGATTTTTATTGACACCCTATATTCATAATATGCACCTCTGCTGGTATATTGAACTTATAATATCGAAAATATATCATGTTCAAATCTATTTAAAAATATTTTTCCATTCTTATTATAATTATCAAGCTTCATAAGTAGACATTTATGGATAATAATACCTAAGGGGTCTGTTATACTAACCAAATATTAAATAACTTGGTCACATGCCCGAGGTTGCCGATATAGTATTCCACACAAATGTACAGCACTTTACTTCTCAACTTAAGTGTCTTGATTGATTTACCGAGTTGGCTGATCGGATCGATGCCCCTTAAACCCCTAACAATGAGACAATGAGTTAGCACTCGTACGACGAGTATACCTATGTTCATAAGTATGCACGTAGTATTCTGCAAAAAATCTATAAGCACCTTTGAACATGATAGCAATCCGGTATGTTCATAAGTAAGAATGGTATAATTCCAACATTTCGGCTCAAATGTTGGATTTTTTTTCTTGTTGAATTTTTTTCAACTTTTTTGTATTAATTTTTTTTTTTTTGCGGGTTTTCTGAAATGATGCAGGCGCAGCGGCACTCGATAATTCGGGCGTTTGTAGCATACCGCAAATTCTGCCCCCATCCCCGTTCTCCAATGTTGAATGACGCTGCGCATTGTATGCGAAACAAGTTACATTCCATTGACCATTTCAAACGATTGACGATGACAACGACAGTAGCAACAACAATGAGTAAAACCAATTGCGGTTTAATTTAGAATGTTGCCGCTGAGACTGATTGCGCGGATGTGGCACACAGCTGGAATATTGATAAGGCCCGGCTAATCGTGGCATCGGCTGATGTTGCTGCCACTGATTCTGGCGCTGATGGTGCGGCACTGGCAACTGTGGTACATACAGCAGCCAGCAACATGTTGTCAATTGGTGCGAATGCATTTGTTACCATTTTGTTGCCGGGCTTTACGTTCATTTAATTCCAACTTTTTATTATTTATTTTTCGTTCATTCTCCATTGTACATTTGCGTTTTGTGTTTTGACTGAAAATTCTTGTCGCGATTCTCGTTGACATCAACACTCAAGTAAGGTTGAGTTTTTCTGTACGCATAAGAATTGATGCATTTTGATTTGGTTTAAAGTAATTTCAAGTAGTTTCTCTAAAATTCAGTGTAAATTGTTTTGTTTTTCGATTGCCAAACATCGTGACTTCACATTATTGGATACGCATTTTCATTTAACTAGCATTTAATTATCATCAACAAACATTTTTTAGTAAATGGTAAAAAGATTTTGTGGCAACAAATCACACCAATTGTGATTCCCCAGCTAAAAATGCTAGAAACATAGAAAAACACCTCAATTGCCAATCAACTTTACAATATAATACGCACAATAATAAGATGTTTACTTGATTGACTGATTGTTTAATTAAAGATTGCTGCAACCAACAAACACGCGCCATACGCCCTAACGCATTCCAATCTTGGTTACATCGATTACGTCGTTGCCATCACCGTCATTATTGCCCGCCATTCAATCGTCCGAACTAATAACATCATCATCAGCTGACAAATTGCATTGACCGAGTTATGCGGCGAACGTCAAGCCTATTCTCGGGGACTCAACAAAGCAGGTGGGCAGGGCTCATACATATATGGATCAACGTCAAATCGAAACATGAAAATATGAAATTAATAATCGCCACCAGCAGGCAAAAGCAATGTGTTGAAGTTAAAGTTGCCCCGAAGAGCCATCAGTGCTCGTAATTACCACACGGAACGGCAACGCAACTCCGCAACCATATCGCAGTCCAAACCGGCGTCATCATTTCTTGAAGAGTCTTAAAGTTGCTTGGAGCAAATAAAATTTTCGTTTCTTCCATGTTATTTTTTTCTTTTTTTTTTTTTTTTTTGACAAAACCTCGTCTTTTTTTTTAATTGCGAATGCTTGCGCATAATTAATTTCGGTTTTGATTAATTACTATAAAGCAAGAAATGTGAAAAGGATCAAAAAAGTCAAGAGGCTGAGACTGAAGAGTACCGATCAGGATTTTGCGACATTTTATCACGCAGATGCCATGCATTTGAGTTACTCATTTTTAATATTGAAAACAATTAATAATATTTCAAAAGTTAATAAAATGTTGTTAACTATCACTGAATTAACAATGAACAGCAATGGACGGCAGCTGATCAACAACAAAAAACAAAAAATAAAAAAAATAAAAACCAATTGACTAAATCATTAAATCGAGCGCCACTGATGAAGTTGTACACAGTTCAATTCGATGCAACTCAATCAATACTTATGAATGCATATTTTTTATGGATTTTTAGCATTTTAATTGACAAGAGTTTTGCTTTTCAGCATTTTATTGTGTTAACTGTCAAGTGTTATAATTGAGATGAAAACGTGGAAAAAGTAAGAATGACAATCCATCTGTATAGATGTGACGACGAAACTAATGGCAAATCATCTCAATTGAAGCATTTTAGGTATTGTGCACCTTACTGCCACCTTTCCACAAGGTCAAAAGTTCAAAAATTACTTACCTAAAAATTACAATACTATAAAATATGATACTTTTAAGGCCGCAAACAGTCCAATGTTTGGACAAGACTGCTAAGAAGTTTACTTTAATCTTTTAAAGACTATTCTGGTTTTAAAGTTAATGATTTTGATTATATAAAACAGCTTTAGAGGTTTAGAGATTATTGTATGAGTACTACCTCTTCCATAAAAAATCGGACCATCTGATTTAGACATACAAGAATCAATTCATGACTTTGTACTTTATTACTCGATTCTGAATTTTTGGCTGAAATGAAACCCAAACTTTCGATTAAACTGCTATGACTGCGAGTACTTCTTTCTGTTCTCATAATCAAAGAGAATCCTAACAGGCTCTCGTTTTTCAAGAGTAGAAATACTATATAAACAAATCGCAGAAAATACTAAACGGTGTTCCAAAGATCGAGAGTCAGTAGTAATTACAAATACATAATAACATTTGCGCAGACGAATAATTAATCTAATTTTTTGAACGCACCTCTCATGCCGGAAAAGTAAGCGTCGCGCCATCATGATAGTTTTAGTGGATTATCGCACGACAACTACAAAACAAAAAGACGGAATGAATGCCAGGCGACGTGTTGACGTCGTCAACTGTCACTAGACTGTGTTGAGTTGAAAATCTAATGAGATATTTATGTTTTAACATACTCGTATGTATCTGCGTTGACAACAATTCATTCATACATAATCTAGTAATATTTAGGAGTAAATTTATCAATGATCTATATGCATAAGCACACTTGATTAGCCAAGCAAAGGCAAGAGTAAAAACGGCCGGAACTAACCGCGAAGAATAATAATACTACATAAAGGTTAAGTATAAATAATAATGCATTCGATTTTTATGTATTTTTAATGACAATCAACCACACAAGGATCGTCAAACCTTATTTTTTAACTGTCCAAGTGAATTGAAGTACTGAGTCACGATCAAAACACTTTTATAGACGTACTTATATATAATGTTTATGTTTAATATTATTTGACGATAGTTTCAAATATTCTTTCAACAGTTGGAAAGAAGAAATACATGTGGTAGAGAATTTACATACGCATGTAATCGAAAATGGGTTGAAACAAAACCAATTCTTGAAATAAGTAGAATATTGAGTAACTTTCCTAATTTTGTGTTTCTATTAGATCTGAAAGCTATGGCAGTTAGCGCTCTTCTCATAAAGTAGTACTTCTAAGAATTTATTTTGATATTCTACTTATTAATAATAATAATAATAATAATAAAAGTAATAGTAATAATAATATTTTTTCTAATAAAGTGTTTCACTCACTTGGTGATCGATCACTTTAGATCGATTTTAAATTTATTTACTATCTTCTAGTTGAATCCTTCACATATTCCTTAAACTTTTATCATATAAAATAGTTAAACAAGTACAAAAGAGGATATTCAATCAACCCACCAATAACGACGACATCTACGCGATAAGATAAATTAAACCTTTTGTATAAAAAAAAAAATTTATATACTAGAGATTTCTTAAATATTGTATAACCGTGTAGATGATGCCAAAAACGAGCACAGAGCATAATGTTGATGATTACAACCCAATGTGAAGTGAACAGTGACAATAACATGTCTGAGAATAACTTGCAATAACATGCGGCCACAATCCTACTAGGGGTTTTTTTTTTTCTTATTGTTCAGTTTGTTGGTTTATTTATTTTATTGTCGTACATCGTTGTGTTTTTTGTTTGTTTTCAGTTTCTATGTTTAAGCAATGTCAACTGTCTTACTAAACACATGTAGACATAAATGTCATACCTCGGACCACGGACCTTGGAGCAAAGAATGCAAGTGAATCGGCAATCGAAGCAGTAGGAGCACTAAGTAGCTGCTGTTGCTACTGAGTGAGTGCATTACGTTAGCGCGCACCACTTTTTTAATCGATTATCATTTTTAATAATCGATTTCATATGTTTGTGGCAAACGGCCAGAGTTTTGGATGGGGGAAGTCGTTGTAGAGACGATTGCGCTGTATAAACAGGCATGGGTAAGAACGTAGTATAGAAGCTTAGTTAGGCCCATATTGGCTGACATTGGTTGACGTTGGCTTGACATTTATGAGAAGTTGAGCAATGTCGTTGTTGCTATTGTTGATGCTGATGCTGATGCTGATGCTGTTCTTACTGTTCTAGGTTCTTTTGCTATTTTAATTGCAGAAAACTATGTTTGGTTAAATGAAATCATAAATCTACAATGCGAAGGACATGCCGCGGAGTTGTGGACGTGCCACCAATCCACAATCCGAGAACGGATGGACAGTTGTCGCGGCAAGTTCCTGTGATTTATAAGGCAACATTGTGCATCAATGATTTTTATTATAAATTTGTTGAACATGGATTTCGACAGGTTTCGTTCAAATATGAAATATTTATGATAATGCATACTTGAACGGGTCATACTCGTATACGACAATGACGTTGCCAAAGACTCCAAGCAGCCTAACCGCTGTAACATCTATAACGACAATATCTCTTGAATGATTTCATTTTGTTTTGTTTTGTTTTGGATGATTAATCGCGCATACTCTTAAGATTTCAACGAGCGATCTCTGTTTTAATGCCAAATCCTTTCAAAAGGAGATTACGCACTGAAAAATATAATTTTAAATTAATTATCTGCATTTCTAAAGCCAATGGTGCCATGTATTACTTGTATTATCGTGAACCAGAGTATCATGCTCCATTGCAACTTTCCAAATCTTTAGATCACCACGAATGTTAACAATATTTACTAAACTGGGGTCCATACGGAACTTGAACTCGAGAAGGAAGGTATTGTTCACATATACTTGAAATGAATGTGATGTACAAGAAATATTCAATATAAAAGGTTTACCTGGTCTTAGACTAGTCATTATTTCCGATGTTTCAGCTTGCAACCAAGTGCCATCGACATATGCGTTGCGTGAAATCATCGTACGACCAAGTTTCGAGTTGCTGTCATGCAAGAACTTTGGGCAGAAGCGTAAGGCGACTGGTGGTTGTGGCCAAATATCATGACCTGATTGTAGATCGATGACAAAGGAGTCAGGTAGCAGCCGTATAGATCCTTCTATTCTTATACCGCGATTAGCAGTCAAAGCGTTTTCAGGCAAACGCCCATAGTAGGGATTACGCAGAGCGGTGAGTAATTCTTCGTGACATCTCAAGAGGGTTGCACGTAAATTGTTATATATTGCCACACGTTGGGTCTCATCAAAAACAATTGTATCTACAATAACAGGCAATGGCAAGGAATGTGATAGACGACATGGGTATTCAGTAATATTGTAACTGTCCAGTCTAATATCTGAGACATCACCCCGCACCTCAATTGCTTGCACTTTCTCATATGGAATTCGATGATAGTAAATCGCATAATGAAAGGAGTTAACCGAAATCCAGTAGGCTCTATGTGTAACGAGTATCTGCAGAACAAACTTCTGCCCACGCTTTAACTGAAAAGGCAGCATCGAAGCCGATTCTTCCGTGCACCATTTTTTGCGAATTTTCGTATTTCTTGCAATGTAGTTCTGTGGTAAACGTGCGTTCATATGGAATGCAATGTCATCGTTCTTATTGCAAACAAGAAAATTTATACAGAAACGTTCGCAATTCAATTGAATGCGACCTTTGAAGAAGAAACTCAGACCTGGGTATGGTTCATAAATCAATTTACGATGAAACTTTGGAAACTCTTTAGAAAACCCGTAGAAATCGGCCTGTCAATTATAAAAACAGAATTTTAACAGATATCGATATGATAATATAATATTGTTTTGATTTTGGAAACGCTTGCACTACAATTGGATCGATATCTTTGGTCAGAGCTAATGTGCACGCAGCTTTGTAAGGATCCATTCAGTCCCTTATCCTTCTCCCTTTTATAATGCATTCTAATGTTTTGGCTACCGCCGAAAAACCAAGTTCATTTCAGTAATCTTGAATCACACACACTTTTGAATTTTAAAACATTGTTTACTTATAATATCTTAATAAAATTATATCCGAAATTACCTTGCAAATCATAAATTATCCTCAAAACACTTGTGTTTCTATTACTTGATCTTTCCACAATACATCCTTAACAATCCCGAAACTTTATGCAGTTCTTGGTTGCTACAAACCTTCGTCGCTTAAAAGTTTTTAAAATTAAATATGAGAATGAAAACAACTAAGGCAGAAATAATCCAGTTGCTTTTTAATATACAAAATTTAATAAGACATTTATTTATATGGTACATATTTTTTATATCATTTTATGAAGTTTCAATTGTCTTATTTTGGCAACTTACACATTTTTTAATATTATATAATATTTTTCATTAAAAATTTAACTCAAAAATATAAATTTGAAATGTCTATACCCTTACAGACTTACCTTTTATTCTCCTTTATTTTCTTGCAAGATAGCGACTCTTCTTTTGTTGAGGTGTGCCTACCTAGTAGGTTCAGGGTTTGAAACCATTTTGTTTAGCTTATTAAAAATCAAAATGACCTGATAAATTCATATTTTATTTAATGTCCAACCCCATAGCAAGGGCTCTAATTCACAACAGATCTCCTCGTCGGCTAAAACGGCTTCACCCAAAATACCTCCTCATAAGGAAGATTAGAAATCTATATTTCAGTTTGATCGGATTACTAGGGAGGGTACCTCCCATACAAACCCACCATTAAAATTCAGGTTCTTATTCCAAAAACTTTTTTGATTTTTGGACTATCGAACTGAAATTTTGACACTGTGAGTTTTTGATATAGGCGTTGCACATTTGTTGGAATCAGTCAAATCGGACCACTAGGGGGAGTACCTCAAATACAAATCCCAATCTGGTACGGAACCCTTCGTGTACGAGTTTGACTTGCAATTGGGCCATTTTTATATTAGTACACACGCTCAAACATATTTTCTACCAATTCGATAACATTGGTATTGGGAATATTATTCCATTTATGCAGCACTCTACCCCAAAGTAAATCATCACCATTAGATTTTTGAAGGCATACCTTCTCAAACGGTCCCAAATTTTCGCTCGGATTGAGATCTGAACTTTAGGCAACAGAAATGGTGACTTTGACAGCTAATTCTGGGCAGTATGCTTTGTGTCATCAACTGGCTGGATAATTTATTTAAGCTTCGCAAAGTCGTGTTAAAAATACATATTTTGATTTACTTTCTTTTGAGACTCTACATTCTATCTAGAAAGAACTTTTTGTACATGTAAAATGTGATACACCCAGTCAATTGAAATGCCTACAGCATCAGCTACCTCTCTCACTATCATTCTGCAATCGCCCAATATCAATACCAATTATCGACGATTTCTGGCGTGACAACTTCATTTGGAGGACATGAACGATTGGCGTGCTTTTGATGTTACCAACGCAACGGAATTCAGTAAACCACTTCCTCACCATAAAAATTGATGGCACAGAGTCCCAATAGTATTTCGTTGCTGCGCTTTGCAGTTATTGAATAAAATTATTAATATTTCTTAGTTGTTTTCCAAAACCTTAACGAAAAATTTGGAAAACACAGCGATGATTTTTCAAACCTTTCTTTGGTTTCGATGAAGGTTTTCTTACGCAAAAAATAATGCTTGATGAGCATACAAAATTTGCATCAAATCGTCCACTTCGTACCATACCATTTCAATTTTTTCTTTTTTTCTTTTTTTTTTTTTGTGTTTAAATGAACCTTTTTTTGATGTGTTACGGAAATCAAAATGATGAGCAGGAGTAAGGGACGTTGAGGGGGTAGCATTAGCTTATGCGTTGATTCCGTTGATATATGCGTGAGGCATTTGATGGTCATATTAAGGTATGTTTGTAACGTTGAATGACAAAGTGTCATTCGCAATAAATCTAACTTTATGTTTACCAAACATTATGAATTTGCTTGTATCGTTGCTGATTTGTTGCTATTGTTGTTGTTGCTGCTGTTTTGTTTTATGCACAGCATTACAACAACAACAAGTGCACTGCCCGCAAGTACAAGTGTTTCCATTTTCGCACTTCTCTTTAATCATGTTTGTGATCATCGAGAGAGGGAATACCATTTAAGCTTTTTATTTGTGTGTGTGCTCTACACGACGCCGATCTCGCATATTAATTTATATGCATGTCGCTGGGGCTTTCCTTTTATATGTTTATGTTATGTTCTTAATTATAATGTATACTAGCTAAGCTTACAAAGGATGACCTACTTAAGTCGTTACAAGTAATTAAAAGCAAAGACTATAAAATTATATAGACTGAACAATTCGGTCACAAGGGGAGAGAGCGTACACCATTTGGTGTGGGGTATCAAATATAAATAAATGTATAATTTTATAGAACAAATCTCCAGTAATTATTTTAAAACTTGATTCTTAACATTTTCTCCAGAAGATTTACGTCAATAGTGTGCTTATATTAATTTTTTTTTTTTTTTTTGTAACGGTCAGTTGTAAAAGTAATGTTAAAATGTACGCGGTTCAATGAAAATCTGGCAACTATGATTTGTTTCTTAACTCACCACCAAATGCTTTGATCTTATTCACCTCGATCGCCGCTTGTGTTGTAAAGCTATTGAAGAACACAAATTTCTTGTTAGTTTTACAATTGCATCAAGTAAATGAATATTTTCAATAATTGTGAACTTTTTGTTTGCAATATTTTAAGTAAATTGATATTTTCTTCTCGCTCACTCATATGGATTATACATGTCGTGTATCAAGGTCTTAGAACTTTTAAAGGTGAGGTGAATAATATCAGCTTAATGCTGCTGATAAGCTGTAAAATTACCAGCTGATTTCATATGAAAAAAGACCATTTTATTATCGAGTGAAGAAGTAACACCGGTGTCGATTGTGAAATTGAATTAAAGTATTATAAAAGTGATAGAGCAAAGCAAAATTCCAAAATGCTTCGTTTGAACGACGATTGTCTTTTGGAAATATTCAAAAGATTTTACTTTATTGAATTGTTAAACTTAACTCGCGTTTGCCAACGATTTGAAGACATTGTCATTGACATGATAATTCGCCCCCAATTTGGTAGAAGGGGTTTGAAGTTAAGCTCCGAAGATATGCGGCTAAAAGAACTCAAACTTCCTGATTATAAGCAGTTTTTTCAAGTAATATCTCGATATATAGATGAATTCCTCATTGAAGATACAAATTCTTCTGCATTTAGTAGCTACCTTGAACGCTATGCGCATCGTCCCAGTTTAGAGTTTTTCGTGAGTCTTAGATACGATGCTCTGATAACTTTAGATTGCCGGGATATTAAACTCAACGATAGCCATATACGTCAAATAGCCAATACTTGTACGCTGCTGCGAAACCTCACTGTGCACAGTCATTATATAACTGGAGAGCACATTGAAAGCTTTAAATTTTTACAAAAGCTAAATTTTTATAGTTGCAATATACAAAAACGACCTTTACAGAAAATTGTAAGCAAACTGCCATTACTGAGGTTCGAACTGATAAATAATAAGACAGACGTGACCAAAGCACTGGCTGACTCTAAAATAAGATCCATATCTACAATCGAAATTACTGACACGAATTTTGGCGTTTATTACGCAGCAAAACCTAGTTTAAGATATTTAGTAATCTACGATTATCCCGAAAATTTAGTACCCGAAAAGGAAGAACCCATAGAAGAGCAACCATTAGAGAGACACCCAGAACAAGGAAATCCTGTAGATGGAGAACCTGAAGAGAGACTGCCCGTCGATGCAGCACCTGTAGAGGAAGAGCAGCCAGTAGAGAGACTGGCTGTAGACAGATACCTATTAGAAGAACAACCTGTAGTTGGTTCGTCCAATGAAGGGCAGAGGGAGCCGGTAAAGAGATTGCGACTATATCCACATTTAACTGTATGGTTCCCGAAACGAGTGAAATACATTGAAGCTCCTAGAGATTACGATATTTTTGAAGCATTTGCAAGGATAGTGACACAATTGGAATTACCTAGTGAGAATCCACCAAATCTAGATTCAGTAATAGCGGTTGTTAAATCGTGCAGAAAATTGGAAGTATTGAAATTAGAACTGAATGATTATGATTGTGATAAGTTAGAACAACTTACCGAGTTTTGTGTGAGACGACGTCGTGACCTTCGACTATATTTATATTACAGAACAGGCAGAAAAAGTAAGGCGGTTCAAAAACTAAAACTGGTAAATAAACGAGAAACAAAATTTATTTTTACTACTTATTCAAATTAAATGAATCTATGTGTATTACAGTGGCGAGCTAATTCATCCTTGTATAAATCACAAACCAACATAGCTCTGGAATTTATTGAACATTCATATCCCCGTGCTAGATATTTGTTCAGCTTTAAATTTATATGAAACTTACTGAAGTGGCGAATCACCTGTCTGAACTGGAAACTTATCTAATTAGTACAATTTAAAATTCATATAAGAAAAATATTATTCAATGGGTTTTGGTATATTTAAAAAATTCGCACACATTTCCTTTAATTCAATTCAATTCAATTCGAATCACATTTATGTCGTAGCTCAATTTAAAGCATTTTGCTATTAATGATTTACTCGTATTATTGTAATTATAAATTATGTAAAGTAAGTGTAAGTTTTAAAGGCGCGGTTACAATTCAAGAACAATCACATAACATATAACAAACACACTTTAACATGATTCCAATAATATAGTATGTACTTAATTTTAGGAGAATTTTAATCAATTATTTATTGTCTTATTTGGAGATTAATACGAATGAATGAATAAAATAATAAAATTTAAAATTCCCCTATCTTTTGGATTTTCTTTACAACTTAAAACTAAATAACTTAACAAGAAATCCTTAAAAAAGAAAAATAAGAAATTTTTTATTGCCTTTGGACTTCTCATTGTAGTGCCTTGTCAAAATTTTGGACCGCAAATATTTTAGTTAATAGAGATAATCTATCAGATCATTTGCAAAGGCTTAGTATTCCTCGGTATATATTGGATTATGATAGATGCGTATGTTTTTGCCTTTAACCAGCGGGTTGCTTTCCAATACCACATCCCATAATTTGATATCACCTTGTATATAGATGGTATCAACAATATCTGGCTTGACTCGATACTTGTATGTTGTGACATATTTTCGATTGACATATACTTCGAAAGAGTCGTCGACGCAAGCAATTACCAAACTAAAAGTCTTGCCAGGTCGAAAGTTTGTATCCAATTCGGAGCGTTCCTCTTCGTCCCAGTTGCCATTGTACCAGGCATTACGGCAAACGATCGCTTTGCCCATGGCACCACTTTGTTTCGAAAAGCGTGGATTAAAGTGGAATGCAATTGTCGGGTGTGGCCAGATATTCTGACCTTGTTGCAAATTTATATAGAACGAATGGGGCAATAGACGTACGCGACCTTCGATCTTTAAGCAACGACCTTCGGTAAGTGATTTTAAGGGTAAACGTCCATAGTAAGGTAGCGTCAGACCTAAGTCCACACTACTCGTGCTTGACAGTTTATTACAGCTCGTTGTCAGTTTTTGTGGTATGGTTATGAGGCGCCACTCTTTTGGTATGTTCGTACCATCGATTTCGTCAACACCAGTTGCATTATCTACCTCATCTTTAGTCTCTTCGACATTGACACGTATATTCCGAGCTTCAGATTCCGGTAAACGCATTGGATATTCATTAACAGCCTTGCATACCATTTCAACTTGTTCGACATCGCCCTTTACTTCCAGAATACTAACCGATCTGTACGGCAAACGATGATTATACTCTGCAAAATGTTGCCCATTCACTGAGATCATGTAGCAGGCATCGGTCACAAGCACTTGTATTGAAAAGTGATCGCCTCGCCGTAATTGAAATGGTAATGCCGAGGACACCTCTTCGCGACCCCAAATATTCTGAACTTTAGAGTTGCGCACAATATAATTTTGTGGTAGTCGCGGATTAATGTGAAATGCAACATCACGATCCTCATTGTTCAGCACAAAGTTAATCGAGAATCTACAAAAACAAAAAAACGAATAAAATGTATCTGAAATACAATATACCAATGCAACCATATTCACTTACCGTTCGCAGTTGACCAACATCTTACCAGTGAAAGTTAAACTTATGCCCTGGTTTAATTGGCCAATCTGATCATTGTAATATTTTGGGACAGCATCAGCATATTCATAGTAAGAGGCCTGTAAATGAAACCAGAGCGGCATTATTAATTTGTAAACTGACGAATATTTTAAGAAAAAATCAATGCTTTGTAGGAATATTGAACTTGCAATCGAGTCTTCTGAT
Organism: Amiota minor; assembly: GCA_037043295.1. NCBI lineage: Eukaryota > Metazoa > Arthropoda > Insecta > Diptera > Drosophilidae > Amiota > Amiota minor. The sequence goes on along the minus strand of JBAMAW010000732.1, from coordinate 20,076 downwards.
GGTTGAGATATGGTGTATTCGTGAAAATAAACTCGCTGCATACTATCCCAGATCGGACACATTACAAATTTTAAACATTTCATGTCCCATTAATAATTTTTTTAAAACTATTTTGCGTAAGGGGCCTTTACATGGCCGGAAAGTAATATCAATCTTTATCATAGTGTTAGTCAATGTTTAAAAGGAATATAAGTATCGTTTTTAATGATTGAACTTAATTGAAATTCTCATCATCAAGCACACGCACACAAATGATTGATAATGATTTTTAGCCATGTAAAGGGCCCTTTAAACAAGCTGAACCAGTGTTGTCAAAGCATTTATCATAGATTGACAACAGTGACAATTCTGTATGTATATTCTTTACGTAGTGTGTAGTATTATAAGTTTGTGATGAAGTCTGTAACAAACAGAACGAGAAACCGCAGAGCCCATTAAGTATATATATTCTTGATCAGCTTGACAAGACGAGCTGATTGTTGCCTGTCTATCCGTTTGTATGTTTTTAAGCTAGAGAGCTGAAATCTATTTCCTCTAACTATGTAAATTTCAAGACCTTAGGATTACTGGATAGCTTCCATACAAATATTACGATATCAACAATTAAATATACTTATGCATACTTATACATATTTCACAACTAATTCGAAACATTACATGTACATAAAAGAGGTGGAAACCGTAAGATTTTTCACATTTTTAAATTTATTTTTAATCTCCTTTAGCCCGAAACACTTGGCCCATAGTTTCGTAGTTTCATAGTTTGTTGAAACCCTTCAATGGATAAGATTTGTTAAATATTAATATTTCGTTCATGTCGAGAAAAGAACTGATGATTTTAATTGTTGGATCCCCTGACAAAGAGCAAATAAAAATTATGTGAAGTTTAACAAAAATCACTTTTCATACTAGAAACAAATCAAATTTCCACATTTAATGAAAAAAAAAAAAACATCCTTTACTTCTATAAATGGTTTGGATAATTTAATCTTTGATTAGAATGTATATAGTTAAAGTAAAATGAAGTGAAGAATGCAACAAAAACAAAACATACACAACTTTTAGACCAAAAGTCAAGTTTCTCTTTTCACAAATGATATAGTGAGTATAGTATATGGTTGGAATCGATCACACATTTTAGGGGATTTTTCATGAAAGTAACTTACTGATCAATGTCAAAGCTGCTCGGAAACTTAATAAAACCTTACAATATCGTTGTTTTTAGATCTGTTTGGTATTTCCATAAATTTTTGATCGGATTCGAATCGGGGCTTTGCGCTGGTGTAATTAACATCTCTTCATAATTGTAAAGGAGCCATAAGTTTACAATATGATCCAACCTCTTTGTAAAAATATCCCAATAAAACTTGAAATTATGTTGGTTGTGTCTTACAACAATAAGTATTTTAGATGTAATGATTCAATTAAATGAGTTTCTACATTATTTAAATGTGTTCTCAGTCCATGTTGCACTCTATAAGCAATTACCACTCTCTTAAAAAACATTCAGGAATAATGATAGATTTTTATTTCAAAGTGAAGTTGTAAAATTGGAATGTTTGCTACAGTTTTCTAAGTGCAAAATTATCAGTTAGGATTTTAGGATGCATCCCAAGCAAGGAAGTAACATACATTTATATTGTAGAAGACTCCATGGACGCATATCAATAGCTAAGTATTTAAAAACAAATTTAATATGCAATTTGTCTAAATTTCAGATTATATAGAACAACAAACCAAATCTCAAATATTACATCATGATGTAGGTAGATGTAATAGTAGCATAAAGCGTGGTTAAAGCTCCTTTTCAATTGTGGAAAGCCCAGATTTGGAACACTACTGAGAATTACAGTAATTACAGAAACTGCATTGATGAAAAGCCAAAAATTAATAAAGAAAATATAATTTTCTAAGAATAAAAAGAAAGTTAATTAATAAAACCGGTTTTTGAAGTGAAACTTCTTTAGCGAAGGGGAGTAAATCCAAAAAATATGAAAATTAAATGTGACAAAAATCAAAATGTGTTGATGCTTCAGAGACGTAGTGGGGAGACCCATTGTCTTGTGCGTGTTCGTCTGCAGCGTAGAGAATGAATATTTATGCATGAGTAAGAGAGATAAAAAATGCTTTACTGTTGTGTGTTTTTACGAAGAGCGTACGAACAAGTAGCCGAATGACCAAGCGAGCGTTTGTTGAGAAGGGAAGTGCGCGGGTCGCTCACTAAAAGTCGTACGTAAAACCAAAGTCTCTGACTTTGCTTGTGCTTGATTTTGTGTACAAGATAACAACAATAACCAAAGACTATGACTTTGCTTGTGCCATTTTTGTTGTTAATGTTTTTGTTAATGTTGTTGTTTGGTTTTGTGCATACTATAACAACAATAAACAAAGACTATGACTTTGCTTGTGTCGTTGCCACTGTGTTGCTGTTGTTTTTGCTGTTTGCTTTTGTACACAACATATGTCAACAACAATAACACACCTGCCTGCAATTACAACTGTTGCGTTTTCGCTCTTCTCTTGAATCATATTTGTGCTCATGGAGAGTGCGAAATTCATTCATGCTTTTCATTTGTTTGCGTGCCCTACACGACACCGATCTCTCATATTAATTTGTGTGCATGTTGCTGAGGTTTTGCTCATGTAAATAAATACGTTGATGAACGTAAGTTGATACAAGGATTTATTTATAATTGATAATTTGTTTTAAAATCAACAACAAAAAATGGAACAGCAATTGTTGCTTATTTACACGGTAGCTACACGAATATTTGTATCTCGTTGTAGTTATCATAAACCTCTCATAACGTTTGTATCACCAAATAATGAAATAAATGAACAGAATTATAAAACCCAATTCTAGAAATCATTTAAAACTTTATTCCTACCACTTTGTTCAGCAGTTTCACTTCAATAGTGTGCTTATATAGGTGAGGCCAATTGTTTTTTTTTTTTTTTATAGCCTCTTTACACTGCATTTGCATCACGAATGCGAATGAAAATACGTGGCGCCATTCACATAGCCGTTCTCGCATTTTTGAACAGCTGTTTTTTGTTTTGGTTTTACACAAATGAAAAGACGCACGCACGTTGTGGTAATTTTAAACGCAAAATTTGACGAATGATTAATAATAATTTGCAATGTATGCAAATTTTTCTTGCAATTCCCTTTTCCATTCCTACAACGTATTTTATTAATAATTTAACAAAATGTTTACAATTTAAATTTAACTGAAATCAACAAGAAGAAATAAGTTTTCGGTAACAAAAACAACGAGATTTACCAAACCGCAGAAACATGACGAAATACTTGACAACCGTGACGAAGAGTTGCCAGAATTTTCACAGAAAATATGCAGCATATTTTATAAATGCAAGACTATGCGGGCATATTATTTCTCATGTAGCAAACCCCCTTTTTTTTTCATGTGGTTTGTGTAAAATAGATGCCGCATATTCTCGCATCTATAAACAAACATTTGTTTCTAGTGTGATTCAGTGTGATTATCTTGATGTCCCTTACTGTATGTCAAGTATAAGTGTATCGAGTTATCTTTGTCTAGGTCAAAACTTTTAGTGATGTCACAAACGATTTTACAATTTCTAATACTCGTATTATGTTGAAAGCTTAGGATTTTTTAGTTCAATTAAAGTAAAACAAAGGGAGAAATCATATTCTCAAAAAAAAAAAAACTTTTCATTTATTTTAAACCGAAAACATCTTTATTATTTTGATAAAATAAAAACAAAATTAGAATTGAAAGCAATTGCAAAATCTCACGAACACAAAATACAATAAAAATCAATGCATATTGAGTCAAGTACGCCGCCTATTTTTGGCAAACTTGTTGACTCTTCAGTAGGTGAAGGCAATACAAGTCAAGTCACGTTAAGTCATTGTTTTTTCAAATTAGGAATAACATGAATTAATCACAAATTTTGCTTGGCGCTACATACAAATGTACATAAGTGAGTGAGAACGGCAAATAAATAATTATTCCTCATTGACAATGTCGTCATCAGATAAATATTTTGCTTATTTTTTAAATACACGCATAAAGAATGTTCAAGTTTTCGGGGTGTGGTGTGAAATAACTAGTTGTTTACAAAATTCTTCAATATTTAATATTTGCCCTCATGTGAATTTCCATTGTTCGCAACAGTGCCGGATTATTCTTCTATGAGCTTCATTGTTCGCAACTTGAATGATCAGAAATCTTGTTCCCCGTGGGGATTAGATATACAAAAGCCATTCTCGATGGGCAAATAAAGTAGATGACCTACCGAAAAAACTCATGTATGTATTTATTTCAGAAGCAGTTTGCCCACGGGCAGACCATTACTTCAAGAAGGCTTCTGAAAGCATTAATGTTGTTATTTTAAAATCATCACACCTCGACGAACCTAGTAAACTATTGTAGAAATAGTTCGTGACCTATGCTAACTTCGACTTGAGATGCCTTGCAAAAGTATTCATAAGATTTTAATACCTATATAATGGGTCATAGCAGTTCACAACATCATATCTCAATAGAATCTTATCATTATTATATTGAAATTTTAAACAAACAAATCAAAAGATTACATTCCGGAAACACATTAACGAACATTCATGTATGTACTAGTACAAAACTGAGTCTTACCTCATTTAAACCACCCTTCTCTGATTTCCTACAACAACAACTGAAGAGTCTTTTCAAGCAATTCTTAAAGCACATCGCGTTTCAATGGGATAATGAATGGGAAACTGGATAGATTTTGGAATGAGCAAAATAAGTATAGGTTGGGAGGGAAGGGGCGTTTTGTATGGAAATGTTATGACGACGTAAGTAGGTAAGTATATGAAGAATAGATTGTAAATCGCATGCACGTGTATTGCATCTGAAATATCTCTCAAGACACAACAATAATTGCATATACTAATATACTTGTACAAATAATTTGGATGTTATTGAAGGAAGAATTCAAAATTGTTTTTGCACATTTCATGTAAGGAAAAATCGTAAATGTTTTCCCTCTTTGTGAATTAATTTCTTTAGTTTTCAGTGAATCACTTTTTATGTTTGTTATACATATATTAAGTGTTTATTACATGGTTTTTATTTTCTTTTTCTCTACTTTATTTAGATTTTTTTTTTTCCGTTTTCCTTTATTTGAAACACTTGTGTGCTTTGTTGTTGTTCTTTTTGAAAAACGCAAAATAAAATATGTTTTTTCTCAGCTTTGTTTTTGTAAAAGATTCAATGTATCTACGTAAATTTCTTTGTTATTAATCACAGTTTCAATTTGATGTTAAATTTAATTTTTGTATGTTAAATTCGAAAAAAAAATTTGGTGGCTTTAAATAAACTCTAAAGCCGCATACAAAATATCGATTATTTCTCCTTTTAGTTTCACGATTTTTCTCTTAGAATTTGGAATTGTTTTTTTTTTATCAAAAATTGAGCAACAATTATTTATTTATTCATTTATTATTATAAAAAGTTACAAAAATTCTTTTGGTTTTTGTTTTTTTGTATCTGTATATTGCTAATTTTGTTTTCAATTGATTTTCTGTTGTATTTCTCTGTATTGCATTTTCGCGTCGTTGTTATCGTCGTTTTACGCTTAACTCGCGTCGGATTCGCGTTGCGACTAAAGAAGAAGGCAAACTGCCTTTTGTTGAGTCAAGAACACAAAGCTTTTTGTATGCGCACGATGAGAAAGAAGAAACAGAAAAGAGAAAAAGACAACAAAAAAGGTATAACGAAAACAGTGATAATAATAATAAAAAGGAATACAAAAACAAAAAAAGAAAATCTTGATTTTCTTATCAAAGCAAATTAAATTATTGAAAGCTGTTTTGTCTTCAAGCCGCAATTTCATTTGCCTTTTGTCATTAAATTAACATTTCTTGATAAGCCCAGTTCTTTCTCATTAAACAGAAATAATGAAACAAGGACATTGGTATTTTTGGTAAACAAAGAAATACACGCACACATGAGTATGATACATATACATGTTTTTTGCCACGACTGTAATAGCAGCTGTTCATGAAAGCTGCAAGCACAAGTGACTGTCAAAAAGCTCTTATGCGAATGGTGAACAAAAGCAAAACAAATAACAAAAGCGTAACTGGGAAGAGAATCACATGAATAATAAAATTATTTCATACATATTTGTGAAAACGGCGTAATACGAAAGGAAAAATTTGGCAAAAAAAAAAGAATGTCGCAGCAGCTTTTAATTTTTTGTTAAGGAATCACACAAAGTGACTGCTATTTTTATATTTCATTGGGTATTTAGTATTGTACAAGTACACATACGTTTAATTCAGTTCCATCGATGACTTCAATATCTTCATCGTAAAAATTATCAACCATTTCGAAATTGGAACGTTCTGCATTGAGAAAATTTTGTGCACCAGCTGCCGCCGACGCCGTACGACGTGATACGTCACTACCAATTACAGCAGCACCACCAAAATTATCAATTGTTTCGAAAGCTTCGGCAGATGCTTCAATGGCTGCAAAATCGATGCCATCACGGTGCATTTTCATTGTTTCGATATCTAAATCACTTGCATTAATCGCTTTATGGCACTGTTTTTGTAATTCCCGCAGCCAAACTTGCTCACAATAATATTTAAAAAGTTGCAAACGACGTTTTGTTCTATAATATTTCAGACTACGCGACCAACTGAAACCATTTTGCACTAACGCATCCGTCAGATCGCATAGTTCGGCGATTGTACTACAGACTAGCAAAGTCAACGCAGCCATTGTAGTACCATAGACTTAAGTTACTTGAGAGATAGAGAGAGACAGGCACGATTTCGTGAGCGAATCCAGTCTGTATATTTTATATTCTTTTTATTGTGCTCTGGAAGTGTACGATTTCGCTTTCTTTCTGCTCTCAAATTCTCGTATATTCGCCGTTTGTTAGTTAATTCATTCACTCATTTATTCGGTTTGTTCATTTTGGATTTGTTTTTCTTTTGATTTTGGTTTGATTTTGTTGAATTCTCTTTCGCACGTAAAATGCAAGATGTGCGAGTGTTACTTATTGAATATACATTAACAAAAATACAATTATTTATTTCTTTTTTGTACACTCTCTCAAAAACAATTGTCAAGTTGATTACTCTATGTTGTTTGTACGGCAAAACTCAAAAACCGCTACCAACCGGCAACCGAGCACGTTTCATTTTCGAACCTTTACTTTACAGAAGATTTTTATCGACTGCCATGCTTTGGCCATTCATTCATAAGAGCGGACGAATGTGCGCATATGTTGGTGTTACAAGCAATACATATGTAAGTATATGAACACCAACACAGATATAACAAACACTGTTTCCAAATAGTCGAAACGATGTGCGTAAGCCACTGCTTATCATAATAATCTATAAACTTTTCGTCATCCAAATAAGTACATAAGTACAAACATATGTTTACATTCCTTCGTTTTCCATGTGGTATTTCAACAGAATCAAAACAGGTTGCGTTCTCGTTGATTACTTACATACATATGTATGTGTACAATATAATCTCATGATTATTCAATTCTAGAGTCCTTTTAACCTAAGTAAAAGTTCTAAATGGATTTTTCCTGAAAATACCACAAATCCTCTTCCGTATTGAAACAAAAAATGCTAGTAATAATCAACGTAAAGCATGCCGCTCAGTTAGGGGTTTGCGCATGACATGGACCCAAAAGTAGCATCTAAGCTTTTTAAACATTACCTAAGGGAAAGGTTTTGATTAGACTTTGAAACGATTTGTAGGAAATATGGGTTCAAATACCAAAACAGACATCGTTTGCTTCAGAAAGATGAAACCGGTTAAGAAATGGAAATCTGGCTGCCTAATGCAAGATCGAAGAGTTCTTTGCGAAGATATTTAAAATTCTCTGTTGCGTAAAGTTCATCTTAGTCAACACAGGAATAAACATATACCACAGAGAGTCAGAGAACACAGGTTTAATTTAAGTTACATATAAGTTTTTAACATAGACGCGTTACATTTGTTCGAATCAGTCAAATCGGACCACCCATATAAACCATCCATTTGAATTCATGTTCTTATTAGAAAAACTTTTCTGTTTTTGTCCTATCGAACTGAAACTTGGACACTATCAGTTTCCAATACAGGCGCAGGACTTTTGTCGGAACCAGCCAATTCGGACCACTAGGCGCGGTACCTCCCATATAAACCATCCATTTGAATTCATGTTCTTATTAGAAAAACTATTTTGTTTTTTGTCCTATCGAACTGAAACTTAGATACTACATATTTGTTTATAATATGGGCGCAGTACATTTGTTGGAACCAGCCGAATCGAATCACTAAGGGGTACAAATCCTGTGAAGAGTATTTCATCTTCGGCATAGTCGAAGATAACCTTCTTTCTAGTTTTTTTAATTTTTAGGCAAAAGTAAGAATACTAATTGGAGGGATGAAATTATAATATATATACACACAGCGTCAAAAGAAAGTGAACACATTAGTGTTTTGAATTAAAAGTTTTATAATCATGTATTAATGAATACAAAATAAAAATTTAGTATGCAGAATTCAAGGCTTACATTTTAGGAGTCGATTTCAATTTAAAGTGTAATCAAAATCAATACACAACCAAAAATAATTCACATTAATTAAAAAAAGTCCAAATTTTACGCGTCAAAAAAAAAGTGAACACTTCACTTTTATTTTTCTTTTTTTCTATATTTCGAGGAATAACCTAATTTTTTAAGGAAAACGATTATTACTCATGTGCTTTGTTATGTTAAATGTTATTTTGTGTGAATTCCTAATATAAAAGTGTAAGAAATCAAAAACAAGCAAACATCTAGAGGCACTCGAAAAATCATATTAGAATTACGAGAGAAGGGCAAATCTTTGCGTGAAATTGACGAAATTGTAGGCAGGGGCCTTAGCACAATAAAAAAAAAAATAATTGACAAATATACCACACATCGTCAGTTAGAAGATTTGCCGAGAACTGGGTGTCCAAAGCGACTTACTGATACTCAAGTTAGAACTGTAGTAAGAAAAGTAAAGGCAAATCCAGCCTCAAGTGCAGTCAAAATTTCAGAAAATATTACCCAGACATCAGACAAATCAGTAAGCGCGAGTACGGTCAGGAGAGCCCTTCATAAAAATGGCCTACACGGACGAATACCCCGCGAAAAGCCCTTCAAATCAAAGATAAATCAAAGCAAGCGCGTGGATTTCGCCAAAAAATACATTAATGTGGCTCCAACTTTTTGGGAAAACATTCTTTTTACTGATGAGAGCAAATTTGAAATTTTTTGTGCCAAAAGGACATCAAAAATATGGCGTACCACTAATGAAGCATTTAAAGAAAGTTGTGTAACCAACACAGTTAAGCACGATGTGGGCTCAGTTATGGTTTGGGGCTGTATGGCGGCATCTTGAGTCGGAAATCTGGTTTTCATTGAATCAACAATAAACAAGATGGATTACTTAAACATTTTCCAAAACAATGTCGCCCCCAGTGTCGACAAAATATGCCTGTCGGGCAATTGGATCTTCCAACAAGATAACGATCCAGCGAGAATTCTGAAGGAATGGCTACTGTATAGGACCCCTAAGACATTTGACTATCTTTCACAATCTCCAGACCTCAATCCAATTGAGCATTTGTGGGAACACCTGGACAGGAAGATCAGGCAGAGGACGATTTTGAGCAAGGAAGACCTAAAGAAATGTCTAATGGAAGAATGAGTCAAAATCTCTCCTGATGTGACAAAAACGTTGTCCAATCGATGCCAAGGAGACTTAAGGCGGTTGTGCAATCTAAAGGGAAAAATACAAAATATTAAAATTTAAAAAAGTGTAATATTTAAACTTAATATTTGCCACTTTGCATATACTGTTCACTTTTTTTTGACGCGTAAAATTTGGACTTTTTTTAATTACTGTGAATTATTTTGGTTGTGTATTGATTTTGATTACACTTTAAATTGAAATCGACTCCTAAAATGTAAGCCTTGAATTCTGCATACTAAATTTTTATTTTGTATTCATTAATACATGATTATAAAACTTTTAATTCAAAACACTAATGTGTTCACTTTCTTTTGACGCTGTGTGTATATATGTACATATGTTTAAATAAATATAGCACATAATTGCTTGATTATTATAAAAAAAAAATGTATATCTATATACAAACATATACTTACATCTTTACATATGTCGCCTTTCTCCTCATCGTCATCATATATATTCGAAATTTTTCGTTTTTTATTCTTGAAACAGCAGCCCATTGTGTAGAGGTCTCCGAGAACCGTATGCACAACCTTATTTAACGTTACTTGTTTTAAAATTGACTATTCATACAGTTAAGCATACAATATACTCGTACAATAAAATATCTGAAATCATTTATAAGTTCGTTAAGTATAAGACTTACAAATTACGATAAAAAAGTTTCTAAAAAGTATGACGAAACCTTATCAAGTAAACAACTCCTGAGGGGAGAAATCAAGTAAACAAACACAAAAGCTTTACATTTCACAGGGTCTTAAAATAAAGCTTCCATTTTTAGCATTCATATGAAAAATGTATAATGAAACTACAATATACTTATAAACTTTTTACACATGCACTTGTCACCATTTAATTAGTCATCATTCGTTCGTCATTGAAAAATCTTCAGTCTTCTTCTTCAATCTATTCACATAGATTTAAAATTTGTTTATTTTATTTAGTGATGTTCAAGGTCAATACATCCGATTTTTCTCATTCACTCTCTCTCCATATCTCTCTCTAAACACAAGATCACGAGAAAATGTTTAGGTTTGCGAAGCAATACTGTCCGTCACTCTACGCTTCTCATTTGCAACTGATTTCAGATTTGCCCAATGATTTTAATAGCCTCAACATTCTTAATAAACATGCTACGGTAGGGTGCGTTCGGTCTTTTGGTGAGGGGATGTTATTGCGTGTGACTTTGTTATATCTGTTTGGCGAATTTAAGCAATTATGCTCGAGTCTATGGTAGTTTCATAAAAAAAAAACACCTTTATTGTTGAATCGATTGATGCGAACAGGTGACGAATATTCGATGTAAGCCTATGAGCCCAAAACTAAACAGCAATCAACTTTATGGGTTTTCGAATAAGAGCTAAAAGTTGTTTACAGAAGAAGGACTTTGAAGAGAAGGATTGTATATTTCTTCGCAAAAGCCAGTCATGAGGCAACAACCATTTGTTTGACAGAAATATTCATTGAATTAAGGAAAGCGAACCGAAGCAGTGGAATCATTCTTCGCCACGAAAATACGAGCTCTCACAAGTCGGATTACGCATGAGTTTTTTTGTGCACCCGCCGTATAGTTCTGATTTGGAATCCAATGACTTTTTCATTCCCACTTAATAAAAAAATGCGAGGTCAACGCAAAGAAAAAGTTCAAATCGCAAGTTTTGGAGATACCTCGACCGGAATGCCAAAACAGTTTAAAAAAAAAAAAATCAAAATAAGTAAGAAGTTTAACTTGGACTATGCCGTTGTTGATATACCCTTCACGTACCCCCTAGAAAACGTTCTTGCCAACGTTCTGTGATAGAACATACATATTATTATTATTTGATCATTTTTAGGGTATAGTCAGTAAACATAGAGCATTTTAACACTAAGACCGAAATATTTGTATGGGAGCTTTACGATCCAGTAATCCTAGGGTCTTGAAACCTACACATTTTATGAAATCTACACAGTTTGTGAATATGGATCAGACATTTGTACAGTTCAAATTTCAGTTCGATAACACAAAAAAAACAAAAAAGTTTTTCAAATAACAACTTAAATTTGGGTTTGGATTTGTATGGGAGCTATACGATTCAGAAATCCTAGGGTCTTGAAACTTACACATTTTATGGACATTGATTAGAAACTTATAGTATTTTATTTAAGTTCAATAGGAAAAAAAAAAGTTTTTCTAAGAACCTGAATTTAAATGTGTGGTTTGTATGGGAAGTACCCCCTAGTGGACCGAATGAGCTGGTTCCGACAAATGTACTGCACCTATCTTGGAAACTGATAGTGCCCAAGTTTCAGTTCGATATGAAACAAAAAAGTTTTCTTAATAAATACATGAATTTTAATGTGTGTTTGTATGGGAAGCATTTATGACATCATCATCGTTATCTTCGAATGTGGTTCGACAGAATTTATGTAGCCATTAAGAAGTACTTTCATTTCATTTCTTGATTCAACATTCGCTGTGCATTTAAAATTAACAATATTTGTATTTTCATGCTTAAATAGTTTTTTAGGGTTCCGGACCCAAAAGGTACCAAAATGAACCCTATTGCAGAGACTTCGTTGTCCGTCCGCCCTCGGGTCATATCTCATAAATCGCATTTGGTTTGTATGGCAGCTATATGCTCCAGTAATCCCACGAACTTGAAATTTGGATGATTGGTAGCTTAACATCAGAAACTTATATTTTGGTTTGATCGTTTTACTAGGCAGGGTACCTCCCATACAAACCCCCATTAAAATTCAGGTTCTTATTAGAAAAACTTTTTTGTTTTTTGGATTATTGAACTGAAATTTAGATACTATAGGTGTTTGATATAGGCGCTGCACATCTGTTGGAATCAGCCAAATCGGCCAACTTGGATGGGTACCTTCATTACAAACCCACCATTAAAATTCAGGTTCTTACAAGAAAAACTTTTTTATGTTTTCGCCTATCGAACTGAAACTTGGACACTATCAGTTTCCAAGATAGGCGCAGTACATTTGTTGGAACCCGCTGAATCGGACCACTAAAGAGGGTACCTCTCATACAAATCCCGTGAAGAGTATTTCATCTTCGGCATAGTCGAAGATAACATTCTTTCTAGTTTTAAATATAATTTCATTTGCCATCAGTCTATAGAAAGTAAACAAATTGTTTTTTGTTTATATCAAAGCTTTACATCACAGGATTATTGGTGAGGCTCCAGCGAGCTCAACCAATATAACACTAGTACTAGACAAACAAAATTAACCTATAATCTATTGTATGCGGGGGATCTAAGACATGGAACCTTTTCAGGCGCCTAACATCCATGTCATTTTCTAGGTATTGCTAAATTGTGGTATGGCTGTGAAATTTATTGATGTATTGTACATCTGAGAATTTCTTATTTCATCCATAACAAATGGTACTTTGAGGTCTTTATGGAGGCTGAAGTTGGTCATATACCAAGGATGGAGCCGTCCAATATTACTGGGGAACAGCTTTTCCGCGTTAAGTGCACCCATAATACGTTTGCTAATACGGTGACATTGCTCAGTGGTTTCATGCCCTCTTCTAAACCCAAATGTTCAGGTATGATGTTGAGTTTGTCCAGTGCAGGCACCATTACGCTTTAAACAATTACTGCAGCACCTCCTTGTGCCCTGCCAGACGGGTGATTTACATTAAAGCTTCATACCCTTTAAAGTTAAAGTATGATCTGTTGGTCAAGTGTATCTCAGATATTAACATTACGTCAATATCAATCGACTTTAAGAACAAAGTTATATGATCGATGATGATATTGGTTGGAAATCCCATTGGCATTTCATATAGTAATACGAAGATTTACTTGCATAACTTGTTGGAAATCATCATTGAGGACATTATTTGTCAGCTCAAATTGTTTATCTAATAGCTTTTCAATTCTTTCTAACGCACTATTGTCTTTTGTCGTGGGACTATCTGCTATCATTTGCGCATATGTTGGCTGGTCGTCTGAAAAGTTTATTTTGCGTGGTCTATTGGGTTTGACTGATAGTTGTTCGGGCAATTGTCGTTATTTTGGTGGTTGGATCGTGCTGTTGTTACTTTTCTTGCAATGAGCTCTTGATAAATTCTACAGCTTTTATAGCTAGCAGCGTGCGTTTCTCAACAGTTTGCACATTTGGCTGGTAAATCTTTGTTCTTGGGACAGCGGCTACTCAGTACGCACTACATTTGTCGGAACCACCCGGATCGGACTACTAGGAGGGGTACCTCCCATAAAAACCACCCATTTGAATTCATGTTCTTATTAGAAAAACTGTTGAATCAAGAAATGAAAGTACGTGCTCACTTCTTAATGGCTACATAAATTTTATCGAACCGAATCCATAAAGGCCTCCCATACAAACACACATTAAAATTTGTTTTTATTTGAAAAACTTTTTTGTTTTATATCGAACTGAAATTTGGACACTATCAGTTTCGAAGATAGGCGCAGTACATTTGTTGCAATCAGCTGAATCGGACCACTAAGGAGGGTACCTGTCATACAAATCCCGTGAAGAGTGTTTGATCTTCGGCAAAAGATAAGATAACTTTCTTATTATTTTTATTTAAAAATAAACGATAAATTAGTTTATTGTGGATTGTCAAAAATGATTAAAATCATTTGTAAAAGTTGAAATGAAAGACGGATCCTTTGTTTTTTTGATATTTTATTTTTATTTTTTGACTTCATAGATCGTTTAATAAATTCATTATATATTTAGTAATTCTTAAATAAAAAATTCCATTATTTCTTTTCATATTACAATAATATAAACTCGTATAACAAAACTAAAGATTTGTATGTTTTTATAAAAAATACACTTAGCATAATTCAGAAATAATTTTATTGTATTTTTTGTCCTCATCTTTATTGTTTAATAAACATGCTTAAGTATCTTGTAAAATATAATTTCTTACAACTTCAATTTTCTCATTTAATTTGTATTCACTTTTATTAGAAAATTGGCAAATATTATAGTAATATAACTAAAAAAACTACTTATGTATATTAATAATAGATATAATGTTTTTTTAAAAAAGATTTTGTTTTTTGAACTTTTTTTTTTGTAAATACGCTTATCTAAAAAATAATGATATCAGAAAAGCACTTGTTAAACCAGGCCTTTTGTTTTAGCTCACAAATACTGGGTTTTCGATGTTCATAATAAATTTTTATTGTTGCATATATTTTTTATTAATATTGGACCAATGTTTTAATGCTGGTTCGTTGATTTTTTTTTTTAGTTTTTAACAAATATTATATTATATTTTACACGTATAAGAATATGGGCTTATCTACCAGCTCATTATGTGTATTTACTTAAGTAAATATTTAAAAAATTTAATTATATTAATTAAGCGTTTAGTTTTGCCGTCAACATTTCTTTGTGTTTTAAAAAGAAAATGCATTATAATGCATACCACTTGATATAAAAAATTCAATGTATTGTGGTGTGGGTATATTAAAATTACATAAGCTAAAGCTAATGTAATAATATAAAATGTTGATCGAGTCCACACTTCATTATCTGTCCATGTATGTATTAACTTTAAAATGAAAATCAATTTCTATAAAAATAAAGAACAAATTGAGAGTGATAACGATATCACAATGTTTAACTTGTTGTTAGAGTAGTCCTTACCTATTACGCGAAGCACGTGTACCCATGCCATGCAATGATTTCGCTGATGTCTTTTCGGGTCCCTTGTAGTATTTGGACATGGTTTTGCTAGTTCGTGTTGGCCGTGCTGAGCTACTTGGCCTAGTCGGTATATTATTTTCCGCAATCAAAGGCAATTCGTCGTCGTCATCCCAACGATCACTAGTAAGTGATTCCGTGTCTAATTCCCGTTTGCCCTTCTGCGCGGCAATGGTGCCTTGTTCATCCTTGCGTTTGCGACCTCGGCGACGAGGTGTCATATCCGATGAGCTGACATTAGCCTGTTCCGGTTTTTCCCTAGTTTGAAAAAATGGACATTTAATAATAAAATTGGACAATTTATTTGTGTCTCTTACCCTTTAATGGTCACGACTTCATGTTCAACTTTAATTTCCTTATTTTGATTGCGTTTTGTGGTCTGTTCTTTTTCAGTGTCTTTTTGTTTTTGCTTGGCATCATCAATGGATTCACGTACTGTGCCCTTTGTTGTAGAATCAGCGACTTGTTTCACTGGTTCCTCTTGTTTGGCGCGTTTCAATTGTTGTTCCTGTGCTTGTTTCAGAGAACGTTTTAAGGCACTTCGCAGTGAATCACGTGAATTCTCTGAATGAGTCTGACCATTATTGCCAGAACGATTACCAAATTTTTGAAGACCAATTGCCTGAAGTAGTTGTTGGCCAAGCGCGGACTTTGAACTACCTGATTTTCTATTTGCGATTGAAGGCTTGACCGATGGCAACGATTCTTGGGACTTTTCCGTTGAATCAGAGTTGGGCGTCGTTGTTTCTGTTGAAATTGTAGATGTTTTATTTATTATGGGCATGGTTGTTGTAATAGTATTTGATGGTGCTGCTTCTGGTGATAATATGATAGTTGTGGTAGGAGGAGCTGGGCTTGGTTTTATGGTTAAGTTAGCATTTAGAATTTCTTGCACTGTGCTTGAAGGCACTTGTGGTATTTCCAGTGTCGGTTTTGCTTCAACAGGCATATCTGGTGAAGGTTCCTCTAGTACTTTTGGGGCAGAATTATTAATGGTAGCAGCTGTACCCTCTGCAGAAACGGAAACTGTAGGGGTAGCAAAAGCAGCAGTTGCATTACTTTTGAACTCTTTTTCCAGAGTCGATTCAACACTTAAGTCTAATCGTGACTTTGAGCTCTGTATGACAGTTTTGCGTCGCTTGATTATTGGCCGCGTTATCACTGGCGGTTCTTGTGATGGCAGTTTAAAGGCAGATAAAGCCAACTCAATAGGTGTTGGATTCGAAATTGCTATCTTGTTTGGACCTGTAATCTCATTCTTGGGCGGTGGCGCTTGAAGAACTGGTTGCGGTTCAACCAAAACAATATCATCTAAATTAATAGTTTCAGTTGTCTTTGGTGATAAACTGCGATGCGCACGTTGACGACCAGTGCCTATTTTGAATTCCAGATTCAAGCCTTGTCTATAATGCGACATAAGCACGGAGTCGAGGTGTGCTTCATTTGCATCATTTTCTGGAGAGATGATAAGTGAATTTTCACGAGTACGAGTTCTACGTTGGTTGCGTGGCTGATTGATTGATTTCGAGTCTTTTCGATTTGTGATGGTCAGGGTTGGGTTAACATCCTGCTCCGTAGGACTTGATGGCACTAATTGAACTGAAGTCTCTGGAGGAAGCTTATAAGGCATTGCTTTAGCCAAATCATCACTGTTCTGTAGTTGATCTTGTGATTGTGATTTTCGTTTAGCTGAGGCCGATCTTGAGTTTTTAACTGGTTTCTCAATCGCTTTACTCGGCTGCTCTGCTATGGGTTGCTGGTTCTGTATTACTTGCGCAGCGCGCAATACAGGTGCAATGTATGGTCCTATAAGTTGTGTAACATCTGTGTCTTGCAATAGATTACTGTCAGAGATGATATCAGCAAATTTAGCGTTCTTTAAGCGTGTCATTTGATCATCAAAGTTACTCTTATTTACTGGCCACTTCAGGGATTTCAGAATAAGCTTCAATAGGTCCGGATCACGTATAACCCCACCAAGTGAGATAGCATCGGTTAGATTGCTGACAGGATTGAAGTCCGACGTGACCTTAGGCACCGGTTTAGCAGATGCCTGAATTTGCTTTATTACCTGCTTTTGGGGGGGCGGCAGTTGCTGGTGATGTTTGGGTTTTTGATCTAGCTTCGTTGGCAGGCGTAGTGTACTTGGATCTATTAGTGGCGGTGATTCAAGAATATTGTCATCTCTTTTCTTTTTCGGTGCCGCAATTATTATGTTTTCAGGTAAGGATTCCTCTATGGATGTCGATTCATCGACGATATTTTTATTCATTTGAACTGTCGTCACTGAAGCAGACACTTTAGATTTGTCCGCAGCGGCCTGCAATGTCGGCTTCGGTTTCAATAGAGATATTTGGCCACTATTGACAGCCTTAATGTTGTTCAAAGCCATTTTCAAATTTTTCCGCTTTTGCTGTATCACACTGTTAGGCATGTTAGTCAACAACGTATTACCATTTGTGCTGCCTGTGACCTTTCCATGGGTTTGTATGAAATTGATGACACCCGATGGTGATGGCTTTTTCACAGCTTGACCAACATTGCTATTGACTGTCGAAGTTGTTGGCGTTATTTCAATTGTTGATTTTTTTTGAATCAATGACGTTGACGGTACTGGTGGTGGTAATAACCCACGTTGTGCAATGGATACAGGGGCATTAAGATAGCGTGTATCAAAAACGCTATTTCGCCTTTGCTGTATTGCAGTATTTTTAGTTCGTGGCCGTGTTTCGTTGCTCTTCTTCATTAAACTTATAACCACCTCATCACGTTTTGTATGTGAAAGATTTGCAACAGGCGGAGCCAATGTAATTGTCGTCTCAGGCGACGTTGTCAGAACCAGAGGGCGAAAATTATGATTCTCACTGGATGAAAATGAAGCTTGTTGTCCTGTTTGACGTGATTGTTGTTGATAATTACCGGTAGCACCGCTAGTGGTAGGTGCAGCATTGCTTGCAGAAATGTTGACGTTATATGCAGATGATTGTAACTGCTTGGGCTGAATGAGCAAAAATGATTTGTTAGCAGGGCTGAAGTGGTTTTCAAAGGGTTATGCTTACCAATGTACTATAAAGAAAGTCCCGGAACACCTGCTGTGTATGTTTGGCGATTTTAGATAGCGAAGCAGTCGCCTCCACTTGACGGAAGCAAGTTTTACACAACACTTTAGAAAAGAAATCATCGTCAGCTATCTATAATGAAATTAATAAAAATTTTCTCCATCAAATAATATTGTTGTTAATGTGGGAACTGTGAAAATATGTTCTCTTAATGTCGTTCTTTTGATAGAAACAAAAAAAATATATAGATTACATACGCATGTACAAGTAATGGAATCGAAGGGTTCAAGTGATTTAAGACCCCCATTACTTACTTAAATAGTTGGCTATCGTACTCCTTCTTCTTAGGCAAATAGCTTAAAATTCATAGATGAAGAAGTGAAATGAAAAAGAAATTTTATTTTCTTAACTACAATAGTTAAATTGCTGATTTCGACTGCAACAATAATAATAATGTTTTGAAGCATTAAGTTTTATTTATGTGTGATGGGAAAACGACTTAACACATTCGAAAAAATATTTCGAAGTGTTTTAGACATTTCCTCTGCGTTAATAATAAACTTTTGTCATGGCACAAAATTAACTTGTGTTGTCTGATTCTAAATTTCGATTGCTTTTCGGGTGCTGCGAATTTCCCATGACTATTTGGCCAAATTTAAAGAGAACATGTTATAACACTCCTGTCTGATTTCACTAGATGCACCGTATGGACCCCTATTCATGGGGATATTGAACTACATTTGCAGTTTTCTAAACTCGATGCAAATACGATTCAAATTTTGAATTTTTTTTTGCCAACCAAACATTTCCCAATATCCCCAGAAAGTTACTTCACATTCAAGATGCCGGAAGCAATATTTAAATATTGTTTTTGATAGATTTCAATATCCATAAGCAACACAAAGGAAATTGATTCGTGCTATGAACATTATTCTGGCTCAAATAGTGACATTGATGTCCTTTGAATCGTCAAAGAAGTTTTTATGGTTAAAATTTTGAAACTGAAAAAATTCGCAACCAATTTCATGGTAATAGGTTGCCAAAAGTTCTATGTTTACTTTTCATTTATTGACCAATTAAGAAAACGTAAACAATACTCAATAAGTCCAAGCTTCAAACACACCTGTAGATGTTACTTGTAATGAAAAAATCCTTAGTGACTATTACTTGCAAGCAACACCATAATTCCACTAAACTGTAGACTCACGTCGTCATTCATTTGGCAATAGCCGACATGATCAACCACAAACGTACAATAAGTACTTTTGCGGTTGGTAAGGACAACACACTGTGACACAAGTCATTGCATAAGATGGCAAAAGTGCATAAATTGATATTCGAAATGTTTGCCCATTCAGCGTATTCTTCAAATTGTTCTGTTCATAGACAAAAACTTACTTTAAGTGCAAAGATAATAAGGTGCGTTGCAAAATTATAGAACCACCTAAAAATTTTTGATTTCTTAAAAACGAAAGACTGTAGGGTATCATAATGTTCTACAAAAATGTGTGGAAGGCAAAATAACAAACTTATAACGGTATTTGGTA